>JAUIMM010000161.1:8485000-9085000 GCA_031769625.1 Taudactylus pleione
GTCCTCCCAGTCACGTGACGCCGCCGGGGCTTGTGCTGGGCGCCATTGCTGACCCTGATAGGTGGCTGGTATCCGCTCCTGATTATATCAGAGGAGGCATTCGGAGTGTGGTGCCCTGCGTGATCTATACTCCCTGCAATTTTTGTGAGTCAGTATCGTCACCTAATATACTAATTAAACCTAGCTGGATGATTCTGTGACTGAGCTCTCTTGGATCTCTCTTTCAGCCTAGTCTTTATAGCATCCCTATTACAAATACCATTCTTTCAAGATATTGTTTATTGTGCAGTGAACTGCTACTGAGGGACCTGATATTACATTATTGTCTGGCGTTATAATGGGAAAGTCCGGACATGGTGCGGCGGCTGCGGCTAAACTAGAGCGCTTTGTCCGCTCATCAACACCACCTGTGCCTCCGAGCGTTGCCCCCTTAGGGACATCCGGACAACCAATTGTCGCACCTAACACTGGAGTGGGTTCCACTACATCTTCGGAGGTCACCCTACAGCAGGTGCTGGAGGCAGTCACCTCCTGCGAAGCTATACTAGCTGACAAAATCGAAAGTGTTCAGTCTGATCTGTCTCTTCTACGACATGATGTACAACGGGTGAGGGAACGGGTCGGAGAGGCAGAAACCCGTATTTCTAATATAGAAGACTCGCACACCCCATTACAATCACAAGTTGCTTCTCTGACTACGCAAATGGCTACTCTGCAGAACAAAATATCTGATATAGAAGGCAGACTCCGTCGTAATAATGTGAGAATTGTGGGGCTTCCTGAGAAAGAAGAGGGTTCCGCCCCTGAGGCTTTCCTTGAAAAGTGGCTCATCGATTTCTATGGCAGAGATTCTTTTTCAGCCCAATTTGCAGTGGAGCGGGCACACCGTGTCCCTCCTAGACCTTTGCCTCCCGGTGCTCCTCCACGCGCATTTATTGCTAGACTCCTACATTACCAAGATCGAGACACTATTCTCAAGTTAGCACGCATTAAAGGTCAATTGGAACGAAATGGAGTTAAAACTTCTATTTTTCCAGACTTTGCGGTGGAGGTACAGAAGGACAGAGCAAGATTTCTCCCTATTAAACGTCGCCTCCGTGACCTTAATCTATCATATGCAATGCTTTTCCCCTCTAAGCTACGGGTGGTGGCGGATGGGGAGACCAAGTTCTTTGCTTCCCCAAAAGAGGCGGCGGCTTGGCTGGATCGTAGATCACCTGGTCTTCGACAATTGGAACCAGAGTGATTATGAATAATATATAATTTTGTGAATATATATCTATATTGCTGTTGGAATCGATGTTCTTAGATATAATATGTTACTTCATCGATTGCAATATATACACTAAGTAGGTACTGGATATAAATAATAAATTACGGAGGATAGTATTCACTATATAATACTTCTGCTATAAAATCACTCTACAATATGTCAGTTCATATAAGTATAAGTGAATATGGTACTGTTGCTTCAATATTATTTCTATACTGGGGAGCCCATCATGTTCTTTGGTGGTCATTAGAATTCATTGCTCCTAATACTCTCAGCTTGTTTTTGGCTATCAGAGTAATTGTGTAGCTGGGTGGGTTGTGTTACTATTAGTTTGTAGGGAGGGAGAGTTTAATGTTTAGGGATCCAAGTATGCCTTGGTTGGGTTGGTGTACAGGGTGGGGGGGATTTGGGAGAGATTTATTTCCTCTTTTTTTATTTTTATTTGATATTATTTCTATGTTTGGTAAAGTGATGTACTGTATTGCCATATTGACTTTATATATCCGTTCTGTCAGTCTGCACAATGTTCCTAGTAAATTGCTGGGGGATATCCTGAAACTCTTTTCACTTCCCTATATATGACTAAAATATTGACTTGGAATGTGAGGGGTATTAATGATAGGATAAAACGCTCCTTAGTACTTAGACAGCTGCGACACTATGGATCAGAGATTACCTGTCTTACAGAAACGCACCTGGTGGGTGGGAAACTTTTATCACTTAAGAGACCGTGGGTGGGTTGGGCATTTCATTCCCCATTTACCTCCTCTTCTAGAGGAGTGTCTGTTCTTATAAGTAAAACAGTCCCATTTGTCTGCAATACCGTTAAAATTGACCCTGGAGGGAGATATGTTTTCTTAGATTGCAGCATTTATTCATTTAATATATTTATTTTAGCAGTCTATATTCCTCCACCCTTCTCGTATGAGGTTTTGAAGCGTGCAGCTGAATTTGTAGCTTCCTCTCCTGATACCCCAATTATGTGTCTTGGGGACTTCAACAATGTACTAAATCCTGCTATGGATAGGTGGCGTGAATCCTCCGCCTGTCACGTCTCATCAGGTAGAGGGCTGGCGAATTTTGTGACGGATATTGGCTGGATTGACCCCTGGTGGGAAAAACATCCAAATACACACCAATATTCTTGTTTTTCCCATTCCCATCATTCTTTTTCCAGAATAGACTTGGCCTTGGTCTCCAGAAACCTATTGCCCCGCATCTCTGGTATGGAGTACAAGGCTAGGGGCATATCTGACCATTCCCCGCTATTCTTGCAGTTAGATATTAAAATAGATAAGGGTCAGCATTTTTGGAAGCTACATCCCTCCTGGTTATTGCAAATGGGGGCGGGGTCGGAACTGGAGGCGGCATGGCAGGGCTACTTTGCTAATAACATGGGTTCTGCTCCTATTGATATGATATGGAATGCATTCAAGGCCTTTATGCGAGGATCACTGATAAAGAGGGTGGCAGAGCTGAAACTATTCTATAGGAAAAGGGAACTTGAACTGGAAGCCAGATGCCGAGCTTTAGAGTTGTCATATCTGGTGGATAAGCTAGAATCCTCCAGGGCATCATGGTTACATGCTCAAAAAGAATGGACTACTCATTTACAGGACCGAACTAGCCGTCGATTATTATTTACTTCACATTCCAGATATTTTCAAAGTGACAGGTCGGGAAGCTATCTAGCGTACTTGGTTAACTCAGACAGACCTAGTAACACTATTGCTAAGTTGAGATCAGCTGATGGCTTGGTAGTTGATACAACCCCTGAAATAGCGGATGTGTTCCTGAAATTTTTTAAGAATGTCTACTCATCTGATTTAAAATGTAGCCAGGCAGAACTGCAGAATTATGTAAATAATGCCAAGTTTCCTATCCTTACTACTGAGGCCAGCGCCATATTGGAGGCCCCTATCACTATTGAAGAGATTAACGCAGCTATTAAATCATTTCCGAGTGGCAAAGCTCCCGGAATTGATGGTATTCCCCTTGAAGTTTATAGAAAACATGTGTTATTTTTTGCTCCCAAATTACTGGACATATTTAATGCTTTGTTTGAGGAGGGGATCTTCCCTGCCTCCATGTCTGAGGCGGTGATAGTGGTACTTCCGAAGCCTGGAAAAGATCCCCTATTTCCAGAGTCATATAGACCGATATCCCTGATATCCACTGACGCTAAAATTCTAGCTAAACTCCTGTCTATGCGACTTAATAGAGTTATTGCTACTATAGTTCATCCAGACCAGACAGGATTTATGCCCGGGAAATCAACTTCTGAGAATCTGAGGAGATTATTTACACATCTACAGATCTCCCATGGTGATGAATCATCATCAGTTGTAGTGTCACTAGATGCGGCTAAAGCCTTCGATTCCATAGAATGGCAGTTCTTATGGGAAGTTATGCGAGCATTCGGGATAGGTCCACGCTTCATCAAATGGGTCCAGTTACTATATATGGCCCCTAGTGCACGGATCTCAATAAATGGTTATGTTTCACCCTCCTTCCATTTATCTAGGGGAACGAGACAGGGTTGCCCCTTGTCTCCAGCCCTATTTGCTTTGGCAATGGAACCGCTGGCATGTGTACTGCGATCCCATCCTGATATAGTGGGTCTTCGGGTAGACAATGGAAATGACACTGTGGCCTTATACGCAGATGACCTTTTATTGTTTTTGGCTGACTATGTTCTCTCCATGCCGGCGGTGCTCCAGGTTATTACAGCCTTCGGGATATACTCTGGACTAAAGATTAATTGGGGGAAATCCCACATACTTCCACTTAGGGGGTCCCCTCCCGCATCACCCAGTATACCTCTTCCCCTTAAGTGGGTAGACCGTTTTAAATATTTGGGAATCTGGGTTACTAATTCTCTGCAGGATTATATCTCTCTGAATATCCAACAATTATTGGAATATCTCCGAATGAAATCTCACACCTGGGTTAAACTTCCTTTGACACTGACTGGTAGAATTAATTTGGTAAAAATGATCGTGCAGCCTAAATTCCTATATGTATTCCAACAATCTCCTATTTATATACCACTATCCATATTTAGGAAACTAAACAGTTTGATCTCCTCTCTGGTCTGGATGAACAAGCGTCCCAGGATTCAATTGAATACTCTAACTAGATCCCGGAATTTGGGTGGACTCGCTCTCCCTCATTTTAGATTATATTATCTTGCGTCTCAATTGGTGCATTTGAGAATATGGTTGCAGGGTGGCCCGGTGGGTGACTTGATATCTGTAATGGTCTCCCAGGCTTCGCCGGGACACTCCCCTCTACAGGCATTACTTGCAGAGGGATACGCTAAAAATGATCCTCCTGTGTTTTATCAAGCTATTTACATCTGGAGGCTAATTTCAAAAATGGTCAAGTATGAAGGTATAGACCCAGACACTTCACTGTGGAACTCCAAATCATTAGATGAGTTGTCTTATTTACAAACAGATAGAGTTTGGGGTTCTAAAGGGTTGTTCTCTTTGGGACAATTGTATGATAATGGTATTCTTAAATCCTTTACTCAGTTAAGGGATGAATTTTGTTTACCTAGCTCCTATTTTTACCGATATCTTCAATTGCGACATGCGCTATCTGCCCAATTCTCTGACTCTTCGCCAAATATATTAGACTCTCCTATTAAAAAGTTATTGTTATCTACGGGGTCCCGTAAAATTATATCTAGTATATACTCTTATCTTATGTCCGCTCACCATTGTTCGGACCTTCCTGGTCTTCGGGAACGTTGGATTTCTGATGTGGGTCCTGTGAGTGATGAGTCCTGGAGCCTTGCCATGGGGTCTCCGAGATGCTCTACTGCATCAATTAGATTTCAACAGATACAGCTATTCATTCTGCATAGGACTTATCTCACACCCGTTAGGCTTATGAAGTTTGCTGGAAGGATAAATTATATCTGTCCTAAGTGTGCTATACTCAGTGGTACTTTCTGGCACTTGATTTGGGAGTGTTCCGTCATAAGTACATTCTGGAACAGAATTCTACAAACTATGGCCACTACTGGTGTCCCTATCTCTATACTAACACCTAGTGCATGTGTTCTAGGAATAATACCTTGTGATTTTTTGGATAAACATACTACCCAATACGTTATTAATCTGTGTACATTGGCAAAAGTTGTCATAGCTAGATCATGGTTGGCTTCTACGGGACCTGAATATGCGACATGGAAATCACTTGTTAATTCTACGGTGATGCATGAGAAATATATTTATATCTCACGAAAGTCTGAGTCTAAGTTTGAGAAGATATGGAATAGATGGCTTCAATCTAGTTTCTATGAGACTCCCAGTGACTCATAATTGGCTCTAATGCTCTATTGGGAAGTTTTCTATTATGCGGCAATGTCAGTATCAATAATAACAACATTAACACTGTTTATTTTAATTTTTTTTAAGTGTGCTAAGTACATCACAGTTGTAAACTGTTATTAGTTAGTATGTATGTGTAAGAAAATTATATCTGTTTATATGCATATCTATACTCTGTTCCTTTTTTGTAATCACTCAAGTCAGTAGGATGAGATATCTACTCTAACTATTTGTATATGCCTGTTACTACTGATATTATTTGATATGTATGCATGTTATGTACATTTTAATATGTATGTAATTTTATGCTTGTATGGTATGTTTTTAAACTAAAATAAAAAATTTACTCAATTTAAAAAAAAAACTCTTAATAACGCACCATAGTCTCATAAAAAAAAACCTTAAGCCTAATTAACCACATTAAATCATTAACCCCTTAACTCCCTTATTATAACTAGCATTTACTAAAAGGACCCTCCGGGTGGCACTGCAACAGCAATGCTGGCTGCAGGGTGCTAGCCAGATGCAGGAGCCGCAGGCTGGTACATATTTTCCCATTATTTCTGCAAAACAGAATAACATTTTATTTTCAAATTTGTTATACAGCAAAATTAGAGAATTGGTCCATGGTCTGAATACTGTTGCCATATACTGTATATTTTAAGGGTATGTGGTAATATAGGCAGTACAAAACTCTGAGATGTCTGATACTTGGTTTTCTTCCAGACCACGTCTCTATTGGTGTCTTGTCCTTCAGGGCAACCGTGGTAGCAATTGTTACAAATAGTGCCATACAAGGTTTGGAAATATAGCATACTAATACAGAGACCTAGCTTGGGTCCATTCTGAATATACATAAATGAGTTATAAATAAAATGTATTTAGAACATTTAAAAATAATGAAACTGCTTAACAATTTTAGTAACATAGAAAGAAAATAAGCTAACAAGTAAGGGACACAAATGGGATATACATTAGGCGTGGGGGACAAGGCAGAAAAATTATGAGCCAAACAAATCTTAGACTTAAGATATGTAAGATGCCCGAAAGTTTCAACTATTAAGGGTCAGGAGAAAAAGATGGAAATATTGGAGTAAAGTTAATTGGCTTAATTAAGCCATGCCCATATGATAAGTAAAGGCTCAGTGGTGGGTGAGTGTCTCTGAAGAGAGCAAGAGCCATGATTCCGCTAACAACCTCCAATGACGATACCATGAAGATACTATTCTGCGGATTCAAATAGTTACAAAAATTGTGTAGAGGCATCGAGTTTATCAATATAACAACCCCATTTAGTATAAAAATTTCAGCACTCCTTGTTGACATCTGGGAGGGTAGATCTTCTGTCGAAATACAGTAATTGGGGACGTTTTTGTTTCAATTCACCAATGATAGGAGTAGATCGTTTGGTCCAATGGATGAGGATAATTTTTTTTGCTAGAGTTACTATAATTGTGAGTAGGGAGCACGTTTTTAAATAGACTTCCGTAGACACTGCTTTTGCCCAAAAACACTTGCTTAGGCTGGCATTTTTCAGCATACATAATCTCTTCACTAAAGTAGGATTTGCACATTCATTTACACCATTCTGCTCTGGCGTGTATACAATGGTCAATTGATGCCCAATACCATTCTTCAGGAAGTTTTTCACATCATTTGTTGAGGTATTCTTTCTTATAGTCTGCAATCTTGTTCATCACTTGACCCTTTTCTTTGATGAAGTAGATGTGTGTCATTCTTGTGAAATCATGAATGCTATGAAGTATCTGTATCCACTTATTGATCTAACTTCCATCGGAGCACACACATTTATATGCACCAGTTCCAGAGGTGCCTCAGCTCTACTTGCTGATTTAGGGAAATGGACAATGGCTTTGCTTGCCTATAATGCAGCTTTCACATATGGGCTTTTCTGTATCGGTCACTGACATTCCTGTTACCTTCCCATCCAGAAATTTATGGACATTGTCATATCCAAGGTGACCTAAACTTATGTGCCAGAGTTGCATAGACTGTAGGTCAGATAATCACGTTGTGTGTAAAGGACATATATATGACAGCACCGGATACCTGTAGCTATCACAGCCTCTCTTGTTCCATACAATGCACTTTCCTTTTGCGAACTGGACTCTGTATCTTCTTTGTTTCAGAACACTTATGGCTATCAAGTTGGTTGGAGATTCGGTGGATTATGATGTGGAGGGACATGATGATGACATAAAAATAGTGCTATACACACCCCTCTAGATATTAATGGGTGCACAGTCTAATGCAATGCCAAGTACAGTAAAGACTTTCCATGCAAATACAGATCATGCAGACCTATAGAAACACTGATGCACTCTTGTTAGGAGTATCTTTTGCACTTGCTACAGGGATTGTGAAAATATATCCTGATGATGATGATGACTTGGCATACACCAGGCAGTTATGCTACTGATGTGAAGTCTGACGTATCTCAAGATGCACACAGCTCTGCATATAGGCAGGTATATTAAATTTTTGGAGCTTTTTATTTAAAGTAAGCTGAGCTTATATAGAAAAATTCACATTAAAGATTAAAAAATAAAAGTCCAGTAACGTGTAGCAAACATAAATGTCCTTTTATTATATAATGTGCGCAAGATTGATCTAAGGACCTGATTCAGACCCACTTGCTAGGATGCGTTCGCACACAGCCAGCTGATTGTTTGCATTCTGTGCATGCGTATGCATTGCAGTGCACGAAAAACTGCGAGAGATCAGAATGCGTTTGCTCGCTGCGCATAGACTGCCCAGCAGAATGAGTGACAGGAGAAGCCGTTTGTGGGTGGTGACAGGGGCTGAGCGTCCTAACGGCATTTTAGGGGCGTGCATAATTTAGAGGGAGTGTCATTGTACACGTCACCTGGCTGATTTTTACACTGAAGTGATCACAGTGCTTGCGGCAGGATATGGTCAACCTCAAGCGCTGCGATCGCATCCGATGTTACCCGATGGTTGCATACAATTCCTGGAGATGATGTGCACAATTGGGCGTGCACAGGCTGGTGGGCATCTGTATACACAAAGCGATTGCACTCTAAGACATAGTGGGCGTGCTAATTCCTTGCCGTGTGATCGCCCTGCCTACGCAATTTGCATACGCATCCTGTAAGCGTACACATCTAGTAAGCGGGTCTGAATGAGCTCCTAAGCCAGCAGTCCCCCAACTTTCTTGAATCACGACGCCCTAAAATATTAGCATCGTTTTCACGGCATCCAATTGGCCAGAATACAGGGTTGTGCTTCTGTTTGTCCACATATTTTATGAATGGCAGCTAGCAGCTCTGATTTTGCCTATCACATTGACCATAAATAATTTGATTTAGTCCTGGACCACCAACCCATTGCACCCCTGCAAGTGCAGTTTGGGAACCACTGGTCTAAGCTAAATGATGATTCCTTGCTGTGGGTTACAGCACTGTTTTTTAGTAGATAACCCCCAGTGTGTGTCTTGTGTATTTTTCATAAACTAGCTCTCTTTCTACAATAGCATTACTAATGTGAAAAACACTATCATGATGGATAACAAAGCAAAATTGCAGTTAATATACCTCCAGGTATTTCAATAAAGAGATAACAATTTATGATCCACTTTAATTCTTCAAAGAGGCAAATGATTTTACATTAATATTTTAATGCTGCTTGTGTACTAATAATCACATTGTATATTGTTAAACTAATTTCCTGTGGTCAGAGATAAAAGATTTATACTCTCAAGAGCAATGGAATATTTATAGGCAGATACTGTACTTTTTCTTATGTGACATCTAGCCTTACATTGAACATAAAGTTGTTTTGTATCATTCATTTGTACATTTTTTTGAACATCAATTTTTACTAACAGTTGCCGTGTATCCGGCATGGTGCATATGGGTAACAGTAGACACTGAGCTATAATTTAATCCATGACATTTCTATAATACCAATTTAATTAACAAGTCTGCTAGATTGTGTTCAGCAAAAATCTTCACTAGAAATAGCTACCAATAAACATATATTAATTATTTGGGTAAAAGTGGAATATGATTTATTGTAAGACTTTTAGAATGCAAATTGTGACTATAATTTAATATACATATATATGGAAAAACAAAATATATCTTGCAGATTAAATGATTACTTGGCATCAAAATATATTACCTTCTTTGCCAATATATGTTTATTGGGCCTGATTCAGACCCACTCGCGAGCGGCTGTCCGCTCGCAAGTGGGTCCATGGTCTGCACTGCGCATGCGCACGACGGAGGGAGCTCCGTCGTGCACATGCGCGAGACGCGACGAGCGAAGGACTTTCCTTCGCTCGTAGTGTCTGATCAAAGGGGGCGTGCTGTCGATGTTGATTGACAGCACGCCCCCTTTGGTGGGCGTGCCTGACAGACTGAGGCGTTCCCAAGGGAACGCCTACCGTCAGAAGCCGGCCCCACTGACATCACTAGTGATGTCAGTGGGAGTGATTTTGGCTCTGATAGAGCCAAAATCACTCCTGGCCTTGCGGTTGAGAAACTCAACCGCAGGCTTCTGCTCGCAGTGGCGATGGTCGCGATGGTCAAGACCATCGCGACCATCATCCTGCACGCTCGTATATGCTGTGGGTGGTGACCCACAGCTATACGAGCGTCCAGGAGGACGCTCCATATTTATGGAGGTGGGCCCTGATTCAGAGCGAGCGCTCTGGTCAGAGCGTCCGGCTCTGAATCAGGGCCATTGTTTTCAATTATGAAATATACATTACTCAGCCAATATATGGTGAATTTCATAATATCTGGGTTAGCTGGCTTACAAATGAGGAACCATTGGCCCTGGTGTGACTTCTTTTTGCATTTTAGGATGAGTGAACACGGGGACAAACAGAGTTCATCAGTGCTGTCACTTTCCCTATCACATAATCCAGTGCATGCAGTGGTTGAGCACATTGGAATTGGATCCCAGCTATTCCCACCATTATTGCCACAGCCAGGCCAAGTCACTTGTACCTATAAAGTATTTCCCTCTCAGCACCCCAGTACATGAGCTACATTTCATACTGAAGTATGTTCAGAACAAGGTCTGCAATGGGTGCCAAGCTCACTCTCCAGCACATCAAGGGATGGTATGGAACCACTGGAGGGGTATAAAATCTATATTTGTTTACATTGTGTCTCCAACACGTGACTGCATTGTAAAGACACCAGCTATTTGGGGCACCTGTACTAGCAGCACTCTGCAGCCCAGAGAGGTGCTCAGTGATGTGTTCTTCGGACACCTCAACCTGACTTGGCCCCGCCCCCTTCGTGACAGCATATGTTCTTAAGGCAGGATGGAGGGGGGGCAGCGCAAGTGTGCAGTGACAAGAGGAGTTAGTGACACAGAATGGAGATTGGAATTGTAGCTGTTAGTACACCCACAGAAAGTAATATTACATGGGGTAGGATATGCAACAGTGAAGAAGTGGGCGATGAGAGAGCTTAAAATCCATCACAGAGTTTTAGTATATTATTGTTAGTGCTGATAGCAAAAGTCTTTTTGTTTTGTATACATATATGGCATTGCACCTGGTACCATATACAATAAGTTGAAAACTGAGCGCGGGCATATTTATTTTCCATTTAGTTTCAAAATTTCACCTAGTGTTGTCACAGCTGCTTCCAATCAAGGCTATAAAAGGCCTTAGTTACCCCCTATACCTGAGCGAGTGCATGTAACTGCAATGTAATGGTGTGTTGGGCATATCTGCTGGTGTAGGGACTTGCAGAGAATTGGGGTCACTTGCCTACGGGTTGTAATCTTAAATGTTTAGGTCAAAATATGCACAAAATCCCATTGCTTTTATTTGCTAGATACACACAAATTTGCAGTTAATTATTGTTAGTGCTGATAGCAAAAGTCTTTCTGCTTTGCAAGCTATTGAAGAGACTAAGGGGCCTATTCATCATTACTAAACTTTCCCTGGAGGTAATTAGGTTTAGAACTCGCATGGAGTTCTACCTAATTACCAGAGGAATTCATCATTCCTCCTCTCTATAACTATTTATTCCGAAAAGCTGTCATTTTTGCGATGACAGCTTTTCAGGAAATAGATAGTTATCCCTCTCTACTCTAATTTACCGCAGCTGGAAACAGTGCTGCGCATGCGCTGTTAAATTCGTTAACCCAGCGCATGTGCAGCATTGCCTACACATGCGGTAAGTTTGTGCCCCCCCCCTCCGCTCAGCCGCCCCCCCTCCCCCCGCTCACCTCCCCCCCCTTCAGCACTTACCTGTCCGCGCAGCAGCCTCCGGCTACGTCCTGCTGGTCTGCCACATGGTCTCCCAGCAGACCACAGTACAGATTAGAAGAAAAAAAAAGTTTTTTTTTTCTCTAATCTTTATTGTGTTCTGCTGGGAGAACACAGTGTCCGACCTGCCTCCGGAGCCAGAGGACGCACCAGAGTGCCGGAGGAAGATGCCGGGGGACCTGCACAGCTGGAAGCAGGTAAGTCTCACCTGCTATTCGCCACCTCACAGTGGCGGATAGTACCTCCATCAAATTCCGAAAATTCATCATTTTCGGAATTTGATGAATACCATAATTTCCACATCCCCATACTAATGTATGGGGAGTGTGGAAATTAACGCAGGGGGACTTAGCTAGGAGATATCAGTGATATCTCCTGTGCTAAGTGGCTTCATGAATACTAAAATAACGTTATTTAAGGAAAATGTCCTTAAAAACGTTAATTTAGTGTGGATGAATAGGCCCCTAATTCTTTTATTTTAAACATAAACGCATGTAACAGCTGTAAGCCAGCATCATTTAGAGGGTACGTGAAGTGTTGCATGGTAACCAGAAGCTATGCACTAGATTTTTGTATGGCAGAGAAAAAGTCCTCTACGAATTCCATACAGTCCCAGGACCAAAATCACAAAGGGAAGGCAAGTGGTACTTAGGAGTGATTGTTAGAGTGTTGGATCATCCTCTGGAAATGGCACCTATACTTCCCCAAACAGGGAGATCATTATACCCCTGCCCGTTACACAATGGCAAACAAAAAGAAAAAAATTAAAGTGGAATAAAACAAAAAGAACTTTAAACACGCCCAACAATAACTAATTTGAAGTTTATTTGATTCAAGGATACAGCCAGTGTTTATGACCATCCTTCTCAATATTGCTATGGCATTGGAAGTGATTCAAGTGGCTCTAATGTCTGTGGCTGCCCTGTCTGGTGCTCCATTCTGCTACATTGACATTAATGAGTGATTAATTTTTACCTAAGTATAGTGATCCCAGCATATTCATGTAAGTTACTGACATTCTCAATGTTAGACTGCATTATAAATCAGTTATATGAAACTATTTGTATCCAAATGAATCTAGTAATATGATAGATTTATTGGATGGAAGGAAATTAGACTCAGGACATATTCACATTAATTGTGTGCTTGACGATTAGGCCTTAGGAACAACTGACCATTCCCATCTCAATTACTAAATACCCACCATAGCTGCTAAATCAAGTGTTCTAAATTGGCAATGTGAATTGTTTGATGTATACTACAGAAGTGAACGGAATCGGATGCAATTCCTTCATTTTAGTCAACAAGATAACTCAATTTCTTCAAATATTTGAATTGATTTATTATAAAATTCCACATTTGTGCTGGAATTCATATAGAATTAATATGGTATAATTAAGTATTTACAGCACAACAGCAGGGCACTAATGCGCCTGTCCCCAGCAGATGACATGGAATAAGGGGCTGGGACCAGGAAGCTAAGAGCCCAGTGCGTCCTAAGGACCCATCGGCAGCTCTCCAGGCTATAGGGTGCCATTCCAGGCACCATGCAAAACAAATACAGGTGCATTGGGGTAGCAACAGTGCAGCCCCCTCGACCTTGTCGGCAGCATCAGTCACACACCCCTTCTGTAGTTACACCCTTAGTATTTATATCAGTTTAGTAGGCACCTTCATGTGATTAGCATTTTTGGAGTAACCTACTCTACAGAGGGAAATGCAGATTGTTTCAGCATTATATTACTTGCCGTATACATGCCTAGTAATAGATGAAGGCCACATACCAACATTTAACTTATATTTTTAATTACTAGTAGAATGCATTTCAAACACAGTGTTAAAAAGACAATTGTAGTCTTTTTGATGCAGTAAATGCAAACACTAGTAGAGGCGGATCAGTCGTTAGATGACGTAGGCACGTCGGGCCTGCCCAACGGGATACAGTCAATACCCCGGCAAAGGGGAGGCCAGCACTTAGAATACCGATGCCGAAATCCCAACACCTGTCAGAATCCTGGGTCCGGCATCCCGAGGGTAAGTAGTGGGGTTAGAGTGGGGAATAGGGTTAGCGGTTAGGCACTAGGGGGAGGGTTAGGCACTTGGGAGTGGGAGAGCTTAGGTTTAAGCACTAGGGGGGAGGTTAGGTTTAGGCACCTGGGAGGGTTAGGAGAAGGGTTACCTACCAACAGGTGTTGGTATCCTAACCCTGTCAGGAAGCCGGCATCGGGATTTTGACCGTCCGGATCCCAAACGCAGGCATCCCGTACCCAACCCCTGCCCAATAAATCCGTGACAGGGTAGTGTGTTTAGGTCGTCTGGTGGGTGACTCGCTGTGTTCCTATTGCAGGCATTATTAGGATTGGCTATTGCTTCAAAGTGCCCTTCCTTTGGGACCAATCACAAATGCACTACATTACAGATGAAAGATCTGTCTGACCACCTCCTCTCTTCTTCTTCTCTGTGTTGGCGGATCTGTGAGTTAGCGGGCAATTCGGTAAGGTGTGTACCCAGCATTACTGTCTATAACTTTGTTGTAATATGGGCTGCTGTCATTAATTTGGAATTATTATTTTATAGTGATAGTGTCTTTTTATCCAACTAAAATGAACAATAATTATATAAATGAAATACCAGTGGCTATGAGGCCATATCCGGTTATTTAAGTTACCAAATTTGAAACAAAATGAAAAAGCTGGAACTTAATATAGAACTAGTTATTAGATTCTAACAGCATCCCATTTTCACTTCACAAATCCAAATTTTCTTACCTTCTACACATTTAGTTGGGGTTTTCTTAATCAGTAACCACTGTTACTGCACACATCCTCTTATGACAACTTCCCTAATTCACACGTAGTTCTGCATCTACTATTACTGTGATCATCAATCATCTGCTTTCATGAGAGCCGCCAGTTGCGCTCAAATCTTTTTTAGCTGGTTCTTAAGTGCCAATGTGTCAGTGCTTTGGGGATGCAGGTGTTAATGTGCCAGTGCTCTGGGTCTCTAGATATCAGTGTGCCTTTGTTATGGGTTCCTACAGTACATGTCAATAAGCTTTTGTTTATGTCAGTGATATGGAATCAGTATGCGGCCAGCGGTTCAAATCCCGACAGTAGCAGGCCGGCAAGGGTGAAAATCATGATCGTTAATTAAGGCAAGTGCCGCTAACCTTTCTCCCCCCCATAACCTTAACCCTCCCTTAGGGGTGCCTAACCCTATCTCCCCCCAAGTGCCTAAACCTAAGACCCACTTCCCCGCAGCCTATCCCTAAGTCTCCCAGGGGGGTGCCTAAACTTAACCTCCCCCTGGGGGAGCATAACCCTAACCCCCCTTCCCCTAGCCTAACCCTCCCTGGGGGCTGGTGAACCCTAAGCCCCCCCCTGGGAGCCCCTAACCTAAACCTCCCCCCCGCGGCTGTCCGCGCCCAGTTTACCTTCGATCAGGATGCCGGGCGTCGGGCTCCCGACGTAGGTAAAGTCACAGGCGTCGGGATTTCGACGCCTGTCATTAGACCCTTGCCGGGATTAGACAGACGGGATGCCGACGGTCTGCATTCAGACCGTCAGCATCCTGACTGCATACCAGTGATATATTGCACTAGGTACACTATAATTCAGGCTCCCCAAGTATCACTGCACAATTGTTTTGGGTCCCTAAATGTATGTGCACCCTTTGTTCTGGGATCCTAATGGGCATATTTATCACAATTCGCATCTCAGGTGTGGATGGGATGTGATAAATTTGCCCAAAAATCACAACGCGATATTTGAATACATTGCAAAGATATATCAAATATTGCATGTAGGGACAGAACTTGTGAGAAAGCTCTGTCCCCTGCACTTCTCAGGGTATTTTTCACAGATGGTGGTTAACAGCACAAATCAGATGCTGGGGTCACAGAGCAGGATCCCGGTGATCAGCTGACCTGACTCACAGAGTTGATCACCAATCACCGGTCCCCTGAATGCAGGTGTTTTTTTTTTTTTTTTTTTTTTACTGTAATGGTGTATTTAGACACACAAAGCTGATGTCAGGCACATGCTCCTGACTCTGCTCTGCCTGTCAGCTGAGCAGATGACTGACTAAAATGTTTTTGAAGTTCTCTTTTTGGGTCCTATTTATTATTGGGACCCGGACAGCCCCTGATAATTTACATTCTGATTCACATCGGGAGCAGGACAATTCAACATTGCTCCAGCATGGAAACAGCTGTCCCCACGAATCCTTAGCACTAGTGAGTCTGACTCGGCAGTGCTAGTGCGCTTGCTTGAACTGGGGTTTATGCAGGTACACTTATGCCCCGGCGTCCAGCAGAAGGAGCTAAATAGGGGTGGAGGGATCATAGCTGTAGCAGAAGATCAGGGCCGTTTGAGGGTGCTGTGAACAGTGCCGCCGATCTGGGCACATAGTTCAGGGAGCGGCATTTATGTCCGTTACTTACCCCAGCAGTAGCTATAGAGCAAGTAGAAGTGAAGGAGAAAAATGGGGGGGATTTGTAAAGATGACAGCAGGATAATATAGGGGGGGGGGAGTTGTATAGACGACATTAGTGGGGGGGGTGCTATTGTGGTTGTAGAGGTGCCAGAGGGTACGGGGAAGCAGGGTAAGTGCCCGGAGTGCTGAACTAAGTACTGTACTGCAGCGATTACACTGGACACGCGGATCCTGCTACATGAGGAAAGGTTCTTATCCCTAAACTTAGCTATAAGATGCATGATTCATTTTACTTGTTCATACACTGCTAGCCATAAGGGATCAGATAATTGGTGTATCTATAATGGGTGCATCCACATAATTAGTATGCTTACCTCTCACATCAGCCGGTTCTGCAGACTTTAACCGCCGGGAAAATGGTGCTGCATCTATTTTCCATGTGATTTGCGCATGCGCAGTAGTGATGTTCCCGGAGACCTGTGCATGCGCAGTAGTGATGTTCCCGGAGACCTGTGCATGCGCAGTAGTGATGTTCCCGGAGACCTGTGCATGCACAGTAGTGATGTTCCCGGAGACCTGTGCATGCGCTGTAGTGATGTTCCCGGAGACCTGTGCATGCACAGTAGTGATGTTCCCGGAGACCTGTGCATGCGCAGTAGTGATGTTCCCGGAGACCTGTGCATGCGCAGTAGTGATGTTCCCGGAGACCTGTGCATGCGCAGTAGTGATGTTCCCGGAGACCTGTGCATGCGCAGTAGTGATGTTCCCGGAGACCTGTGCATGCGCAGTAGTGATGTTCCCAGAGACCTGTGCATGCGCAGTAGTGATGTTCCCGGAGACCTGTGCATGCTCAGTAGTGATGTTCCCGGAGACCTGTGGCACAAAGCCAGAGTCGACTGCACTGCAGGAGAGGAGGGGGTCTACATGGGCCCCTTCCTCTCTCTTAAAAATGCCCCTGGATAAGTTCCAGCAAGTGACCATATAAAACAAAAAGAGAGGGCTGGATAATATTCTAGAGTGAATGCTATACAATTATCTTCAACAATAAAAGTCCAGAAACTCAGCAAGGACAAATATATTCCTGACAGAAAGTGATGCAGTGATATATACACATGCAAATAATTGCCTCAGACATTTTACAAAGCTGAAAAAAATGTGGTTCCACAATTTACACGGCAACGTGACATAAATTTACTTAGAAAATGATAGGATCTTGGCCGTTTTACCACCACAATGTAAATTTACAGTGTTGTTGACAGCTATTCTTTGTCACTTGGCAAGATATAAACTGTACTCCATAAAAAGTGCATGGAAATGGCATAAATAAAATGAAATTATAAAGTTATATATATGTTTTTATGGATTTTAACCTGAATGGTTAATTAATGCAATAAAATGTATACCTCCTTCCAGGAATTTCTGCACAAAAAATTAAATGATAAAAAAGGAGCCAAGATTTACAGAATAAATGAACATTGTTCTCTTTTACGTAAATGTAAGTAACAAGCTTTTATAATTGACAACAATCTAACAATAAATCTACACAATCACTATTCTTCAAACATTGTTTACTCCTTCATAGTATTATTTATTCATTTATATTAGTTATGTTTTGCATTAACTATATTGGTATTCTCATTGCCAGCAATGCAGTTAAATATGTATTTAATGGAAGTATAATTTTCTTTCTGTATTGATCATAGTCATGCACTTATACTTCACTGTGCCAAGATGATTTTTTTTCTATCACTTGAGCTATCGCTTTATATAACATAACAGTGATTAACTCTTGATGCTCCTTCTTCAAGAGTAAAAAGAAGTCATTTAAAACTGCATTACCATCTAATAAATTAGTTCCTAAAATGTCCCTCCCAGCTGGAGCCCCAAGGGTGTTCCAACGTTTCTCTCACAACCCTGGCCAAAGAAAAAACAGGCATGGGAGGGTGCGTTATAAAGCAGTAAGTCCTATACTAGGACTATAAGAGATTGCTGCTTTTGATTGTTCCTCTGGCCACTTTGGGTTGGTGAACAAGATGGCATGTTTTATTAATCTGACAGAAACTCTGGAAAAATGGTTGAAGATTTTCCTGGATTATAATTCCTGCAAAGATATTAGCTCCAAAGGCACAAGAGAACTGAGCTGGTCAATGAGTGAGTTTGAGCAGGCAAAATGTGCTATCTAGTAGGCACAGAACTATATTCAAATAACAGTGGCTACGTGAGCAATACATTTTAATGAACAAATTGAGGTTGTTTGATGAAACTTCATTTACGAAGGCCCACAGAGTTTCTTTAGAATGCTATGTAATTTAGATTTAACTGGATTGTTACAGCTGCTGAAAGGTATATAAACTTGCATTTTTGATATGAGGAATGACACCTATGCATTTAATTTTGGAAACATGCTTTAGTGGCAGATACTAAACCTTCCAAAATAAAAGTAAAGGTGTTGCTCATAGCAATTAATCAGATTTTATTTAGTACTTTATAGTAAAATATAGAATCTCATTGTTCCCTTTTTAAAAGTTTTTGGTAAATATATGTCACAAGTGAGGGTGGTGGGCCATAGAGGCACAATATACCTCCCTAGTGAGGGTGGTGGGCCATAGGGGCACAATATACCTCCCTAGAGAGGGTGGTGGGCCATAGGGGCACAATATACCTCCCTAGTGAGGGTGGTGGGCCATAGAGGCACAATATACCTCCCTAGTGAGGGCGGTGGGCCATAGGGACACAATATACCTCCCTAGTGAGGGCGGTGGGCCATAGGGACACAATATACCTCCCTAGTGAGGGTGGTGGGCCATAGGGGCACAATATATCACTCCCTAGTGAGGGCGGTGGGCCATAGAGGCACAATTTATAACTCCCTGGTGAGGGTGGTGGGCCATAGGGGCACAATATACCTCCCTAGTGAGAGTGGTGGGCCATAGGGGCACAATATACCTCCCTAGTGAGGGTGGTGGGCCATAGAGGCACAATATATCTCCCTAGTGAGGGTGGTGGGCCATAGAGGCACAATATACCTCCCTAGTGAGGGCGGTGGGCCATAGGGACACAATATACCTCCCTAGTGAGGGCGGTGGGCCATAGGGACACAATATACCTCCCTAGTGAGGGTGGTGGGCCATAGGGGCACAATATATCACTCCCTAGTGAGGGCGGTGGGCCATAGAGGCACAATTTATAACTCCCTGGTGAGGGTGGTGGGCCATAGGGGCACAATATACCTCCCTAGTGAGAGTGGTGGGCCATAGGGGCACAATATACCTCCCTAGTGAGGGTGGTGGGCCATAGAGGCACAATATATCTCCCTAGTGAGGGTGGTGGGCCATAGAGGCACAATATACCTCCCTAGTGAGGACGGTGGGCCATAGAGGCACAGTATACCTCCCTAGTGAGGGTGGTGGGCCATAGAGGCACAATATATCTCCCTAGTGAGGGTGGTGGGCCATAGGGGCACAATATACCTTCCTAGTGAGGGTGGTGGGCCATAGGGACACAATATACCTTCCCTAGTGAGGGTGGTGGGCCATAGGGACACAATATACCTCCCTAGTGAGGGTGGTGGGCCATAGGGGCACAATATACCTCCCTAGTGAGGGTGGTGGGCCATAGGGGCACAATATACCTCCCTAGTGAGGGTGGTGGGCCATAGAGGCACAATATATCTCCCTAGTGAGGGTGGTGGGCCATAGAGGCACAATATACCTCCCTAGTGACGGTGGTGGGCCATAGAGGCACAATATATCTCCCTAGTGAGGGTGGTGGGCCATAGGGGCACAATATACCTTCCTAGTGAGGGTGGTGGGCCATAGGGACACAATATACCTCTCTAGTGAGGGTAGTGGGCCATAGATGCACAATATATCTCCCTAGTGAGGGTGGTGGGCCCATAGGGGCACAATATACCTTCCTAGTGAGGGTGGTGGGCCATAGGGGCACAGCCTACCTTCCTAGTGAGGGTGGTGGGCTATAGGGGCACAATATACCTCCCAAATGAGGGTGGCAGGCCATAGGGGCATAAGAAAATTGGTGTCAAATATGTACCTCTGCACTTAGGGCACATGGCTTTTAGGACCCTAAAAGGGTGAACAGTTCTTTCTAAGGGACATGTATATTTTGAGTACATTTATGCAAGATACAGTATAAATTTGTGCATATGAACATCACACAAATGGAAGAAGCAGAAAGACATGCACATTGTTGTTGTCTCATGCTACTTTTGGTTGTAGCAAATAATTTCCAAACAGTCCATTGTCAAGAGCGGATTTGCATCACTAGATCCCACTGACACACAAACCAGATTATCCCTGTAGGAATTAGTCCTTGTGGTAAATGGTCATTTGACAGCAAACAGAAGGGGTAGGTTTATAAGATGTGGGGCATTACGTGACGTAGAAGACATCTGATGGGTGTAAATGGCCACGATCATATGTGACCCTCTATAATTCTCTCATTTAGTGAGTTAAGGAGCTCATTCAGACCCGGTCGCAAGCGGACGCTCGCTCGTACACGGCCGATGTTAAGCGACCGCGTATGCGCACGCTTTGTACTGCGCGTGCGAACTACTCAGCGATCGGAATCCGATCGCTCGCCAAGCAAATACAGCCCAGTGTAATTAATGACAGGAGAGGCCGTTTGTGGGTGGTAACAGGGGCAGGACACTAATAACGGGGGAGTGGAGGTGCGAATGCAGGTGTGCCTGAGTGTTGCAATGCCATTTCTAAGGCGTGTATAATTAACAGACAGCGTCACAGTACACGTCACCAGCCTTTTTTTTTACACACAAATCCTCGCAGTGCTTGTGGTAAGGTAAGGCAACCACAAGCGCTGAGAGCCCTTCCGATGGTCCTCGATGTACCAATGTTTTTATACACATCCTGGAGATGACGTGTGCTAGTGGGCGTCTCTACAGACGCTAATAGGCGTCTGCATACAGAAAGTGATCAATCACCCAGACAAAGTGGGCATGCTTATGCCTTGGCGAGCGAGCACCTGCCATGCCGTCACTTTGCCGAATTTGCATACGCTGGGGGCGAGCGATCGCATCTAGCGAGTGGCTCTGAATCAGGTCCTAAGTTGCAACTAATGTCATGTTGCAAGTTGGAATTTCTTGTTTATTTCCATGTGGGCTGACATTAGTATCAAGCTGTGACATTAGTATTGGCTTGGTGGGTGCATTCACCTTCATTGAGATTGTTTGGGAAGTCTGGATCACCCTAATGGGTGCTGCATATCCACCTTTCGGGGGTGGAAGGTAGCGTTGGATACCATACTTTCATGTAAAGGTTGGACAATGTAATTGTAGTTGGGTTTGCATTGTTGGTCTGCACTGAGTAGGGGCCGCCCTCTCTACGCCATCATACAGTTCTTGGTTTATTTATACATAGTATAAAATAAAGTCCATGGTAGGCATCTCTGTTTGTTAATTTCTGGATGAAAGTTTGATGCAATTTTCACTACTCTATAGAGCATTTGTTGAGGAAGGTTTAGGTACAGTATAAGAAACATTAATCAGGGCCGCAACTAGTGGGGGCTAGCAGTGCGCGTGCTCTGGGTGACAGATTTGAGGGGGTCCCGCAGGGCCGCTCCAGGGTCATGAGGAACTAGCGGCAGTGCAGCCGGTGCATTGCATTGGAGCCCGCCGCAATGAAGGGGCCTACAGTCAGTGGCAAACCGGGTACTATAATGAGTCAGACTGACTCATAATAGTATGCTGATGGCTGCCGCAGAGAGGATAGGCGATCCGGCCAAAGAGGAGGAGGAGGTCTCTCCCCTTCCCACTCCTCACCACACCCCCGGCGCTTTTTCTCTAGGTTGGTGTGACTCCGCACTTCCTGCTTTGCTAAGGCGCCGTCGGGAGTCTGAAGTCTCCAGCACAGAGCTTTAAATCCTGAGGCTACGCCTTAAAATTTCAGCCGCAACTTTCCCAACTTAATGGATCTGTTCGCTGTCCCTAGTGAGAAAGTTGAGAGGTATGTCCTGTTCATTTCTGCTCTGCACAAAATGTAACGGGCACAGGAGATCGGGGGCAATGAGTGGGTGTTAAAGTGTAGGACATTGGGGGTAAGGGTCTGTCTAGTGCTTCAAAAGTGCTAGATATGCCCCCCAGGGTATGTGACCAGTGTCACAGCAGGGCGAACAGGTGCCCTGGGCCAGCAACAGCAACCCATCTACTTGACATTAAAACATTGCAGAAAAAGGGCCGACAGCAAAAGATGGACACCAAGAGTGTCCCCTTTCGTGCCCCTCCAATTCATTGGCATCTCAAAGTTGGGGGTATAGTTTACAGTTGTATGTTTGGTATAAGCTGAAGTGTACCATTCGCCTATATGCCAGGGAAGCAGCATTTGTCGTCTGATGAACCAATATTTCTGAGAATGCAGTATATTAATTCACTAGCAACATTACAGAGGCACTTAGTGCCTCATGCCTCATTGACGTAAGTAGATCCTAGTGAATTTATAAGCTGTACTTTTAAGATAAAGCTGTCTGCTGTGCATTGGCAATGAGTATACAATACTTTTAGTGTAGCTTTATTCTTTACTATCATTTATTTTTTCCCTCGCCTATTGAACTACAACTACGGGGAGGTGCTAAATTACGGCCCTGCATTAATGTACACATGTGTCCACATACATCTATCTTCCATGCGCTACAAGTCGCTCCACATATAACGCGGAAGCTCCGTGTGACTTGGTAGCGCTTAGTGTCTATTGTGCAACGTTTTACCCTCAAATGCGTCTTATTCGCACAGCGATGCCAATAGATATAATTTTAATCAGCAGAAGCTGCTTATGCTATGCAGCGTGCCTATGTTCTGTGTGCGTCTGCGGGTGTATCTGCCTGCATACTAAACACTATGTTACAGCCGCTGACACTAATGTAGCGTTTCACATGCAGATACAACCGCACTCGCTCACAGAACATAGGCATGCTGCATATCATTTTAATCAGCAGAAGCTGCTTGTGCGTCCTATTCACATCACTGTCTAAATAAGACACATTTGTAGGTAAAAAGTCGCACAAAAGACGGTCGGCTAGATGTATGAGGACCCATCTGTATGACTAAATGGAGCCGAGCAATATGTATTAACCAGTTCTCCACAAAAATTGATGTAAGCCCTATTTACTGATAAAAATTTAAGTTTTTCCCTTTTTTTTACCATTCCTATTTAATTTATGTGAAAAACTATTATTTAATTTTAAACTAGTCCATTTCTGTATTGGCATGACCATAAATAAAGCACAGGGACAGACACTTAAGGTGGCTGGAGTTGACCTAAGTGGAGACTGTTTTTCTCGGGATGTAGTTATGAGACTGGCGGGCGCGTTGTTGTCGGTCTAAATTCCGACACTGAAAGTCCAACACGGGACTTAAGATAAGTGTCGAAATACCGATGCCTATCTTAATCCAGATGCCGGAACACAGAAGGACGGCTGCCCAGACAAAGGTAAGCCGCGTGGCCCTTAGTGTTAACGGCAGAAGGGGGGGGGAGGTTAGGTAATGGTAAGATAGCGGGGTAAGCGATAGGTTTTTGGGGGGAGGTTAGGGATAGGCACCCCTAGGGGGGAGGGTTAGGCACCACTGGGGAGGTTAGGCACTAAGGGGGGAGACTTAGGCCCTCATTCAGAGGCGGTCGGAGGATGCAAGCGGTCGCTCAGAAACTGGGCGGCCGCTTGCATCCTGACCGTCCGCCTCTGTTTCGGTCGTTAGGCTGTGGGTTTACACCCACAGCTCTAACGACCGCTAGGGTGATGGTCGCGATGGTCATAGACCATCACGACCATCGGAGTTTACGACGAGACCCTAGGGTAGGGTCTCACTTGTCGTAAGCCCCGGAGAGCTTCTGGCTCTGTCAGAGCCGGAAGCTCTCCACTGACATCCACTAGTGATGTCAGTGGGGCCTCCCCCAAATGGCAGGCGTTCCCATGGGAACGCCTCCGTTTGGGCTGCCACTCCCCAGGCCCGCCTTCCAAACGGGGCGAGCTGTCAATCAACATCGACAGCTCGCCCCCTTTGGAAAGAGACCCGCTACAACCGGTGCTGTCGGTCGTAGCGGGTCTCACGCATGCGCACGAAGGAGCCGGCTCCCTCGTGCGCATGCGCACTGGACAAACATCGAGGCAGCCGTGCGGTCGTAGACCGTACGGCCGCCTCTGAATGAAGCCCTTAGTGCCTAAACCTAACGGGGAGGGTTAGGGTGCAGGGTGGGGAGGATTAGGCTACAAAAAGAGATGGTTAGGTGGAGAAGTGGGGAGAGTAAGTATACTTCCCTGACCCGTCGGGATACCAGCCATCGGGATGCCACTGTCGGTATTTTGACAGGAAACATCCCGACAGCCGGCATTACATACCCATTCCTTTTTCTCATGGACAACTTTATGTGGCCCTTTTGCGTGTCATGTCGAAACAAAATATTTTCATGTTGACGTCACGAGGAAAAACAACTAATGTTGTCTTTAAGGCAATCTTATAACACCTTGGTTAAAAAAAAATATCACTGTCAATTAAAAAATGCTCCCGTGCGAAGCCAAGGCGGGTCTCTAGTTATCAATGAACAGCTGACCTTTTTAACTCCCTGTTCTTGCCTCCGTGTCTTTATTTCTCAATTAATTTTATTAATGGGTGAACACATATGCACAAGGCACACCTCAGAAGTTACTAGGTTTATGGCTTAAGTGTGCATCATTTTTCCTTAATATTGGCTATATTTTACTATCATTTGTTTTCATGGTCCTGGTTTTTTTTTGTTTTTACATGAAGCGCTTCATTAAATGTACCATTTAATACATAAACATTAACTATAGCATGTTATGAAATATCTGAAAGAAATAATAACTTAGATTGCAAGCATGATGCTAGCGTCTTTTAGCTAATGTAGCATTTAACTTGTTGACTATAAGATCCAGCAATATGAGCATCTCCCAGTTCTGCACAGATTATAATGGAATAATCAGCAAATATTATGGGCTTGATGTATAGTGAGTACTAGCGTCAGTTTAATCTCTTCCTTGAATTCGCACTGCACCTCCTCGGAAAACAAATGCACAACATACCCACGAAGAGAAAGATAATGAGAGAGGGAAGCGATATTCTTAAATAAGTCTTTCTTAGAGGAGACAATGGTGGCTGCTCAGCAGCTCAGACAAGTGCAGAGAGCCTGCGAATGAGCACGGAGGTATGCTACAGTGCCCCCCACAGCTATGCGAGCGGCCAAGAGGCCGATACAAAAAAAAAAGCCCGGCCCTGATTCAGAGCGAGCGGCTCTGAATCAGGCCCATAGACAACAACCTGGATGAAATGAAATAAAACATGACCTTCATATAACATATGAAGGTTTCAGTTTGGGCTTTTCTGATTCTTCAACAAGATTGTTTCTGTGTATGTTTCCAACCGGCTCCTCAGATGATAAGACAGTGGCCCTGATTCCGAGCCGGACGCTCTGACAGAGCGCTCGCTCTGAATCAGGGCCGTCCCTGCTCCTTTTTGGAGCGGCCTCCTGGCCGCTCGCATAGCTGTGGGTGACCACCCACAGCTATAGCGAGCGGCCAAAATGATGGTCGCGACCATCGGGCTTGCGACGAGACCCTGCAGTAGGGTCTCGCTGAAGCAAGCCCAGGAGTACTTTTGGCTCTATCAGAGCCAAAAGCACTCCCACTGACATCACTAGTGATGTCAGTGGGGCCGGACCCAGACGGTAGGCGTTCCCATGGGAACGCCTCCGTCTGGGCAGGCACGCCCACCAAAGGGGGCGTGCTGTCAATCACCATCAACAGCACGCCCACCAAAGGGGGCGTGCTGTCAATCACCATCAACAGCACGCCCCCTTTGGTGCGAGACCCTTAACGACGGCTGGGCCGTCTTTATTCGGGTCTCGCGCATGCGCACGACGGAGCCGCCTCCGTCGTGCGCATGCGCACTTGGGCACCATCGACCCGCTTGCGAGCGCTCAGCGCTCGCGAGCAGGTCTGAAGCAGGCCCAGTGTTACAATTATCTGTTTCATTCACCAACTCCCACAGAAGTTTATAATTTTGGCAGTGCCTGAAGAAGAGAGACACAACCATTACTATAAATGTATATAAAATTCACAGTAAGGCAGGTGGAGAGTCTCTGGGAACATCATGAAGGGAGGAGTAAATGATCAAGCACCTCTGTGCTGCTGGCGCACCTCCCCTGCCTGGGATAGAATTATCTCCTGTACATCACTCTGTGAATCAGTCTGCGACTGTAATACTAATTGAATCTTTCCTACACTTGACGGTGTGAGCCCTGCTGAGCAGCAATGCTCACACAAGTAAAAAATGACAAGGAGTGTATAGTTTGCAATGGACTTTCGTCCACGCCCAGAGCACATACGCCATCCACACTATGCCCCAGGAGCACAGCAACCACTGGGAGAGTGAGTACTTTGGAGCCAGGCAATAAAGAGAAAGAAGCCAACACCATTATAAAGTGGCTGAAGACATTAAGGAGGGCTGCCAGTTTAATAGAGAGAACTGCAAGAATTCAGATCTACCAATTCCAGAGTGTAAGCTGCCAGTGTCATAGAGCAAGCTGCAAAGTATCCAGAGAGAGTCCAGATCTGTTTAGATACCCTGATGTGGTCTAGGTGTCCCAAGAGCGTCAAGAACTAGATCCAGCCCTGATTTGTTCCAAGTGCCTGCATATGCTACTTGTTATATTCATTGACCTAGTAAAGACAAGAAATGGAGACCAAGGCCTTTGATCCCTACTTCAAGTGCCCACCCGGTCTCCAGAATTAGTTAGTGTTCATGCGCCAGTACAGTTGCCTGTCTAATGCTGGCCATACACTGTGAGATAGAACTAACCATCTGACAGACAGACCAATTATCTGACATTTCCATACAATGGGCCCGATTCATCACGGATCACAACTGCAACAGTGGGATGTAGTTATGTGACCCGACTGCTGAATGCCGGCAAAGGATTTATGATAGGCGTCGAAATACCGACGCCTATCATAATCCCGATGCCGGAATCCAGGACGTGCCCGAACTAAGTAAGTACGGTTCGCATATCCTGTTAGCCATGGGGGGGAGGGGGGGGCAGTTAGCGGGGTTAGTGTGAGGTTTTGGAGGGGTGGTTACTATTAGGAACCCCTAGGGGGGAGGGTCAGGGTTAGGCACCCCCAGGGAGAGGTCAGGGTTCGACACCCCCCCTGGGAGGGTTAGCTTTAGGGAGCAGTAAGGGGGGGTTAGGAGGTGGCACCCCTGGGGGGAGGTTAGGGTTAGGCACTAGGGGGGAGGTTAGGCACCACTAAGGAAGAGTTGGGGGGGGGCAGGGGAGGTTAGGGTACTTTCCTGCCTTTGTCGGGGTCTTCATCCTATCGGGCAGCCGTCTGCATTTCAATCCCATTCCGCAACAGTGTACGCAGATCGGCCGATGATGCGTACTGCGCATGCACCGCAGTGCGCATGCGTTGAGTTAGCATTGCGATCGCACTGCTATTACTTATGAGGATACAAAGCCATCGCAGATCGAGGGACGGGACGTCATCGTTTGGGGGTGATGATGGGTAAGTGGTTGTATAAATGCAGGCGTGCCTGTCCATTTGAACGCTGTTTCTTGGACGTGCATACAGTAAATTAGCCAATGCGACAGCATACGCAGCTTGAGTACTCACTGCATGCAACGACAATTACAATTTCTGAGTAAGGTCAGACCTGTTATAATTGTGCGTGAGGGGCCGATGTTACTCTATGGTATCGATGTATACGCAGGTCTGCAAGGCCTTACGGATGTGTGAAAGTGGTAGTGGGTATCTCTATACTGGCTTTGCGATTGCAAACAGCATATTTTTGCAGTAAATCTGCGTGAGTAATCGCAGCTGCGATCCGTAGTGAATCAGGCCCATTATCAGATAATTGGTGTCAGAGCCGTAACTAGACTTTTTGGTGTCTTGTGCCAGAAAGAGCATTGGCGCCCCCCTCATTTTTCAAAGGGACATAATGCACCCAAAAAAAGGGCCATGGCTTCATGGGGAAGGGCCAGGGAAGAGATAGGGGAGGCCAGGAGATTCTGGGGATGGAATAAGAGGAAGCTACAAGCAAGAATGATAATAAACAGAAATTTGACAGGCCCAAACAGTGCAGTGCCCCCTGACCTGTGGTGCCCTGTGCGATGGCACCGGCCGCACTACCCTAGCTACGGCCCTGATTGGTGTGTCTGATGGTGAGTATATCCACTTTCAGATCCGAATACTAATTATCACATTTCCATGTTACATTCACTTAAGCCACCTTACCTCATATCTGAGGATATAAACCCCTTTTTATTCATTATCCATTGATATACTGGTCTTCCAGATGTCAGGTCTTTTAATAAACATACCAAGAAGCTTTTCTCTATGTACCTGCCTGCATATGAGCAGTGACTAGTCATGTTCTGAATCCTTTGTAGACCTTACCAAGAGCCCAAGAACAACACAATGAGTGGAGTCACTGCAAGCCTGATCTAATGGTCAAATTACCCGACCCCTCCATGTAACCAGAGGTACCAGGTAAGCCAGGGCTACATGTACATACAGTACAAAGAGAAGACTTCTTTTAACAATTTTTTTACTAATTTTATTTGCAATGCAGTATTTCAAGAAGATATATTATTAAATCATTTCCATACATTAATTAGCACTTTACAATCAATGAGGTTTATTACTGGAGACAAATGATATAACAACATAGCTCTGTATAATATACAATCTACAGTTATGCGCTTAGTAACTCCTTTAATAGATATATGCACCGTCTTGTTTGTCTCAGGGGCCTGTCTGCTAGATCTCATCAATGAAAGGTACATGAAGATGTATGTGCTGATTCGCCTCTTTTGTGCATCAGTTCCCAACTCAAGATATATCAGCACCCTTTCAACCTTTCCATCAATGGACCATTGTTGACCACAGTACTGTTCTGAGCAGTCGTTCTTGGCTACAAACTAGTTTTGTTTAAAAAGCATAGGATTTGATCTACGTTACTAATCCAGACTTGCTTTATTATTATTTAACACTAGCATTTTCCCGCAGCTTCACTCGCGTAAATGTCTGTTATTGCTCAGCAGAACTAATTTTACAAAGACAGTAGTGACATCTAATATCATGATGTATATTTTGTAGACATTGATCACAAAATATCTTCCTAAACAAATATTTGCATTTTTTTTTGCTTGGGACGACTAAAGGAGCACATCCACTAGGCCAGTGGTTCTCAAACTCAGTCCTCAGGACCCCACACAGGTCACATTTTTCCAGGTCACACAGCAGGTGCACAGGTGCATTCATTACTCACCAACACATTTTAAAAGACCCACATGTGGAGCTACTTATTCACTTGTGATTCTGTGAGGAGACTTGGAAACATGCACTGTTTGGGGTCCTGAGGACCGAGTTTGAGAACCTGTGCACTAGGCGATATTAATGGACGACTGAACGATAACGACATCGTTATCGTTCAGTCGTGCATTAATCGTGCATGAATCGGGCACTACAATGTCGTTTCTGACATCAATCATCACCTGAACATGCCGGTCAACCTGCCGATAACGAAGATTCACCATGTTCGGGGATGATGGAGGGTGCCTACACTGAACGACTGGAGGGGATGGGGAACGACAGTACAATTAACTCGTGAGCCAGCCAGGTAAAGCTGCCCATGGGAGAAGCTTCTGGTCCTGAGATCTATACCTGCAGCCCGGAGTGTTTGTCCCTGCGACTTGTTGATCGTCATAGCTAAGCAGACGCTTACAGGAAACTTCAGGCGCTTAAATTGAAAAAACAAAATTGTTGGGGATAAGGGGTACACATATTGTAAACACAATGTCACTTGCGCCAGATCCCGTTACAGTCTGTGCCTCAATTAGGTTCCTTTGTAGGGCAATTACTTTAAGTCAGGTTCCGTTGCATAACTTGGGCGGAGACAAGTTCCACAGACGCATGATTGGAACACCAGCTCTCAGTGCAATGCTGTGGGCTGGAAGTCCAGCTGCACTGTCTTGTAGATCCCAAATCCATTGCTACTTAAGCTACAGTAACACTGAAAGTTTGCAAATAACATGTGCAGCGGCTGTATGATATGTAGTTAACGTGTCAAGATAAGCTGTCTGATTAGTGCATAATATATAGTTGGATTTTTTTGCGAAATAGATCTTGAGATATATATGTCTACATATTTGTATATGCATACATATATAACTTTACAATTGGGTTGTGTAATATATATATACACTGTATATTATATATATTTTTATATAAATATATTCATTTTGGACTTGAGGACCCTATGTTATGCCATGGGGGTGACTTTGAGGGTGTACTCTGACTACCGCCTTGAGGGCGGGTAATTCTTGGCTGGATGCGGCCATGCTTCAGCTTTGAGAGCTGGAAGATGTCTTGGCACGATGGGCCTGTAGGCCATGAAGATGAGGCGGCCTTTGGGCTGTGCAGCAGCCTTGAGGGCTGTGATAAACTAGCTTACTGTAGCCAGTGCGGCTAATGTCGCCTGGTTGACACAAGCCAAGGGATCTGACTACCGCCTTGAGGGTGGGTAATTCTTGGCTGGATGCGGCCATGCTTCAGCTTTGAGAGCTGGAAGATGTCTTGGCACGATGGGCCAGTAGGCCATGAAGATGAGGTGGCCTTTGGGCCTTGCAGCAGCCTTGAGGGCTGTGATAAACTAGCTTACTATAGCCAATGGGTGTAGTAGAGATGCAGCCTTTGGGCTGTGGAAGCAGCCTTGAGGACTGGTTGACCTTGGCTAGTTGCAGCCTGGGGGCCAGAGGTGAGATGCAGCCTTTGGGCTGTGGAAGCAGCCTTGAGGGTTGGTCGGCCTTGGCTAGTTGTGGCCTGAGGTCCAGAGGTGAGATGCAGCCTTTGGGCTGAGGAAGCAGCCTTGAGGACTGGTTGACCTTGGCTAGTTGCGGCCTGAGGGCCGGAGGTGAGATGCAGCCTTTGGGCTGTGGAAGCAGCCTTAAGGGCTGGTCAGCCTTGGCTAATTGTGGCCTGAGGGCTGAAGGTGAGATGCAGCCTTTGGGCTGTGGAGGCAGCCTTAAGGGCTGGTCGGCCTTGGCTAATTGTGGCCTGAGGGCTGAAGGTGAGATGCAGCCTTTGGGCTGTGGAAGCAGCCTTGAGGACTGGTTGACCTTGGCTAGTTGCAGCCTGGGGGCCAGTGGTGAGATGCAGCCTTTGGGCTGTGGAAGCAGCCTTGAGGGTTGGTCGGCCTTGGCTAGTTGCGGCCTCTGGGCCAGAGGTGAGATGCAGCCTTTGGGCTGAGGAAGCAGCCTTGAGGACTGGTTGACCTTGGCTAGTTGCGGCCTGAGGGCCGGAGGTGAGATGCAGCCTTTGGGCTGTGGAAGCAGCCTTAAGGGCTGGTCGGCCTTGGCTAATTGTGGCCTGAGGGCTGAAGGTGAGGTGCAGCCTTTGGGCTGTGGAGGCAGCTTTGAGGGCTCTGACCAGGTGAGTACAAGGAGGTAACGTGTCACCGGGTTGATACTGGCGCAGGCATGCTGAATTGCACAACAAGGACACTGGAGTGTGGCCAATGTTGCCGTGTTGACACTGGTGTTGGTTTACTAAATAAAGTTCTAAGGACACTGGAGTGCGACCAATGTCGCCGGGTTGACACTGGCGAGGATGTGCAGTATAGCGCTCTGAGGTCATTTAAGTGTGGCTAATGTCACCTGGTTGACAAACTGGAAAAACAAAACTCTATCACCGGCATGGAGTGAAGGGCTGACTGGAATTTAACAGAAACAGGGCCCAACCAGAGCCAGCCTCCCTATTGAGAGACTAGTGAGCAGCTGGGCTGTGCACAGACAGGATAATCAATGTGTGCACCTGATACTGCACACAGACCGGCAGTAATTAGTGCAGAACCTCAGCAACAACCAAGACTGGAACTGCAAACAATATGCTGCTACCACAGATCCTAACAGGAGGAAGGAGGAGACTTCAGTGAACGCTTGTCCGGCATTCACCCCGCACAGCATTGCCAGCCCGGCGGCTTATGACACCCTGCAAAGTCAGATACAATTGTTTTCGTCTCCAAAGTTCATAAACAGTCCCTAAAAGTATATTTGTCTCAACAAATTATATTTATATACATCTAGTCATTTTTGGCTTTAGGAGCCTGCACACTTCATGCGCCGAATGTCAAACATCTGGTTTTTCCTTTATTGTCCTCTACTTGATGTCCCATTGAGATAATACATACCTAAGTTCTTTCTAGGTGACTAAGCTAAACAATATTGAAAACACAGTCAAAATTCATACCGTAGTTTTTGCCTGATGCCGAAAGGAACAGACAGACAGTAATTCATAAAAAAAAATTTGTCTTCATAGTTCATGCACAGTCCCAAGGAGTACATTTCTCCCCAAAAAATTCTATGTACAGATACAGCCATTACCTTATTATAAGTATAGATATTTTAAAAAACTTAGATACCGTGGAAACACGTGTGCATTTGAGTGTGAAAAGTACAGACAAACTTATGGATTCACCATTAAGACAATTAATGAGATCCATTAATGCAAAGACAATATTTTTCGCTCCCAGCATTGATGTACCAAGCTAATTGTTCCACTCTACGCTCTGGGTGCATAGGTTGTAATTTGAGTCAAATAAAATCTATACAGATGGCTAAAACAGATAATGATATAATAGTATAACTATACACACAAATGATAATGGAACTTTCTTAGAAAGGTTTATTATTATACTAGCTGCCCGGGTTTCTTTTTCTGTCATCAGTCCTCTCTAAATTTCTCCTATCTCACACCCCTCTACCCAAATTTCTCTTCCTTCTATGTTTCTTTCCCATATCTCTATATTTCTCTTTCTGATTTCGCTTTTCTCCCGCTGACACTTTCACTTTTTCTATTCCTCTCTTTATCTTCCACTTCTCTGTCTCTCTTTGTTCTATTATACTTTTTAAATATTTAGACCTGTATGCTGTTCTTACTTGTATTACAAGTTTTTGGCAACTGTTTCATGGACATACATTATCCCGGGAGGGGGAACAGCAGAGAGTCTGACATGCATTTATAATTACCACTTAGCCTTATACATAACGCTCTCGATGCTACTCCTACTATTCACCCCATTCTTCCCGCTGTTAGCAATGGGGACTGATACAGCTTGGACGTGTCCTCCAGTTACAATGGAGACTGGAAAGCATGGTGCCAGTATCCACTCTACACCAACATAGTGGTCAGGAGCTTAATGGGACGTCAACCCTCTGATCTCCTGTCTCATCCGGGTCCCTTATACCCTAATATCGCCCCCCTTATATGTCTGTTCTGCGCAGTATCAGTGGCGGAGGAGTGAACTTAGAGCTGTGAGAAAAGATGATGTCACTATTATCAGCAGTGAGAAATATTATATAGACAAAAATATAAACACATACAGTAGATCAATACATACTTCACAATTTGTAAATCCCTATGGTATGGAAGAATTTGCTCATACGGCAACTAATAAGTGGTACGTTTATGCATTAGTAGGGTTGAGATCCTATTAGCAATAGTCAGCGTATATATATATCCACAAGAGATAGTGAAATTCATAATTCATTTGTGTAATATAAGAGAGGCCAATGAGGCTGAGCACAAATTCTTGTAGGCTAAAATAAGGCCATCAGAGCAGGAAGGTGGGTGCAAAGGTTTACAGTGTCCCTTGGGAGGAGTTGGGTACATCTGGGTTCTTTGTTTTGCATATTATTATCTATGCATGATAAAGAGGCAATTGGTGGGACTATTCGCTTTTTAACCCCAAAAAAGTTCTTAATTTTTCCCTGACCTAAGGGAACTCCAGTTGTCCCTCTGCATCAAAGTGAATTTCTAGGCACAGGGAAGAAGAAACAAATGACTTATGTTCCTAAATAATAGCTGTCCAGGTGCCCACTGCACTCCTATGACTAAGACAAAGTATGAATAACCAAGACTTTTTTTTTTTTTTTTAATACAAGGGCTGGTCCTATAAAGGTACATGGCTGGACTGTGAAGTCTCATTTCACTCTTTCCACCATGTCATTAAGTGTATGTTGTTTTTCTGGGGGTAATAGGCAGACAGGTAGTATTCTATACATGAGGAAACACTATTCTTTTGACTCTGCATTCTTGACTGATGCTAGGAGTGCAGAGTCTTATTTATTTACAAAAAGGAGTTATTTCTACTTCAGGGACCATAGGGTATCCACAGGATACCTTGGGGGGGGGGGGGGTATAGGTGTGACGTCAGTCGCTGGGCACCATAGAGTTAAGCTTTTCAGCCTCCCAGGATGCACTAGGGTCCCCCTCCTATACCCCGCCCCCGAGCCAAGGCACCTCAGTTTAGTTTGGAGCCCGGCCGGCGTCGGGTGCACCTGTCGGAGTGGGGGCTAGAAGAGCCCCTGAAGCTTTCTTCAGTGCAGCTGTGGCTGCACATCTGGATGTACAGCATGGACAGTCAGTCCTGACGTCCATGCTGTCTTCCCTACACCCCCGCCGGTACCAGAACGCCGGTACCGATCCGGGGATGCTGGTGAGCATCTGGGGTCACAGCTAGCGGTGACCCCAGATGTTCCGGACCATGGCCAGATCCAAGGGGGACAAAGGTAAGCAGCGGGGTCCCGCGGTGGGTCTCCGCTGGTCACATGGTCCTAAGTCCCCAGGCAGGGGGCTCCCTGGGGACTGGCTGCAGCGTGGAGCCAGGCGACCAACCTGCGCTTTCCACTACCCCCTGGGACAGCGGACTGCAGCAGAGCGGTAGCGCTGCGGCGTCCCAGGGGTTAAATGCATGCCAGGGGAGCGCGCCTTCCCTGTCTCACAGCCGGCGCCTCCCCCGCTGCACACAGCCCTCTCTGCATGCTGCCGACTGGTCCTGTGGCAGCGCTCCTCCCCCAGGCCAGAATCCTCTCTGCTCCTCGGCGGCCATCTTCTCCAGAACGCATGGTGAACGCTGCTGGAAGCGCTGGACGGAAGCATCGTGGTCTGGGTCCCCCCGCATACCTCTCCTCCGCTGTGGCTCAGGTCTGTGTATGCAGCGCTGTGTCCTACCAGGCCCTGTGTCTGTGTAGTTGAGTGATCAGCGCTGTTAGTGCAGGAATTGTTATTTCTCTGCATTGTATGTGACTGTGCTAGCGCTGCCTGTAACTTTTCTTCTCTAAACTGTCAGCTTTATTACTGTCCCTGTTCTTTCTGCTAAAGCCCTTGCGGTGCGGTGCTGCAGGGTGGTCTCTCGCCTATTTAATACTTAATTGGTGAGAGAGGTCACATACGTGGTGCCATCATGTCTGAAAGTGATTTTCCCCTCCGGCTACAGTGTACCACGTGCAAAGTACCGTTAGCGGAGGGGGAGGGTAGCGCGGAGGGCCTTTGCCGGCAGTGTTTGTCCATGGCGCGGCCTATTACGGTTACAGCACCGGTACAGGAGCCGCCCTGGGCTTGTTTCGCTCAGGCGTTAACAGCTTTAGTGGGCCAGTTAGCTCCGCAGCCCGCGTTTACTCCGATGGGTTTGTCCCAGCAGTCTGTGGTGTCGTCACCCATGCAGGGGTTCCCACGACAATTGGTGGTACCCCACAGTCTCCCTATTTCCCCGCACCCGGGTTCTCAGGAGCCAGCGTGGGTTAACTCCCTGACGAGTTCTGTACAGCACTTGTCGGATGTGTTGCAAGGGGAGTCTGTGATGCGGCCTCATAAAAGGCCGGTGGCGTCTCTGTCCGCTCCTTATGAGGATGACGAAGGGACGTCTGATGATGGGGAGATTCTGGATCCTTACGATCAGGAACCTCTCCATACTAAGGACGCTGATGCTAAGTCCAGAGTATATATTCCTGGCCTTATTCGGGCGGTCCGCACAGCCTTGGTGATTGAGGACGAAGTTCCCCCAGCGGCTAAATCTAAGTATGCCTTTTTCAAAGATGTGAAGGGCGATGCCACAGTCTTTCCTCTTTCGGGTCAGTTGGTGGACCATTTAGAGGAGGCGTGGAAACAACCTGGCAAAAGATACCAGCCGCAGAGACGCCTGGCGGTGGCTTATCCGTTCGCGGATAATTATTTTGCTAAGTGGGAATCCCCTCCACAGGTGGATTCTCACGTGACCCGTCTTGTCCGTAGTGCCACATTGCCGATGCCATCCATGTCCTCCCTTAAGGATGCTACGGACCGCAAGGTAGAAATCTGCCTGAAGTCCGCTTATTCCCTTGCAGGGGGGGCAGCACGGCCGGCTATGGCCATTTGCTGGGTTGCCAGAGCGATGGAGCGCTGGGCGGATTCATTAGAGGCTTCTTTTGAATCCGACTGTCCGGCCGAACAGGCGGAGTTGATTGGCAATCTCCGTGATTCGGCCACCTACATCAACGAGGCGGCTCTAGACATTAATACTCTGGTGTCTAGAATTTCTTCAGCAGCGGTAGCTGCTCGTCGCACCTTGTGGCTGCAATCCTGGAAGGCGGACGCAGATTCCAAGAAAGGTCTGGAAGCGTTGCCGTTTACCGGAGAAGTTCTCTTCGGTCCGGATCTGGATAAGATTGTGGCCACGCTGGCGGCAGCCAAATCTGCTTGTCTCCCGTCGGCCGCTGCTCCTTCTGGTTCTGGACCATCGTCCTTTCGGTCATCTAGGGCCCAGGGCAGGCCCAAACCACAGTCGTTTCCTCGACAGGCTGGCCCTAAGAAATCGGTCAAGCCCCGGAAGCAGGCATGGAGTACCAGACGTCCGGCCCCCAAGCCAGATGACAAGCCTGCGGCCTGACGGTCCGGGCCTCCCTTTGGGGGATCCCAGGGTGGGAGGCCGCCTGCTACAGTTCGCCCAGTGTTGGTCGACCACTACGACAGACACTTGGGTTCTGGAGGTGGTTTCCCATGGATACGCCCTCTCCTTCTGGCACAGACCCCCGGCTCGCTTCTTCACCACGGGTCTACCATCAGACCGGAAGAAGGCTACGGAGCTGCGGAAGGTATTGCACACTATGCTCCAGGCTGGAGTTATAGTGCCTGTTCCATTCTCCCAGAGGGGCCAGGGTTTCTATTCAAATCTATTTTTGGTACAGAAACCCAATGGGTCATATCGTCCGATTCTCAACCTCAAAGCACTCAACAAGTCTTTGCGGGTCCCGAAGTTTCGGATGGAGACCCTACGGTCCATCATTCTGGCGCTGGAACCTGGGGACTACTTGGTGTCATTGGACATACAGGACGCTTACCTGCATGTCCCTATTCTTTTGCTCCATCAACAGTTCCTCAGGTTTGCAATCCGCAGCGACCACTTCCAGTTTCGGGCGTTACCTTTTGGCCTGGCAACAGCACCACGTGTTTTCACCAAGGTGATGGCGGTCATGGCGGCTTCTCTGCGGCTGCAGGGAGTCCGCATGTTGCCGTATTTGGACGACCTGTTATTGGTGGCAGGATCTCCAGAGCTCCTGTTACGCCACTTGGACCTGACCATTGCACTGCTGCAACGGCACGGCTGGCTAATCAACTGGCAGAAGTCCACTCTAATCCCGTCTCGGAGGATTCTGCATCTTGGAGCCTTATTGGACTCGGGACAGCAAAGGATCTTCGTGATGGAGGACAAGATCTCTGCTTTACAGTCAAGGGTGCGCAGTTGCCTGCACAGCCGCCGGGTGTCCTTACACTCGGCGATGAGGTTACTGGGCTCCATGGTGTCGGTGTTCGACATGGTGGAATACGCCCAGTTTCACTCCAGACTTCTGCAGCACCTGATCCTGTCCAAGTGGAACGGGCTGCCTCAGTCTCTGAAGTCCCAGACGATTGTGCTCACCCCGGAGGTTCGCCTGTCCCTTGCGTGGTGGTTACAGACGACCCACCTCAACAAGGGACGTCCGTTCTGGGTTCCAAATTGGGTCCTGTTGACAATGGACGCCAGTCTTCGGGGCTGGGGAGCAGTTTCGGGTCCACACTTGTTCCAGGGCAGGTGGACGCCGACAGAAGCGGAGCTTCCAATAAATATCTTGGAACTCCGTGCGGTCTTCAATGCTCTCCAGCAGGCACAGCGGTTTCTCCAGGGTCGCCCGGTGCAGGTCCAGTCGGACAACGCTACCACCGTGGCCTACATAAACAGGCAAGGAGGAACTCGCAGTCGGGCGGCTCTCGTAGAGGTCTCTCGGATCCTGGTTTGGGCGGAGCGCAATCTTCCGGCCATATCAGCGGTCTTCATCCCGGGAGTGCTAAATTGGGAGGCGGACTTTCTAAGTCGCCAGGACGTTCATCCGGGGGAATGGTCCCTGCACCCGGACGTTTTTCAACTACTGGTGGACAGGTGGGGTCTTCCAGAAATCGACCTCATGGCGTCCCGGCACAACAACAAGTTGCCGGTGTACGGGTCTCGCACAAGAGACGAAGGGGCGTCTCTGGTGGATGCTCTGTCCGTCCGGTGGACGTTCCGGTTCGCATACCTGTTCCCTCCGGTCTCCCTTCTTCCACGGGTAATCCGGAAATTCAAACAGGAAGGAGGGACGCTCCTGTTGATAGCTCCCGCGTGGCCCAGACGGCACTGGTTCTCAGACCTTCGGGGTCTGTCCGTGGACAGTCCTCTGCGGTTGCCGCTACGACCGGACCTTCTGTCTCAGGGTCCTTGCCTTCACCCGGACCTGACTCTGCTGTCTTTGACGGCGTGGCTGTTGAGACGGCCATGCTGAGGTCCCGGGGGTTTTCCAGCTCTGTGGTGCGTACCATGTTACGAGCTCGGAAACCGTCTTCCGCGAGGATATACCATCGCGTGTGGCATACGTTCTTCCAGTGGTGCCGACCGAGAGGTTATGCACCGCTGGAGTTTCGTCTGTCTCAGATTCTCGCCTTCCTGCAAGCGGGACTAGATCATGGGCTTCGCCTTGCTTCTTTGAAGGTACAGGTTTCGGCCCTATCTGTCTGGTTTCACCGTAGGATTGCTACAATCCCGGATGTGCGCACCTTTATGCAGGGTGTTCTCCGCATTCAGCCACCCTTTGTTCCACCTGTGGCGCCTTGGGATTTGGCTGTGGTCCTGAGGGCTCTCCAAGGACCGCCGTTTGAACCACTGGGCTCAGTGGATCTTAAATGGCTAACAGCTAAGACTGTTTTCCTTCTGGCCATTGCTTCGGCCAGACGTGTTTCTGAGTTAGGGGCTCTTTCTTGTAGACCCCCTTTCTTGGTTTTTCATGGGAACAGGGCAGTGCTCCGCACTCGGCCCGAGTTTCTTCCCAAAGTTGTTTCCCAGTTTCATGTTAACGAGGAAATAGTTGTTCCGGCCTTTAACTCACCGGGTCTTTCCCTGGGTGAGGCCTCTTTGGATGTTGTGCGGGCCTTAAGGACTTATGTTGACCGCACTTCTTCGTTTAGGAAGTCGGACGCTTTGTTTGTCCTCTATGGCTTCCGTAAAAAGGGTTGGCCTGCTTCAAAGCAAACTTTGGCAGCCTGGATCCGTATGGCTATTTCTGAAGCTTATCTTCATGAAGGCCTACCGGTCCCTCCTTCTCTGAAGGCTCATTCCACTAGGTCTGTGGGTCCTTCGTGGGCAGCTCGACGTGGTGCCTCGGCAGTTCAGATCTGCAAGGCTGCTACGTGGTCCTCTGTCCATACCTTCGTGAGGTATTACAGGTTTAACACCTTCGCCTCTCAGGATGCTTCCTTCGGGCGGCGGATTCTCCTTTCTGCACAGGAGCGTCCCCACCCTTAAAGGATACTGCTTTGGGACATCCCCAAGGTATCCTGTGGATACCCTATGGACCCTGAAGTAGAAAATATGAGATATGGTAAGAACTTACCCTTGTTATCTCTATTTCTACGAAGTCCATAGGGTTCCACAGGACTCCCGCCCTGTCGCACCTGTGCTGCAGATGGGCTTTGCTCTGGTCACCGGTTTTCCGTCTCCCTCTGGTGAGAATGTGATTCTTGTATGTGTCCAGATCTTTTTTCTCTCTCTTCCTTCTCCTCCTCCGGCCTATGGCTTGATAACTAACTGAGGTGCCTTGGCTCGGGGGCGGGGTATAGGAGGGGGACCCTAGTGCATCCTGGGAGGCTGAAAAGCTTAACTCTATGGTGCCCAGCAACTGACGTCACACCTATACCCCCCCCCCAAGGTATCCTGTGGAACCCTATGGACTTCGTAGAAATAGAGATAACAAGGGTAAGTTCTTACCATATCTCATATTTTATTAACAACAAAATGACTGAAGCACACAGCTCTTTGCATAGCATATTTTGCAAGAAATCGCACTGTGCATATCCTGGAAACGGAAGAATACATAGGAAGAACTGTGTCATTCTCTAGCACCCACACCCGCCTCTGTCTGGTGTCTGGACACATTGGATGGGGGGGGGGGGGTTCTAATCTAGATACAGTAAGGGAGACTTCAAGTATTTGTAGACCAGCAACTAGACGTATATAGTAATGTATACATCTGAGACAGCTGTGCTAGTTGTGTTGGAAGGAGTGCGATCCTGCACTGCCTCATGTACTTCTGGGACTAAATGTACTGTAATTTGAATTTATCTAGTCCAGAGAGGGCCATCAATAATGCTATTAAACACCACTTTATCAGGGATCTGATTGAGAATGCTTTAGCTAGTGCAGTTTATGTATACAGTGAAATGCTGACCAAAAGTCTGATTTCTCCATGCTCAGAGTATTTTCTTGCAGGAATATGTACTGGAACATATTTGAATTGTTGATGATTTATTTTGTAATGTCTTTGCATGACCCTTAATGTTTTTAATTGCAGGAGACACATCAAATGTTGTGTAATGCTCATGTTATGTCATACTTACCAACTCTCCATGATCGTCAGGGAGACTCCCTGAAATAGTAGCAATCTCCCTGATTGCACCTTAATCCCATTATGAAGCTGTAATGTATATATATATATATATATATATATATTAATATGGGATCATAGTATAATTCCCCTGAATTGTTTCTAAGGCACAATGATCCCTAAAGCTACATACATTTTCAAATGTACTACTGCTTACGCCACTGCTCAGAGCAGTGGCGTAAGTTCATCCCAGACGCAAGTTATAATTTCGACAGGCTATAGATAGAAGAAGGTGGCAGCTGATGGTCTGACATGGAGCTCTCCATTAATGTATGGTGGCGTCTCAGGTGCCGGGAAGGAGTGCCATGTATTGGGCGGCCGTGACGGTACAATTCCGGGTACATAGTAACAGCTCTAAGTGGGGTGAATATGTTGTGGACAATGGAGGAGGTGCCCCTTCAGAGCTGGAGCCCGGCGGCAGGCGCATCCATTGTCTCTCATAGTTCTGCCCCTGGCTCAGAGTATTTTCTTGCAGGAATGTGTACTGGAACATATTTGAATTGTTGATTATTTATTTGTAATGTATTTGCATGACCCTTCATGTTTTTCATTGCAGGAGACACACCAAATGTTGTGTAATGCTCATGTTATGTCATGTGATGGAAGGCAGTCTTGAGTGAGGGATGTTGGAAGGATTGCGCACCTGTCCTGTATCTTATCAAGTACCCTGCAAGGTAAGCTGACTCAGCGGTAAATAGGACCTGCTGAAACTCAGCCAGGCCCGATCTCTGACATGCTCACAGCTGCAGAACCATACAGAGCCCATACTGGACACTGCAAGTACACTGGTATCACCACTGCCATAGTGAGGAGCAATAGTGCTACCATCCGCCAGTGCACTTATCTCTATCATGCCCAGCGCACTACAACACCCAGCAACAACCTAAGCTGAAGGCTGCTCATATATCTATATTTGCATACTGCTGTTACACTTGTGACATACCGGTGTCTTATGCTACTTGTTCTACCGGATTCAATAAATCTATGAACTAGTTAAGCTATACCACGTCTGGATTAAACGCCACCAGCACCAACAACTGTGTTACATATTCAACATCACACGTACCTTGGCCAGGTATATTGTATCCTGGCATAGTCTTCTGTCTGGAGGCCTATTGTACCCAGCACATCTGCTTGCACTTCACACTCTGCTGACAGGTCATAAACTCAGCGGTCACATCACCAGCATTGTGTTAATTATTTACTCTTCCAATAGGACCAGAGTGTTGTCACAGACTACTCTCATACTTGCCGACTTTCAGCTCCCTCCCTCCAATCAGGCTTCCATGGCGGGGGGAGGCATGGCAATGATGCAGCATAGGGGGTGGAGCATGGGTGTGACAGCGTGATCATGGCCCCGCCCCCTCTCCACAATGCCGAGATTAACGGCATTGTGAACCAGGGGACGGGGCCACGAGGATGAGACTCTGCGTGAATCGTGTCACCGGCCCTCCCGCTGCAGGGGTTTCTATTTTAACCGCAGGGGGTGGCAGCGGGTCAGCGGGAAAATTGGGAGGGTAGGCAAATATGATTACTCTGCTAAAAAGTTGATGATGATGACTGATACCAGCGCTAGCGAACAGTTTGTGATGGGCTAACTGCGAGTGGTAAGGTGCAGGCACCGGGGAGGGAGAGTTAGGGTTATGGTAAGGAGAGGGGTAGGGTTAGAATACTGACCAACAGGTGTCTGCATACTAACCCTGTCGGGATTCTCACTGCTGGAATCCTGTACCCACCCTGTATAATATACATTGCCCCGAGTCCATCCGCACACTACAGCTGACACATACAGTATATGCCTCAGGGCGAGGTAGCTCCTCTAATGCATGGGGTAGCTGTTCATGTTTATAGGGGATTGTCCAGAAAAGTAAGTTTACTTAGTAATTAGGTTGTTGGCTTGCTGCAGACACAAAGCAATGTGAAATGCATATCCTACTCACTCTGCTTTATCACCACAGACAAGCTTTCATTTTGATGGACAGGTAACTCCTTTATTGCCCAGTCACATTTATGTGCTCTGCTTTTTATGTTGCATGAATACGTAGAAATTAATCAGGTGTTTTTGGAATGAATAGCCCACAGTACCCTAAGTCCATGCCAAATTTTCACAAACTGGGAAACCTAGTAAAGACGCTGCCAGCGGAGTGATGAGAGCAGCTAACCTCCAGCTAAAGCTGAAACTGTGTAATAGTAATAACAGCGCTAGAAAAATCTAATGAGGTAGCATACGGCTTTATAAAATGATAACGTATTTAGCATACTTGCAAAACCCAAAAATATATAGAACACGTTCAGAATAAACAAAATTATATTCAGAAGAGATAATATATATCCTATAAATACAAGGGGCAGTTGCTGATATAATATAAATACTTATATTCAATGGAGAGGCATAAATCCAATACAGGGATCACTGTAGGCAGGTTGGACTGATCCTAATTTAACTGTGTGTTTTTAAATGAGGACTAAGGGTCTGATTAAGAGATAGTTGGTAATGCAGCCGCAGCAGCTCTTGCGGGAATATGCAAATTATAATTTCAGCCTTCACTTTGTACTTGGGGCCTGATTCAGACCCGTTCGCTAGGCTGCGTTCGCTCGTAGCTGCCGATGGTTTGCAATGTGCGCATCGCAGTGACCTAACTAGTCCATGCGATCGGGAAGCGTACACTCGCTGCTCATAGCCAGCTCACTAGAATGAGTGACAGGACAAGCCATTTATGGGAGGTGACAGGGGATGGCCGATGGAAACGGAGGTGTGGCGGTGCAAACGTAGGCGTGTCTGAGCGTCTTAACGCCGTTTAAGAGGCGAGCAATATTAAGATGCAGCATCATAGTACACGTCACATGGCTAAATTTCACACTGAAGCACTCGCAGTGTTTGAGGTAGGGCATGAGCAACCACAAGTGCTGCGATCACATCCGATGGTACTCAATGTTACCGATGGTTGCATGCACTTCCTGGAGATGACATGCATAAGTGGGCGCCTTAATACAGACTAGTGGGCGTCTAAATATACCCTGCGATTGCACGCCAAGACTTGGTGGGCATACTATTGCCTTGTTGTGCGATCGCGGGATTTGCTTACTTTGGCTGCGTGCAAACACATCTAGCGAGCGGGTCTGAACTCGGCCCTTGGTGCAATAGAGTGTACAAGCATTGAATCAACCACTTTCTGGCTGCATGGCTTGTACATTTGCGATGGAAGTTGTAAACACTCCAACATCAACGCCTGGGATCTACTCTAGCTCCTCTTGTCAAATACATAGCTTCTGAATCTGTGGATTTGCTATTGAGAATGCAACTTCATTCCCAGACACGCCCATATGAACTACCATAACACGCTCGCTAGCAAGCGACCGCTCGATGCAGACTATGTTCGCTAATGTGCACATGCGTGTAGTTCGCAGTGCGCATGCACAAACTAGTACGAGCGATCGGAATGTGCTCGCTCGCCCTGCAAAGACAGCCCAGTGGAATGAGTGACAGGAGAGGCTGTTTGTGGGTAATAACAGGGGCAGGCCAGTAGTAACGGGGGAGTGGAGTTGCGGACGCAGGCATGCCAGAGTGTTTCAACGCCGTTTCTAGGGCGTGCATAATTAACAGGCAGCGTCATAGTACACGTTACCTGGTTGAATAATACACTGATGTGATCGCAGTGCTTGTGGTAGGTTACAGTCAACCAAAAGCGCTGCGGTCAGATCCGATGGAACCCGATGGTAGTATATACTTCCTGGAGATGACGTACGCTAGTGGGTAGCTAAAGACAGGCTGGTGGGCATCTGTAAGCAAAAAGTGATCGCTCGCCAAGACATAGTGGGCTTGCTTATGCCTTGGCATGCGAGAGGCTGCCTTAACGTCACTTAGCTGAATTTCCATACACTGGAAGGGAGCGGCCGCATCTAGCGAGCGGGTCTGAATCAGGTCCAGAACCTTTCTGCGATCACTTTAGGTCACCTTCACACGGAACTCGCAACTAATTTTCGATTACCAGAGTTATGCGTGTGATGAACAGTCTTTGCCAGGATAGAGTTTGCCGAACAAAGTTTGCATCAGCTGACGGCCCCCAGGAATAAGATCTCGTCCTGACCATTGGTGACAGGTCCCTGGATACTGGCACTTAGGCTGGTCTACGCAGATTGTTTTTAACTTGAATGTACGGAATTGTATTTTTATTACATAAAATTTGATATTTTTACAATTATGCGCTCCTTTTTCTCCTAGGAAGAAACTTACATATCTGGGAGTGTCAAAAGTATGTGAACCTTTGCTTTCAGTATCTGGTGTGACCCCCTTGTACAGAAATAACTGCTTCTAAATGTTTTCGTAATTGTTGATTACCGGAAACATCGGCATTGAGGAATTTTACTCCATTCCTCCGTACAAGGCTTCAACTCTGTTATGTTGGTTGGTTTCTTCCCATGAACTGCTCGCTTCAGGTCCTTCCACATTTCAATTGGATTAAGGTCAGGACTTTCCTTTAGAATATTCTGGTATAAGTCAGAATTCATTGTCCCATCAATGATGGCAAGTCGTCCTGAGCCAGATACAGTAGCTGAGTGGCACATTTGTCAGCTGCCAAAAGGATGTGTATAGTGGAAGAATTGCATTCCCAGCTGTTCTTTGACCACTTTCTCCTCAATTGATACTCTATTACATTTATCTCCATAGTGGATACATTTGCTAATAAATTGCATTCATCACCATATTGGATACGTTCCATGCTATAACCACAATTTCAGATGTGGATACGCATATGAATCATCCCTCATATACTCTTTGTGTGTTTGCCAGCGATATACTACAGTCATTATATTGATATGTGATGTTTTAAATACGTGTATATTTATATTCTTTATGTGAACTTTTTTATTATTAAAATAGGAGATTGTTTATCCCTTATTTGAGCGTGGTACTGTGTGATAAGCGCAACCTATTATCTTATTTTGTCCTGAGCCAGATGCAGCAAAACAGGCCAAAATCATGATACCACCAACACCGTGTTTCACAGGGGATCGGTATGATATATGACCGGCGGTTCAAATCCAGACGCCGGAAGACCGGCACCAGTGAAGATCCCGACAGCAGCTAAGGTAAGTACTAACTAACCTAACCCCCACCCTCTACACCTCCCTTAGGGTTGCCCAACCCTAACCCCCCCCCAAGTGCCTAACCCTCCCTTCCCCACAGCCTAAACCTAAGTCTCCCGGGGAAGGGGGGGGTGCCTATCCCTAACCAACCCCCCCTTCCCCTAGCCTAATCCTCCTGGGAGGGTGCCTAACCCTAAGTTGCCCCCGGAAGCCCCTAACTTAACCCCCCCCCCGCGCGGCTGTCCTGGCCCAGCCTTCCTTCGATCGGGATGCCGGGCTTCCGGGTAGGTAAAATGACATGCGTCGGGATTTCAACGCCTGTCATTAGACCCTTGCAGGGATTAGACAGTCGGGATGCCGAAGGTTGTTTTATTCTCTAAGAGCCCTATTGCTGTCTTTTGACATAACATGGGAACTATTAAGAGAAAAAAAACCTCCAGACAAAGCAGGGAGATGGAGAAATCAAGTAAAACTGACCAAGAAAGCAGAGAGACACAGAGGAAAGCAGGCAGGCCAGACAAAACAATCCAAGAGAGAGGTGAGAATAAACAACACATTTGTAGCAGGAGTACAGAGAGGCTGAGACAGGTTTACTGGATTTCTAAAAAAGTAAAGAGATCAGTTCATAAAAGCATGTAGCAGATGCCTCAGATTTTGGCGAGTGAGACATAGGAGAAATGTTGATATTGCTGAAGATCCAGAGGAGGGATGCAGTCATTGGGCAGGCCAGGCAAACCTTTCAAAGAAAGAGTTGAGCCAAAAGAAATCATGCAAAGCAGCTATACAGAGACGCTGGGACAGGTTTGCAGGATTTCTAAAAAAAGAGGAAAAATCAACTCATAACATCAATTAGTATAGGCCAACCAGGCATCCCACCTGTTCAGCAAGCTGCAGAAGAGCTGCTCTATGCCCACCAGCCACAGCACAGAGACCGTCCCTTTAACAGTGAAAGCATTTACTTTCCACTCACTACTTGGAGAGGGAGGATATGGCAAAGTGATGCTGGCAACAGATGCTATTCGTGGGAAAAGAGTTTCAGTTAAAATCTTAAAGAGAGCATTAATAGAGTATGAGTGTATGACAGTTTGGTAGAGTGTCGGGTTCTTGAATTGGCACATGAGAGCATTTTTCTGAAACATGGTTATGCAGCCTTCCACACAGAGAGCTATCTATACTGTGTAATGGAACTGGCTGGCAGAGGGGATCTGTTCAATTTCATTAATGAGACATCAGAGCTGGACTTCACCACAATACAATTTAAAGCTGCTGAGCGGGTTTGTGGATTGCAGTTTATGCATTCAAGCGGGATCATTCATCGAGACATACAATTGGATAACATTTTGCTGACCACAGGAGGTCATGTTAAAATCACTGACTGTGGTCTGGCCCTATTGAATTTTTATGGAGAAACATATGCCACAGACTTTGGTGGGACACCTGGCTATAATGCTCCAGAAATGATAATCTGCCAGCCATACAGTGCAGGTGTAGACTGGTTCGCATTTGGTGTTATTTTATATATACTCACCATAGGATCGTACCCTTTCCATGGAGAGTCAACATCAGAGGTAGAGACAATGATCCTTGAACAAGAACCAGCATACCCAGGCCTTACTGATCCTGTAACTGAAGACTTTTTAACAAAGCTCCTGTGCAAAGTACAGTCCCTCCAGCTCGGGGTAAATGATAATGTGCGAGAACACCTTTTCTTCTCTTTAATTAACTGGGAAGAGACAGAGACTGGAAAAACTGCATCCACAGTCACACTGTACAAGGACTCCATGGATCTAGACAAAAATCAGGAAATTCCTGTGCCCCATAGTGAAGTTTACAAAGAACCAATTACTGCCACGAACCATAGGCTTTTTGATAACATTCAATTCATGTGCCCCATATGGGGTGAAACTTATCATAATGTGCCCATGGAAGCAGATTGTCACAATCCGGTGAAAGTGATCCTCTGTGGAGGACGGTGAGCCGGGGGGTTCAGGTGACTATCAGAGTGACTGTGGCTAGGTCTCCTATTTGCGGCCGAACCCAGGTTTGGCTAGACCTGCCCAGAGGCGCGGAGTCTAGCTCACTTGGTGGTTTTCTCCAGTGACCCCTCCAATTGGGATTTGGTTTTCCGCTGCACCAAGTGAGCAGGTCGCGGCCCTCTGGACAGGTACCTGGGAATGGCAGAAGACCGTAAACTATATTACGTTAAGTTATTGCTAGAACACTGGAGATACACTGGAACACAATTAGAAATCCTGATCACCGGCTTGCATGAGATTACTGAGAATGTACTAAGAATCACTAAGAAATCCAGGAGCTGACTAGCTCAGCAGCTCAGGGAGATGTGGACACAGGCAGGTACTGGAGTTTGCTAAATATGCAGGAAAACACAAACATATACTAGGGATTGCACATACAAGAGTAGAGTGGACTCAAGGAATATATTGGGAATGCTAGAAATGTGGTACTGGACAAAGGCCAAATACTGGGAGAGCTAGAAATGCTGGTAATGGGCAAAGGCAAAATACTGGGAATAATTACATATGCAGGTGCAGATTGCACAGACAAGACATATAGAGAAGATAGGCATACACTGGGAGAGTGCTAACTGCAAGTGCAGATTTGCATTGACAAGACACAGAGCAGATTGACACAGACATGTGCTGGGAGGACCAGCTGTGAGCTAATTAATACCAGCAGGTAATCTGACACTTCAGTGATACAGGGTAATAGCCACGGAAAGCTGCAATAGAATTAGCAGCACATATACAAGACACACAGGGAAGGGACATGAAACACTGAAGTACTGTGAGAAAGCTAAAGTCTCAGAGTAAGGTTTAGCATGGAAGCTAATACAGGAAACTGGGAAACTGTGAGCAGGCTGAAGCAACATGCTGAAGGATTTAGCACAGAGAAACAGTGGGAGTAACACAGGCACTTGGAATAATGAAGTTGAACAGCGTCTTCCTGGAGTTCTGGAGGCAGATTTATACCCATGGGTAGCAGATTACTGGAGCACAGCATCAGCTGACTGAAATCATGCTACCATAGGTTAGGAGTACTGTCACATGAGAGGAACTGTCATGGCGGCGCCCATGATGGGAACTCCGATCCCCAGCACACACAGCCGACCATGGAAGCTCGCAAAAAGCACCTAAGGCAGAATACTCAGCCCACATCCATCACTGCACCAGACGTCTGACCGCAAGGAAGTCAGGGGAAGCTGGCAAGGAGGTGAGAGAGGTCGATCCTAGGCTGAACCCTGACACAGATACTATACCATCAGATGAAGACCTACACTAACACAGAAAACTTTGCAGTCCTAAAAACATCTTTTCTACTGCTGTGTGTGTGATGCCTGCCCCGACCTTAGCTATGTCCCCGGAAATGCACTGTTTGCCGCCTGCCCGACCTCTGCTACATCACTGGAGATGCAGTTTGCAGTCTGCCCTGACCTTGGCTACATCCCTGAAGATGCACTGCCTGCTGCCTGCCTTGACTTTGGCTACGTCCCACTGTCTGCACAGTGCCTCGACCTTGGCTTCGTCCCCCATGTCTGCCACCTTGCTACATCCCTTGAGATGCACTATCTGTCACCTGCTCCAACCTTGGCTACATCCCAGGAGAAGAATGGTTTGCCTCCTGCCCTAACCTCGGCTACTTCCCAGGAGATGCACTGTCTGCTGCCTGCCCCAACCCATGCTTCATCCCTGAAGATGCACTGTCTGCCACCTACCCTGACCTCATCAATGTTCCAGGAAAAGCACGGTGTACCACCTACCCCAACCGTGGCTACATCCCAGAAGATGTCTGCCACCTGTCCAGACCTCGGCTACATTCCTGGAGATGCACTGTGTGCAGCCTGCCTTGACTTTGGCTACGTCCCAGTATATGCAATGTCTGCCGCCTTCCCCGACTATGGCTACGTCCCAGGAGATGCACTTTCTGCCGCCTACCACGACCTTGGCTAAATCCCTGGAGATGCACCGTCTGCCATCTGCCTCAATGTTGGCTCTGTCCCTGGAGATGCACAGTCTGCTGCCAGCACCAACCTGGGCTATGTCCCATGAGATGCACTGTATGCTGCATGCCCAGACCTCAGCTACATTTCAGGAGATGCACTGTCTGTCGCCTGTCCCGAACTCTGCTCCATCCCTGGAAATGCACTGCCTGCTGCCTGCCCTGACCTCGGCTATGTTCCTGGAGATGCACTGTCTGCCGCCTGCCCCGACCCCAGCTATGTTCTTGGAGATACACTGTCTGTCACCTGCCTCGACCTCAGCTATGTCCCTGGAGATGCACTGTCTGCCGCCTGCCCTGACCTTGGCTATGTTCTTGTAGATGCACTATCTGCCGCCTGCCCCGACCTCAGCTATGTCCCTGGAGATGCACTATTCTTTTACTGAATTATATACATTACTCACTTAAAATAAAGTTTAAAAAATAAATAAAAGGTGTCTTGCTTATTTACTTTGCTTCAACCCCAAAATAGGAACAAAGGAATAAGGGCAAGGCATATTAGGGCTAAAAGATGCTTTATCCTTAAATGGTCAACAGAGATGTGTTTAGAAATGGTGTACATTATATAATCTCTTGGAAAACAGAGGACCTGATGCAGGTATGCACGCACTGTCGATGCTGCATGCAAGCGGCTGATGTTTTAAGCCTGTGCATGCATCTGAGTTGCACTTCACATGGGAGATGCAGAATGAATTTGGATGGAAAAGCCTTGAATTTCAGTTTGTGTTACAGGGGGTAATGGGGGGGTTAGGTAATTACCGGCGTGTCACTGTCAGTGACTGTGTCTAAAGACACAGGGCTTTATTCAGAGGCGGCCGTACGGTCTACAACCGCACGGCCGCCTCGATGTTTGTCTAGTGCGCATGAGGGAACCGGCTCCTTCATGCGCATGCGTGAGACCCGCTACGACCGACAGCGCCGGTCGTAGTGGGTCTCTTTCCAAAGGGGACGAGCTGTCGATGTTGATTGACAGCTCGCCCCGTTTGGAAGGCGGGCCGGGGGGGTGGCAGCCCAAACGGAGGCGTTTCCATGGGAACGCCTGCCGTTTGGGGGAGGCCCCACTGACATCACTAGTGATGACAGTGGAGAGCTTCCGGCTCTGACAGATTACCCTAGGGTCTCGTCGTAAGCCCCGATGGTCGCGATGGTCAATGACCATTGCGACCATCACCCTAGCGGTCGTTAGAGCTGTGGGTGTTAACCCACAGCCTAACGACCGAAACAGAGGCGGCCAGTCAGGATGCAAGCGGCCGCCCAGTTTCTGAGCGACCGCTTGCATCCTCCGACCGACTCTGAATGAGGGCCACAGTGCACTGACACTGGCGGCCATGTTCAGATGGAGATTTTGCGCCTCCATCGGGCTGGTGCAATGTTTAATGGTACGAATGATGGTGCATCTTAATAGTCTCAGTAGGAAGACCATCGGCTGTTGCATTAGCATAAAGATGCAAATACATCCACCTCTGAACCAGGCCCAGAATATGTTAGAGATCCATAATTAATGGAAAAATGTAATTAATTTGATGTGTTAATTCATTTTTGGAGTGCTCCATTAAAGTAAATCTATCAAAACACAAGTAAAAGATGTACAGACACTAGATTACAATTAGGGCCTCATTTATACTTTGATTAATTTTTGCTCCAACCACTCATGTATAGGTTCTATTGTAAAAGAATGTGCACTTTCATGTGTAAGTTTAGTCACGTGTAACTCCAGATACGCCTATCTCCTAAACTGTCAGGGGTACAGCGGAAATATGTAGACCTGCGTCTAAAGTTTAAACAGAGTACAGTTGTGACTTTAATAGTGTTACTTTTAAATATGCTTTAGACCTATAAATTATAATTTTCAGTACTCAACTTACACTTAGCTGTCCCCATTCAACCTCTTCAGCTATCGGGTGCTACATACAAGATGTGCTGAAATGAACATAGGGAAACATTCTGGTACACACGCATAGTATGGAAATGCATTATTGTTTATGACACACATATGAATGTACACAGTGATCAAAGTGGGAATTTAGAACTGGGGGTATGGAAATTTTAATTGAATGGCCAGGGGTCACCCCAGACACCCAGAAGCTTTAGAAAAAGATTCATTTTAAATGCTTTTAGCACTAGGTAGCAGCATATAACACATATTATATGATGTAAGGCTAATCACCCTGTATTCACCTTTCCTTAATGCCTCACGTTTTCTACAGTATCTCTCTCATGTTTTCCCTGGGTTTGTTCACCTATTTGTATGTCTTCCATGTGTTCTTTCTGCTTTCTCTTGCCTCTTTCCTTTGTCTGTCACTCTACTCATGTGCCTATATCTTCATCCCAAGTAACCTTCTTATTCCCCCACATGGGTCTCTTTTGTGTCTGATCATCTGCTTCTCTCTCCTTTTCTCTGCACCTCTCCCTTTCTGATACCTTTTTAGCTCCAGCTTCCATCTCAACTCTTGTGCCTCACTCTTTGCTTCTCCCTCTCTCCCCTGCACCTCTCACTGCCTGCTTTCCTCTCCCCTGCACCTCTCACTGCCTGCTTTCCTCTCCCCTGCATCTCTCAGCCCCTGCTCCTCTCTCTCACTCCATCTCTCACTTCTTGCTCCTGCCTACCAATTTCTGTTACTGCTAGTAATATTTCTCTCTCACTAGTGAAGTGAGTATTCTTACTTATTATGCCAGACAATAAGACATACTTGCCTACTTTTGAAAACTAGTTTCAGGGACATTATAGTTGGTAGTAGAATGCGGAACGCGGCGCGCTGTTAACGGGACGTGTCATGCTCTGCTCAAAGGGTGTGTCTAACTCCACCTGTGGCCGTATCTACTACCACTCAGGATGTGTCCTGCACTGAACCAGAAGACTCCCGCAGGATGCGGGAGGATAGGCAAGTATGCCCCTTACCCATATAGTTTCTAGCATACACCTCCTCATACCCACAGTGCCCAGAAGATGCACAACCCCCATATCCATACAGTGCTCAGCATACTCCACCATACCCATAATGTTCAATATACACCCCACACCCTCCCATACCAACACAGTGCCCAGCATACACCCCTTCCATACCAACACACACTCACACAGTACTCAGCATATACACACCCCATACCACCACAGTGCCAAGTATATACCCCACATATACCATACAGTGCCCAGCATGCACTCCCCATACCCACACACTGACAGTGCCCAGCACAGTGGCTTGCACCGGGACCCGCTGTGGTGCAGGGGCCCATAGCCACCGCTACACCCGTCGCTAGTGTCCCCCGGGCCCCACAAGTGTAGTGCAGACTGCAGTGAAAGCGGTCAGCACTACACAGCAACAAACACACAGCCGCCAGTGGAACTGCTACTGGGGGCACTGCATAGGGGGGGACTACTACTTGGGGCAATGCATAGCAGGGATTACTAATGGGGGCAATGCATAGGGTGGGACTACTAATGGGGGAAATGCATAGGGGGGACTACTAATGGGGGCAATGCATAGGGGGGACTACTAATGGGAGCACTGCATAGGGGGGACTACTAATGGGAGCACTGCATAGGGGGGACTACTAATGGGGGCACTGCATAGGGGGGATTACTAATGGGGGCACTGCATAGGGGGACTACTAATGGGGGCACTGCATAGGGGGGACTACTAATGGGGGCACTGCATAGGGGGGACTACTAATGGGGGCACTGCATAGGGGGGACTACTAATGGGAGCACTGCATAGGGGGGACTACTAATGGGGACACTGCATAGGGGGGACTACTACTGGGGGCAACGCATAGGGGGGACCACTTCTGGGAGCACTATATAAGGGGCACTGCATAGGGGGACCGCTGCATATGGGGACCACTACTGGGGGCACTGCATAGGGAGCCCAAAGCATATTCTTGCACCTGGGCCCGCCGCTCTCTAGTTCTGCCACTGGCCCAGCATACACCATCCCATACAGTGGTCAACATACACCCCCTATACCCACAAACTCACAGTGCCCAGCATACAGCCCCCATACCCCTACAATACCACAATGCACTCCGCACCCCCATAGTGCAAGACACAACAGTGTTTACACAGGTAACAGTATATTACTTTACTATTCTATACCTGTATACCTGTAGGACAGCCACATAGCATCTGTCATAGCCCTGTGTCGAGCAGCAGAGAGCAGGGATAACTAGAGGAGAGAGTAATTACTGCCCTCACTGCAGAAGGGTAGCGGCCATGTTGCCGAAGCTCTATAATTCCGGATACCTCTCTCTCATATGCTCTCCCCCAGGTGGCCACCGGCAACAACTGCAGCTAGAGCAGTTTATTTCCGACAGCAGAGGAATGCGGGGGTTTTAATTATTTTCCGGGGCATCGGGAGACTTGCCTTGATTCGGGAGTCTCCCAGTAGGCGTGTATGAGCTAGACACTCCCTTTTGGCAGAGCTGGCCACACCCCTCAACGACATTCTACCACCTTCTACTGCATAATCTCCCAAAAACTAGTTTCCAGAAGTAGGCAAGTATGCTTTTTTGTCATATGAGAACACATCGTACATCTAGTTTTAAAAAAAGAAAGCTAAACAAGACTTGTAGTGAATGGATAAAGATTATAGAGCTGCTGGAACATGTTACATGGAGAAGCTGTCTACACACACAAGTAGGTTTGATATGTGTAAGTAAACATGTGTACATTTACTATATGTTACAGCTGTATGTACTTCTTGTAGAACCCCTTTTTTACACATTTGCATAAATATTAATCAGTAGTAATGAGAATGAGGACATCTCATGCAGTAGCTTGAGCATGCTCTCCGTGCTCCAAGCAATCGTTCTGTGACATCAAAGTGTATGACACCTGACAGCTTTCTGAGCTATGCTAGAGAAGATTCATGTGCTGATGACAACACCTATTTTAAATAAACTGCAAAACATCATAGCAGATAGTACACCACAGCAGGGAAGGGGCCAATATTATAATTGAATTACTCAAGAGTGAGTGGAATATGTACATCGCAGTTATGTTTTTACTCACACTACAATTAATGTTACTTTTTGATAAACTGAATAATGTACACTTTACTTTTCATCTCTTTGATAAATAAACCATAGTAAATATCAAATAATACTATACTTTACATTCAAAGTGATTATGGTTGTTTTTCTTCTATTAACTTATGTTATACGGAAGTTGAAAATAAAAAGAGCATTTAGCAATTCTATAAGACCTACTTAATCGTAACAACAACTATGAACAAAGCACTGACTGAAGGTCATCACTGGGGAAGCACAAGGTTCTTTTATTGAAGCCTGGCTGTCCTCCAGCAGCAGAACGTCCCTACACTGCACCTATCACATTAGGATTTTGCGCACTGCATCAAGACAAGATTTTATTGACACTTTTGGGAAGAAATGTGATCAAAATATTAATGCCATTGCTGTAAAATTAGATCACATTTTTCATACTGTGGCACTGCACTAAACCTATACAATGTATTACCAATGTGCTGAGAAGAGAATATAGCACTCGTTCCTATAAAAATCAACCTTAGGTCCTTACGTAATGGTGCACTGAAAGAGTTAATACGTTTTAGAATGAATCAAAATGAACTAGCAAATATATATTTTGTAATTAGAAAACATCCAGTTGAATTATGAAGACAATAGCACTGTGTAACGCCCTGCAAGCTGTAGCTGTAATTATTTGTCTTCCATAATGGGATAATGGGTACACTTTATCAGCTCTGTAGATGTATATACTGTATATACAATGTAAAACTACATATAACTTTTAAGGGTTGGGTATGAGATCCCGGCGCACAGAATGCCGGCGGTAGGAATCCCGACGCCGAAATACAGACGCCTGCAGTTAAGTAATTTAACCCTTCCACAAATCCTCCCACCTTTTCCTTTGCCTAACCCTCCTCCTAGTGCCTAGCCCTAAATCTAACCCTAGAACTTACGTTTGAGATCGCAGCCACCCGGATTATCGAGCCGAAATTCTGACCCGTCTGGATTCCGGCGCCGGGGTTGTGAGCGCCAGCATTCAGTGCGCCGGGATGCCATCTACATCCCCATTTTAATTTAATTTAAACTACTACCATCTTCCTTTATAATCTGCTAGGATGACGAGAACATTTTTAAGGTTTATGCCAATCAACATGAAACCTAAAAACAATTTGCCCTAAAATCATCCCCATTTTCTAGATTTCATAAACAAAAACACTCAATACCATCAGATTTCATGTCTTCCAAATAGGAGATCTAAAAATGGATGCATTGATATTCCTTATACAGTACTTACACTGGTAGCAACTCAACAGACCAGCAAAGATGGCTGAGGATGGGAAGCAGTCGGGAAGCCGACGGACGTAATCCCGACCGCCGGCTTCCCGACTGTTTAATCCCAGCAAGTGTCTAATGACAGGAGTGGAAATCCCGATGCCTGTCATTAGACCTACGCCAGGAGCCCGACACCCGGCTTAACGATCGAAGGTAAGCTGGGCGCAAGGCGCGGACAGCCGCAGGGGGAGGTTTAGGGTGTGGGCTCCCGGGGGGGACTTAGGCACCCCCCCCGGGAGACTTAGGGTTAGGCCACGGGGAAGGAGGGGTTAGGGTTAGGCACTTGGGGGGTGGTTAGGGTTAGGCACCCCTAAAGGAGAGTTAGGGGGTAGAATTATGTTAGTTTATACTTATTGGAGTTGTGTGGAAGTGCTGCTGGTAAAGAAAGAGAGAGTTTGCCTTTCCTCTCGTGATAAATAGATAAAGAACAGGAAGTACTTTACCGCGCTCACCCTTGGTGAATGGTGTATGTCTGGTGCATATATACCAGTCTCTATGCACGATAAATCACTGTCTAGGTGTACACCAATAAAAGCATAGTGATGTTCAGTCCTTTACTGTGTCATCATAAATAAAATGTATATTACACAAATACAAATCAATATCTCCTCAAATCAAATAAACAATGTCCGTACGAGCATGAAAAAACAGTCAGTAAAATATGTGGATATATAATGACACCAGAATAAAGAAAGAAAAAAAGGGGGCAGTATGCTGATTACAATGAAATAGTATACATCGGTGGCTACAGTAGGTAGCCACTTATCCTTGGTTAGTCCTTGCGGATGCTTGGACTAAATGAGTCAGGTAATAAAGTGTCCAAATGTCCTTGGAGTATCTGTTAGGGTAAATATAGGTTCAGGAAAAAAGTCTAATTGGCTTGTTGCAGCGGCGTCTCGCTGATATTGATAGGTGATGGGTCTGATTCACAACCCCAGAGGAAGGCTAAACAAGCTGAAACGCGTTGGGACACATCAATACTATTCCAAGGATAAGTGGCTACCTACTGTAGCCACCGATGTATACTATTTCATTGTAATCAGCATACTGCCCCCTTTTTTCCTTTCTTTATTCTGGTGTCATTATATATCCACATATTTTACTGACTGTTTTTTCATGCTCGTACTGACATTGTTTATTTGATTTGAGGAGATATTAATTTGTATTTGTGTAATATACATTTTATTTATGATGACACAGTAAAGGATTGAACATCACTATGCTTTTATTGGTGTATACCTAGACAATGATTTATCATGCATAGAGACTGGTATATATACACCAGACATACACCATTCGGCGAGGGTGAGTGCGGTAAAGTACTTCCTGTCCTTTATCTAGTTTATAGTTATCTTTGGACATTCGGGATCTTCACCCCTGCCGGGCTTCCGCTGTCGGGATTTGAACCTTGCGGCCGGCGGTAAATCATACCGATTCCCGGAAGATCACCAAAATCCCTCTGGTGACAGTGCAACGTATTGTTAATCATTTTTTATACGGCTCAACACGGTGCTCACCCCAGAGTGTGCGGCCACCTTAAAGGTTCACTGAGCCGCAAAACTATCATTTTCAGATATGTACTATGAAATACATGATTCAGCGTTAACCTGATTTTACACTTTGCAGAAAAAAAGCATTACCACTCCACTCCAGGCAGCTGAAGTGCCTTCCACATGTTCTAATGTTATCTAATGCAGGTCAGAAAGCTGAGAGGGCAGTTACCAGAACTAGCGTGGCATTACTTTACTGCAAAGAAAGTTTGCCAGGCTGTTTGTCACTGTGTATGCGGAGTTAGAGAAGCCCGCTCTGTTATCATGGCAGAATGCTGTAAAAGAATGAGACCATGGTGGACATAAAGAGGCAAGTATAAACACTACAGTTATGTCCTGTACTGTATAGAGAGAGAGAGAGAGAGAGAGAGAGAGAGAAGATGGGTACAGGATGACGGCGCTCGGAATCCCGGCGGTCAGAATCCGAACGCCGGCATCCCGTTACAATGCCGACACCTAAAGGTAAGTACTCCTAACCCTCCCTCCCCGCAGCCGAAACCTAAGCTCCCCCCTAGTGTCTAAGCCTAACCCCCCCCCCTCATCGCACCCTAAACCTAATCTGCCCACCCCCGCACCCTAACCCTCCCCCCTAGTGCCTAACCTTAGCCACTAATCGCAGAACTTAGCTTCGAGATCCCGGCGGTCTGCATTCTGACCGCATCCCAGAGAGAGAGAGTCAAATATTATCCTGACTGCTGTCATTACCATACTACTTGATTCAAACAGTATAGAATTGTACACCGACAATCTCTTCATGCAAATAATGCTGGTCACTTTATGTTTCCACTCGTTTATAATCCTTCTGCCTCTCTTATATGAAAGTGTCTCATCTCTACATTCTGCAAAATGTGCACAGAAATGTTATTATGTTAAATTCAAAACAGGAATCAAATGAGTCATTATTGCTGGAGTGTTATAGAAAATGAAAAACATAATATTTTGAAAGAGATTTAGACCATTGATACAATAAAAGTGAGAGAAAATATTCATGGTACCTGCTAGATGGAGTCAGAAGTCAGACACTGCACAATAATATGTTTTTACTGATTGTTTTTTGTTTTGTTTTTATACCTTAAAATAAAATTTGATTCTAATCATTGCATATTATTGGCATCACTTTAATGTACACTGTAATAAAATTCACAGTCACATTGTCCTTTCTACATCGAAAGTGAACATAGGCCCTCATTCAGAGCCGCTCGTTAGCGGCAGTACGCTCGTTCCGAGCGATGTTTGCACATCTGCGCATGCATACGGTTTTTAGTACGCATGCGCGAACCAGTCAGTGCGGCCGAAAATCGTTGGTACGCAATATAGCGAGGGCCTGCTATTTTGAGTGACAGAATGAGGCGTATGTGGGTGGTAACAGGGGAAGGTGCTTGAAAATGGGGAGTGGAGATCCGAACGCAGGCGTGCTTAAAGGTCAAAACGGGCGTTTTATGGGTGTGTATATTTAAAACAGCAGCGTCATTGACCACGTCACTGGGTTATTTTATAGCCAGAACTGCTCGCAAATTTGTGGTAGCAAACACCAACCACAAGAATAGCGAGCAGTTCATACGCTGGTCGATGTACTCGATTAATCTAATAAATAGCGGACATGACGTATGATGCGAGCGGCCAGGGGGCGTTTTTAACAAATAAACGAGCGTATGTTTTGCTCGCTCGTTCAGACTTAGAGGTGTGAACAGACTGCAATGTGCGTACGGATCATTTGAATAGCCACCCCTTGTTTTTAAACGAACGACCACAAATAGCGAACGGCTCTGAATCAGGCCCATAGACCATTATGAAATGTTATTTTACATAAATACTACAGCAAGTATGTTCTTATACTGGGGCATTATAGTCCATCTTCTTGCTCCAACTTACTGAGATCTCTCTCCAATTTCTTAATGTTTACTCTGTGCATCATCAGAAACTGCCCATTCAGGTGGAGCACAGGGATGTCATATTTATACCGATCATACCAGGCTGCGTTCTCTGGGAGAGTGATGTCCACTTGTTCTAAAACAAACTAAAACAAATGTAACATTTAGAAACACAATTTTATGCTCAAATATACACACACACTATGGGCCTGGCTCAGAGCTGTACGCTACGTCGATCTTTTCGCAGTTGAGCGGTTTTCGCCTGTCTGCGCATGCGTCTAAGTCGCATTGTGTGTGTGTCAATGTAAACCGCCATAGCCACTTGAAGCCAGTGTTTATTCGCAATGTGATTGACAGTCAGGGAGCGTTTGCGTCTGGTAACAAGGAGTGTCGGCTAAAAATGCAGGTGTGTCACAACCTTTTTCGCGGGTGTGTCACATCCTGCGTCTGCGATCTTGTAAGCAAGAAATAAGGCCCCGGCGTCTCAGTTCCCAGTGGCCATTCTGCGTGACTACAGAGTCAGGACTGCTAACAGAATAATCTGAGACCGATGCTGCGTCTTTGTACGCAGATGCATGGATTTGTGGGCATCTCAATACTTATCCCGATGGCTGCAACATTTGCATATATTCGCATAGCAACTGTGGTGGCAATAGTGTACATCTCTGAAACAGGCCCTATATTCTGGATTTATATAAGAAATTAAACATAATTCACAATTCAATTTAGACTACACCTAAAGCATCCATGTTCATCAAATGTTCCCAAATTATTATTTGAACGCTAGCAAAATCTAATGGCCTCCTATAGTCTACATAAAGTAGTCTAATTGTGTATGTATATTATATATACTGTGTATATATATTAGGGATGTGCAGGCTCGGATAGGTTCGAGTTTGCACGTGGAGTTCGGATTTTTCCCTCCAAAAAAACGGAACTCAGAAAGAGGCAAAACGTCATCTTACATGGACGAACATCATCATTCCTGGACGTCCAGGAATGATGATGTTCGTCCATGTAAGATGACGTTTTGCCTCTTTCTGAGTTCCGTTTTTTTGGAGGGAAAAATCCGAACTCCACGTGCAAACTCGAACCTATCTGAGCCTGCACATCCCTAATATATATATATATATATATATATATATATATATATATATATATATATATATATGACACCCAGTGTAACATACAGTATGCTGCAGATCTTTCCCTATAAAACCACTAAGATCATATAGAACACATGATATGCAGTCCTTCTGTCAATGTTCAAAATGTTGACAGCATAATGTCGATATATTCTGATTGTCAACATTCACAATGTTGAAACTGAATCTCGACACCCAGAATGCCAACACTTGATTTTAGAGTTAGGCTTATATTGAGATTGAACGGCAAAACCCTTTGTCAACATGCCGAATGTCGACATTATGACAGTGTTGACATTTGACATGTGGACAAGATATACCACACCCTAACAAATTGGGTGACTCTGTGACTAATGCTGGATACACACTGGCTAACATATCGGCCATTCAATTGAACGGCCGATATATTGTGTGCCCATCGGCCATTGTGAGCAGACGATATGTCTGTGAACGACGTTATTCACAGATTATCGAGTCGGCTGTGCAGCACTGTTTATGGCAGATATATCTGTTCATCGTGAAATGTGTATGGGTGGTCAGCTGACCTCCCATACAGTTGCAGCAGAGGCAGCCAGGGAGGGGGGTCGTGCTGCGGGACCGCAGATGATGATTGTTCAGTGTGTATGAACAACCATTATCTACAGATATATCTGCAGATCAGTCGACCTGCAGATATATCTCTCAGGTGTGTGTACCCAGCTTAAGGTAACCATTGCTCACTGCATTCTTCTTCAGATGATGACATTTAGAAGCAGTGACCTTTTATCATTAGACATTTTTGTTTATATCCCCAAAAAACAACATAATTGCAACTACAGATGTATTAAAATGATTTTTTTTCCATGTCAGCACTCTCATGCATAAGAAAATCAACACACAGGGCCCAATTCAGACCCGCTCGCTAGGCTGCGTTTGCACGCAGCCTACCGATGTTTGCAATCTGTGTATGCGTATAAGTCACAGTGTGCGTGCGCAAACTAGCCCATGCGATCAGGAAGCGTTTGCTCGCTGCGCAGAGTCAGCTCGCTAGAATGAGTGACAGGACAAGCCGTTTTTGGGTGGTGACGGGATGGTCAATGGAAACGGGGGTGTGGTGGTGCGAACGAAGGCGCGTCTAAGCATCTTAATACCGTTTTAGAGGCGTGCATAATTAAGATGCAGCGTCACAGTACACACTGAAGCACTCGCAATGCTTGTGGTCAGCCACAAGTGCTGCGTATGCTTCCGATGGCACTCGATGTTACTGATGGTTGCATTCACTTCCTGGAGATGACATGGGAAAGTGGGCATCTTAAGACAGGCTGGTGAGCGTCTAAATACACACCACGATCGCTCACCGAGACGTAGTGGGCGTGCTAATGCCTTGCGATCGCAGGATTTGCATACTTTGGTTGCGTGCGAACGCATCTAGCCAGCGGGTCTGAATCGAGCCCACAGTACCAAGAGCACAGCTATAGTAGCTGAAACTGGGCATAAGGCCTGGGCTTACACCTTTGTATGCTATGGACTAGAAAGAACAAATGGAGCAATGATCAAAAGAATTAGTGTCATCCATTCACTCATACATTGCACTTTATTTTACCCTACTATAAGAGTTCAGCATTGTTACTGGAATGATTTCCATACAAAGTGATGTGTGAAAGCCATTTGCCTGCTTCATTATGTACCATTGAGTATTGAGAATACAAATGCCTGTAAATAAGAGCTCTAGTATCATTAAATATTTAATTTAGCTTTCTAAGAATGAAAAGGGATGGCAAGTGTAGCATTACAGGTCAGACCACTGTGACCCACACATGTAGCTCAATTCATCAGTGTTTCACTGATAATAGCCTAACACTGTACAAGTCTTTGGTATTGAAGAGTAGTATCAGTATTTCCACAATAACCTTTTTTCCACAAAATAAAAATCAAGGTTCTATTACTTTTAGTGTCCCTCGGTAAGCTGGTCATCGAAGATGTCCAAAAGAGGCCAGGACATCTCTGTCTGCTGACAGAGATCCTGGCCTCTTCCTTCCCCACCAACAGCAGACTGTCAATAACGGATAATCTGCTGGCCGCTGTCCATGTGATTACGCAGGACCTGTTCTGCACATGCGCAGAACAGGTCCTGCACATGCGCAGATTCCCGGTAAGCAGGAATCTACATTCAGCTGAATCAGGCCCTAATATCACTAGTATATACCAGGATGTAAAGAAAAATATATATTTTAAATCACACACTTCTGCAATACAGCAACTGCTGCATCTTGTCTCATGCCCCTTCTTACATCCTGGGAGAAACAGAACTCCTTCCATCCATTACACCATGGGCCATATTTACTAAAATGCATGTTTTTAGAAGTAACGTTATTGCCCATAGCAACCAGATTCTAGCTATTACCTTCTATAAGACGCTAGATAAATGATAAGTAGAATTTGATTGGTTGCTATGGGCAACATCTCCACTTCTAAAAACCTGCAATTTAGTAAATATATCCCCTTTTGTATGGAGAGTACTGATTGGATGGAGGGATAGTTCAAGTGACGGGCTGGCAGGGATATTGACCAGGGAGCTGTGGGCCCATGGGTGTAACCAGAGTTACTCCACCAGTGCCGCTGCCAGCTTGGCTACTGCTGGTCAATAGCTGCTGGGGACTAGAACCCAGGGGCTCTCCACAGGTGCGTGTTTCCTGACATTCGAGGCTCACTGCCGTGTCTCTCCTCCAAGCTGCACCGCTAAGAAAGAAGAGCAGGCAGTACAAGAAGGTAAGTTGAAGGGGATGGAGTGACGGGGGGGCAGGAGGATGGAGTGACGGGGGGGGCAGGAGGATGGAGTGACGGGTGCCAGGAGGCTGGAGCGACTGTTGGCAAGAGGATGGAGTGATTGGGGGCAAGCGGATGGAATGATTGGGGGCAAGAGGATGGAGTGACAAGGGCAGGAGGATGGATTGATGAGGCAGGAGGCTGGAGTAGCAAGGGGCAGGAGGTGACACAGGGGGCACAAGTCTGGAAGAACCTGTTGTATGTTGACATTGGTATTCCTACACAAACAGACATCTTCTGGGCTATGTGATCTACATGAATAATGAATACCAAATGAAGACACTGCCTGATTGAATGCAGTGGAAAAATCAGCCCTGGGTGAGCAAGTGCAAAGCCCTGGTACTTGTGACTGCCAATATGAATCATAAAGAGGAAACCACATTTTGCTGAGCTAGCCCATGTACAATATTTCATTGTGCTTTATACTGGCATATGTGTTAATGTTATTTAAAACAATAACCTTTTGTAAATGTTTATTATTATAATAGCTTAATCCTCAAACAGTGGCTATTTTACATGACCACTCCCACTACTTTATTAGGACTACATTACACAGCAAACGGCTGTTGCAGTTGCAAGAAAGCAATCTGGAAGAAGGACCTGGAAGTGGTGTGGGGGGAACCTGACATCAGAGCTCATCAGTTTTGTTCTGCTACTTTTTCATGCAGCACAGAAATACTGGGCAACTTTATTTTAACAATACAATTAGAGTTGAGCTATGATGTGTACCCCTCCCAACTCTAAATCTTTGCACATATTTAAATTTGTAAGCCCCTCTGCAGCACAACACCTTCTAGCCAAATTCACTCCTGACTCTAAAAGGCCCATTTATTAATGATCACATTTGCAATGCAATCTGGGTGTGATATTAGTGCCCATGATCACATTGCAGGATGCAATCATACCAGCTAAATGTATGAAGAAGCACATGCAGGGACAGAGGCGCCGAAAGGTTATGTGCTGGGAGAGAAGTGACAACATCAGCGGTCTCTTCAGTTCCGTGCTGGCGATCCTGCACATGTATGGTCTACAGAACACACATGCTCGGGCGGCCATTGCCTGGGAAGGGTTCCCATGGAACCCTCTCCCGGCTAAGTTTGCAATCTGTAGCCCATAGACTACAGCGGCTTATCTTCAGATATGTGATACTTGTATATCTGTGTGCGACTAAGACTGTAAACGGAACATGGCATGGAAAAAAGCTGTGACCACTGCATCGTAGCACTTTGCCTGCTTATTGAGAGACTAAGTCGCACATACTGTACTAATCAACATAGTCTCATTGTGTGTCCTAGTGGCAACGCATTGCGACTTACGTGAATTTTCAGCACAAAAGACATAAAAAAGAGGCCCGACGCTAGCAGAGTCTCACTGGACAAGGCGCGCCGAGAGGGGCTGTTTGATGCGACTGCAGAAAAGTGAGGACACATCTGTAAATGACCCAATTATTGCCTGCTATGAATGTGCTACTGAGTATCAACTAACAGAACCAAACCTTACTTGTGGTGATTCCCTATTTAGTTAGCCATCAATTTTATCATATAAACTTTTTTAATTTATAAGGTGTAATTCATCTAGGCAGTATAATACACCAAAAATGTAATCAACCTCTATTTGATGCAGAATATTTCAAATCAGATTGCTGTACTTTTGCTGCCAGTCTTATAGCTGATTAGATCTCCATTGTGAAACTGTATGAATAGGAGGAAAGACTTTTGTAGACTGAACCAGTTTATAATCCAGGAATCAGTGACATCACTGAGACACTGAGTGACTTACATGCATGAGGTACTGGTTCCCAGTAAACAATCTAGGAGGTTAAATTTAAAGTGACGTTTACTCTTTTGCAAAGATTATGTTGCCTCTCCGTGGCGGGCAGAGAAGCAGTTTGATGTGTCCTCGCAGTCCACCGAGGCATGCGGTGTAAAACCAAGGTATTTTGCAGTATGCTTTGTAAGTGACAGGCTGACTTTATCCAATCTGCTAAGTAAATTCTCTGACTCTACAGTCATTCAGCTGTGTTTCACCAAAGACAACTGTTGCTGTCGTCTATTCTGAACTTTTCGAAAACTGTGATTATTTTTTCCTGTCCCTGGGCTCCCATAGTAGCTGGCCAATACCATTAGATAGGAAAGATTTATGTTTAGCCAGTCTCTAAGTCAGAGAAAGGTTTTCCAGTTTCTTTTTGTTCATGCTTTAAGGGATAATACAACATAATTGATTATGTTGAGAAAAAAAAACACTGGGAAGCTCATTTCATACGAAAGTATATAACTATATGAACATTCAATACTTTATATAAACTTCCCTTAGTATGCAATTCTCTAAGTTGAATACATTACCAATCCTTGTTCAAATTTAATTCTAGGTTATATTTTTATTTCTAAAGACTGAATTTTACCTCTAATAGGCCGCCGAAACATTAAGTAGGACCTATTTAATGTCTCAGCGGCCTATGGATACGGCCACATGGGGGCAGGGCTACACCCTGTCATCATCTCTGAGTACAACGTGCACCACTGTGAAGGGGGGTTGTGGTTGTGACATCCTGGACAGCTTGGTTACTCCTCCTCTGAACTGCCAGACCCCTAAAGAGGATTGAGTACTTTGTGTCTTCCCCCCTAAGCACTCCTGTGTATCATAGTGGGACAGTACTAAAAGTGAAATTCTTGGCATTTTATTTCAGCTCTGCAAGTTGTCATTTCTATGCTGCGTTGTAAGCAAAAAGCTTATTCATAATCTACTGTATACTGTATGTAACATGTCAGCACTTGGAGATGACTCAGACAAGTTGGCTCCCTGTCATTCATTATAAGGCGGACAGATACAGTGCATATATATGTGGTATCAGAGTGCAAGAGCCCACAAAAAAGCTTTGTCATCCAAAGGAAACTCTCAGTTTCTGCTATGGGCTTGCTTCCAATTTATGCATTAATAACCCAAAACATGGCAGATGTTTCAGAAATTGGTGAATGGGATGTGACATTACTGGCCCTTCCTATTCATTAAATAGGGTACAATACAGAAACTACTTTATTAGGGAATGGCTGAAAGCAAGGACTATGGCTGGTGGTGCAAGGACTATGGCTGAAAGTGCAAGGTCTATGGTTGGAGGTGCAGGGACTATGGCTGAAAGTGCAAGGTCTATGGTTGGAGGTGCAGAGACTGGCTGAAAGTGCAAGGTCTATGGTTGGAGGTGCAGGGACTATGGCTGAAAGTGCAAGGTCTATGGTTGGAGGTGCAGGGGCTATGGCTGAAAGTGCAAGGTCTATGGTTGGAGGTGCAGGGACTATGGCTGAAAGTGCAGGGACTATGGCTGAAAGAGCAAGGTCCATGGTTGGAGGTGCAGGGACTATGGCTGAAAGTGCAAGGACAATGGCTGGAGGTGCAGGGACTATGGTTGGAGGTGCAGGGACTATGGTTGGAGGTGCAAGGACAATGACTGGAGGTGCAAGGAATGGGGATGGGATGGTAATAAGATTACCTTTGGATTTAGAAGACTAGACATAAGAAAACAGATGTGGGAAGTGTTTATTTGATTTAAGTACTAATATAATTTATGTATATATTTAGATTTTTGCTTTTTACTATTGTGAAACTATATGTGGCAGCTGGCCTGGACTGCCCAGACAGCCTGGCATTTGCATTTATATAAGCTACAACATTCTGTGGCAGCCACAGGCAGAACAAAATGCATTGATTTGTACCACTGATTGACCTCTATATAAAACAAACATTTTACCCTTCACCGGCTGAGGCTAGATTATACAACATAGCAAATTAAATATAATGTATCTCTTGAGCTCCAAATGAAGTGCAGCTCAATTCATAAGTGGTGATTACCTGCTGCCACTCAAAACAATCTAGATTAAAAAAACACAAATGAGCGCTCCCTCGTTAGGGAAATTACATTCACAATAACGCCAACAGTCTTTTACATCTAATATATACAGGAGCTATCCAAGATGAATTCCATGATGAGTCCTGATCCAATCTCCAGTCACATCAAACAGATGGAAATATCTCCCATATGAAAACATATCAATTATATACGTCAGGAATGGGGAACCTTTTTTCTGCCAAGGGCCATTTTGATATATATAACATTATTTGCGGGCCTGGTTTAGGCCATGCCCCCTCCGCGTAACATCACATGGGGGCAGGGCCACAATCGCCAGTGATTACAGCAATGCCTGGAGCATCCTGAGGATGCTCCGGGGAGCTGTAAAGGGCAACGGTGTGACCGTCTGAAGCGTCCTAAGGATGCTCAAGATGGCACTGCTGCATAGATTCTGGCTGCTGGGTGCCATTCTAGGCACCCTGCTAGCCAAATGAGGCTAGCAGTAAAAAGCTCTGAGGGCCAGACCAAATGATACAGAGGGCTTTAGTTTCCCCATCCCTGATATACGGTGTGTCAAATATTCTTACTTACACATAAGTAAAGGTGAATTGGCTTGTCTACACTTCAATTTACCAGGCAGATCATGTATGTAGATCACAAATACCTTACACTATGAGGTTTCAACAAGAGATTGATGTAAGCAATGTCCATAACAATTCTTGGCACAATGTCCTTGCACATGAAACAGTGTCCTGCTGTGGGCAGCATGTTCTGTATGCCCACAGCAAGGACAACGTTTCATGTGCAAGCACACCTCATAACATAAGGCAGAGGTTCCCAAACCTTCTTTAATCACGGTGCCCTAGTGTATCAGCATTGTTTTCACGGCACCCCTAAGCCAAAAGTTTGTTATCGAGAAACTCTGAAAAAAATGTAGTGAAGTAGTAAAGTGAAGTAATCCTAAAGGCTCAGTTATGTGGTGGTGGACAGGTTTGAGCTTCTGTTTGTCCACATATTTACATTACATTGACCATAAGGAATTTGATTTGGTGCTGGACCTTCAACCTGAGGCACCCCTGCAAGTGTCCCGAGGCACCCCAGAGTGCCGTGGCACACAGTTTGGGAACCACTGACATAAGGTATTGACGATCCACATATAAATGTATATGTATATATTATATGTAAAAAGACTGTTGGAGCTGTTGTGAATGTGATTTATCCTAACGAGGGAGCACTCATTTGTTTTTGTATCTAGATTTTCCATTATGACCAAAAGACACCACACTGTGACACGCTGTTATAGTGTGTTCAGTACAGCATAGGTTTGTTACCAATTTTAAGACAAGAGTAAGTAAACCCACAAGGTTGAAATTTGGCCACGTTTTACGATGTATGTACAGTAAAACAGAGCATTAATGAGGCCCATAGTAGCACTTATGTCCAACTCTAAATTAGGCCACTTGTGAGTGGTGCAAAAGTAGATTGTAGCTTATCAAAATAGTTTGTGTAGTGTATCAATAGGGGTATGGTTTTATGAAGGAATAATGCGTACCCTTACTACTGCTTAAATAATCAACACTAAAAATAAAACAGATATTTTTACCAGGAATACACAACACAATATAGAGTAACACAATATAGCAAGACGTAAAAATAAATACAGACATTACAGATATGTCCTTTTGCAGCTATATATGACGCGAGTCGTGCGCCCACAAATGGGTACGTGCGCTGCATTCGCACCCGCGATCCATAGGATTGCTTGGTGCGAACGCAGCGCGCAGCATGGCGTACCCGAGGCGCACGCAGCCACAGCAAATCGCATGGCACAATGCGTGCACATGTTTGCAGTACAAGCAGCAAGGTTGCAATAGGGCACACCTGTATATACGCTACGTTCCAAGAGTATGTGAACACCGCTTCAAATTAGTGCGTTTGCCCATTTCAGCCACATCCATTGCTAACAAGTGCATAAGAACAAGCATACAACCATGTCCTCATTTGTAACACTAACTACTGAGTTCCTGGCTGCATCTGGAAACAAAAGCAGCACAAGAACTGATAGAAGACTTAATGGTATAACATACTGTGTGTATATTACATATATACATACACACATATATATACACATATACACACACACACGCTTGGATGATTCCTCAATGACCAAATTGTGGCAGTCCAAACATGTGTACCAAACATCCAAAAGGAAGAATGAGGGCACTCGCCAGACTACAGTAGTATTTCAGCATTTAATACCAGTTTTTGGCTGACTAGTATTATAATTAAATGCTGAAATACTACTGAAGTGCCCTCACTATTTCCTTTTGGATGTGTGGTAGAACACACACACTCTGAAGCTTTCCGCAGCCTGACCAGGTCCTACCAGCTCATCCCTCCCGGAGAATGGGGCAACACATCCTGTTTCCGTGAACGCTGCCCAGGAAAGTGCCCACTCCGTGTCCCAAACGTTGCAGCCTGTTATTTAGGCTGCGGCTAGGAGGCACTGCAAGGGGACTCGCAGATGGAGGGCTGCACATGCGCAGTCCTTTAACAATCGGAGATATGCGCTAACCATCAGGTTAGTGTACATCTCTGAATCAGGCCCTGAGTGCCTCAAACAACAGAGCAGTTTAACATAACCATTACTACAGTATGAATTGAATTAAATTAACTATGTTTATTCTGGAGACTGTAAGCGAATTTGTTTCAGCAACAGATGCATGTTATATTTAGTATAGAGATTCTTGCATGTAAAGGCAATTTGCAGATGGAAATAGGACTTCCCAATATGTTTTTATGACTTGCTTATAAAAAAAAAAAAAAAGAGAGAGAGGATTTTGTGACGTTGGTCTTCGTGGAGTTCCGCACCTCTCATGTGTCTGATCAGCTATGTATAAACAACACCTGACAGAGTAATCAGCTGCACAATGTATTAGGAGGAGGCCAACAGGATTTTTTGCACACCTTGATTAATGGTTTGTTTGATTGTGGATAAATGTGGAAAGTAGACAGCCTTGAACCCACCTGGCACAGCATGCTAGCAAGTACTTGTGGAGTCTGCAAAATGTGCTTTAAAATGTGAGCCTCGGCTGTGTAGCAGGAGTCTCCTTGTACCAATAATATGCGGCTAATAAATCCTCATATAAAAGACAAAATTGGATAAAGAATCTTGGTACATTCCAATAATAGGACAAAAGTAGCTCTCATGGTGTATCCATTGTCACCATCTTTCTTGTTCCTGCAAGGTGTAGGCATGGCCATCGACCATCAATGGTTAACAAGTATTAATGGATTGCAACTGATGGTCAACGGTTTTGCCATTGATGGTTGAGATCTGATTGTTCTCAGCCATTGGTGGCTGAAAGGCATTGATGGATTTTTTACTCCCTTGGCACAGAAAACAGTGCTTAGCACCGCCCCATGGCCACCTCGATAAGCCACACACCCCTTCACCACTGTAGGGGAGCAAAAAGTTGATGATTCCCAGTTAATTTCAAGCCTTCAATGGCCATCCCTAGCTTAGCAGCACATTCCAAAAGTTTTCCTGTTATCAATTTTATATATATTTTCAATGTCACAACTGGATCTACACTCCAAAAGAGCACAGGATGAAATACAGCAAGGCATTCCCATTCTATTACAACCATACAGAAAAACTACACCTAGGGAACTGAACAGTACTAGTGATATATGTGTGTGTGTGTATACAGTATATGGGCCCAGTGTATACAGTGCAGACTCTCATAAAACATAAGGCTGACACAATCCTGTGACGAGTGGAATCTGTTCCCTCTTCTGCCCTTAGTAATAGTTACTACAGGAGTGTTTTGAACCCAACAGAAGACAGTGACATGTAACCCATCAACCCTGCCCTCTGGCAGCATCTTGCCATGGCACAGGGCACCACAGGGCAGGGGGTGCTGTATGGACCAGTTAATTTTCCTGTTTATTATCATTCTCACTTGTAGCTTCCTCTTCTTTTAACCCCCAGCATCTCCTGGTCTCCCCTATCTCTTCCCCATGAGGCCATGTCCCTTTTACAGGTGCACTATCTTATGTCTATTTAAAAAATGGTGTGTGTGTGTGTTTTAGGGGGGGCGCCAATGCTCTCTCTGACACAGGGCACCATAAAGTCTAGTTACGGCACTGACATGTACTAACATGATTATAGTGTAGTGGAATTTATATTTTTATAGCTATTCAGCCATGGCCAAAAGTTTTGAGAATTACACAAGTATTGGTTTTCACAAAGTTTGCTGCTTCAGTGTTTAGACCTTTTTGTCAGATGTTATTATGATATACTGAAATAAAATTACAAGCATTTCATAAGGCTTTTATTGACAATTACATTAAGTTTATGCAAATAGTCAATATTTGCATTGTTGACCCCTCTTTTTCAAGACCTCTGCAATTCACTCTGGCATGCTGTCAATCAACTTCTGGGCCACATACTAACTGATGGCCGCCCATTCTTGCCTAATCAATGCTTGGAGTTTGTCAGAATTTGTGGGTTTTTGATTTTTCCACCCACCTCTTGAGGATTGACCACAAGTTCTCAATGGGATTCTCAAAACTTTTGTCCATGGCTGTACTCTTACTGTGGCTCGGGAGTAGGCTCAGATCTAGAACAATTATAAGTACAGTAATATAACTCCAGAGTGCCTATTACTTTGTCGAAATGGATGATGTATACATTATAAAAATGTATTTAAATTGTTTCCATTTTAGTGACTTTGCTCCTCCTCAAAGTGTTGAGCATTAAGCCCCTGGCTACTGGTATGATAACGTACATACAGTTACAATAGATGAAACCTGCGGCAAAGGATCCTTAACTTTAACTCCATATTTATTTCTGCCACATGGAATTCGTGTCATGTCTGCATTTATAAAGTATTAAAAATATCTCAATGTAAATTAAGTTCTTGAAAACTGTGACAGCTCTTTGTATGAGCCAGAGATCAACCGAAATTCCTCAGTTCCAGCAATCATCACCAATAATTCTCTGTGACTTGTGTTTTCCATTAAGATATCAAATTACTTTTATGGTTCCTACTTGTTAAAGAAAATATGCTGGGGCCCAGGCGCAGAAATCGGAGCCATCGCGCATTATGAAGAATATTTTTCAATTAAAAAAAAGACAAATATGATTAGAGAGGGATAATATATAAAATGTGATCCATGGAGGCAATTTGTTTGCACATATATAATGGATTGCCCCTGCTGAGATGCTTTCAAATATTAATAGTCAATTATTAAAGGGAGTCTAACAAAATAGTGTCTTACTCAACCAACAGCTTTTTGCTATAATAAACCATTTTGCATCTAAAATGAGATGTCTGACAGATACACTGAAATATTATTATCATGCTATAAATTAGATTTCTCCCCATTGTCATGGGTGACGGAAATTATTTCTTTCCAGGGCTTCTATTTTTATATAATTGGAAGGAAAGCAAGAGCTAAACAATAGTAAACTAAATAAAACTGATGTGTTATATTATTATTTCAGCATAAGTTCTAACATTCCAGACAATTAATATTGTCTCATGCTGAGGTAAAATAAAATGAACATATTCACCTACTTTCCTATAGGGTTTATAACGATAGTTTTTTCGCACATTAAGTTATTGCACGCTTCGTGCGAGAATTTCCCTTATCGCGTCTATGCGCACTCCTGTCTTTCAAACAATTCAATTGCAAAAGTCGTGATGTGGCATTCGCACAAAAATTCTATCTGCGATAAGTATAGGTGAAAATGGTGAAATCTGCCTGTACCACAAAAAAAGACAAAGAGATAGGATTGCAGTATGGAAGTCTATTATACCCCTTTTCCACCTAAATTCCGGGTCTGACCCGGAGTTGGAACAAAGTTCCTATCCGGATCAGACCCGGAATTTTGCCGGCGCTGACTCGGGATATTCCCGAGTCAGCGCCGCTCACACCGCAGTCGGGTCTGCATAGACCCGGCTTTTGCGGAGTGAAAGTGGACGCTTGGAGATGACGTCATCTCCAAGCGCCACTGAAGCCGGACCAATCGGCCGGCTAGCAGCGCACTCCAGGTCTTCGTGACCCGGAGTGCGCTGTTCCCACAGCAGGGTTTCACGGGCTACGCCCGTGTTAAACCCTGCTAGTTCCCTGGGTTGGATTGCCGGGTCACTCGACCCAGCGATCCAACCCTCTGCCCTTTTACACCAGGGAGCTGCCCGGGTTAACCCTTCAAAAACCCGGGTTTTAGCTCCGGTGTAAAAGGGGTATTAGTGGCCATAATTAAGTATTTGAGGTTAGTAAATTGTGTCAAATGGCTGTTATTATATTTATTTTTCTAAAACAGTGAAATAATTATAGAAAGCAAGTGTTTTTTGGCAAAATTTATGTTGTACTTATATTTGTGTCATTTGAAGCCACTTAAAAAAAAATCCATTCAAAATACACCTCTAACACTCATGCAATCTTAAAAACACATGTCCCATTCATGCAAAACACCCCCATGTCCCACATCAATTAACCTATTTTCCTGCATTTTGCAATTTTTCACCCAAAAAATGACGTCATTATTGGCCAAATTAAGCTAATTAATTTGTAGTCATTAAGGAAAGTTTCCCAGTGGTCCCTAAAATTGTACACCTGCTCAGGAGGTGGTGAAAAGTAATTTGCGATTTAATGCTATGGAGAATTTGCACCTGTGGAAACTGTGGCTAATAGGATTGCACAATAAGCTGTTTTTCACACGATAAGCTGTTTTTCACACGATAAGCATTCTTTCACACGATAAGCATTCTTTCACACGATAAGCTGTTTTTCACACGATAAGCATTCTTTCACACGATAAGCATTCTTTCACATGATAAGCATTCTTTCACACGATAAGCTGTTTTTCACACGATAAGCATTCTTTCACACGATAAGCATTCTTTCACATGATAAGCTGTTTTTCACACGATAAGCATTCTTTCACACGATAAGCTGTTTTTCACACGATAAGCATTCTTTCACACGATAAGCTGTTTTTCACAGAAAAGCGGCTTAGCATGGCTAATTGAATTCCCCCTTAATGTGTTCAATACACATTGTAGCAAGTATGTATTAAAAATGAAAGTGTTGCCCAGATTCTAATAATCAGAATAGAAATTCCTCTCTAATAATGAAATAACACTGATGTTAATTATTAAATATTCTTTGTAAAGCCCTGCATAATGTGTGCTATATAAACTAGAGATGAGCGGTTCGGTTTTACAGAATACTGAGCACACTCAGAACTTGGGGTTTCCGAGGAGAACAAACTCCCGGCTTGGGTCTTCCTACCAAGTTTGTATCTCAAAGCGAGACAAAACGTTATTTTCACGGATATCATGAGTTTTGGAGTGCATATAAAAGGCCCTCCCTCGTGTTCAGGCACCATTTCACACAGGACAATGTTTATTGCGAGACTTTGTTAAACAACCACTAGCGGTGCCTGAACATTTGCGATGCGGCGCATGTGACATCATCATTGAACACAGGGCCTGATTCAGACCCGGTCGCTCTGACAGAGCGCTCGCTCTGAATCAGGGCCGGGCTTTTTTTTTTAGAACGGCCTCCGGGCCGCTCGCATAGCTGTGTACAGCGAGCGGCCATGATGATGGTCGCGATGGTCAAGACCACTGTCACTCAACATCGACAGCTCCCCTTTGGTGCGAGACCCGGAGCGACGGAGTGCCCGTCGCTATCCGGGTCTCGCGCATGCGCACGACGGAGCCGGTTCCGTCGTGCGCATGCGCTCTGGGCCACCATCGACCCGGTTGTGAGCGCTCAGCGCTTGCGACCAGGTCTGACTCAGGCCCACTGTGCTGCTGAAAGACAGAGGAGACAAGGTGTGGAGAGGAGCAGGCGCAGCCAGAAGACCTGGGAGGTGTCTGTGGGCTGGAGCCGGAGGCTGGAGCTTGAGAGACATTGTGAGGCTGGCTGGAGCGACACTAGGGAGAGGAGAGGCATAAGGAGACTGGCTAGAGCTGGAGACACACTGGGGGACTGGAAAGACAGAAGGGGACTGGCTATAGCAGGAGAGGTACTCGGGGGCTGGGCTGGCTATAGCTGGGGAGACACTGGAGGACTGGAAATACAGAAGGGGACTGGCTATAGCAGGAGAGATACTCGGGGGCTGGGCTGGCTATAGCTAGAGAGGCACTGAGAGACATAAGGGAGTTGGCTACAGCTAAAGAGACACTGTGGAGCTGGAGAGACAAGGGGGCTGGTTAGAGCTCGAGCAGGGCTGGCAACCGAAATCTCACCACCACCCTGACCCCACACATCCCTCCACTACGTGTGAAAACATTTCATCACCTTCCTCAAACCATTATCACCATCCTCAGACCTTAACAGCGTCATCAGACCACCATCACCTTCTTCAGCCCCCAACCCCCTTCACCTTCCTACACAGCAATTGATGGTAAAAAGTCACACAAAACGACGCTCGGCGCCACAGAGTCACACGGGCTCACACGTTATGTTTATCGTGACTTGTAGCATGCAGAGGTAAGATGTATGTGGACCCATATGTATTTAGTATATCAAGATTGTGTATGTGTTGGAAAGGCAGCAAATATTACTGTACTTACTCTTAGTATTGTCATGTCCTTGTTAGCTGCACCCCAAAATAACTAAAAAAAGAAACTTTCTGGAGTAAAAAAAATCTCTAGTCTATAAAAAAAAAAGTCCCTCATTTCCCTATCTTATTGTACGTTCACTAGGTCGGGGTGGCAGTAGCTACTGTAGCTTTACTCCTGTCCTGGTGTACAAAATAAAATCAATCATTGCTACAGTAAGTCAATAGAAGCAGACCAACCCAGTACTAGTGCCGGCAGTCATAGTACTTCAACATCTACAGCCATGGCCAAAAGTTTTGAGAATGACACAAGTATTGGTTTTCACAAAGTTTGCTGCTTCAGTGTTTTTAGACCTATTTGTCAGATGTTACTATGGTATACTGAAGTAATATTACGAGCATTTCATAGGTGTCAAAGGCTTTTATTGACAATTAATAATAGTCAATATTTGCAGTGTTGACCCTTCTTTTTCAAGACCTCTGCAATTCACCCTGGCATGCTGTCAATCAATTTGTGGGCCACATTCTTGCCTAATCAATGCTTGGAGTTTGTCTGAATTTGTGGGTTTTTGTTTGTCCACCCGCCATGGACCCAAAATTTCAATGTTTTGTTCCTTGCGCCACTTAGTTATCACTTTTGCCTTATGGTAAGGTGTTCCATCATGCTGGAAAAGGCATTGTTCGTCACCAAACTGTTCTTGGATGGTTGGAAGAAGTTCCTCTTGGAGGATGTTTTGGTACCATTCTTTATTCATAGTGTTCTTAGGCAAAATTGTGAGTGATCCCACTCCCTTGGCTGAGAAGCAACCCCACACATGAATGGTCTCAGGATGCACTGAAGCAGCAAACTTTGTGAAAACCAATACTTGTTATTCTCAAAACTTTTGGCCATGGTTGTCCTGTTAAAGGTGGTAAAGGGGAAAGAAGGTGTAAGAAAGGGCACCTGAAGTCTAAAATGTATTTCACAATCTTAAAGACAACATCACCTCTAATTATGAAGGGAAAAGATACTGACGAAAATCGTAAAATTGCCAACATCCTATACACCACACGAGGTGGCAAGTAAAGGCCATGGCTTTCTTTGTGAGTGGTGGCCCTGCTACTGCTCCTTCATGCATTACATTTCCTATTGTGAAAGCCAGGGCCAAACACAGTCAGGATCTTCTGTAACCTTGTCTAGATGTGTCAGCTTTAAAACAGGCAAATCAGCGCACAAAAAGAACACTAAGGCTGACTTCACAGATCCCTGATTTGTGTCTAAGCGTGCCCACGAGTGCTATGTGTGATGACATATCTGATTCTGACACTGTAATTGCATAGAGCCTCCTTCCACTATTTCTGAACCCTTTGAAAATGCGAGGATGATTAGTAGTAAAAGTAATAATGATAGGTTAGACATAGAAATTGAGGATGCTACTGTGGAATTGCAACAGGATGCGGGGGATAATTGTGTATCCGACACTAATGAGGATGTTGATGATGAATGTGTTGGACAAGTACAAGTTGATAAAATTGTGGAGGATGATGTTTGTGTCAAAGTAGGTTAGCCGCCAGTGGCAGCAGATCGTGCCAGTGATAAGAAAAAGCACATTGTCATGCCTGGGCATAAGAAAAAGCCACATCTTCCATGTGGAATAATTTTTTATCCAAATCCTGGTACATTCAAGGTATCTGTACCATTTGTATTGCCAAAGTAAGTAAAGGTAGGGATGTTTAGGCACCTCTTCCCTGTTACATAATTTGCAGCGAGTTCATGCAAATTATTTATCAAAATGTGGAAATTAATGTAAAATAATAATCAATCCAGCATCAGCTATGAGCATCATGGATAGATCCCAGCACATGCAATCACCACAGCCAACACTTTCATCATTAACCTCTTCATTAATGATCAGAGGTAGTGCTGCATACAATTTGAAAGGCAAACTGACTCCTCCCCTATCCAGGATTCAGAAGAAGAAACCTTGCGTGCTAGGGCTGCTGCTGCTGGGGGTGAATCTTGATCACAGAAGGGAGACCATGAAGACTAGTAGGTTCAAACAATTGACTGTGAAACAATCATTTGCAAGATGAACCAAGTATGACAGCCGCCATTCTGTTGCACAGCGGATCACTGAAGCCATGACGCCCATTGTGCTGAAGTACTTGGTTTGTTAAACTGTGCATGTCTTTTTTAAAATACAACATAAGGATGATTGGGAGAGCCCGAGGACAAATCCATCGTGCACCACTTTTCATTATGGGATTACCCCAACTTGCTATTGGTGTAAAGAATATTTCACATGTTACTCCATCTCCAATTACTTGAACTGGCCTGGGGCCTGTGATTTATTGTTTGGAGAAGTGGGTTGGTACTATATTATATTTTTTACTACCATGTGTTTGTGCCACTGGTCTGTCGTTTAGTTTGAACAACTAACTTGCTGCAGCCTTTGGCCAATATTGGCGAAAACAATGTTGTGAGCTGTGAGATGGTCAAAACTGACTGGAAATGAATGATGTTAAAAATACTGTAGGAACAAAAACAGATCCAAATTACAGGATTTTAGCTATTTTCATACATTTTTAAAGAAATCCAGAATCAAAACCAAAACACAACGAAGATTTAGCACCAAAACATAAATATGGGGGTCTACACACATCTCCAATATAAACTGTTAATAAATAGAAGATTCCCCTTTATAATATAATGATTGCCCCTGTACTAATGAAATACGATTGTCCCCATCATAGTATAATAAATACTGTTTCCATAGTTATACATTTTTTTACCCCTTAAAAATATTCATTGGTGTGTCCATAAAAATACTTACCTACAAAACTTCTGTAATTCTTGGTCTGCCGTAATTCAATGGGAATCTTTTGATTTATTAAAAAAAACCTACTGTACCAAAGGATCGTTCCTGAGAAACATGCAACACAAACTGATTTAGTCTCCAGTCAGCTCAGCAGAGCAGGTGAAGGAAAGGGACACAAACTTTAAAGTCAACAGCCACATCTGAGAACCCAATTCCATGGGAGAGCAATGGTGCACTCTGGGAGCTGACATAGAGATACCAGGTTGACCAAGGATACAGTGTGAATTGCCCAGACGAATTAGAGCACCAGTAGAAGTCAGGCCAGCAGAGGTAGGAAGCAGCGTCTGTGCATTGCGTGGCTTCCAAGATAAATATTTTATGGAACACAATGACAGCAATCTTTATAATTATTAGGATGATAGAATGCATTGCCACCCAAGTAAATGTTAGCATATTTAGTTATATATGAACCAATGTACAAGAACACTAGGGGGCTATCAATGTATGCTGACTTGTTGTACCACAAGTGATTGCACTATATGCCTGATTGTTTCAAGTAAGTTATGCCGAAGTTTTCACAGTTCAGCAGTTATCGGTAAACTATGTATGTGTCTTATTGCACATGTCTTACAGTATTTTACCGTAGACACTCACTGTGACTATTTACTCGCAGTGTGATCGACAGGCTGGCAGCGTTTGGGGGAGGTAACGGCAAGTGGCGGCAAAAACGCAGTTGTGTTGCAACCATTTACAGGGTGTGTTGCTGCCTGTGTCTTCGATCCCGTACGCAGAAAACATGGCTCCAGAGTCTCACTTCCCACGGCCATTCTGCGGGACCATAAACTTGCTCAGGACAGAGGACGAATGATCTGTGGCCGATGCTGCATCTGTGTAGGCAGATGTTGTGACTTTCCATGCAGATGCTTGGATTTGCAAATCTGCAGCTGGACGTCTTAATACATCTCCCGGTGGCTGCGACATTTTGCATAGCAGCTACGTACACAGATGCAGCTGCAATGCCATTAGGGTACTTCTCTCAATCAGGCCCTATATTTGAAAAATATTACCGACAGGCCATAGGCACTGTACCAGAAAGTTTACAGGGATCCAATTTTTTTGGGGCCACCTGTAGAGGACAGCGACAGCTGCTCTTTAGGCTGGGCATTTAGAAAATATAACAGAACATTTTTTTTTCTTCAGCTCTGACAAGCAAGACAGCATTCATTTTACACTCACTCATCTATCATAAAGACATTTTTTTCTATATACAGATGTGTCCTCATACACCTATCCTACTTGCGCGCTAAACAGCCCTTCCAGTCCTGCCGTACCGTGGCGTGACTCGGTAGCGCCAAGCTTCTTTCCGTGCGACTTTTTAACTTCAAATGCATCTTATTTGCACAGCTGATCAAAAAGATATGCAGCATGCCTCTATTCTGTGTAAGACTGCGGGTGTATCTGCATGTGAAATGCTACGTTACAGTGTCAGCGGCTGTAACACTGTAATGTAATGTTTAGCATGCAGATACACCCGCACTCACACACAGAATATAGACATGCTGCATATCATTTTAATCAGCAGAAGTTGATTGTGCTATCTATTCATATCACTGTGCGAATAAGACTCATTTGAAGGTAAAAAGTTGCACTCTGTGCTACCGAGTCACACGGAGCTCCCGCGTTATGTGTAGCGCAACTTGTAGCGCACGGAGGATAGATGTATATTGACATATCTGTATTAGTTATAAACATTGCCTGGTCTAATGATAACAACGACTATGATGTGGTTCTGCACTCTTAAATAAAAAAATAATAATTAAACTGTATTATTATAGGTTTTCCTTATATTTCAGAGAGATCTGTAAAAGAATGGTTTAGCAAAATATTTAAAATAAAAAAAGACTTGTGAAAAACTGTAGAAATAGAAAATTAGATATTAAAATCTCTTAACCACAAGGTACACAATGTAATATATAATAGTACTTAGCTCGTTTTATCCTTCCTCTAGTAATGTATTCAGAATTTTTCTTTATATTTTAGGGAAATATCATGAGAAATAAATTATTTTTTTAAACATTAGGTTCCGGTGCTCCCACTGCTGCTGTCTGCTATAAGGTAGTTCCAGTGCAAGTATGTACATTATGCATCTCCCTCAGCAGTGTCACTAGGGGGGTGCAGACTGCACTGGGTGACACCGTCCGAAGGGTTGACACCAAAATGACGGAAACCATAACGTCATCATGCAGCGCCCCGCTCCTGGTCACTGAGGAGTCAGCACTGCAATAAGGACAGTCCTCTCCTCTACTGTTACAGGTAAGACGGGTAGAAAGTCATTGCATCATAAATATTAGACATATTTCTTTGTATGTAATTATACATTTTGATTCATAATATGATCTTACTGTTACTGAGAGTTACAGGAGGGGAGGGAAGGTAGGAGGAAGAGTCCATGGAGGCCCATTATTAATTATTAATGGGTATTGCTCTGTGTGTTGCCATAATTTCTACTAGCTGGGATAGTCGGCGTTGCCTGGGTTAAAGACTGGACCCTGAAGTACACCTGCAGCCTTTATCTGTTGACATTGTCCTCGCCTATAACCCCATTCCATTGATCCTGAAAAGGACCCCACTGTTTGCTAACATGCATGCAACCAGTGTCGTAACTATTGTGGATGCAAGAAGTGCGGCTGCTATGGTGCCCGAGCTGCCTCTGCACCCAGTCACACACACAACGTGGGCTGATCTAGTCAGGGCCGCCATGGGGGGTCCAGGTATCAGTGGTGCTGATTTAGTACTGTAAAGGGAATTACTGTGCGGTATAATGTGTAAGGGGCATTACTGAGTAGTGTAAGGGGCATTACTGTGTAGCATTATATATAAGCTGCACTACTACTGTGTGGCATAATGGGGTAGATGTACGAAGCCTAGAAGCGGTATCAGCGCACGTTATGTGCGCTGATACTGCTTCTCCCCGATGTATGATCGGGGGTCTGGGCGGTAAATGACAGGGGCGCTATGCGCCCCTGTCATTATCGGCGCTGCTATCTACAAGATAGCAGCGCCGAGCGGCAGGGCCATGTACAAACGGTCATACCGCATGACCGTTCGGCCGGCTGTAGCTATCGCTATATATACAGTGCCCCTAGTAGTTGTCCCCACTGTGCAGTACCCCTTGTGCCCCAGGAGTGGTCCCCCTTATGCAGTCCCCCAGTAGTGGTCCCCCTTATGCAGTGCCCCTTACACAGTGCCCCTTTTGACCCAGGAGAGTTCCCCTTATGCAGGCCTCCAGTAGTGCCCCCAGTAGCGATATCCTTTATACAGTGCCCGTTATACAGTGCCCCCAGTAGTGGTACCCCCTATGCAGTGCCCCTTATATAGTGCCCCCAGTAGTAGTCCCCCCATGCAGTGCCCGCAATAGTGGTAACCCTTATGCAGTGCCCTTTAAATAGTGGCCCCAGTTGTAGTACCCCCCCCTTTCAGTACCCCGAGTATTGCCCTTTATATAGTGCCCCCAGATGCAGTGCCCCAGTGGTAGTCCCCCCCCTATGCAGTGCCCCTAGTAGTGGTCCCCCCCTTGTAGTGCCCCTAGTAGTAGTCCCCTCTTTGCAGTGCCCCTTGTAGTGCCCCTAGTAGTAGTCCCCCCAGTAGTAGTCCCCCCTTGTAGTGCCCCTAGTAGTAGTCCCCCCCCCTTGTAGTGGTGTCCCTAGTAGTAGTCCTCCCCCCTATGCAGTGCCCCCAGTAGTGGTCCCCCGATGCAGTGTCCCCACAGTAGTAGTCCCCCCCCCCAGTAGACACACATGTAATAAAAAAAAAAAAAACACTTACCTGAATCACCGCTCCAGCTCCTGCTCCCGTCGCCGCCATTTGCTCCTCTGTCCGTCCTCCCAGGCCAGCCCGTTCTGCATCATGGGAGAGACATCATGACGTCTCTCCCATTACCCACTGCGGGAGCTGGAAGATGGGGCTCATGAGTGAGCTCCAGCCCGGCTCCGACAGTGGGCGCAGCAGTCAATGAGAGCTTGACAGACTCTCATTGGCTACTAATTAATCGTGTGCAGAGCTGCCGGGGAGAGTTTCAAGGGAGATCGTACACATCGGCTCATCGTGTGCAGATCACTATGTGTGTGGGCAGCTTTACATCCGCTGCTAGTACTCCTGCGAGTCTTCCTGTATTTTAAAGCGGAAATAATTTTAAAGGCAAAACTAGCTTGGTTCTGCCTTTAAAATGATTGCCGCTTTAAAATACAGTTCCCGCAGCGGCTGCAATACCCTATTACATAAGCCCCCTGATCATTTCCCAGCATACCGCTACATTTAGATCTGGTCAGTAGACACGCAGTGGTTTACAAAAGAATGTCTGTGATATTGCAATATATGCTTCCTGTATTTTTTAGCCTACAATCAACTCAATGCATAGACACACTACTAATCTTTCTAAAGGGACATTCTTCAATATCCTCCAGCTGTATAGCAAAATATTCATCCAGTACTGTTAGATGTGAAAGAGTTATATTATTCATACATTACCCTGTCCATATATGGTGCAAGTGCTTCCTTAGCTTCATCACAAAGTGAACATGGATTCTACAATGAGAAGCAAAAAGTGTTTAAGCACATTCTGAATGTATAGGTTATACCGTATATATATAATATGTCACAAGAGAGACATTCTGGGGGAGGGGAATTACATTCTAAGCGATATCCACGAAGTACAGTGTAATATGATGTAACCACTAACATCAACCATTTTACCTCGCACCTGATAGAGGTGTATAGGAACATTTATTAAATTGGGATACCATCATTTTCTGGGATGTCCGCAGCCAAATATAGCGACAAATATTGCCTGCAATTACTCATAGGCTCTCTAAGCTCAATGTCCATTGCACATACACTGATGAAGCAGAACGTGTTACATCTCTGCGTGTGCTCTGCTGTGCACCGCACGGAATTCTGCTATGTTTGTAAATTTAACCTATACTTTTATTTTCTTCAGAACATATAAACACTATTCAAAACTTAGTGTAGCAATAAACTTAAAATAAACAGTTTAGGTCAGTGACACCTTTCTAATATAAAAAGTACTGTGTCATTTCACAGTAAAAACGGAATGAAGATGCACTGCGGCACATTTGTTGTTAAAGATTTCAATTATAAAAATGTATCCAGAACGTCCACCCAAGTAAATATCCACCTACAGTAGTAACTTCCACAAGCAGAGGTGTAGCGTGTAGCCAGGGCGCCCGGAGCACGTGCGTGCTATGGCGTCCCCCCTCAAGTGTTCCAGGGAGGAGGCGGGTCCATATGGGATTAAAGTAAAGAGAAGTAAAAATAAAGATATGGGGCAGCATCAAAGTGGGGCATGAAGGGCTAAATATATTCCGCCTTCTTCCCCGTCTCTCCATCCTCCTGCCCCAGCTTTCCAGTCTCCTACCGTATCACTCCTGTAGTAGTACCCCTTATGCAGGGCCCTCGGTAGAGGGGCCCAAATGCATTGCCCCCTATAGTTGTGTCCATAAGCAATGCCCCCTATAGCTGTGCCATATGCAGTATCCCCTGTAGTGGTGCCCATATGCAGTGCCCCCTGTAGTGGTGCTCATATGCAGTGCCCCCTGTAGTGGTTCCCATATGCAGTGCCCCCTGTATAGGTGCCCATATGCAGTGCCCCCTGTAGTGGTGCCCATATGCAGTGCCCCCTGTAGTGGTGCCCATATGCAGTGCCCCCTGTATAGGTTCCCATATGCAGTGCCCCCTGTACAGGTGCCCATATGCAGTGCCCCAAGTAGTTGTGCCCCTTAAAGTAGTGCCCCTGTAGTTCTGCCCCTTAAAATAGTGCCCCTGTAGTTGTGCCCCTTAAAGTAGTGCCCCAGTAGTTCTGCCCCTTAAAGTAGTGCCCCTGTAGTTCTGTCCCTTAAAGTAGTGCCCCCCCCCCTGTACTTACCTAATACATCGCAGCCGTCGTCCGGGCTGTCGTTCCTGCTGCCGCGCTGACTAGATCTAACTAAACCTAGCAGGCGCGGCCGGGCAAGCTCCTCATCGTGTGGGTGATGTCATGACGTCACCCGCTGCACTGCATCACTGGGAACGCTGGCCTCTGAAGCGATTGGAGGCTTCCTTAGCCTCTGATCACTTCAGAGGCCAGCGTTCACATTTGCAGTGGGGAAGCAATGGCTCCAGGCACCCAAAAGCTGCTGCAGGGGCCGTTATGCCACTGCCGCTGCCCTTTTTCTGCTACTCTAACCCCCGGGGCCTCCTATGCACAAGACGGAAGTACCTCCTAAGCTGGCACCCGGCAGGCTGTCAGCTTAGACAGCTGCCGGTTAGACTCTACAGCAAGCCAGCAGGCACAGTGCGCAGCGCCTGAAGTTTGCGCTCCACTGGAACCTCCCTCACTACGCCCCTGTCCACAAGGCCTGCTCTTGAACCATATATTTTGATGTCATTTGTTGAAGACCTCCCCTTCCTCACCTACTTTCCCATCCCTGAACCTCACATCTCATTTCCATTTTGTGAATGTGTTACTATCGAGGTGAAGGAAGAGAGTGTGTTACTACACAGGTGAGGGAGGGGAATATCTAATGTGTTACTACAGGATGAGGGAAAGGAATGTGTTACAAAACAGGAGAGGGAGGTGAATGTGTTACTACATGGGTGAGCGGGGTTAATGTGTTACTACAGAGGTGAGGGAATGAAATGTGTTAGTACACAGGTGAGAGAGTGGAATGTGTTAGTACACAGGTGAGAGAGGGTAATGTCTTACTTTAGCACTGAGGGAGGGGATGCATTACGATAGAGGTGAAGGATTAGAGTGTTACTGGATTGGTGAGATGGAAATAGAAACAAGGTCTACCCAGGTACATCAGCTAGTATAAGATATGGGGCAAAAGACAAGAGCATATATATTTTCTAGTTACAAGGTATTGCAAAGTGTTGCTGAAACTGTGCCCTCAATGTCCTTATAAAACGGAAACACATTAGATTCCATAAAACACAATATTGTAATTTACCAAAACTATAACTTGCTCATGAATAAAAGTGTTATAAATATTCTAAGCTAATGGCGATATACCCATTTGTGTAACCCATGTCTGACTGCCACTCCCCTACAGATTGTAAGATCTCAAGTGTTGCAATTTCTTTCCCTGTGTACTTTTCTTTTACTTACTTTCATTTCCTTCCCATTCGGTATTGTTTTTGCAGTGGCTCTGAATCTGCCTGCTGAACACATCAACTGGGGTACTGTGTAAATCAGGACTGTATTCATAGTTATAGTGACTATAGATATGTAATTATTGACTGCCATGTATATTGCTTGTGCCTTGTTATGTTTCTATTGTATTTTTTGAATGCCTCTTATACGGTGTTGCTCTCTATAATTAAAGGACGATAGTAATAGTAATTCTGCCCTTCCTACACCGACTAAGTGGAAAGAAAGAACAAAGTCTTGCTTTATTGAGGCAAGAGTTCTGGATTGACGTTGGAAATTAAATGGTATTTTGTTGCTCTTTATTATTAAAAAATTGAGTGTTTCAGAAAATAAATTGTTTATAGATGTATAAAAATATTGTCCGCATTGCAAACTCCATTTTTCATCTGATATTTTGTTGTCATGCTTTGTCAATTTAGCTTTACTTATTTAAATTTAAATCTTAGACAGGAGAAAAATGGATTTATTTCCCTCTGATTACAGCCTATTAAAGTTATAAGTCAAGTGAAGATTAGAACACGTTCAGATGCAGAGCCAATCTTTTTGTCATGTGTATATATATGACAACAGTATAAAGAGACTAAAAAAAAAAAAATTATGTAGGGATATTTGCTTCAGTGAATTAAATAAATAGCATTTTCTGATTTACTACTGGCAGTGTACATTTATGAAAAGTATTCAACAGCGCTGGGGTCCTCTATAATAACAATAAAAATATATGAAAAAACACTATAATAACAATAAAATTATAAAAAATGGGCTATAATAATAGCACTATAAAACTAAATATATAAAAACAGCACTATAATAACAATAAATAGAGATGTATTTACACTAGAAGTTTACAGTTTATTTTTTAAATAAAAAAATATCATTAAGCTCAATGTTAAAATTGTGCACAAAAATAATTCTGAAGTTTAAGGGAAAACTATTCTTCAATGTTGATTTGCATAGTTGTTTTCAAGAGATGATATTTAATAAGAAATGATACATTTATAAAACACTAGTGCTGCCAACAAGCCTCTAGATAAGTTTGAGGAGTCAGTAAATAAATATCATAAGCGGTGATCCATAAACCTTTTTTTCTTAGATTCCATAAATTTAAAGTGATGGCTCTGACATATCTCCAGATGTAGAATAAAACCCCTTACCAACATTACCTAAGCAGCTGGCGCCAGCTCCCAAAACCAAGTTATTTTGAATACTTGACAAGGGCCAAGAATAATAACCAATGTAAAAATTTTAATTTCATATTTGACAAATTATACATATTAAAGCTGTCAAAATTGTCAATTTTAGAAGTAATTCTCAATAGACTTGCGGTTTTATGCGCAACTGGAAAAATGACACACTGTAGTATCATAAGAAATCTTGAGGAAAACAGCTGTCAAGCAAGATACGTTCCACCGTCACATACCTTCTCTCTTTTACATTTGCAGTGCACGCTCTCTTTTTAATTTGAGACCATCTGCATCGCTAATAAATTCTAGACAAGCAGGTTGATTTGCTGGTGCTTAGAAGAGCATAATTAGTACACCTGCGCTGGAAATGTCTTAAAACAATTCTGAAATCACACAACACTGTCAACCAGTTTTGCACCTTATTTTCTTGTTACAAATGTATAATTTGTGTCAAATGTTTCCTTGTAAGAACTGTAGTATGTGGAATGTCCACTATGATGTCAAATGAAAATATTAGATTCAACGTATTTTTCAATAATAAAATTAAATTCACCATGAAGTATTGGTGTCAAATCAGTTAGGTGCGATGGGGGAAGCGTGGAAACGCCACCAGCGGCCCTGCAACTTGCCACCCTCGCAGCCCGATCTCACTCCAGACTCGTGATTTTTTTGTATGCAGCCCTATGGAGTTGCAAACAAAAATCCACTAGTCCAGCAGTACCGTAAGTGCAGCAAATAGCCTCACTCACTCGCAGATGCGACTAAGTCACTTCTAATTGAATTGACCCCATTAAGTTTAACACTTTTTCGTATATATATTTTGCATTATAGGGGGTAAATTTACTAAAGTGAGAGTTTTTAGAAGTGGAGATATTGCCCATAGCAACCAATGTAGAACAACAATCGTTTTGCATATTGTTGCAATGATGACAAGAGATAGGTCTCATAAAAAGTATATCTGTGGATGCAATCAAATCTAATCGTGTTGCAATTACGTAAACGCTCCAGTACTGTACCTGGTCCAAGCTGGCACACCCTCCCCTATCCTGCTTCTCCAGTCTTACAGAGATGCAGGTCAACAATACAAAAAAAATGTACATACATAGATATGCATCAGCATTCTGATGTACATGTACGGTAAGGAAATGCATACCTTACTCAAATAGACATAAATCCAACTGTAAATTGTGAACAAAGACTGGTGAATATTTGGTCACAAATTGGGCATAATTTACACTTTCAAAAGCAGCATATAATAATAGTGTGTTTACACCCAAATGACAAGATACATGCGGGTCAGAGCAGCACTGTATACACATAACCCCAGGCATTGCGTAGTCATACACGCTTATGACTGAAGAAAGTTACTAAGCTGTGATGGGGCATTCTCATGCAGGAAAAGTTCAGTGGGGGAGTGTAGCCACAACTGCAGGCTATGCAAAGTTTGACCTAAGCATAAATACACCTGCTTTCAGACGTATGCTTTGCACCTAGTATAGGGCGGGTACAATGCACATTGAAGATGATGATCACTTTAATCAAACCAAGCATATGGATACGGGCAGGTGCATGTTGCGTACAAATCTGCATATGGGGAAAAAACACATTTTTATACATACATGTAGCACATGGCAAATAGTATTTTGATAGAAATGCAAAAATAAACATAAAAAATCTACTTTGGTAGCCAGTTCTTGTAGTCAAGCATTGTTCCTTTCAATAAAAATAAACAAAATATTTTAAATGTTTAGGTATGTCCTTATTCACCAATAATTCATTGGTTAGTGTGAATAGGAGTATAGATTCCATTAACCATTAGCCACATAGTAACTTGGACATGGTTAGATATTTCACTACAATGCTATGCATTGTAATGTTATTTTATCACAATTACTAAACGCCATCAATGAACAGGAGCTGCTGAGATTCAAAAAATAATAATAAAGTACCAGGTAAAAAAATAAAGGACAAATCAAACGTTTTCAGTTGCATTAGGCTCTTAGACACGAAGATCATCTCACTAACCCTCTAAACCACAGGAAATAGCAGAAAATATTGCCATACCATCTTCTGTGTGTAAGTGCAGGGACTTTATCACCTACCTTTGTAAATAGAGTGAGCACTGGTCTATCTTTCTGTGACATATAGCATCTCTTTAACACCTGCTGTGTTGAACACTTTATTTGCTGCAAATGTCTCACATGGAACATCTGTTACGAGAATAGAAAGAGAATGAAAAAATGTGCACAGTGTCTTCTTATTGCCCAATCATAATCAGCAAAATTGTCAAATTAATGGCCTCAGCGGTGGTGTAAATAAAAGCTAAAATTGTCCTCACCCCTAGCCGACCAGTGGAGGCAACAGGAGAAGCTAACCATGGCAGCCAATCAGATTCTACTTAACTTTAACTAGCACCTTCTAGAAGATAATAGCTAGAATCTGATTAGTTGCTATGGCCAACTTCTCCACTTCTATAAATCCGCACTTTAGTAAATATACCCTAGGTGTTCTTCACTTACATATCTGTATTATTATTAGAGGTCTTCACTTTACAACAAGCTGGCCAGCTTTTCATCAAACTGTATGATTATCTAACCAACTAAACGATCATGAAATGTTTCTCCATACTCTTCTATCCACATTTTTTTCATCAGACCAGCCACCTGAACTTTTGAATCCAACTGAATGATTTTCTGATGTCTCAGAAGTAAGTGGACACAGTCTGCCTACTTCTGCATGTTAAAAAAATATTTAAAATAAAGAATTAAAAAAAAAATTGCATGGGGGTACCCTCCACTTTTTAACCAGCATTGGAACTTTCAGCTGGTTATCTCAAATCATGGGAATAAATGGGCACTTCCTGATTTTAGGATAACCAGGACTGGGCTTTGCCAGCCTGGGCTGGTGGAACCATATCATGCCCGCAGTGTGGGGGTCCTCAGCCATGATTCCATCTAGCTTGAGACCAGGTAGCACCAGGGCTAACTTTCCCCGAGGGGTCAGGCTCCATTCATGGTATAACCAAAGCTCTTATACCCAAAGACTGTGAGTATGGGGTAATAATGAGTTAATAATAAATTGATAAACTTATACTTCTACCACGTTTGTCTGCTAGTTTCTACACTGCATTGGTTGTGGACTAGGGATGGGCATTGACTATTGAAGTTTGGCAAACATAGATGGTCTCTATTTTCTCCACTAATGGCCAGAGGTTGATATGCATGCAATGGTTATCAGCTTCAACCCTCCAGTACCCCCAACAGATCATGTTTTGAGGGTTTCTGTCTGTGGAAGTAGGTGAGATAATTAATGACCCAGCAAACTAGACTAACTCAACTGTGCATGATTCAAGAAATCTACAAAACAGGACCTGTTGGGGTATCCCTGATATACACAGTATCTCATCATAAATTGCAAGATGGGGCCTCTATGGCTCTGACTTTTTTCCAGCACATCCCACAGATACTCGATCAGATTGAGATTTGAACTCTTTCACATGTTCCTCAAACCATTTCTGAACAATATTTGCAGTGTAGCAGGGCGCATTGTTCTGCTGAAAGAGGCCACTGCCATCAAGGAATGCCATTGCCATGTAAGGATGTACTTGATCTGTAACAATGTTTAGGTAGGTGGTACTTGTCAAAGTAACATCAACATTAATGCCAGGACCAAGATTTCCCAGCAGAACATTGCCCAGAGCATCATACTGCCTCCACTTGCTTGCCTTCTTACCCAGGTAAACGGCACACATGCACCCCGCCATCCACATAATGTAAAAGAAAACAAGATTAATAAGACCAGGCCACCTTCCTCCATTGCTCCATGGTCAAGTTTTAACACTCATGTGCCTATTGTCTACACCATTGGCAGTTGAAAGGGGTAAGCATGGGCACACCGACTGGTCTGCGGCTATGCAGCAAGCTGCAATGCACTGTGTGTTCCGACACCTTTCTATCATAACCAGCATTAACTTTTTCATCAATTTGTGGTATATTAGCTCTTCTGTGGGATTGGACCAGAAGGACTATCCTTTGTATCTAGCAAGCATCAATGGAGCCTTGGGCACCCGTGAACCTGTTGTCGGGTTCACCCATTGCCCTTCCTTGGACCACTTTAATAGGTACTAACCACTGCATACTGGAAACAGAACACAAGACCTTCCATTTCGGAGTTACTCTGTCAGAGTCAACTAACCATTACAATTTGGCACTGAGATCCTTACACTTGCCAATTTTTCCTGCTTCCAACACATCAACTTCAAGAACTGACTGTACACTTGCTGCCTAATACTATATATCCCATGCCTTGAAAGGTGCCATTGTAACAAGATTGTCAATGTTAGATATATTATTATTATTATTATCATCCTTTATTTATATGGCGCCACAAGGGTTCCGCAGCGCCTTACAAAGTACAGAAACAAATGAGCACACAAGACAACAGTTTTATTAACAGTACAGACAATGCATATATATATATATATATATATATATATATATATACACATACATATATACACACACACACATAGTGTTCACTCTAGCTCCGGCAGCAGCCAGGGCGCCGAAGTCAGAGAGGGCACCTTTGTGCGCGCGCCCGAAAAGGGGGCATGGCCATTGGAAAGGGGGCATGTCTATAAGACGCGTCCCCTTTTTGTCACTCTTGGGGGCGTGCTCGGCACTTATGGACACGCTGGGCAACCCCCAAGCGCTGCAGACAGGGAGAATAGATGCCGGGCGCATGCGCATTTCTCCACCCGCGGGACACTGCGACCCGTGGGTGAAGACGGCACCCGCAGGCTGTGAGGTCAGGGCGCTTTTTGCCCTCCAGAAGGAGGGTAGGGTGCCGCGCCCCGCTAAAACAGCCTAGCAGGAACGCTATACACATACAGTATATAAGTATATAAAACAATTAGCGTATACAACAAAAATATAATGAATTCAAAAAGGTATAAAAGTGCATAGGAAAATCCACATAGAGGACGGCCAAGCTCCTCCGATCTGAAATATAGTAAAAGACAAGGGCACCTCCTAGTGCAATAATGTGCTAGTGCCACCAGTGTGAATTGAATGAAGCTTATAGGTGAACTCATACCATATGGATTAAATGAGCAGACTAATCTCAAAATCCTGTATAGGTCCAGAACGAAGTCATCCACAATATGATTTTTTATAGATTTAATAGAACTCCAAAACATATAAAATATTAAAACAAACATACATAGTGCAATATGCTTTTAAGATAACACAAGTACTGTATGTACATAAATGCCCGTACATTGAACAATAGAAAAACAGCTTATCTGAAGAAAGCTGACCAGCAAATGTATTCAACGCGTTTTATCTGGATGGAGCTATGTCTCATCTCCTGGACTTTCTCAGGGGTAATGAATGCCTTAATTATATATATATATATATATATATGTATTATATATAGTGTTCACTCTAGCTCCTGCGGCAGGCAGGGCGCCGGAGCTAGAGAGGGCACCTTTGTGCGCGCGCCTGCCTGAAAAGGGGGCGTGGCTATAAGGCACGTCCCCCTTTCGTCACTCTTGGGGGCGTGCCCGACACTTACGGACACGCCGGGCAGCACCCAAGCGCTGCAGACAGGGAGAATAGATGCCGGGCGCATGCGCCAGGCGTCTATTCTCCGGCGGTGACCGGGTTACCACACATTTCTCCACCCGCGGGACACTGCGACCCGTGGATGAAGATGGCACCCGTAGGCTGTGAGGGCAGGGCGCTTTTTGCCCCCCTTCTGGAGGGCAGGGCACCGCGCCCCGCTAAAACAGACTAGCAGGAACGCATATATATATAGAGAGAGAGAGAGAGAGAAAGAGAGAGAATATAGACTGGCACTCGGAGACAGCAAATAGACAAAAACGATGTATTGTATCAAACGTTTTCGAGGTTACCACCCCGTCATCAGGACAAAATACATACAGCCATAGGCAACACTTACCCCACCAATAAATACCCCACCAGTGGCCATCTTCCATCACCGCGCACCACGAGTGCTCGCACCTCCCACCGGATGCAGTCATCGCTGAACTTCCGGGGCACCTTCCAGCCGTCGCCATAGGAACTGCAAGTTTGCGTTCCACTAGCCGGCTTTGTGCGCTCCAGTAGTGTTCAAGCTACGAGCTGTCATCCGCAATCAATTGCTTATCTGGATAAAGTGCAAATAGTAGAACAGAGCTCTCAACGCGTGTCATCCACTCAAAACTGAATAGGGATGAGTAGGGACTGATTGGAGTCAATCACTGTTCTGACATCTCTTTGACTCCAATCAGTCCCTGTTCACTTATTTCTATTCACTTATATTTCATGATAACAGATATATTGGGGCATCGTGCTGTGTGTACGGGCGGCCAGATGTGAAATGGTGGTTGTTCGGTGTGTATGAACAACCATCAACTGCAGATATATGTTTTAGGTGTGTACCCAGCTTTAGAGTCAGGCAAGGGTGTAAAACCATCTTGTTTAGTTCTGTGTCCCTCACTAGACCAGTGTTTCCAAACTCCAGTCCTCAGCACGTTCAAACTCCTTTAATAGCACGTTTTACAGATCTCCTCCTCAGTATTACAATTAAAATAATTATCTCCACCTGTGGAACAACTAGGAGATCTGTAATGTAAAGTACATACTTGGTTGACCAATTTGGAAACCATACCCACTTGCCAATAGGCTGCTCTATATGTCTGGCCAGAAATTGAAACTTCCCGGGCATTTCAATTTGCCTGCCCAGTTATGACATAATTATCGGGGGTTCCAGTGGCCAGCATAACGGGCTAGTCGGGTGGTCACCCGTACACACCGACAGATGCGATATATCTAGAAGATATATTGCACCCCCCAGTCATGCAATTCCGATCTGTGTAACCCGGCGGTAACCATCGGGACGTATATGTAGTGCATTTCTGATGCATACACAGGCTTATAACATCCGGTGCTTGCTCCTGATGTTTTAAATGCATCCACCTCTGAATCAGGGCCATAGTCCCAGAGGCCAGTTAGTGAAAAATACCTGCACAGTTCTCGGGCGAAAGTCTTTTCTGTATTCCTACACTTATAAATTATGAACTAGTTGTTTTAGAAGTTCATAATTAGGTATATAAAATAGAGTGTTTGATTACTTAAATGTGAGTATTATGCTCTTCACTGCTGGCGAAAGAATACAAAAATAAAAAACGATTTAATGACCTTATATTATCCCATTACAAAGATTACACTGTCCAGTAACATAAAATAGCTACAAAAAATAGTTTTCAGAATAACCTAAATTATACAGCTTGATGCAGATCATCACTATTCCCAGTGATTTCATCAGAAGCATGTAGGGACTGTCAGCTCCAATCACTATGTAAGTATTTATGATCAATCAGTATGCACAGCGCAGTTATTCACCAACAGCTGCGACAAATGCAGACTATTTATCCAAACACAGAAAATAGTTACATTTAAAAGGAGTATTTATACTTAAATGTAAATATCAATAACATTAATTAATTCATTACATTATAATACAAAATGGTATCAAGATGGAATGTTACTGTGATTTATGACTCACCCTGATAAAGGAGATGAGAAATAGGGGAATGAAAGGTAATCTAATTAGCACCTGTAAAATAGCCAAATATAATCCATTTTTAAATTGAAAATAATTAAGATCCGTTCCAGATGTATCCTTAATTGTATTAATGTAATTGCTCTGATCTAATGGACATATATTAGGATAAAGAATCCTCTAGGAGTTGCAAAGAGAAAGTAATGATCACTCCTATGTCTATTCCATAACAGTTAAGAATAAAGTTGAAGTTGCAGATAAAGGAAAGGATGGCTATAAGTGACACTTCCACCATTGCCCATTGTGTAAGCTCTGGCTAAGATGATTCTCCGCCACGAGATTAGAAGACGTGGACCCAAACTGAGGGGGGAACAGGAGGCGAGGGGCCTGGATTAGTGTCTTCCTCATCCACCAGTACCGAATGTGGGCGAGACCTGACCAAAGGCGCGGAGTCTAACCTACTGGGAGGTGTTCACCAGTGACCCCTCCAAGTGGGATTTGGGCTTAAGCTGCACCCAGTAGGCAGGTTGCGGCCCTTTGGTCAGGTATCCAGCACAAGTGGGAAAAAATGGAAGAAAACTACCAAAGGGCAAGCACAGGAGAAAGATATTGGAGGATAGTATTGAAGTAATGTACAGAGCACACACTGAGTGGTTTCAGTCGCAATGCTGGCACAGGAGATGGTATAATGAGCGGGTACTTGGATGATGTACTAAGTACACACACTGTGGCTTTAGACACAGCACTGACATAGTAGAATGGCATCACGAGATGGCACTTGAATGATGTACTAAGTACACACACTGTGGTCTCAGACACAGCACAGGAGAATGGTATCACGAGATGGTACTTGAATGATGAACTCAGTACACACGCTGAGGATTCATCTGCGGAGCTAGCACAGAAGATGACTCTTAATAAATTGTAAACAGAAGACATTCTGAGTACACACACCGTGTGAAAACACTAGCAATAAGTCACTAGAAGGAACGGAGCTTGGAACCTGGAATGGTGCAACAGCCAGTTAACACTGGAAGTAACGACGTTGTACAGGCAACTTCCTGTTGTCCAAAGCCCGGTTATATACCCTAAGGTAGCAGTCCATTGGAGGACACTGTCAGCTGACCACAACCAACGCTACCATTGGATAAAGGGTTAGTCAGGTGAAAACAGACTGTCATGCAGTGGCGTATCTATAATGGGTGCAGTGTGTGCGGGGCACATGGCCCCCAAGTCCAGGGGGGCCCCGCACCGCACACCCTGCACCCATATTATTTTAAACTTACCTATCCGTGGTCCCACGGTGGGTGTCAGCGCGGCCATTTTTCCGGTGTTCTGCGCATGCGCAGTAGACTCCGGGCACACTCTAGTGCCCAGAGTTTACTGTGCATGCACAGAACGCCGGAAAATAGCCGCCGCGGCCATTTTTCCGGCGTTCTGCACATACGCAGTAGACTCCAGGCACACTCTAATAGATCTCCTTTTTCCCAAGGCCAAGGGATCACGGGACAATTCATAAATGTATGAAGCCCCACGGAGCACATACTGCCAGCCTCTGTTCGTGAAGAATTACATTTCGATGTTTGTTTGAATTAAATAAAGATCTGATTGAATACATGGAGCAGTGCAAGTGCATTGGGAATTAAATAAAGATCTGATTGAATACAGGGAGCAGTGCAAGTGCGTTGGGAATTAAATAAAGATCTGATTGAATATAGGGAGGAGTGCAAGTGCATTGGGAATTAAATAAAGATCTGATTGAATATAGGGAGAAGTGCAAGTGCATTGGGAATTAAATAAAGATCTGAATGAATACAGGGAGCAGTGTAAGTGCGTTGGGAAACGGTGGTTATTGTTGTTCTGATTACACTTGCACTGTTTGCTGTATTGATACATTATAATCCATGACGTGGGTTCTTGAAGCATCAACTGTTAGCCCACTGAGGCAGGGGGGTGAATTGAACAGGAACTTTGGACATCCTGGACGTAGGAACCTTGCTGCTATGCTAGCATACTTACAGTTATACAGCTAACAGCATTCAAAAGGCTTTAATTAGCATTTTAATGTGGTCAACACTGTGGTGCCAAGATTATGGTGCCAACAAGAACTACAATGTTCTTCTTACCGACATAATGTACCCAACCCTAGCGGAGAAATTAGCAGACAAACATGGAAGAGCTACTGTACAAGCTTATCATTCTCTAATGTCAGTAGAGAGACATTAATTTAAAATACTATCTGGTGAGCTTTCCTGGTCATTTACAATCAGATGACTGCTGCCTAATTGCAAGCAACAGACATTTACCCCATGAGGAGCACGTGTATTGATGTAAGCAGAGAGCAGACGGGGGGGGGGGGGGCAAACCCCTTCTTCAGGATTACATTATTAATAGACATTTTACAGTTGACTACCTGGCCTGTTGCTACTCTGACACTGAAATACTTTCCCTTTTTACATGCACACGTTTGAAGGATTTTGGAGAAGACACTGCTCCTGGATGGCACTAGGCACACAAAGCGTTAGTTGTGGGTGTGCTTCATTTCTAAGGTGATTATTAACAGCACAAGAAAATACATACAGATCTGCAGTCACTCAATAGTGTTTGTATTTGTGGCCTCTTTACACCTGAAATGCATGCACTAATAAACCAGAAGGGTAAACATGGTTACGAGCCCTTTCCCACACAGCAATTATTCATTCAAGACAAAAGTTCTTCAAGATCCAGGTACAAAAGAATAAAAAGGTAATAATAATGCATACAGCAATTAGTGAAACAAACAAGGAACCTCCACCAATCTCGCTTCCTTGTTACTTTGGGTTGGTTGAACTACTTTAAAACTCTTTTTAAAAGTGAGTAACAAAAAATTGTCTTTCATACCACTTTTCATTTAACCCCCTGCCTGCCAAAACAATGCAGACAGAAAGCGCCACACCATACAATCGCTTTCTATAAATTCCTTTTCTCTGTGCATTATAAACCACCACGATAAAGCTGCACACTCTCATTAAGTGACAAAGGAGGCAAAAGCTAGGCATGAACAATCGCTACAGCAGCATATGCTTTTTCCTTCTAACACGTATTAAAATGGCCCAAAGAGTGAGCTTTCAGTATAATGGCCTTTTAATGTTCTTAAAGCTGCTGCTTTGTTAGGATATAGCAGGAAAAAGCAGAATATTATACTACATAAGCACAGTGCTTATTAAAGATAAAGGCATTGATTCATGTAGTTGAGACAGGCAGATTGGAATGTGGAGATGACGGACAGTCTAGATCATGACTGTAACCCTGAATTTGGGGGTAATTAGTAAGAAACTGGGCTACAAGGCAGAGCGCCAGCTACAGGCATACAGCTTCTATACATTTTTCATGTGCCCTGGACGAGAATCAACTGTGCAGTACAACAAACTATTCTAGTCCCATCACTTAAGAAAAAAACATTTACAGCGACTGACAAGCCATTAGTCTTTCATAGGCTTGATCAGGGGTTAAAGTGGGCCGGAATTGGGTTCAGTCACTTCTAATGGTAGCTGGAACTAGTTCTGCACAGAGGTTCCACAGAGTATCATTCGGTCTAGCGGCGGCTGCCTCCCCTTCCTCGATTTCCGGCTCCATGTTCTTCCTCCTCTGCATGCCAGTCACCTTGAGGGCCTGTGTCCCCAAGGTGAGTGGCCCCAGCTCCTTTCGTGGCACTGCGTATGTAATGTCATGCCATCACCGCTGCTGCATAGTACACTGAGGAGCCGCAGAGAGGAGCAGGGGCAGAGCAGGCACATAGATGCAGTCACTAGGGTGAGCTGCTGCTAGAGGGACACGGGGGTGGGGTAAGCTGCTGGTGGGAGAAGAGACAGTGGCAGGGAGATTCTGCTAGATAGACATGGAGGGATAAGCTGCTGATGGGAGGAGACACAGGGGCAGGAGGCTGCTGGTGTGGGACACGGACAGGGAGCTGATGGTGGGGGATGCAGGGCAGGAAGCTGCTGGAAGGACACAAGAGGGTAAAGCTGGAGAGACACATGGAAATGCAAGGGGGGGCTGATGCTTGTGAATCACAGGAAGATGATGCTGAAGAGACTGCGGGTGGTGGTGTAGGAGAGACGCAGGGGGGATGAAGCTGATGAAATGCAGGGAGATGGCCCTGATGAATAGCAGAAAAATAATTAAGAGTTACACTGATGATATAGGACATTTCTTTTTAAGGGGTAAATTTACTAAGATTCGAGTTTGGTCGAGTTTTTTAGATTTTTAAACTCACTTTGTTTCGCCAAAACTCGGGTGAGTTTTCCCTTATCAAACTCGCAAATTTACTAAGAAGTGAGTTTAGCTGCAAGTGAGTTTTTCGATGGTGAAGCAGATCAAGTTTTTTCTTCCAAATTGCGAGTTTAGAGGAGAGTTTAGAGGTGAGTTTAAGGAGAGTTTAAGGAGAGTTTAAGGAGAGTTTAGGGGAGATTACTCACCCAAGATTGCAGTGTTTTCTCCCTTCCAAACTCACCCGAGCAAGCAGCCTGCACATATCAGTAATTGTCAGACTTGTCAGATTTGTCAGATGAACGATTGAACGATTAAACGATTTGAACGATTTTACCAAAGTTTTGAACGATTTGAACGATTGAACGATTTTTGACTGCATTAAAATGAATGGAATCGTCCAAGTCTGACTGCAAACCCATCAGATGTCAGATATAGTTATCTGACAAACGGGAACGCACATCGTTGATCGTCCATCGTTCAGGCATGTGAGATATGAACGATTTTCCTTCAGATATGAACGACTGAACGATTTTTAAATTGTTATCGTTCATATCTGAAGGAAAAATCTGATCGTGTGTATGCACCATAAGATATGTGTAAGCTGCTTGTGTGTTAAGACCTGTAAAAAACAGGTTAAATAATTTATAAAAAAAAATGACATAAGGTCCCCCCCCCTAAAGCTTAACCGGCCCTGGACTTGCCAGCCTGACCTGGTACCTAAAATTACGGGGAACAAAACGAGTAGGGTACCACCGTAAATTAGGTACCAGCACCAGGCTGCAGGGCCAGTCCTGGTTTTAATTATAGGGGTAAAAAATTTGCGTAGGGGTACCCCTAAAATTAAAACCAGCACTGGACCCTTTCTAGCGGGGGGCTGATGCAGCAGCCAAAGGTGCCCTTTCACCGGGCCCCCCAGCCGTAGCACCAGCCCTGACGGCTAGTCAGCCCAGGCCAGGGATCCCTGGGGAGTTGGGGACCCCTCCATTAAAGGGGTCCCCCTCGCCAGGGCACCCCTGGCCTAGGCCGATAGCCCTGGGCCGTGGATTGATAGTGTAGGTGTAGTGTTTAAAATTGAATTAACAACATTGTCAGTAGAACTGCAGGTCCCAGCAAGTCTCCCCCGCATGCTGGTACTTGGAGAACCACAAGTACCAGCATGCGGGGCATTAAGGGGCCACTGGTAACTGTAGTTCACCTGTAACGAAATGTGTAGAAAAAAACAAGACACACACACCGTGAAAATAAAAGTTTTATTACATACATACATTCTCACCTTCTTCCAGATGTTCACATCCCCTTCTCAATGTAAAGTATCCAATGGAAGTACTTGTAAAAAAAGATCCAAAGCTCACCTTTTGTCCCACGATGTTCTCCGCAGTAATCCAAAGAACACCCCGGAGACACTGTAACAAGACGTTACAGCATATTGATACAGTATCACTAATGACAGCTATGGGCTTGAGCTATTAGTGCTGGGGCACCAGCCAATCAGCGGCGGCTTCCATTAGTGGTCGCTCATTGGCTGGGACCCACGTGGAGGAGCTGCTCATTGGCTAAGCACACGTGGGTCCCAGCCAATAAGCGGCCGCTAATGGAAGCCGCCGTCGATTGGCTGGCGCCCCAGCACTAATGATAGCTCAAGCCCGGAGCTGTCATTAATGATATATGTGTATGTATGCAAAGTAATAAATCTTTATTTTCACGGCGTGTGTTGTGTTATTTTACACATTTCTTTACAGGTGAACTACATGTACCATTGAGCCCTTAATGCCCCGCATGCTGGTACTTGTGGTTCTCCAAATACCAGCATGTGGGGGAGGCTTGCTGGGACCTGTAGTTCCACTGTAAAGACAATGTGAATTATTCTATTTTTTACACACTACACCTACACTATCAACCCGCCACCCACCGCCCAGGGGTGGTGGGGATAGCCCCAGGCTATCAGAGAGGGAGACCCCTTTATTGGAGGGGTCACCCCGCTAGAAAGGATCTGGAGCTGGTTTTAAAAATAGGTGGAAACTCACGCCATTTTTTTTCAACCTATTTTTAAAACCAGGTCTGGTCCTGCTGCTGGTTCTTAAATTACGGTGGAACCCTATTCATTTTGTTCCCCATAATTTTAGGAACCAGGACTGGCTGGCAAGTCTGTGGCTGGTTATACTTTTGGGGGGGGGGGGACTATGTCATTTTTTTTTTAAATAAAAACACTTATATTACATATACAGGCAGAAACATACACAAATCACAATGATCTGTGTATGTTTCTGCCAAACTCACAGCTCGGGAGGTGGTCTATTTGAAACTTCTATTTCACAGTGAGTTTGCTACAATCTCACACGAGATTGGAAACTTGATTCTTAGTAAATTTGCGAGTTGCTTCTTTTCATCTAAAGTACTCCCTATTTTGGCCAATGGTGAATTTTTTCCAGTTTGCAAACTCACATGAGTTTTAACAGTGAAAAAAGAAAACTCACTTCAAACTCACTCGAGCTTGTCTTTAGTAAATTTGCGAGATGAAAAAAATGCCTAAACTCACACAAACTCGAATCTTAGTAAATTTACCCCTTAAGCTGCATACACACACAACGATTTTTTGAACGATTATCGTTAAATATCGTTTAACGATAATCGTTTGAAAAAATCGTTCACTTTCTGAGTCAAACGATGAACCATTATCATTCATGCGCGTTCACGTTTGTAGTTTGTAGTTCAGTCAGACTTGTCAACTGAATGATTTTCATTAACGGAATATGCAAAAATCGTTTGTAGTTCAAAAAAATCTTTTATTACACTTTAAAAAATCTGACAGATAATCTGACAGAAATTCGTTCATAAAATCGTTGGTAACAAAATCGTTGTGTGTTTTGTTTATGCAGCTTAACATTGTAGTCTCAGCTGATGGCATGAGCGCTAAAAAAGCATCTGAAATTTATTTCACACTAGGCAGTCACAGCCATTCACTTTACGGTTTCCTATACACAACAGGGTGTGTGTAAAATAAGAGTTATGGTAGACCTACCTTTGTTAACTCTTTTTCTTCGAGGTCCATAGGCTCCACAGGAACTATCTTGGGGGGGGGGGGGGTATGTGGTTGGAGAGATCCAGGCACCAAACAGTCAAAGCTTTAGCTCCCAGAATGCACTGGTCCTCCTCCATATATACCTATATACCCCGCCCCCAGCCATTAAGTTTGTAAACAAGCCTAAATGGCAGGAGAGGGAAGTACAAATTACACTAGAAACACTCTCATGAAGATGAGGGAATCAGTTTCAAGAAGGAACAGATCCCAACTGAGGCCAGGTGCCCTGTGGACCCCCTATGGACCTCGAAGAAAATGAGTTAACAAAGGTCTACCATAACTCTTATTTTCTTCTTCAGGTCCCATAGGGTCCACAGGAACTACCTTGGGGGTGTCCTAAAGCAATTCCCTTAAGGGCTGAGATGGTCCTGAGCCAAGAGGAGAATCCAAATGAAGCATCCTCGGAGGCAAAAGTATCAAATGCATAACATTTTATGAAAGTGTGGACAGAAGACCACGTGGCCGCCTTGCACAACTGTTCCTCAGAGGCGCCATGCCTAAATGCCCATGATGGTCCCACAGACCGAGTTGAATGTGCTGTCACCGTGTTAGAGACCGGGAGATCAGCCTGTGTATAAACCTGAGATACTGTATAGTCATACGAAGCCAGCGAGCCAGAGTCTGCTTGTTGGCTGGCCAGCCTCGCTTGTGAAAACCATATAACACAAAAAGTGCATCTGATTTTCTGATGGAGTTGGTACGATCCACGTAGATACGAAGGGCTCGAACCACATCTAGGGAAGCTTCACCTGTAGAAAGGTCTGAAGACTGAAAGGTCGGGACTACAATTTCTTATGTCAGTTCAAAACGGGATACCACCATTGGAAGGTTACCCGCCCATCTACGGAGGACAGCTCTATTCTGGTGAAAAATCAAATATGGGGAGCGACATGAAAGCGCTGCCAAATCAGAAACTCTGCAAGCAGAGGAGATAGCGAGGAGAAAGGTGTCTTTGCTGTCAACCATTTGGAGGTCCACTGTGCCAAAGGGCTCAAAAGGAGAAGCCTGCAGTGCCCTGAGAACCAAGGATAAATCCCATGGTGCCACCGGAGGGACAAACGGTGGTTGAAGGCGGAGAACACCCTGCAAAAATGTTCTAACATCCGGCAGGGGAGCAATTCTGCGCTGGAACCAAACTGACAATGCAGAAACCTGAACTCTCAAGGTAGCCAGGCGAAGACAGCAAGAACTCTGTAGACCCTGAAAACTTTAGGGTCATACTTTCTGTGGGAACCGCATTGAAAAAAGGAATGCCAAATCCTGAAGTAGATGCGGGCAGAGGAAGGCTTTCCTGTCCTGAGCATCGTCTGAATCACAGAAGTAGAAAAACTCTTGGCTTATAAGACGGAAGACTCAAGTGCCACACCGTCAAAGGCAGACGCGGTAGGTCCGGATGCAGGCAGGGACCCTGCCCTAGCAAATCTAGCCGTAGAGGAAGTGGATTGTCTATGGATAGACATGTCAGATTGGTGATCCAATGTTGCCTGAGCCAAGCCGGGGCTATTAGTATCACCCTGCCGCCTTCTTGCTTGAATTTTCTGACGACCCTTGGTAGGAGGGAGACTCCTGGGATGAATATTGCCAAGATTGCTGGAAGATGGTGTTCTGCCCAAACCAGAATGTTTGCCACTTCCCTCATGGCTGCCGGACTTCGTGTGCCTCCCTGATGGTTGATGTAGGCTACTATGGTCACGTTGTCAGACTGAATCTGGACTGGCCTGCCCTGAAGGAGGTCCTGTGCCAGAATGAGCGCCTTGTGCACTGCACGAAGCTCCAAAATGTTTATGGGCAGGTGACCTGAGCCATCCATCTTCCCTGAAAGGTATGATGACCTGTCACCGCACCCCATCCTTAAAGACTTGCGTCCGTGGTGAGGAGAACCCAATTTGGGATCCATAATGGGCGACCCTTGTTTAGATGGGCTGTCTGTAGCAACCATGAGAGCGAGAGCCGAACCTCTGGCGAGATGAGGATCATTTGAGACTTTATCAGATGATACTGACCGTCCCACTGAGACAGAATCCATCACTGGAGGCCTGGAATGTAACTGGGTATATGCCACCATGTTGAAGATGGAAACCATGGACCCCAGGACCTGAACTGCTAAGTGTACTGAAACTCTTCGATTGCGGAGCAATTTTCGCACTCACAATTGTAGAGCAGAAATCTTGTCTCCTTGTAGAAAGACCCTTTGTGCCAGATTATCCAGTATCACCCCCAGATGTACCATCTGTTGAGTTGGAGAGAGAGAAGTCTTTTTCCAATTGACTATACAGCTGTGGTCTTGTAGACAGGCAATGTTCAGCAGGAGATGACGTTGTAACATCTCTGGAGACTACGCCAATATCAGGAGGTCGTCCAAGTATGGCAGTATCCTGACTCCTTGTCATCTGAGATGAGCCCTCATGACTGCCATTATCTTGATAAACACCCGAGGGGCTGTGGACAGACCAAAGGGCAGAGCCTGAAACTGGTAATGTTGCTGATGAACAGCAAACCTCAGAAACCTTTGGTGTGCAATAGGCACATGCAGATACACATCCTGTATGTCCAAGGAAACCATGAAATCCGCAGGCTCCATTGCCAGCATAATTGACCGTAGGGTTTCCATACGAAACTTGGGCATATGGATAAACCTGTTGAGAGATTTCAGATTCAGAATAGGGCGATGAGTCCCATTTGGCTTCTGAATCAAAAATAAACTTGAATAATAACCCCTTCCCTGTTGGGCCAGAGGAACGGGGATTATTACCCCTGAAACCAGCAGGGCACAAATAGCCTCTTTAAGAGCCAGGGCCTTTACAGAGTCTGATGGAGTAGTTGTACAAAAAAAACTTCTGAGGCGGGCACCTCTGAAATGTGAGAGCATATCCTTGAGAGACCACTTCTCGAACCCAAGCATTCATTGTTGTCTGATGCCAGGCATAGGAAAACTGGAGAAGTCAGCCTCCCACCCTGAGAGCCCCCAGAGGGAGGCACGCCCATCAGGCAGATGGCTTATCGTCCAGCTTGGAAGTTGGACGTCTGGCCGACAATGATTTCTTGGTCTGTGGTCTGGCCTTCCTGCGGGAATTATCTTATCTGGAAAAAGACTGTCCTTTTGCCCTTCCTTGTGGGCGAAAGGTCCGAAACAAAGACTGCCTACAGTATATTTAGAGGTAGTCGCAGATAGCAATCTGGCAGATTTTTCTGCTGGAAAGGTAGAAACTATGTTATCCAATTCTGGACCAAACAACATCTTTCCAGCAAAAGGCAGAGATTGAAGGGCTCTCTTAGATTCCGTATCTGCCTTCCAGGACCTTAACCAAAGGGTTCTGCGAGCCACATCCGCAGTTGCCGATACTCTAGAAGTCAGAAGTCCTGCGTCAATAACTGCTTCTCCCACATAAGCAGCCGCTTCTTGCATTTGGTAGGATAGGACAGTTGTTCTCTGGTAGCCTGTGGCATACTATCTTTCAGAGCTTTTATCCATTCCTCCATCACCTTGGCTACCGAGGCTACGGCCATAGCCGGCTGGGTAATAGCCCCAGACAATGAAAAAACTGATTTCAAACATGTTTCAAGTTTCCTATCTGCAACATCCTTGAGTGAGGATGCAGATGAAATAGGTAGTGTAGAGCTCCTGATCTATCGTGTCACATGAGCATCTACAGCCGGAGGGACTTTCCACTTAGTACATTCACCAGGTGAAAACGGGTACATAGATGTTAACTTCCTTGTAGCATGAAAACGTCTAACAGGAGTGCTCCATGCTTCAGCCATGAGGCCCGTAAACTGCTCTGACTGAGGAAAGTAATCCTTTACCACTTTCTGACACCTAATGACCGAAGTCTTAGATTTAGGTGGAACCTCCTCTTCCTCTATACTAAGGATGGAGCTAACCGCTCTCACCAGAGAGGGGACGTCCACAGAGGATTGGTGGTCTTCCCCAGCCGAGAGAGACTCAGAAGAGGAACCATGTGTATCATCATCTAATGATGTGTTAGAATCCCCATACTGCGCCTGATGGGATACTCTCTTATGCCTATGCTTAACAGTAACTGGTTTATTAGTTTGCACCACTTGCTGAGCAGCGGTAGATGGTTGAACCACACTCTGATTTGAGAGAGCATAGGCATCCATCCAGAAAGGTTGCATGGGGGGCATATACAAAGGAGGATGTAACTGCTGCAGGAACCCCATAATGGAAGGCAGTACCGGAGTGCATCCGATTGCAGTCTGGGCCTCCAGCGTCGCTGCTAGCTAAGCTCCGTTGTGCACTTCGAAATCACCAGAGACATTACTGGTGTTGTGGAATCGGCGGAGGTAGGAGGAGTCGCAGTGCCTGCGTCTTTTTAGGACGCTCAGCACTACTAACCCAGTGAAATAGTAAACTAAAACAAATCATAAAATGAAAGCTCGGTATACTGCGCATACATGCGCCTAAGTTGCACTGCGCATGTGTAAAGATACATTACTGTGGTCGCTCGCAGGGATAAATTTACTCACAGTGTGATTGACAGTCAGGGAACATTTGGAGGAGGTAACGGCAAAGTACTCAGGCATGTCATGACCGATTTGTAGGTATGTCACATCCTGTGTCTGTGAACCCGTATGCTACCATACTGCATGAACATGGAGTTACTCAGAAGACCAGTAATCGAAGGATCTGCAACAGATGCTGTGTCTTTGTACGCAGATACTTGGATTTATAAAGCCGCAGGTGGGCATCTCAATACAATCCTCGGGTGTCTGCGACATATTTCCGCACAGCAGCAGCATACGGGATTGCAGCTGTGGTGGCATTAGTGTACATCTCTGAAGCAGGCCCAAGGTTAGGGTCTGGAGGGCTGAAAATATGGCAGAAATGCTCATTTACACAGTGTACACTAACAGCACAAATTTTTTGAGGACGTCACAAACCTACTTTTATCCTAATTTACCTGCAAGGATTGCCAGTAGTTTGTCCTCCAGCCCTAATTTATGGACAAGACCCAAGTTCTCCAGCCTGAGGAGGCAGTTTCAATTAGGGGTGAGCGGGTTCGGATTTCTGAAATCCGAACCCCCCCGAAGCCCCCCCGATCCGAGGCAGATCCGAGTCAGGCTCGACTTTTCCCGCCTGACTCGGATGTGAAATCGAGGCAAAACGTCATCATCCCGCCTTCCGGGTCTCGCGGGTTTTGGATCCTATATAAGGTACCCGCGTCGGCGCCATTTTCTCACTCGGCTGTGGACAGTGAAGAGGGAGGGTGGGAGTTAGGGCTGGCTGGGCTGTGTAGTGTAGTGTAGTGCAGAGTAGTGTTGTGCTGTGCTGCGCTGTGCTGCTGTTGTCCATAGGGCCTGTGTCCTCTACTTCAAAGTCCATAGGGGCTGGCTGTGTTGTGCTGTGCTGCTGTTGTTAATAGGGGCTGTGTCCACTACTTCAAAGTCCATAGGGGCTGGCTGGACTGTGTTGTGCAGTCAGTTCTCCATAGGGGCTGTGTCCACTCCAAAGTCCTGTGCAGTGTCCCAGTCCTAAAGGGGTGCTGTAGTGTTGTCCAGGGGGTGCTCTGTCCATCAGGGGTGTTCCCCCCAAGTGCTAAAAAAATAATATTTTTGCTGTGTTTGTGAATTGTGTGCGCAGTAGCCACACGTGCATCAACAAAGTAGTGCCAAGCGTGCGCCTGTGTCATAAGTAAAGGGCCGGCTGGCTTGACCGTTAAAGGGTGCTGTAACCCCCAAAGTACACTCCAGTCCAAACCAAAAAAAAATATTTTTTCTGTGTTTGTGAATTGTGTGCGCAGTAGCCGCACGTGCATCAACAAAGGAGCAGCGCCAAGCGTGCGCCTGTGTCATAAGTAAAGGGCCGGCTGGCTTGACCGTTAAAGGGTGCTGTAACCCCCAAAGTACACTCCAGTCCAAACCAAAACAAAATATTTTTTCTGTGTTTGTGAATTGTGTGCGCAGTAGCCGCACGTGCATCAACAAAGTAGTGCCAAGCGTGCGCCTGTGTCATAAGTAAAGGGCCGGCTGGCTTTACCGTTAAAGGGTGCTGTAACCCTCAAAGTACACTCCAGTCCAAACCAAAAAAAATATTTTTTCTGTGTTTGTGAATTGTGTGCGCAGTAGCCGCACGTGCATCAACAAAGGAGCAGCACCAAGCGTGCGCCTGTGTCCCATAAGTAAAGAGCCGGCTGGCTCATTTCTTAAAGGGTGGTGTAACCCACAAAGTGCACTACTCTCCAGCAAAAATAAAAAAATATTTTCTGTGTTTAGCCGCACGTATATATCAAATCGATATAACATAAATGGAGGACCAAACTTTCTCCGATAAAAATAAAATAGAGAAAGATCAAGAACCACTTCCTCCTAGTGCTGAAGCTGCTGCCACTAGTCATGACATAGACGATAACATGCCATCAACGTCGTCTGCCAAGGCCGATGCCCAATGTCATAGTAGAGGGCACATACAATCCCAAATGACAAAGTTCAGGAAAATGACCTTGAAAAAAACATTTAAATCATCTGAAGAGAAACGTAAACTTGCCAATATGCCATTTACGACACGGAGTGGCAAGGAACGGCTAAGGTCGATCCCTAGTATGTTCATGACTAGTGGTTCAGCTTCACATGACGATGGAAGCCATCCTCCCACTAAAAAAATCAAAAGAGTTAAGCTGGCAAAAGCACAGCGAAGAACTGTGCTTTCTAAGATATCACAAATCCCCAAGGAGAGTCCAAGTGTGGTGGTGGTTGCGATGCCTGACCTTCCCAGCACTGGACGGGAAGAGGTGGCTCTTTCCACCATTTGCACGCCCCCTGCAAGTGCTGAAAGGAGCACCCACAGTCCACTTGCTGATATGCAAATTGAAGATGTCACTGTTGAAGTACAACAGGATGAGGATACTGGTGTAGCTGGCGCTGAGGAGGAAGTTGGCGAGGAGGATTCTGATGGTGATGTGGTTTGTTTAAATCAGGCTCCGGGGGAGACAGTTATTGTCCGTGGGATGAAAAAGCCCATCACGGTCATGCCTGGGCAGAAGACCAAACATTCCACCTCTTTGGTCTGGCAATATTTCTATCCAAATCCGGACAACAACTGTCTTGCCATATGTACCATATGTAAAGGTGAAATAAGTAGGGGTAGGGACATCAACCACCTAGAAACATCCTCCCTTATACGGCACCTGCAGCGCGTTCATAAAAAGTTACTGTCAAGTTCAGAAACTTTGGCTAAGACCGTAAGCAGTCCAGGGACACCTAAATCCCGTTGTCCTGTTGTATCCAAGCGCCTGCAAACCACACCGTCAACTCCCTCCTCATCAATTTCCTCCTTAGTCAGGATCAGAGTAGTCCTGCAGGCCATGTCACTGGCATGACTGACTCTCCTATCCGGGATTCCTCCGGAGGATCCTGCATTGCTACGCCTCCTGCTGCCGCTGCTGCTGTTGCTGCTGCTGGGAGTCGTTCATCATCCCAGAGAGGAAGTAGGAACACCACTACTTTTACTAAACAATTGACCCTCCAACAGTCCTTAGCGAGGAGGATGAAGTACAACAGCAGTCATCCTGAAGCAAAACGTATAACTGAGGCCTTGACTGCTATGTTGGTGTTAGACGTGCGTCCGGTATCCGCCATTAGTGCAGTGGGATTTAGACAATTGATGGAGGTAGTGTGTCCCCGGTTCCAAATCCCGTCTAGATTCCACTTCACTAGGCAGGCGATACCGAGACTGTACAGAAACGTCAGAAAAAGTGTCCTCAGTGTCCTGAAAAATGCCGTTGTACCCAATGTCCACTTAACCACGGACATGTGGACAAGTGGAACAGGGCAGACTAAGGACTATATGACTGTGACAGCCCACTGGGTAGATGTATCACCTTACGCAGCAACAGCAGCAGCGTCACCAGTAGCAGCATCTCAGAAACGCCAGCTCGTTCCAAGGCAGGCTACGCTGTGTATCACCGGTTTCAGTAAGAGGCACACCGCCGACAACCTCTTAGAGAAACTGAGGGAAATTATCGCCCAGTGGCTTACCCCACTTAGACTCTCCTGGGGATTTGTGATATCTGACAACGCCACCAATATTGTGCGGGCATTACATCTGGGCAAATTCCAGCACGTCCCATGTTTTGCTCACACAATAAACTTGGTGGTGCAGAATTTTCTGAAAAGCAACAGGGGCGTGCAGGAGACGCTTTGGGTGGCCCGAAAAATTTCTGGCCACTTTCGCCATTCAGCGACTGCGTGCCGAAGACTGGAGCGCCAGCAAACACTCTTGAACCTGCCCCGCCATCACCTGAAGCAAGAGGTTGTGACGCAGTGGAACTCAACCCTCTATATGCTTCAGAGGATGGAGGAGCAGCAAAAGGCCATACAAGCCTATACATCCACCTATGACATAGGCAAAGGAGGGGGTATGCACCTGACTCAAGCGCAGTGGAGAATGATTTCCGTGTTGTGCAAGGTTCTCCTGCCCTTCGAACTTGCCACACGTGAAGTCAGTTCAGACACTGCCAGCTTGAGTCAGGTCATTCCCCTCATCAGGCTTTTGCAGAAGCAGCTGGAGAAAGTGAAGGAGGAGCTAAGACGGAGCGATTCCGCTCGGCATGTGGGACTTGTGGATGAAGCCCTTCATTCGCTTTGCCAGGATTCCAGGGTGGTCAATCTGTTGAAATCAGACCACTACATTTTGGCCACCGTGCTCGATCCTAGGTTTAAAGCCTATGTGGTGTCTCTCTTTCCGGCCGACACAAGCCTGCAGAGGTGCAAAGCCCTGCTGGTGAACACACTGTCAGCTGAAGCGGAACGTGACACGTCAACAGCTCCTTCTTCATTTTCTCCCGCAACTGGGGCTGCCAGGAAAAAACTTAGGTATCCTAAGCAACCCGCTGGCGGTGATGCAGGGCAGGCATGACCAAGTTTGGACATCTGGTCCGGACTGAAGGACCTGGCAACAATTTCTGACATGTCTACTGTCACTACTTATGATACTGTCACCATTGACAGAATGGTGGAGGATTACATCGGTGACAGCATCCAAGTAGGCATGTCAGACAGTCCATACCTGTACTGGCAGGAAAAAGAGGCAATTTGGAGGCCCCTGTACAAACTGGCTCTATTTTACCTGAGTTGCCCCCCCTCCAGTGTGTACTCCGAAAGTGTTTAGTGCAGCCAGGAACCTTGTCAGCGAAAGGCGTAGGAGGTTGCTTCCACAGAATGTGGAGAAGATGATGTTCATCAAAATGAATTATCAGCTCTTCCAGGGAGACCAGCCTCCAGAACGTACAGAGGGACCTGTGGTGGTGGATTCCAGTGGGGACGAGTTAATACTCTGTGAGGATGAGGATGTACACAACACTGAAGAGGGTGAGGAATCGGTGGATGAGGAGGATGAGGATGACATCTTGCCCCCGTAGAGCCAGTTTGTGCAGGGACAGATTAATTGCCAGCTTGTTTTGTGGGGGCCCAAACGAACCAATCATTTCAGCCACAGTTGTGTGGCAGACCCTGGCGCTGAAATGATTGGTTTGTTAAAGTGTGCATGTCCTGTTTATACAACATAAGGGTGGGTGGGAGGGCCCAAGGACAATTCCATCTTGCACCTCTTTTTTTTCTTTGCATTATGTACAGTTTGGGGCCTAGTTTTTCAAACTGCCATCCTGTCTGCCACTGCAGTATCACGCCTAGATGGGTCACGTGTTTGTGCCGCCCACTCGTGTCGCTTAGCATAGTCATCCAGCTACCTTGGTGCAACCTTTTGGACATAAAAACACTATTGTGAGGTGTTCAGAATAGACTGGAAATGAGTGGAAATTAAGGTTATTGAGGTTAATAATAGCATAGGGGCAGAAAAACCTACAAATTCTGTGATTTTAGCTGTTTTTATGCTTTTTTTAAAAAAAAATACAGATCCAAAACACAAAACCCAGAACCCAAAACACGGAAGGGTGGTTTTGGCAAAACCAATCCAGATCCAAAACACGAAGAAAGATCCAGATCCAGATCCAAAACACAAAACACGAAAAGTGGCCGGTGCACACCCCTAGTTTCAATGCGTATTCGGGAGTCGTGAATAACAATATTACATGCCTCAGTTCTGTAGGTAAGTGTGAGATTATGATACCACCAGCACTGGGATATAATGAATATTTAATATAGACCCCATTTACAGGTTGCTTATTCTACATAACATAATTTAGACAGTCTTTTCATGTATATAGTTGTTTTTAATCAAATAACCTGGTCAACAGCTGGGTTCCCATGACCACTACAGTGCACCTGCTTGTCTTAAACAGCATACACACACAACAATTTTGTTACCAACGATTTTCTGTCAGATTATCTGTCAGATTTTTTAAAGTGTAATGAACGATTTTTATGAACTACAAAACGATTTTTGCATATTAACTTACTGAAAATTGTTGAGCTGACAAGTCTGACTGAACTACAAACGTGAACGCGCATGAACGATAATCGTTCATCGTTTGACTCAGAAAGTGAACGATTTTGTTAAACGATATCGTTTAACGATAATCGTTCAAAAAAATCGTTGTGTGTGTATGCAGCTTAAGAGTTTATTCATGTCTCAGCACAATTTAGCCCCCAAAACAGCAGATAAGAGTATTTAGAAAAGTTATAGCTTTTGCCATCACTTTACTTCCAGGTTCTGACCCGGCTTCCGCGCTGCATGTTCAAAATAAAATGACTGACAGGAGGAAGGAGAGGAGCATCAACTCTACCAGGAAGGGATCAGGTAATCTACAGAAAGCAGCTACCAGCTTCTTCGTTATTTTCCTTCTGCACATGATAACTCTGATATCTCCAGTGATAGGCATCTCTTAAATAGCCTGCTTGCAAAAATATGTCTAAGCCATGCAGAATCTGCTGTTTCAACATGGATTTAGCAGTAGGCACCATGTGATGTGCATAAAAAGTAACCACTAAACATCTGCCCCCCACCACCTCCCCAAACTAGCAGAAAGGCAGAGGTTCAGAGCCGTAACTAGACTTTTTGGTGCCCTGTGCCAGAAAGAGCATTGGCGTCCCCCCTTCCCTATTTTCCAAATAGGGATATAAGACACGCACCCGAAAAAGGGCCATGGCCTCATGGGGAAGGACCAAGGAAGAGATAGGGGAGGCCAGGAGATGCTGGGGATAAAAGAAGAGGAATGATAATAAACAGAAATTTGACAGGCCCAAACGGAGCCCCCTGCCTTTTGGTGCCCTGTGTGGTGGCACAGGTTGCACTACCCTAGTTACGGCCCTGCAAAGATCTAATATCTAATATCTAGTATCACTTTCCCTTCAGCACATCTATATCCTATCATTCTCCTGCCCAGAGAATCTCAGTACCGTGACCAGTACGTAAAGCACTGGTTGGATGATTGGCGCAGCAATATAGCCTGTACTTTTACCACACAATTGGAAACATTTATAAAAAATATTTAAGCTGGGTACGCACTAAGCAATATCTAACGAATTATATATCATCCACATCGCTTAGTGTGTAAACACCATCGCGCGTTCAAGAGCGTCATTGGTCGCATCTTCTGATCTGCTGTGCATGTATGAGAGATCAGAAGATCTAGTGGCCGAAAACATACCTCTGGATGCAGCAGGGGAACGATATATCGGAAAGTCGTACACCAGATCGTGCAGTGTGTATGGACTGCCCAATATATCGGGCCGTTGCATCTGCTGTTGCTGGGTACATACATCGTCTAGTGTGTACCCAGCATAAAGAAGAAAAAAAGTAACATGTCAAAACTATCGCCCACACCTGTCAACATGCATCATTTATATACTGCCGAACATAGCAGCCTCAATAGGGACCCGGCTACCAGATAGACAGATGCTGGGAAATGCACAGTGGAGGGGGAGGTAAAGAGAGATAGAGAAATATATAAAAATAAATAAAATCCACCAGTATAAGGATTCAAAGCGTACCAGATATGGTGGGTGTAATAAAATTTACACCTGATGTCGCAAAATAGAAGTCCAGCACTTCAGGAACATGTAGTTCTATGGCACCAAAAGTGTCCCCACCTCCAGGATTGTAACTTCAAAGTCCTAGGCACCAACGCGTTTCGACTCTAGCATGGAGTCTTTATCAAGGTGTCTTGATAAAGACTCCATGCTAGCGTCAAAACGTGTTAGTGCCTAGGACTTTGAAGTTACAATACAGGAGGTGGGGATACTTTTTGCTGCCATAGAACTACATGTTCCTGTTCCCATCAGGTGTAAATTTTGGTATACGTTCAGGAAGCCGGCGGACGCAATGCCAACCGCCGGCTTCCCGTCTGCTTAATCCTGGCGAGGGTTAAATGACAGGCATCTAAATCTAGACGCCTGTCATTTTACCAACGCTGGGAGACCAGTGCCCGGCATCCCGATCGAAGGGATGCTAGGCGTGTACAGCCGTGGGGGCGGGTTGGAGGTTTTAGGTTTAGGGCTCCTGGGGGGAGGTTTTAGGTTTAGGGCTCCTACCTCTAGTGCCCAGCCCCAGCTTCCTACCCTGCAGCCTAACCCTAATGTCGACATTTCACAAGTCAACATTTTAACATTGTCGACATAACTGTCGAGATGTTGTTGACATTATGGATGTTGGCATTGTAAATGTCGACCTAATGACTACAGCAGCACTGAAACTTTATGGTGCCCGTTGCTGGCTACGCCCCCTCAGCACATGATGTCATGCCACGGTGGCAGGCCTGCCAGCAACCGAAACAGCGCTGCCAGAACATCCTCAGGATGCTCCAGGGGGCTGTTATGGCTGCGTTCAGATGACGCTCCAGACGGCTCTGCAGCTACGGTTCTGGCTGCAGAGTGCAGTTCCAGGCACTCTGCTAGCCAGATACAGGGACCGTGGGTGAGCACCGATGCCACCCACAGAGCTCTGCTCTCTGTGCGCTGGTACTGGTCGCCCATAGCTAGTTATGGACCTGGACAACATCCCATATCGGAACACTGAAATGCACAATATACAAAATTCCTGCGGAAGGAGATCAACCAGCTACAGTCTTGGATACTAGACCAAACTGCTTAATGAGTAGAGGGAAGGTTTAATGATAAATATTTACTTTAGAACATCCCAAAAAAAATAATCCATCTATACACAGCAATTTCATATTTCAACTAATGAATTTTGAAATGTGTGCTTAAGACATTTACAATAGATCATGTGTTTCTAAACTTATAAATATATTTACAGATTTACTAAAAGTTATTTTACTATTTGGCAACTCTCCAAATTTTCATCAACGATTTATTATAACAAAAATGAAATCTAATTTACTTAAGAGTATCGAGAACTACTGTCCAAAATAGGAAGTTTTAATCAGCCTGCGTAAAGGTTGGATTATGGCAAAAGTCTTACCTGATAAAAAAAACATCTGGCAAACTAATCTGTCTTTTGTAGTGTTAATTAATTTGTGGCTGTATAGCACAATATTCTTCTTATAATATGTTACAGCTTCTGCTACATATACCACAAGAAAAAAGAAACACCTAGCGCTTGGCAAGCAGGAGGCAAGTATTAATGCAGCAATAGGGGAAAGAGATAATTGCCAACCTCACTTGCAAAAACAACAATTGTATACTATACAATTATTCTCTTTCTGCTACAGGTACCGTAATATTCTAGAGCATTATGAAAATTATTACCCTGTAAGCTTTGGCATTTTTATGTACGTTTATAAAAGTAAATGCATAGAAAGGGATGTGACAATAACAACCATTGCTGTAATTAAGCCCATATCCATTAGTATTTTTATTTGTGCTCCGGTAGCGGTCACTGGAACCCTACTTGTACCATTTCCATGCATATTCCACATTTCAAGAGATCTTGAATATGTTAATATAAATTAATATGTAGATTAGTTAGCTTCAACATAGCAGGTTGACCTACTTAAATGACTGCATAGTAGCCTGTGAACATTCATGAATTGTGCCAATGTGTGATAATGTGCAGATGACAGCTCCTATCATATCATACAGCTGCGTTTATAACCAAAAAGACACCCCTAGGAAAGGAGGACGAGGTGTATAAAACTGGAATGGAATTGGGAGCAAAGTCAAAACGCATTTAACATAAACAGCAGATCGGTTTGGGGTTAATTAATAAAAATTACAGTAGCTCCAGGAAAGATCAACAATTCATGCAAATTTTACACGTTTCTTCAAAGACAAATTAACATTCTCTGATTCAATGCAACAGGATTTCTAAACATAGGTGTAGTGTACACTAGCATGGGGGCTCCCGTTATCCTGATTTACCATCCCTATAATAATATATTTAAAATTGCACTTTCGATGATTCTGTACTTCCAAATAATTATAGTTTAACAAAATCTAAAATCTATAAAGAAAATACGATTCACACTGAATCAGTGGCCCCGAAGGCAACTTACACACCTAGTTATGGCCACACAGTGAACAAAGGGCCTGATTCAGACCCGCTCGCGAGCGTACAGCGCTAGCAAGCGGGTCGATGGCCTCCCACTGCGCATGCCGGAGCCGGCTCGCGCATGCGTGAGACCCGGCCAGCAACGGGCGCTTCGTCGCTACGGGTCTCGCATCAAAACGGGGCGGCTGTCGATTGTGATTGACAGCTCACCCCGTTTTGGAGGCGTGCAGGGGGGCGTGGCTGACCAAACAGAGGCGTTCCCGAAGGAACGCTTGCCGTTTGGGGGCGGCCTCAGTAGTGAGTTCCGGCTCTATTAGAGCCGGAAGCTCACTGGGGCTTGCGATGGACGAGACCCTACCACAAGGGTCTCGTTGCAAGCACGATGGTCGCATCACCTGGGTGCTCGCAAAAGCCGGTTAAAAAAAAAATAATGCGCCCGGATTCAGAGCGAGCTCTCTGAAAGAGCGTCCGGCTCAGAATCAGGCCCAAAGTGCACTAGGACAGAGTAGAAGAGGATGTTAACTGTCTGAATGTGTACACCCTTGGCAGTAAGTCACCTCCATACACTGACAGCTCTATTGTTACTGACTTCAAATGCTGGACACTACCTGGACTAGGAAGGCAGGCCCATCCAGTCAGTGTATCCAGCCAGTGCCACGTGGGCTAACAGCGCAGTACTCACAGTGATTAATAACTTTAATATCTATTTGTGGTTCTCTACAGCTGCATAACTCTTCCAAGAGACACAGAATAGGGTATGATACTACAGATGTCTATATATAAAATGTAGCCAAAAGGCCGACAATCATAATGTCGACACCAGTTATGTCAACAGGATATAGTTAATTGGCCACCGCACAGGATGCCGGTGGTCGAAATCCTGGTGCTGGTATCCCGACATCAGTATAGATGCTGACGCCGGAATCACGACAGCCGACATCCTGAACATGAGTATAGCAGGCAGGGTTTACCTGTTTTGCTGCGGGTTGGGGGAGGGTTAGGTTCAGCCACCACCGGGGAAGGTTAGACTTAGGCTGCAGGGAGGGGGGTTAGGCTTAGGCTGCAGGGAGAGGGGTTAGGCTTAGGCTGTGGACAGGGAGGATTAGGCCCCAGAGGTGCCGGGTTAGGCACTGATACCCCTTTCAGACATACAACCCGGGAATTTCTCCTGTGCAAATTCCCGGGTATTTGGTCGAGACCCCCCTTTCACACTACAGTGTCTACCCGGGAAATTCCCAGGTAGACCCCTTTCAGACAAGAGCAGAGTTTTCCTGCTTACCTGCCTCTTCTCTGCCGTCTGCTCCTCCCAGCCAAAAGCCGGCCAATCGTAATGCAGTTTTTTTTTTAATTATAATTTTTTTAACATTTATTTTAATTCCCTGGTGGACCAGCGGGAGTGCGGGCGGCCCACTGTGGCACAGCCGGCCGGTGCTGGGGGTGGTGAGCAGCAGCGCTGAGCGTCCTATAGGACGCTCTGCGCTGTCAGCTCAAACAAAGCAACAGCGCTGAGCGTCCTATAGGACGCTCTGCGCTGTCAGCTCAAAGCAGCAGCGCTGAGCGTCCTATAGGACGCCCTGCGCTGTCAGCTCAAAGCAGCAGCGCTGAGCGTCCTATAGGACGCTCTGCGCTGTCAGCTACATGCAAAAGCTGCTTGGTGCTGCCCGGGAGTAGTAAATTCCCGGGTAGCACCATTCAGACAGAAGCAGGGTAATTTCCCGGGACTTAAGTCCCGGGAAAAACCCTGGTCGATTGCAGGGGCGGCTACCCGGGAACATGTTCCCGGGTAGGCACCTTTCAGACAGACTCGGGTACCCGGGAATTTGGCCGAGGCAGGCCAAATTCCCGGGATTCTCGAGATGTCTGAAAGGGGTATAAGGGGGAGGGTTAGGATGCAGAAAGGGAGGGTTGTGATGTGAAGAGGGGCGGGTTAGTATACTTACAGAGCCCCTGTCGGTATTCTAAGCATCGGGATGCCGCTGTCTGTGTTTTGACGGTCAGCCTCCCATACCCAACCCGATGTCAACATTGTCTTACTGTCGACATGTGTACTATGTAGACCAGGGCCGGCCTGACCATTACACAAACTACGCAGGTGTGTAGGGCGCCATGCACTGCACAGAACCGCCCTACCGGCAAAACATGCCGTGCTCCTAGCACAAAGCAGTACAGAAAGTATTTTTTTCTCCACTCACCCTCCCTGCCTCCGGACCGCTGTGGAGTGGGTGAGAGGGAGGGGGAGGCGATCGGAAGAAGTGCGGATTACCTGCAGTAATTGTGTTAGTCCGACCCTGATGTAGACATGTGAAATGTCCACATTGTTAGAAGTTGCTGTGTGTGGGAGGGTTAGGCTGCAGGAGGTTAGGGTTAGGCACTAGGGGGAGAGTTAAGGGTAGGGATTAGAGTTATGGTGCATACACATGGACAGATTTCTTGGTCGATTTGCCCCCTCAACGACCAAACGATGCGCGGGCACTGATGGTCGATATCGATAATCACCCGTGTATGCAGGCCAACCTGGTCGATATTGACCAGGTTAGCCTGGTTACGATAGGGACCCTCGATCGTTATAGTGGTTGGGGTAATGGAGCATGTGCTGGATGTTCGAAAACAATCATTCAGCACATGCTGGTCAATCAGACAACGGTATCTGATCGTTGTCTGATCTGACTGTATGTACGGTCCAATAGGAATAACAGAAAAATACTTACCTGAACGACAAAGGATCGCAGGTGTAACCCGGAAGTGAAGGTCACATAACTGCTGTGAACAGAAGCACAGCTGGGCCACCAGGGATATGGTGACATTCTAACATATCGGCATTTCACCACTATCATTGTCAATTATATATATATATACTTATCTAGATTCTTGATTGCATTAGCTATGCTTATAGGGTATTTTACAGTAATGATTACGTTATGCTGCTACTGTGACATTGTAATACTTCCGCTGGAAATGTACTAAGCCTGCTCCCTGTGTGGCTAGTACTAGCTCAGCATAGCATCGGACTATGTACTTTTATTTTTGCACTTTTATTCTTGTTACTTTACGATACACTGAGAGCGTGTACAGTAAATGGTCCTGCCGCGTCTACAAGACAAATATTTTACCAGTTTAGTATTACACACTACACACAGTAATAGCACCAGCTTGTTGTTCCACATCAGGGGTGGGATAACGCATCTGGAAGGCCGCATATTGCCCACCCCTATTCTATACACACACACTACTGTCCATATACAGCCACAGCTTCCACCCACCGTGTTTCTTTGTTACAGAAGGTCACGTCCATACACCCAGCGCCACTTCCTGCTGCCACAGCAACTAAGGCGACACTGCCCTCTAGTGTCGAAATTCGCACTGCGCAGGCTGCCAGAGTTAAGTAAAGACCATGAATTCATGCAGAAGACTTGAGCTGCAACTGACATAAGATTTATTATTTATTTATTTATTTATTTATTTATTTATTTATTACCAGTTATTTATATAGCGCACACATATTCCGCAGCGCTTTACAGAGAATATCTTACCATTCACATCTGTCCCTGCCCCAGTGGAGCTTACAATCTATATTCCCTACCACATGCTCACATACACACTATGGCCAATTTTTTGAGGGAAGCCAATTAACCTACCAGTAAATGTATGGTACAAAAAAAAAAAAATGATTGTAGGATTTTTTTTTAATCTAAGCAATGCTGTAGCCTATAACATTTAATAATTATCATCTGAAAATGCACTTGAAAGAACTAGAACCCATATATCTAAGGGGTCTTCTTGCATTGGAGATAGTCCTTTCGCTCGGCTGGAGATAGCTGTCACCAAGTACAGCACAGCATCTGGAAGACGATTTTGAAAAAGATCACATACCACCGCAATCCTTTTATCACTATCACCATTTCAGGAGGATTTAGAGGGGGAAAATGGTTTGTTATTCAAATAAAGCATTTTGTTTCCTAAACTAACAATCATTTAAAAAAATATTTGTCTTAAATAGTTTTTTGCACTTCTAATTATTTTTCATGAAAGTTCAACTGGAATCTCAAGACCCAGATTACCTGCACATGCACAGAAGGCCCCAGAAATAGCTGGCAAAGCCGAGATAAACCTCTTACCGCTGCCACCCAATATCGCTGGGGAATTAAGTGTCACTCATATATTGACTGTCCCCTTTGCCTCCCTATGGTTGTTTCTCTATGCTGGAGAAATCATGTTAGTGGGCAGTAAGCACATAGGAGTAGATTTACTAAGGCAATATATTTAATATGGCAATAGGAATAAATGCTAAACAAGTCTGGTTTACTTTTATATTGCTGTTTTAAAACTATGGGTCAAAGCCATCGGTGATCAGCAGCTGTGTGACCCTGACTCTGTCTTGTGATTCTGTACCTCGCTTTGTTACTACACTACCTTTGCATCAAGCTAGTAACACTTTTTATGTATGCAGAGGGTTGGTGGTTGCTGGTGAAGACCAGGGGGCTCGTTAGACTCCACGTCTCAACATTGCTTTTTTAGTGGCCTATTCATCATTGGGGCCATATGGCCCCCGATGATTAAGTATTCACCTCGCCGTGGGGATACTTAACACAGGAGCAATTCTTCATTGCTCCAATACGGGAACAGCTGCTCCAAAAAGCAGGTCATGCATGCGCAAAGCCGCCGCGGAGTTAGCGAGAAGGCGGCGGAGGGATCCCTCTTCGCATCCCCGGAACTCCTTCCCATAGGACGGAGCGGGGCTACGACAACAAGCACTATCTAAAGATGGCGCTTGTTCTATCAGACAAACTCCGATAACTTGTAACCTAAATATGCGGAAACTAGCATTTCCACATGATTAGCAGGCCATTTATCGTATGATGAATAGGCCCCTTAAGCACAAGCCAATCCTAAAACAAATCCATCTCGTGCCATAATGTATCTCTCCAACTACTGTTCATTTATCTCCTCCCTTGTGCCTCTAAACCATTTTAGCTACTTGGATAGAAATTGAATACTACCTGCGCTTCATCTTGGGGTAGTAGTATGAGCAGCGGGCACTAGGAGTAATCCCCACTCCTAATTAGCATAAGTAAAAACAATAGTTGTGTCTGCGCTTGAAAGATGGTGCGCTGGTAATGAGATAAATGAATAGAGATAACTAAGTACAAATGGTGAGTATTTTATTTATTTATAAGTTGCGCAGTTATTATGGAGTCACAGTGCTCCTTGTCTGCTAAACACTTCTGATGCAGGGTGGGAAGGGGGGAAGGTATAGGGAAGGGGGATAGTGAGGGATGCCGGATGGAACACGGAGGTGTCTAGTGCCAAAATGGTTGGGACTAGTAATTGTTGTTAGACGGGGTTGTGTGCGTATAGCACACTGGGTATGATCATTGAGGGTGGGTAATTGTCACATGGAGCATCCAAATAGATAGTGGAAAAAAAGAAAACATTAAAAAAAATAGGATGAAAGATAGATAAAAATGATAGAAAAAAATTCTAGGTAATGTCGCTCTGGAGGGGCGGCGTCCCGTGTCCTCCGGTCCGTCAGCTTACCCTATGTCCTGTGAAACACCACGATCCTACACGGTCCTTGGTGGTAATCGACCCGCTGCCTGCTGCTTGAGTGTGTGCCGCGTTACACTCTCGCTGTGGTTCCTTCCTATTCGCCGGCCACGGGGACGTCTGATGGAGCCCACGCTTCCTTGCGGTCACGTGGTCCCGGCTGACTGATAACGCGGCCGGCCGCTCGACCCACCAGCCAGTGGGGAGACTTAGGAAATGTAGTTCTATTATGCAGCTCCGGGTGTGCACATATGTTGTGTGCCAGATGAATTCAGTGGGTTCATTGGTAGATTCGCTGGCAATAAATTAATAAAGATGATGGCGTGTGTAAGACTGTCTCTGTCCAACGCGTAGCGGCTGGTTAGCCTTCTTCAGGGACTTGAAGTAAGTGAGTTGGTAGTTCCTTTATATGGGGAGTGCTCATGATATGAGACATGATGATTGATAGTTGTCATGGATACAAATCATGGTAAAGTGAACAAAGGTGGGTAATTGGTTGCTCTGTATCACCTGGGGCATGATGATTGATAGTTGTCATGGATACAAATAATGGTTCACTTTACCATTATTTGTATCCATGACAACTATCAATCATCATGCCCCAGGTGATACAGAGCTCCATGTGACAATTACCCACCCTCAATGATCATATCCAGTGTGCTATACGCACACAACCCCCTCTATTAACAATTACTAGTCCCAACCATTTCGGCACTAGACACCTCCGTGTTCCATCCGGCATCCATCATTATCCCCCTTCCCTATACCTTCCCCCCTTCCCACCCTGCATCAGAAGTGTTTAGCAGACAAGGAGCACTGTGACTCCATAATAACTGTGCAACTTATAAATAAATAAAATACTCACCATTTGTACTTAGTTATCTCTATTCATTTATCTCATTACCACCTCACCATCTTTTAAGCGCAGGCACAACTATTTCATTTTAGCTACTTGTGTATAACCGTCTACTGTATTTAGTTTTCTCCCCTCTCACTTTTTTTCTTGACTCTCAGCCATCGGGCTTCCACTCGTTCTACCATGATCATTTTATAAACGTGATCAACAAATCTTGCAACAAAGTCTCAATATGTCACTTCTCAATTCTCTTCCTCCTCAACCTCTTTGCGGCACTTGACATTGCGATCATATTCTTCGTTTGCACACATTTTACTCCAGTGACCTTTTTGACATAGTTCTTTCCTGGTTCACTTCCTTCCTCCTTCAGTGTCTCTACCTCTGGGGCATCTTTTTCTCCACTCTCGCTTTGTTTTGGGGTCCCTTATATTTATCACTGTACACTTCTTGTCTTTGTGACTAATTTACTCATTCGGTCTCCAGTTTCAGCTCTACGCTGATGAAGCAGAACTCTACATCTCCTCCCCTGAACTCTCATCTTCTCTATTATTTGGTGGAACCAATTGTCCCTCTGCTATATTTACATGATATCCCAACTAACGCTCAACATTGCCAAAACAAAGGTTATCAACTTCTCTCCATCCAGAGCCACCACTTAAAATCTCCATCACCATCAACAGCTACACAATATTTATCAAGGTTTGGAGAGAGATACAATTGTGAGAGATAAAGTACCAATCAATCAGCTCCTGTCATTTTTCAAACACAGCCTGTAAAATATAAGTTAGAAGCTGATTGGTTACTACCTTACCTTTCACAATTCAGCAATGTTGAGCACAGAGGCACTTTATAAATCAATTACATAAATATCACCTAATCGTCCAGTACATTTTATACCTATCAGAAGAAGATATTACATATATGCCTATCAAATGATTAGCACATTACATAGTCCATAACAGCCATCACAACATATGTCCAGAAAATATCCAGCACATCACATAGGCCATATAGCACATTATCTGCTCTTCTTTGTGTCATAGTTGCCGACTTTCCGGCTGCTCCTTCCGGGAGGGAGCACGGGGGGCGTGGCCAAAAAGGGGGCAATGTCCGGACGGGTGCCTGGCATTTGTAGGCATCACGGGGGCGGGGTCACGCGATTGCATCATTTTGGCCCTGCCCCCGCTACACAATGCCGATAATACAGGCATTGTGAGGCAGAGGGCGGGGCCAAAATGACGCGAATCGCGTCACTGGCTGCCCTCGAAGCGGGGGTTAGGTGTAAATTGCGGAGGGATGCCGGGGGATCGGCGGCCGCCGGGAGGCTTGCCTGCCTTTCCGGGGGGGGCGGGAGCTGCACCCGATTATCGGGAGGCTCCCGCCCAAATCGGGAGGGTAGGCAACCCTGCTTTGTGTTAATGGTGTAATATACAGTAGACCACAGGTTCTCAAACTCGGTCCTCAGGGCCCCAAACAGTGCATATTTTCCAGGTCTCCTCACAGAATTGCAAGTGAAATAATTAGCACCACCTGTGGATTTTTTAAAATGTGTCAGTGAGTAATGACTACACCTGTGCACCTGCTGGGTGACCTGGAAAACATGAACTATGCGGGGTCCTGAGGACCAAGTTTGAGAACCACTGCAGTAGACTTTAACCAGGGTTGCCTACCCTCCCGGAAAGGCAGGCAAGCCTCCCGACCCCCGACCCCCCCCCCTGCAACTTACTGTTAACCCCCGCTGCGAGGGTGGCCAGTATTATCGGCATTGTGTAGCTGGGGCGGGGCCAAAATGACACACCCCCGTGACGCCGCCAAACGTCAGGCACCCATCCTGACATGCCCCCCGCTACCCTGCCGATCTGGCTGCTCCCTCCCAGAAATAGCAGCCAGAAAGCCAGCAACTATGACTTTAACCAGTATTTGTAGTCAGGTGCACCTGGAGTACTGGGAGAGTGCGGAAACACACTTTAACTATTGCCTTTTAGGAACACGGCACAAATCTATGCATCCCGCATGTATAACAAAACGCAAATTTGTGTAAAAAAAAAATACATGTCTGTGGCCCTGATTCAGAGCCGGACGCTCTGAGCAGAGCGCTCGCTCTGAATCAGGGCCCACCTCCATAATTATGGAGCGTCCTCCTGGACGCTCGTATAGCTGTGGGTCACCACCCACAGCATATACGAGCGTGCAGGTTGATGGTCGCGATGGTCTTGACCATCGCGACCATCGCCACTGCAAGCCGAAGCCTGCGGTTGAGTTTCTCAACCGCAAGGCCCGGAGTGATTTTGGCTCTATCAGAGCCAAAATCACTCCCACTGACATCACTAGTGATGTCAGTGGGGCCGCCTTCTGACGGTAGGCGTTCCCTTTTGAACGCCCCCGTCTGGGAGGCACGCCCCTGGCACGCCCACCAAAAGGGGCGTGCTGTCAATCAACATCGACAGCACGCCCCCTTTGATCAGACACAACGAGCGAAGGAAAGTCCTTCGCTCGTCGCGTCTCGCGCCTGCGCACGACGGAGCTCCCTCCGTCGTGCGCATGCGCAGTGCACACCATCGACCCACTTGCGAGCGGACAGCCGCTCGCGAGTGGGTCTGAATCAGGCCCTATGTCCAATATAAATCTCCTTTATATACTGTGGAGGAAAAACCAAGCAGTAACTTCAGGAATCAGGGCGGCTGTTTGAAAGTAGCTCATAAAGGGGTCTATTTACTAAGCAGTGTTAGGAGACAGAGTGAAAAGTGATAAGGTGCCAGCCAATCAGCTCCCAACTGTCATTTTTCAAACACAGCCTGTGAGATGGCAGTTAGGAGCTGATTGACTGGTACCTTATCTCATTTCACTTTGTCTCCTAACACTGCTTAGTAAATAGACCCCAAAGTAACTGCCACTATGATTGGCTAATAGTGTTGGTTGTTTTCTGGCAGTGAACTCCAGAAGCATTCCATATGCTCTCATTTTATCCTCCAGTGAGTGGAGATCCAGACACAGGTTGGACATTTGATCATGTGCAATGCAGATCATATTTGTATGTTCATATAGATTGCCATATTTTATTTGTACGAGATACACACAGATTTGCTGAACTATTGATAGCGCAAACAACAAAAGTCTTTCTGTTTTGTATACATATGGCATTAATATTGCCACGCACCTTGTACCATGTACAATATGGGTAAAACTGAGTGCGTGCATATTTCTTTTCATATAGAACCTGCCTTGAAGAACAGACTAAAATAGAATTTGTCCTTTTAGCCTTTTGAAGAGATTAGACACTGGTCTGGAACAATTCTTACCATAAATCAGCTGTTTGACACTACTAAGGTGTATTTGCTCTATCATGAAAATCTCATTAAAAACGCATGAACCAGTATAGGCATTACTTTCAACACACCACTGTGAAATCATACATTGTAAGAGTTCTGACTGATTGCAATACAGTGACCCTTATAATTCTGTACAAAATAAATACACACTGTGAACACCAGGGGGAGCTATTTGCTTGGATATTAAAACAACTGACATAACATGAATGTGACAGAAAATGCAACTTTTGTTAGAAGATTCAAAATATATCAAATAAATTAGATTAAAAAAAATATAATATATAACTGTCCCGAGTTAACACTCAGGGCCTGGATCAGAGGTGCGCGGTAATTGCACGTCGAACAATGTTCACGTAATTGCGAAATTATTAGCTACTGCGCATGCGTAAAATAATCTGGAAACCCCTATGACGCATGCTATATGCTGCTTACAGGACCACTGGTATCAACAGTGGCGGGGGAAAACCATGGCTGTTCCTGGGTGGTGATGGAAGAGAACACAAAGGAATCCGTTGTGTGGGTCCGCACAGAGACCATGTTCAGATGCAGGCACTCCAGCTGCCAATGGTGGTGGATTGTTCAGAACCACCGGCAAGCAATGAAGAAAGCCCTTAAATGTTGTGGAAGTGAACTAGTACTGGTCAATGTAAACATTATCTGGTATTTGCATCTGTCCTTCAAAACCAGCAAATAATGCATCTTTCTCAGACCTATATACAGTATATCTGTGTCCTGCTCTGTTTATAACTGCAGGAGCCCACCATTACCGTACTCAGCCTACATCAGAACGTCTCTTCTCTCCTCCACTACTTCACTTCTGGGAGTAAGTGCCAGCAACACTGTATTGGGAGTGGCAGAGATCTATGCAGTAGTGCTGCCTGGAGCGTCCTTATAACGCTTTAGATGGTCACACTGTTGCCCTTACAGCTCTCCGAAGCATCCTCAGGATGCTCTAAGCATTGCTGTAATCACTGGCCATTGATGCCCCGCCCTCGTGTGACATCACACAGGGGTGTGTGGCCTGCACCGGCCCGCAAATAATGTTATTTATATCAAAATGGCCTTGGAAGAAAAAAGGTTCCCCACCCCTGTTTTAGAACATGTGAGAGTAACCTCTCACACTTTTTAAACTGTCACCCTATTACATTTGGCCCATGGTGTCCAAAGCCTGGACAGATATTCTACAATTTCCATTCTCAGTTTTCTGCAATAAATACAGGAAATTCTGGGGCTAACTCAGAGTTAGGAATAGAGTAAGATATAGCAAGTAACTGATCATCTTGGTAAAACCATGCTGCCCTGCAGGGGGGTGAGGGCAAATATAAAATGTGCAGAAAGATGTAGATTTGGGAGGGGCGTGTACAAGCTGAAATCTAAATTGCAGTGTAAAAATAAAGCTGTTGGCTACATGTAAAATCAGCCAGTATTTACCCTGCATGCAAACAAAATGTATGTATTTGCACCCCTTGCATTGCAACATGGTTTGTCCAGGTACACAGTTACTTGTTATTTCTGACACTATCCCCAACTCTGAATCAGACCCACTATTTCCATTGGTTCTCCTGTTTCCATTGGTTCTCCGCTAAATCAAAAGAATGGAGGATAAATTAGGTATTATTATTTTTGTGGGCTTTTAAAATAAGTATTACAGGGCAGCATGCTATGAATGTTATCATGTTAAGGGGCCTATTTATCAACACTAAAATAATGTTTTTAAGGACATTTTCCTTAATTACCGTTATTTTAGTATTCATGAAAACACTTAACCAGGAGATATCACTGATATCTCCTGGTTAAGTTTGCCTGCGTTAATGTCTACACTCCCCATACATTAGTACATTAGTATGGGGATATGAAAATTATGCTATTCATCAAATTACAAAAATTATGTATTTTTGGAATTTGCTGGAGTCACTATCTGCTACTGTGTGGCGTATAGTAGGTAGGGATGTGCGCCGGACCATTTTTGCCGGATTTGGATTTGGTTCTAATTCGTCGTCCGGATTTGGATTTGGATTTGCCAAACTGCGGTGACTGGATTTGGATTTGGATTTTTTTACAAAATTAACAAAACAAAGCTAAAATCACATAAATTGGCTTTTTTTCTTCCTAGAGTATTATTAACCTCAATAACCTTAATTTCCAGTCATTTACAGTGAATTTAGACCACCTCACAGTTTAAATTATAGTTTTCACCATAATTAGCCAAAGGTTGGAGTGAGCTGACTGGTTACCAAGCCACAAAGCAGCGTCACAGACAAAACCTTGTGTCTCTCAGGCTCCAGACTACACTTACCATCTCTTCGCAACTCGTCTGCCATTCAGCAGCACAATGTCACGAGGTGAAAGGAGCACTTGCATACCCTTACTACTTCCACATCACTGAGCCACTCAAGCTATTAGCTGATACTCCATTTCCTTTCCTCTGATAAGCACTGGCAGCCTTTCAGAGTTCTGTGGCGGAAAGACAAGTGAACACTATCAGCATTAATAGAATAGTGTTCAGTTTTGGTTACAGTGCAGGATTACTGGCAGGGCGGCTAAGCAGCACCACACAAATTGTGTGATGACCTAATTGCAGCTGTGTGACTTGCACACGCTATAGTATTGTGTCAGGGAGTGATGTCGAGTGAAGGGAATTGCAGTGGCTGAGATATGATGTCAGTGAGTGGTGACTGAGTAATGGTAAGGGGTATTTCTCTTGTTGAGGTATGGCAGAGGCGTAGCATAGGCAAAGCATTTGGAGCTCAAAGCGCCAGATACTCTATTGGGCGCTCCACAGGCACTAACACAGCTGAGCAAATATAGCAGCAGCGCCCAGTGCTACTGCTTTGTACCTGCAGCTGACAGTGCAACTTCCAGTCACTAATAGGCAGAGAGCACTGTGATCCCTGGCCGAGCCTGTTAATGAATGTAAATTTAGCAGGGAAAAAGTAGTGGGTGGGTGGGGGCGGGCCCCGGGCCCCTGGTTGTGCAGAGAGGGGAGGGAGGGAGATTACTCGGGGAAGCGGGGGGTCCCTACCTATTTGGCCCATCCCGGGCCCCACGATATCTGAAGGCGGCCCATGAGTTCTGCCCTTTTTCCCCTCTGTACACACTGTACTGTCCCCAGCCTGCCCTGCTGAGCATCAGGGGCCACGCACACATAGACAGCACTCCCTGCTGCTGCCAGATACTCCTGGTGCAGTGCACAACTTTGCCTGCTGCATGTATCGGAGGCGGAACCCGACCGCTCACCGGGATAGAAAAAGTCAGGACTCAGGTGGAACACCCAGGGGAGGAGACTGGGTGGGGATAAAGAGGAAGGGGTAGACTGTTGCAAAGGAGGACAATGTCCCTCTCAGCAGCTGACCACGGGCCCTCCATCCGGCACCCCTAGAGTCAGGATAATGTCTGGGTGGGTGAAGGGATGATAGTACTATTGATCAAATATCTTATACCAGAGGTTCCCAAACGCGGTCCTCAAGGCTCCCCAACAGTTCAGGTTTTAGAGATAGCCATGGTTAAGCACAGGTGACTTAATTAGTGCGTCAGTATATTTCATTTATCCACATTTCTCAACCATGAATAACTCTAAAACCTGAACTGTTGGGGAGCCTTGAGGACTGTGTTTGGGAACCTCTGTCTTATACTATACTTATACTATAGAAAAAATATCTCAGTATCTTGAGTATTTCAACTCAATAATGCAAGCAATAATCAATGCATAGGTCCCATCAAAGCATGTACAGTATTTGCGTCTATGCATTGACTGTAGAGCAAATACTTACACATTCAAATTTTTAATAACAAGGCCTGTATATCATTTTGACAATTTAATTGGGTAGAGCTCCCACAAGTTAGTTACCCTGGGGCCCCCACAAACCTTAAGCTGGCCATACACTAGACTAACTTTCCTCCAACCATCCAACTGACCAACCATCCAACTTGCCTGCCCAACTAAAGTGGTGCTCCACACATCTAACCAACCTTTTCATTAGACCATCCAACTAGCCAACTTTATTAGGAGACCAGCCAGCTTGTCTCCAACTTGTGATGTCATAGAAGTAGGTGGACAGTGGGCCTGATTCAGAGATGGACGCTAATGCGACCGCAACTGCTTCTCTGTATGCAACGCAGTTGCAAAAATATGCTAATGTTTGCAAAGATCACCCGAGCATAAAGACGCCCACTACTGCCTTCATACCTGCGTACAACTACGCATGCCTACTTAAACATTGGTACCACCGAAGGTCATCGGCGCCCATTTTACCCTTGCGGAAGGTGTGACCTGATGCAGGCCAGGGAGCCCTTCTGCCACACAGAGCTGCGTATGCAATTGTAGTGGCTAAATTATGCACGTCCATGTAACGACGTTCAAATGGCCAGGCACGCCTGCGTTTCGCTAAACACCCAAACGGTCACTTCCTGTCAATCAATCTGCAATGGTCCTCCATGGTCTGCGAAAACGCAGGGCGATCGCACTGCGGCCTTCGCGCACGCGCACTGCGATGCATACGTATGCGCAATGGCAAACAATCACTCGATCTGCGTGCGATTTGCAGTTGCGTTCATCTCTGAATCACAGGCCCAGTGTCTAACTACTTGTGCATGTTTTGAACAAATGTTAGATTTTATTTTTAAAAAAAGTTGCATGTCTGTTTTTTCTTTCGATAAAGCTAGGCTTTTTTATCTTTCACCAGCAAACATCTAATAAATAAATTTCACTACAGTTCCCTGTATGATTGGCCTGCCAAGGCAAGCTGGCACTTGGAGAACCTTAAGTGCAAGCTTGTCCTGGTACCTGTACTTCAGTATCTACTGTAGTGATGTTTATTTATTTTTTCAAATTGTTAAAATTTACCCTTTGGACTACTGTACTTGTGGACAGCAGGACCAGGTAAATTAAAGTAAACATTTGGTGGTAATTTTTTATTTTTATTTTTAAAGTGTCAGTGTTTTTGTAATTATTTTTTGTTTATCGAACTACAATTGTGGTTTTTGCAGGTACACGCAAATATTAAGTATCCCTGGGTTTTACCATGGAGGCACTGCAGCAGATATCTCAGAGAAGAGGTGCTACTTGTACTGGGGGGGGGATCGGAGAAGAGGTGCCATTTGTACTTGGGGGGAGGGGGGGATTGGAGGAGAGGTGCCACTTGTACCGGGGGGAGGGGGGATCAGAGGGGAGGTGCCGCTTGTACGGGGCTGCAGTGCTGTCTCTCCGGGGAGGAATAGGAGCTGTGGGGTGCAGCTTGTACTGGCTGAGCTGCTGCCGTTACTCTTCCTCTGCAGAAGCGGCTGTTGCCAGCACACAGCTCCCTGGCATGTCTCCACCCGGCAGAGAGGCAGCAGTATAATGAGTTCCGGCGAGCCTCTGATGGCTGTCATAAGAGGTAACTGTGACAAAAGTAGGCAGATACTAGCTGCCAGTGTCAACCTACTTATCGTTCAGTTGGGGGGGAAGTTCCCCCTACACTAGAACGATTAGTTGGGAAAAATCAAACATGTTTGATTTCTTCAACTATGACCATCTTTGGCTGTTATTGGGCGTGTGGGAGCAAATTATCGTTTGCTCCCACACACTGCCTGATTATCGTTCCAACCTATGGCCTGCTTTAATCCGGCCTTGTTTGGTTACCACTGTCGGAGTCCAGTATAGGAGAGAAAACAGTACAGATGTAGCAAAGGTGCTGAAGCTGGGCACCTTCTTCAGGTCTTGAGGGTTGGGTAAGGAGGAAAGCCTTACAGCTGGCCATACCATGAATGATTCAGGTCACCCGATGAACTGACTGATATAAACAATTATCATTCAGTGTACGGACATGAACTTATTGAACTATCGGCCTGATTCAGAGCCGGACGCTATTTGCACTCGTTCGTTCAGAAAAAGGGGCCGGATATTTAAATAGAGCGCTCGCTCTTTGCGGTCTGTTGACACCTCTATGTCTGAACGAGCGAACGAAACATGCGCTCACTATTTAGGAAAAAACGCTCCCTGGCCGCTCGCATCCTACGTCATCTCCGCTATTTATTTGATTAATCGAGTACATCGAAAGGCGTATGAACTGCTCGCAGTGCTTGTGGTTGGACTTTCCTACCGCAATCATGCGAGCAGTTCAGGCTAAAAGACAACCAAGTGATGTGGTCAATGACGCTGCTTTGTTTATTATGCACACCCTTAAAACGCCCGTTTTGACCATTTGGCACGCCACTCCCCGTTTTCAAGCACCTTCCCCTGTTACCACCCACAAACGCCTCATTCTGTCACTCAAATTAGTAGGCATTCGCTATTTTGCGAGCACACGATTTTCGACCGCACTGACTGGTTCGCGCATGCGTACTAAAACCCATACGCATGCGCAGATGTGCAAACAACGCTCGGAGCGAACGAGCGGCCGCTTACGAGCGGCTCTGATCAGGCCCTATAATCATTCACGAAAACAGATTGATCGTTTGGTTTGATTATCAAACCTGTCCAATCATCCTGTCGCACAGCTGACGCCATGCTGTTAAATGAATATCACCTCTATACATCATGCAGTATATGTAGGTCCATCGATAATTGTGCCTTCGTTCCACCTGTTGCTAACATTTAAATGAAAAATTTATACGTATGAATTTCACAATTAAAGGCTCTAGGGCACTTCTGTGATAATCTGCTGAAAAACAATGTTAATTGTAAATATCAGGCACTTTGATTCACCATGTGGTATTAAATATCAACATTGCATGCCATGTGCAAGAGGCAGGCTAAATGTACCTCATAAGCTGTAGTTGAACTACAAGTCCCAGCATACTCTGGTGATGCCGGGAATTGTAGTTTCACAACAGTTACAGAACCACAGGTTGCTTAGGGGAGATTTAATACAGCTTGGAGAGAGATAAAATTGGAGATAAATAGTACCAACCAATCAGCTCCTGTCATTTTTCAAACACAGCCTGTAAAGTGACAGTTAGGAGCTGATCGGTTGGTGCTATTTATCTCCAATTTTATCTCTCTCCAAGCTTTATTAAATCCAATCTGGTTAGACAAGATGGCTTATTACAGTAAGTAAGGTTACATTTCTGGTCACTCGATACATCTGGAAGCATAAGAATGTGAGTTACTATCACTGCAGCATTTCTTTTAGACCAGATTTTGAGAAAATATAATGGAATGAAACTCCAAGGAGAAATCCTTTGGTCCGTTTCTCACCAGATTTAACAATAGAGCCATATGAGGCAGCCTGTGAATGATGGCTGTGGTCACCGCCCCCTCCCCAGCCTCAGAGCATCTGAAAGGGTCTATGAGGAACAGTGACTGCTGGCTCTGAGCTCTGAGAAAACGCTGCTGCTGCCTGAGTGAGCGAGAGGTCTGGGGACAAGACCAGCACAGAGAGCAGCAGGGAGCCTTCTAGCCACAGACAGCAGCTGGGAGCACGTTGCATGTGCAACTTGTTATGGTTAAAAATTAATGAAAACTCAGCAGGTTCCGTGGGATCCTTATGATCCAGACCTGTGAAGACTATCTTCAAAATCACTAGTGAGGTAAGAAACATAAAACTTTAAGAAAGTGTTTTAAAAGTGCAAATGTGCCCACACCCAGACTGTTGGGACATGGATGCTGAGTGCCCCCATCAGTCTCATTATATTTCATTGCATCTGTATTTTGTTGCTGTGCAGACTGTCTTTATCTTATGTTTGTATTTGAATTGCTTAGTAAAAAGTTTGTCAGGGACCGTTCTGCATAGTGTACATTCACTTTTTTGAATGTAAGATAAAGTTCTGATTTGGCATTACAGCTGTAGATTGCTAGTGTTTGCATTGATATGTGTTATTTGTAAATACTGTTGTAGGCATTTAGATGGGCCATTTACTTCTCATAGTAATTATTTATTGCTATTCTGCTGACATATCTTCTGTTATGCGATGCATTGATAGCTTTTAGTGATAGATGGCCCTTTTCATGCTGTAATTCTTATTCCAGAGCTATGCAGAGGCCAGTGCAGCTTACATGGTGCAGGTCAGCCACAGAATCTGGACTCACTATAAGATAAAGGTTCCAATGGGATTTGTGTATTAACTGCAGTTGTTCCCTGTATTGTAGATCAATTAAACTTTGTAGCAAATGTTATTATAGTAACAGTGCAAATGATGGCATAACTTGCTTTTTAAGTAAAAACCAATAAAGGCACAATAAACAGAAACATATATGTAGTAGAGGCATGAAAATTGCATTTGGTAACAAAAAGTTTGCACAACTAGAGAACTGAGTATAGTTTCTTATTGACTGTACTTCATACATACTGTAGGTAGCAGGCAATACATGGGCTATTTGTACCTACTTTGCGTTGACTTTTTAACCTTCTGCTTTACCAAATAGCATTTATAATGCCTTGGAATTGTAGATAACTGATAGATAAATAAATATTAGGGGTCTGTGTTTGTGTGCACATATTCCTCACTTACAGTAGCTCCAAGATCGCACACCCATATGCAAAAATGGGGTGAATTAGTGGCAAATTAGTGTGCCATTGCTGGAGTACCACCCAAAATGTAGTCGACCCCTAGGCTTTTTGGGGTGCCAAGTACAAGCAATGTTACTTTGTATCTGTTGTACGCTAGCTTAAACAGGGAGTGCATATTTTTGGCATCTACATCGCAGTTTATATGTGCAAAATGTATACTGAATATCATGTTTTTCATTTTTAAATATTCTGTTGCAAGCATGCATAGCAAAACTGATGGCACTGTATATGGGGGATGTGGCACTGTAACTTGGATTTGTTTGTTTGTGTTTACACCTGCTGGTCGACAGCTGTAGATTTCGTCACTGAAACCCAGTGCTCCAGCAACAGCCCACTGACTGCCCAGTACACTGCAAAAACACTTTTTTTATTGGCAAAAACAGGAGATGTCTTGAGCAAGACATGGAAAGTGAATTAAAGACACCCGCTGTGTGGGAAGCAGGTGTAAAAGACATTAACCCTCCTTAAGCTTTGGAATTACAGTAATACTGTTAGATACTGGGAGTAAAAGTTGAATATTTCAGGAATACAACCAAATAAGGGTTATTTACGGAAGTGCAGAACTGAACCATTCATCTTATATGGCAATTTGTGATTCCACTTGACCATTATAGGGACCTATGTATCAATCTGTTTTTTTACATAAAATTATGCAGAAACTGCAGTTTCTGCACAATTGTATGTATTGTAGTTATGTACTAAAATCACAATGCAGAAGATTTCACAGAAACCTCCAGCAAAGTACTAATTAGCACTTCAGACCACAGTTCCCATTGTTTAGCCCCGGTAGTTTACACCAGCTTCAGATGGTGTAACTGCTGTAATCCTATGGAGGCTCCAGGTGCAGGAGAGAGACCTTTCGATCTCTCCCCCACAGCCCCGGGCTGGCCCCGCAAGCAGACACTGTGTGCATGCGCAGTGTCAGCTTCCCCCGGAGAAGTCTTTCACTTCTGTGAAAGACTTCTCCAATTTGCTGGGGATATAACTCGCATGGAAAGCAGTTACCACAACCACTGTCCTTGCGCAGGGCCGGCTCTAGGGGTGTTCGACCAGTGCGGTCACACAGGGGCGCCACCCGGAGAGGGGCGGCACCCCTCCCCAGTATCCCGATTTCAGCGGGAAAGTACTGTCCCGCTGTTCCACCCGCGGGCTGAAGTGGTCAGCGGGTGGTCAAATCGGGAGGTTGGGGACCCCCACCGCTGCAGCTGTGCGGCGGTGCCGGACCCCCGGACTGTGAATGGATGCCGTTCGCATGCGCGCGGCAACCATTCACTGACGGGAGAGGGCTGGGGGAAGCCCCGCCAGTGACGGAGTGCTGGGCTTTAACCCCAGCCTGACGTTATTTGGAGGCGTGCCATGCGGGCACGCCTGCAAATAACGTCACATGGGGGCATGGCCTATAGTAATTAGGCCACACCCCCAAATTTGCCGTGCACGATGTTAGGGCGCCTTCTCGAGGGCCGGCACATGGTGCTCCAAACCCTGGAGCCGGCCCTGTCCCTGGGAGTTCCTCTTTGTACATAGCATGGATATTTTCAATAACAATGAAAATATTACCAGCGATATGGATAGGTAATAATCGTGGTTGGTCCGCAATTATTAGTACATACTACATAGACCCTTATTATACACATTTATACATATAAAATGTTTTTATATGGTTCGTTCAAAATCCGGAATGAAGACATGATGTGGGCGTGCTCTTTTTATGGCGGTCAGTTAGGTTCATTTGCGCAAATAGAAATGGATTGTATGCTTTGTACATTGTGCACTTCGTAAATAACCGTTATTATCTGTACTAAGGCAAAAGAATTAAATAGAATTTGTAAGCTCACGGATAGGGCCCTCTTACCTCTCTCTCTGTTAATACTTAACCTATTTTTATTACTGTTTTGTTCCCAATTGTAAAGCGCAAAAGAATAGCCTAGCACTATATATATATATATAAATATAAATGTTAAGAATAAGAATAACAATAATAATAGAATCTTTTTTTTTTTTTTGCCTCTAAACCCTCTACTGCTCTGCCTAAAGCCAGGTACACACTGGAGCGACCCTGTACAACGAATGATTGCCAGTACACATTACCCGATTTAATGAACGACGGAACAATCACTCGTTCCTTCCTTCATTAATATGTATGATGCCGCTTGAGATATCGTGTGATTGGCCGTGCAGCATGTCCAATCACACGATATCGCATGCAAAGGTGAAAGCGTGCAAATTGGGCATACACACTGCACGATATGCCCAATTTGTCATTCCTGATTTGGCCAACTTGGATATCGCTCCAGTGTGTAACCAGCTGTGATACTCGATCAATGCGCACCAGAAGACAGATTTTACTTTCACTCCTTCAGTAACCTAAATCTGTAAAGTCTTATTAGCTAACCTCTATTTCTAGTTAGTACACAGTAAGTAAATACAAATGTGCTTATTGCTGTGTTAAAAAAATCTATTATCACTGTAATTTCTCCTGCTCAGCAGAATGATACTTAGTTACCCAGCACGATACTAGCTAGCAATGATAAGAGGTGTATTACCACATCACCAGGCCAGTACTGGGGCTTATGCGCAAGTGTGACCTGGCTTGTTTTGCAACATGGGGAACTTTTCATCATGACCCATTCAGATCCATTTTCAGTGCAGATTTTTTTTTTCTCTTTTTGATAAATAGACCCCCATAGTGATTTTATACAGTATATAATTTTGTAGTGATTTAAGAAAATGTATATATGCCAGGATTGAAAAAACGAGATGCAATCGAGAAGCCGGCTGACGTAAGTCTGACAGCCGGCTTCCTGACTGCATTATCCCCGCGAGGTTAAATGACAGGCGTCTAAATCTAGACGCCTGTCATTTTTCTGATGCGGGAGACCGGCGCCCGGCATCCCAATCGAAGGGATGCCGGACAGCGCGAGCGGACAGCCGCACGGGGGGGAGGGTTAGGTTTAGGGCTCCCGGGGGGGACTTAGGGTTAGGCACCCCACGGGAGGGTTAGGGTTAGGCACCCCCTGGGGGAGGTTAGGGTTAGGCACCACCCCCGGGGACTTAGGTTTAGGCAGTGGGGAAGGGGAGGTTAGGTTTAGGTTTAGGCACTTAGAGGGGGGATTAGGGTTAGGCACAGGGGGGGAGGTTAGGGTTAGGCACCCCTAAGGAGGGTTAGGGGGGTTAGGTTAGTAAGTACTCACCTACGGACGATCGGGATTTCCAGCGCTGTGGGGCTGCCGCTGCCAGTATTTCTTCATTTGTCTGCCTGCCGCTGCCGGGATTCGAACTCACGGCCATGCGGCCGGCTGTATTTCATACCACTGACGAAAAAACTACAGTGTGCCCTGTAGGTATTACATACTTGACCCTAACTCTATAATGGGGCGAGTAAAGTTGCAACTATTAATTTCTTTGTCTTTGTCCATGATGCCTACCTCATAACCTCTACCCTGCATAAACTTTTTAATATAAAAAAATTCTTATTATAGGAATTAAAAAATTTGCAAACCACCCAATTAATACAGGTCTGTAAAGCTGCTTATCCACTAGGCAATTAAAATGAGCGATTGAACGATAACGACATTGTTATCATTCAATCGCTCATTAATCGTTCACAAATCGGGCATTAAAATGTCGAAAACGACCAGCGATGCACGCTCCTGCTGGTCGTTTTCGACATCAATCATCGCCTGAACATGCCGGTCAGTCTGCCAATAACGACAGATTGGACATGTACATAGGTGAGGGAGGGTGCCTACACTGAACGACATATCGTTCAATGTAGGCACTATAGGGGATGAGGAACGACTGTACGATTACAGTGTTGTAATCATACTGTTGTTCCACTATCTGCCAATAAAGTTTAATGGTTTCAAACATGAGACCACTATGCCTATAAAAGATTTGTAGCCACTAACTTAAGGTGCTTAAGTTAGTGGCTAAAAATCTTTCATAGGCATAGAGATCTCATGTTTGAAACCATTAAACATCATTGGCATGGATTTTTTTATGCTCTAAATGACACATTTTTTCGTGCCACACCTATTTAAGCCTCTATACATGGTGAGAGAATGCTTTCATTGCTGTGAATGTTCCCAGCTCACTCCCAGATTAAACATTCTGTATCCCAATATCATTCCCTCAGATTTCCAATGTCTGAGTCCCATTCAACAGTGCCATAGTTGCTGAAATGTGCCATCTTTGGTTTGACATTGCTGCACAAAGCATAGTCTAATGCAAGGCCGAAACTAGGATTTTTGTCACACGGGGCAAGGCCATAATTTGGCGCCCCAACAAAAAATACAACACAGAGGCCAAAAAGGGTGTGTGGTTTTGTGACACAGTAATGCCCCTTATAACACATTATGGACACATTAATGACCCTTATCACACATTATGCCACAGTAATGTCCCTTACAACACTTTATGCCACAGTAATGTCCCTTACAACACTTTATGCAACACAATAATGCCCCTTACAACACATTCTGCCACAGTAATGCCCTTACAACATATTATGCCACAGTAATGCCCCTTATACATTAAGCCACAGTAATGCCCCTTATTCATTAAGCCACAGTAATGCCCCTTATACATTAAGGCACAGTAATGCCCCTTATTCATTAAGCCACAGTAATACCCCTTATACATTATGCCACAGTAATGGCTCTTATACATTTATGCCACAGTAATGCCCCTTATACATTATGCCACAGTAATGCCCCATATACATTATGCCACAGTAAGGTTCCTTTTACATTATACCACAGTACGGCCTCTTACACATTATGCTACAGTAAGGCTCCTTACACATTATGCAACAATAAGGCCTCTTTTATATTAAGCCACAGTAAGGCCCCATCTCCCTTCTCTTACCTGCCACCGTGCGGTGGGTGAGCTCGGGGTGGCGCGGGACTTGGCTGCCACACGCTGTGAAACTGTCAGTACTGTCGTCATTGTAATGTGGCGCCATTAGCGAACCGATTGGAGTTCATGGGCCAGCAGCCTCTGCTGATTGGCTGTCGGTCCATGAGCACTGATTGGCTTGTGAACGGCACCACATTAGACTGACGGTGTCTCTGTGCCTCTCAATGCTGGGATGCGGCTCCAAACCCACAAGAGCAGCAACCTAGCCTCCCGACAGCCCTCCCCAGCACCCCGTCAAGTCCGGCACACGGGTCAAGTCCCCCGTTAGCCCCCCTAGTTGGGGCCCTGTCTAATGTGGATATTGTGCAGCACTGTAATGGTGGGGTATCCACTTAATGATTTAGCCAAGTGATTGCACAATAACGACATCGTTATCGTGCAATCGCTTGCAAATCGCGCATGCATCGTGCATGCATCGGGCATGTTTTGGTCAGAAGCGACCAGCGATGCGCGTGCCCGCTGGTCGCTTCTGACATCCGACATCGCCCGTACATGCAGGTCAACCTGATGATCTCGTCAGGTTCAGCATGTACAGGGGATGAGGGATGTGCCGGGACTGAACGAGTGAACGTTCAGTCTAGGCACATCACTAGCTATACAAATGACTAGCTATACAAATGACAGCACGATTGCAATGTCGTAATCATGCTGTCGTTTGTATATCTACGAGTGGATACCCCCCTTAATCCTAACGCATTGTGCTGTAAATTGTTCTTTAATGTAAATGTTGTCAAGATGTGAAATAATGTAACTGTTGCAAATCAGTGTTACATTGATCTTATTTTCCATGGGGATCTTTGTGTTTGATGACTTCTGTTTGAACTGCTGTTAAGTAATTTGCCATTGTCAGGGAGGGGTGCCTTGTGGCTGAATTTGCTTATGTTGATCTATGGGAACTGACACAGAAATCTTTTATGCTTCATGCCTTATGCATGTTGTTTTCTGCTTTGAAGTGAATTACATTCTGTATAGAGTGTTGCTTATTTTGTTCTTTACATTGTCTAAAAAATACTATTGGCGTTTATGTCATTTATTGCATTTCTCCACACATTGTACAGTGTGAAATCAGGGCACAACTGAAAGGCGGTGTAACCATGTACCATTTGGGGGGGTGTCCATAGCAGGTGGGCATAGTCACACACATTGGAGCTTGCAAGGGTGCACTCCTTTCTTCACCCATTCACCATAAACACCACTTCAATGTCATGTTGACAATCGCAGCATTTAAAGGGCACGCAACAGTGGGTCATGCCTCCCAACTGCACCTTAATCAGGACAAAATCCTGATAGTCTGGATGACGTGAGAGCTCCCTTAAATTATTAGGTTTTGTTTTACAAACACTATGAGGAAAATGTTGATTAGGATATATCAGATTACATTTTTTTTATAGAGAATGGGAAATATATTCTTATCATAGCACTAGCAGGTTGTTTGGAGCTCTATAAAGGGAGTGGCAGTCATAGCTGGAAGACATAGATGGTGCGGTAGTTTCATGTTTGCTGGCACTGTCAGACACTGGATTGTCAAGTACAGTAGGACGACTTTGAAAGTCTACAAATAACCCCAAACATCCCAATGCGGCATTTAAAATGAAAATGTTGTACCTTGTCCGTGCTTTTAGCAGAGCAGAAACGCGTGGGTATCTCAGTCCTAGCACATTCATACACTGGCTACTACTAAAGGGTAAGTGGTGATACTAGCATTTGCATATGATTGCAGCCGCGACTCCGGCAACAGACACAAGAGCGGACGCAACAGCGTACATCACTGAATTAAGGCCCCTAGTGTTATTGTGAAAGTGCAGTACTTCTGTTACTTGCAGTAGGTGACAAAGGCAGAAGACTGATGACCCTTGTTCCTATACTTATCTGTACAGTACATCTGACCCCAAAGTAAAACAGTACAGATAGAAACAATAATAAGAGCATTTGGTCATAAGAAAGCTCTTGTACCTTCAATTAAGATAGGTTTATGACCAGTATGTGTATACTATACAGTATATCACTCTTTTCATGTACGTGGCCCCATAATGATAGACAGTAACTTCAGCTGAAGTAGCTGCTCACACATGCGCTCTATGAGCTTATTATTATATAATGCTTCCATGTAAGCAGAACGGCAGCCAAGACAGCTGCTTTATTGTGTGGGAGCCACTTGCAGTGAGTGAGACATTTTGAAGGAAAACTCTCTAAATGCCAGGGGGAGAAGACTTCTTCTATAAACGGTTGTGCCATAAATCAGGGAACAATAAAATGCACCCGCCCGCGAGATACAGAGAAGGGCATAACTGTAAGAATTTTACTGTACTTTTCTTCTGTAGTACAGTGAAAAATGTCCACATATATTATTGAGGGTGACCTGCTCTCCGGAGAGTCTTGGGACACCCTGAAATTTGTGAGTCTGTTTCAGGAGGGCAGGCTTACAATCAGTAAGGTGAGGGAATACTTTATATACTTGTTATAGTGACATAACTATTGTAGCTGCTGAATTAAAAAGTGTCTAAGAATATTTGTAAGATAGGAGCATAATCAGAAGCCAATGATAAAGCAGCTATTGACAACGGGTACTTCTGTGCAGCTGCTGGTGATGTGCAACGGTTGGAATGAGATAAGACGAGATGAAAACATGAAAGTTGAACTAGTCTTTGAAGACATCTAAAAACAGTCATCTGTTGGCATCCTTGACTCTCCTTCACCATGTATCATAGCCTCTTCTGTCTATAGAGAAGACTGTTGCTTTTGTGGTTATCTGCCAGCTTGCAGTAGTTGTGTGTGGTCTGGACATTTTTCATTTAGCATCAGGACACTTGTTCAGTGGATCTTATAAATACACCTGACCTTGGTATGATGACACTCATCAACACTATCATTTAAGTCCAGATATGAGTCCGTGGAGTAAATACAACCCTGATAAGTCCCAGGAGCAAGTCTTCCTTTCACTTAACTCCACCTTCTTATTCTGGAATTTTGCAACATGCATTCACCTCCAGATTATTCTATCAAATGACATGTTCACTTTAGGAACATGCTTCCTCTTCAGGCCTGGAATGCAGCCTCTCTCAACGCGCCAGGTCTCGTGAGACTCTGCAATAAAGTTTCTTAAGTTGCAATGTGATTCGACTAAGTCGTACTAGCAGTCTGTGCTGATTAATTGATATGCGACATTTATATATATGAGTACAACTGAGTCTCTGAAGCTGTATACGAAGTGCTACAATGTGGTGGCCCCATCTTTTTTCATTCCAAGGTTCGTTGTGGTTCATACCAGTGACGTGCAGTGATGTCAATGGTTGGGGAGGCACACATAGAGATGGTTCTGAGTGCTGGGAGCCTGTCTCACCCCCTACTCACTGTAACTCTCCCCTCACTACACTAAGCTTCATTATTCATTGATTCTATGGGATGTGGCTAAGACGCCGACGGACGGCATGCCGGACGCCAGTATACCGATGCCGAAATCCAGACGCCCGTCAGGAACCCGAAGATGCAATCCCGATAGGATCAAGATACCGACGTCGGCATCCCGAAAGTAAGTATACTAGCATTAGCCTTGGGATGGGTGGCTCACTGAATCTGCCTTGGAGAGGGGACATGGTCTTGCCTCTCTCCTGGAAGCGACTCCTGCCGGCAGAGAGACCTGGGAAAAACTGCCTACCCCGGCGGCGGGCGCCTCTGTACACCCGCTTCCACCCCCCATGACTACATAACACCGGTTATTAGGCTAAGAGCAGAGAAGAGGGGGAGGAACATCAGTGTGTGGAGCCAATAGCTGAGCGCCTGAGCTTCGCTCTCTCCGCCCCACGCATGACTTCACCCATCAGTGCATCCAAGTTTCAAAGCCATCCTGAGAGTTGCCCGTTACCATGCTGAGTGGACTGTGGTTCCAGCGTGATTATGCCATTCGCTGACTTTGCTCCACCTGTCCTGTCCTCCTGGTCACTTACAGCAGGATGCTCACCTTACTCCCAGCCCTGCGCACCGCCCGCCGTCTGCTGCTCCAGGCCGTGGCCGGATGATGAGCGTGTTTGCAGGGGTGAGCGCTGCCCCGGAGCCCGCCCCACTGCCGGCGGTGGCCCTCCAGCAAAAAAATGTCGCGTTTAGTTGGGGGGGGCGCAGGTAGAAATTTTGCTTAGGGTACCTAGAAGCTTTGCACTGGCCCTGTGTGGGCTGCTCACACCGGTGACACACTGCTCGGCTGATCAGGAGCGTTTAATCCGATCATCAGTGAATCGAAAAGGTGTGTACCCAGCTTAAGACTTTAAGAAGGTTTTGACTACTGGCAGTTATCAAATTATGGTGATGATTTAAAAGTGTGTGTGTGTTTTGGGAGCAGGGGCAGTAATCAAAGTTGAAGTGTTCTATTTATCTGAGTAATGGCTACTGGAACCACTTAAATGTGTTTTGCAATCTGTTCTTAGTGATTATACGAGATGAGTGATTCAGATTCTGTGGAATCCGAACTGCTCAGAACAGTGAGGATCCGAGTCCACCCGAGCTGAGGCTCGGGTGTTTCCACCGACTCGAATCCCCACTGCAAGCCCGACGCCAGCGTCCTGACATCGGATATCGCGAGAGTGCCGAACTCTCGCGAGAGGCGAGAGGTCGTCTCTACATAAGGCGCCGTGACTCGGCACCATTTGTCATGCACGCTCAAGACTGTGCGCTACTCTGCAACTGGGCGGGCTGGCTGAGAGGGGGCACGCTGATCACTGGCTGGCTGAGTGGCTGTATAGGGGGATACACTGCACGCTGATGCTGCGCTATACTCTGCTGATTAAGTGCTGTGTCCAGAGACTCACACGCGGCTGTGACTGTGTAAGGGGGCACACTGACAGCAAGAAGTGGCTGTGTGTAAAAAAAAGTAAAAAAATAGAAAATAAAAAACTTATTTGTTGGTGCTGTAAGCCCTCTGTGTATAAAAAATGCAAGCACCGTGACTCCGTGAGCCATAGCCCTCTGTGTAAAAAAAAATACAAGCACCGTGACTCTGCGGGCCTTATCCCTCTGTGTATACCAGCAATGTGACTCAGTGGGCCTTAGCCCTCTGTGTATACAAGCACCGTGACTCCATGTGCCTTAACCCTCTGTGTATACAAGCACTGTGACTCTGTGGTGTCTGTGCCGCTGCTCTGTCGCTTAGTAACCAGTAAGCTCACTGCAACCTATGGCCAATAATGGAGAAAAAAATATTATAAGCTGTGAGGTGGTCTAAATTGACTGTAAATGACTGGAAATTAATGTTATTGAGGTTAACAATACTACTCTAGGAAGAAAAAAAAGCTCAATTAATGTGATTTTAGCTTTTTTTGTAAATTTTTGTAAAAAAATCCAAATCGAAAGCCGGACGACGAATTAGAACCAAATCCAAATGCGGCAAAAATGGTCCGGCGCACATCCCTACTATAAAGACTCCATAGAACTCCCAACTTTTTATATCATAACATAATAGAGTTAATGTGTCGTACAACATCATGGAGTTACTGCTGTGATGTCTTTACCTGCAGATAAGCCTATACCTGCCAACACTTGTGTTGCTTGTATGAAAGGGATAGATTCTCTTTAAATGAATGGTTCTCAGTCTTGATTTCACACAGTTGGAAAATACTGTACATGGAAATGGCAGTAGCAAAATCTCTTGATTTACTTAGCATGTAATTGTAAAAGAATGTAATTTTTCACTCTTGAAAATAAATGGAATTTCATAATTGGAAAGTCTATCATGCTTCCCCATCCAGATCATTTTACAAGTACATTAGTCATGATTTCTAAGGAGATTCTGTACTCACTGCTTAATATATTGAAACCTATGGGAGCACGATACATAAAAGCAGCCATGCATGAATGCCAGTTTTAAGTGAGCTTAAAGTTGCTTTGTAAGGAGTCACTTTGAAAAAGATACCTGTTAAATCAGGTTTTCTACCAAACGTGAATACTGATAATAAAATGTCTCATTGTTCTCAATGAGAAAAGTGTGAAAATAAATTATGCACAGTGCTTCTCGTTTTGGCAACATGTGGGATGAAGGGAAAATAACAAATGATTAAGCACCTTTTTGGATTATTAGCGTTAAAAAGCATATACTGCACAAGGGTCTCTACAGACAATGTTAGACATTATGTAAACGGTTTCCGGTCACATGATCGACAGTTACCATGTCAATATTCATAATGTCAACACTAGAATGTTGACCTGGTTCAACATGTTGACATGCATCATTTCTACCTCCTCGGAATGTTGACATGTTCACAATGTCACTATGTTAAATGTCAGGATTCTCAGAATGCCATCTGTTAGGGTTAGTCACTGCTGGGAGGGTGGATTAGGCTTAGGCACTAGGGGGAAGTTAGGGTTAGGCTGTGGGGAGAGTGGCTAGGGTTAGGCACTAGGGGGAGGGTTAGGGGTAAGGATTAGGTATAGTATTAAAATCATACTTGCCGACCCTGATTGTCAGGGAGACTCCCTGAAATAGCAGCAATCTCCCTGACTCCCTGAAGAGTCCAGCAATCTCCCTGATTGCACCTTACCCCCATTATGTAGCTGTTATATACTTTTAAAAAAAATAAGAGCTATATACATTCATATGGTATAATCAGTGCCATTTCCCTGCATTGGTTATAAGGCACAATGCTGTAACAAGTACATCTTACTGAGCAATAACTGCTGCTTTGGGGCTCGTTCGATTTCGATGTAAGTCAACTTTATGACACGCCTCTCAGCCGGAAAAGGTACATGTCCATTTTAACGCCACACTCAAAGGTATTTCTTTCAAAATCTCCTTGAAATGCTTTTTCAATAGTAGACAAGTATGATTAAAATACTCACCGGAACACGCTTAGTCACACGCAGGGACAGCCCACCTGCACGTACGCCGTAGGCCTGTTTCTGATCGCAAAAGGGGAGTGTCCTTGTAAAAAAAAGGGGTGTGATTACATCTCACGTGGGCGTAGCGTGAGTCACGGAGGCATGGCTTCGCGGCATGCCCCCCGTATTTCAGTATCCGGCCAAGAAAGACGCCAGTAGGCGGAGCTGCTCGGCCAGGGTTTAACAGCGGACCAGCCCATCAGGAAGTGCCAGATGGCCAGTCCGCCCCTGGTCACACATCTGAGTCCATCATTATATTATACAGTTTAGAGCACCCGCCAGTGCTAAAGTGCATGCAGCAGGCCCGGACTCCCGCTCACCTGGACCCCCGCTCCCCTGGGGAACACTAGGGTGACAGCCTGCACAGCAGTCAACTGTGCAGGTAGACAGGGGCAACAGTCAGCTGTGTGGGGAGGTAAGGAGGCAGCAGTCAGCTGTGTGGGGAGGTAAGGAGGCAGCAGTCAGCTGTGCGGGGAGGTGGGGGGGACAGCAGTCAGCTGGGTGAGGAGCCGGGTGCACTTTGCCGGGGGTGCATCGCTGCGTGGTGCCAGCCGACTCTGCCTCTGCACTTTAGAATCATAGGGGATGCAAGGAGAACAGTGCCCTCTGGAGCTCATTCAGACCAGCTCGCTAAAAAGCAAACGCTCGCTGCTGCCGATGGTATGCAGTGTGTATGCATTGTGCGTATGCATCGCAGTGCGCGTGCTCATACCTTAGCGAAAATTCACAATGCATTCGCTCATTGCGCATAGAGTGTGAGTAGCCCAGCCCAGCAGTGAGAGTGACAGGGGAAGCCGTTTTTAGGTGGTAACAGGGGCTGGCCATTAAAAACAGGGGAGTGGAGGTGCAAACGGAGGCGTGCCTGAGCATCTCAATGGCGGTTTAGAGGTGTCCATAATTATGGTCAACCTCAAGCGCTGCGATTGCATCCGATGTTACCCGATGTACCGATGGTTGTATACACTTCCTGGACATGGCGTGCACAAGTGGGCACTTAAGACAGGCTGATGGATGTCTGAAAACTCTATGTGATCGCTCTCTAAGAAATACTGGGCATACTAATGCATTGCTGTGCGATTGCACTGCCTACGCAATTTGCATACACATCGTACGAGCGATCGCATCTAGAGAGCGGCTCTGAATCAGCTCCTCTGTACTACTACTGGAGCGCTGGGGACCCGACCACACTCACTTATTTATAATTTGGCTGCTGTGCATTTATAAAATAAACATTATTTTAGAAATATATTATTTTCTCTATATTTTACTTGATTTATTTATTTATTTATTTCATAATCCTATACAAGGGCTGCAGGAGGAAAGTCTCCGCAGTAATGACAGTTTTTCGGAAGAGATAATGTACTGGAGGCATGATGAATGCCTTCATTATTTAGGTAGAACTCAAAGCAAGTTCTAAACTTAATTAACACTGCATATTTTTAGCTTTGATGAATAGATCCATTAATGTGCTTGTTAATGTTATAGAGTGGTACTTAGAACTTGATTCAGACCTGCTCGCTAGGATGCGATCGCTCGTTGCTGGACGATATTTACGTTCTGCGCATGCGTAAGTATCACAATGCGTGCGTGCGAACCACTCCGACAGATCAGGAAGCACTCGCTCGCTCAGCATAGACAGCCCAGTGTAATGAATGACAGGAGAGGCCGTTTGTGGGTGGTAACAGGGGCAGGACACTAGAAACGGGGCAGTGGAAGTATGAACGCAGGCGTGCCTGTGTGTTTCAACGCCGTTTCATAGGCGTGCATAATTAACAGGCAGCGTCATAGTACACGTCACCTGGTTGTTTTTCACACTGAAGGGATCACAGTGCTTGCGACCAGGTATAGTCAACCTCAAGCGCTGCGATCGCATCCGATGGTGCTCGATGTACCAATGTTTTCATGCACTTCCTGGAGTTGACGTGCACAAGTGGGCGTCTTATGAATGGATGGTGGACGTCTGCATACACAATGTGATCGCTCGTCAAGACATAGTGGGTGTGCTAATGCCTTGCCGAGCGATCGCCTTCCTTGCTGGGTGTGCGCTGGATTTGCATACGCTGGGAGTGCGCGATCGCATCTAGGGAGCGGCTCTGAATCAGGCCCTTAGTGTGCCTGTTACTGTTATAGAGGCGTACTTAGGGCCTGATACAGCAAGGAACGCAGTTGCTTATACGCACGCTATCTCCTGATTGTTGGGTCCTGCGCATGCGTATGAATCGCAGCATGCGTGCGCAAACCAGTCATTGCGTTCAGGACTGCGATTGCAATGACTACACAGACCCATCGCAGGGTGATTGACAGGAAGTGCCATTTGTTGGTGGTGACAGGGGGGTGGTTGGACGATTGCAGGCGTGCCAGTGCGTTTTTTGATCGCCGTTGCAATAAGAGCTGTCCTTGGCGCAGATGGAACTTCTGGGTTTATGTGCATGCACAAGCCGCGGGGGACCCATGGGAGAGATCTTACTGAATCCCTCTCTGGGAAGTCACCCAAAGAGAAGCCCATTGGCTTCTGTTAGGCACCAGGTTCATAATCTGGAAAGCTTTGCATTTATGGAGGTTTGACCGCATTTTTCATCATAGTGCATCCCGTCAGCATTGGAACCAGTGTAGCGTTGCACAGTCTTCATGTATTAACTATTCACCTTAGAACTCTGGACCTCATTCAGACCCGCTCGCAAGAAAATTTTGTAGGCAAGGAGGGGGGGTGGCTGGTCAAACGGAGGCGTTCCTGAAGGAACGAGTGCCGTTTGTGGGTGGCCCTACTGACATCTCTCGTGATGTCAGTAGTGAGCTTCCTGCTCTATTTGAGCAGGAAGCTCACTGGGGCTTGTGGCAGACGAGACCCTATCACAAGGGTCTTGTCGCAAGCCCTATGGTCGTGATAATCGCGACCATCACCTCAGGGACGACCCTAGCCCAAATTTTTTGGTAAGCGAATAGATTTTTTGGCGCCCCCCTATGCAGTGCCTGCGGTAGTGGCCCCCCCTGTGCAGTGCCCCCAGTAGTGAGCTTATATAGTGCCCCCAGTAGTAGTCCCCCTATGCAGTGCCCCTTATATAGTGCCCCCAGTAGTAGTCCCCCCCATGCAGTGCCCCCAGTAGTGGTCCCCCCTCTTGTAGTGCCCCTAGTAGTCCCCGCTTGTAGTAGTCCCCCATTGTTGTGCCCCCAGTGGAGGTTCCCCCCATGTAGTGCCCCCAGTAGTAGTCCCCCCAGTAGTAATCCTCCCTTCAAGTGCCCCCAGTAGTAGCCCCCCTTCAAGTGCCCCCAGTAGTAGCCCCCTTCAAGTGCCCCCAGTAGTAATCCCCCCTTCTAGTGCCCCCAGTAGTAATCCCCCCTTCAAGTGCCCCCAGTAGTAGTCCCCCTTCTAGTGCCCCCAGTAGTAATCCCCCCTTCTAGTGCCCCCAGTAGTAATCCTCCATTCTAGTGCCCCCAGTAGTAATTCCCCCTTCTAGTGCCCCCAGTAGTAATCCCCCCCTTGTAGCCCCCCCAGTAGAGACACACGTAATAAAAAAAAACACTTACCTGAACCCCCGCTCCTGCTCCCGCCACCGCTATCAGCTACTCCGTCTGTTCTCCAGGGCCACTTTGCATTATGGGAGAGACTTCATGACGTCATGACGTCTCTCCCATTACCCACTGCGGAGCCGGAAGATGGCTCCCGCAGTGGGAGCAGCAGCAGCCGATGAGGATATTAGTATCCTAATAATAAGCTCAGTCCTTATTATTAGGATATCTGTCGACACTTTTTATAAATTATTATAGATATTTCTCCTTCATCCACTAGGGGACACTGGAGTCTCAATACAATGGGGTATAGGAGTGGGTTAACCGGGAGCTGGCACCTTAAAAAAAACTAACAGTAGCTAGCTCCTCCCCCTCTATACCCCCCCAAGCCAGTCTAAAGAAGTGTGCCCTGGGAGCTGGACGTTGATCTCCCGTTTAGGGCTTATTTTAATAGAAAGAATGACCTCCAATCAGCAGGAGGATGGACAGGCAGCCCACTGCCCCTGCCTGTCTACACCGATGGATGCTGCCGGGGGAGACCTCACCGCTGCTGCACAAGGGTTTGCGCTGAGGTTTCCTGCTACAGGGACCTCAGTCTCTGGGGAACCCAGATACGCGCTGGTTGCAGTGCTCGTAGCGATTCCCACAGCACATGCCCGCCGCCGGCAGCATAGGCAGGGTCAAGGTTAGTGTCTCCTGGCTCCCTGGTTAGCAGAGGAGCCAGGACTTTATAATAGGCGGGCATTTCACAGTTGCCGCTCGCGCGGAGGGCGCCATAGCGGGGGGGGGCGGAGCCTAAGTTTTTCCTCTGCTTCTGCCTCCCATCAGCCTCAGCGCTTCTAAAGAACGCTGAGGGGCCATTTTGGAGCACTACTAAGTGTCTGGAGTCAGGCTAGTACTCAGTTATCAGCCCTTGCTATTATTGTTGCAGCTGTTCAGTGCATTGCTTATCCCCCTCTGTGCCCCTTCTCAGTCAGTCATACTGTAGGTGTGATTGTGATTACTACTGTCGTTTTTTTCTGTCTGTGTGTGTGTGTGTGTGTTTGTGTGTGGTAACAGTAATGTCTACCAAAAGGCAGCCCAAAATGCCTTTTCCTGCAAGACTTGTGGGGAAAAATTCACACAGGGACAGCCTAATGCTTCCTTACTGTGTGATAATTGCATGTCTCAGCCTCAGGACTCTGTTAATGTGAGCCAGCCTATGTGGTCGGATCAATTAACATCAGTTATATCCAACCTGTCATCTGAGTTGGAAGCAGCTCGCAGGGACAGGGAGAGGCTGAATCAGACAGCAGCTGAACCAGATTGGGCCCGATCTCTAGCAAGATCGGTAGAGGGTCTTACAAAGGCAATGTCCTAGACTCCCTCTGCATCTACTCAGGTCCTTAATAAAAGGTTGATTCATAATCCCCTACATTGGGATGAATCAGACGAAGAGGATGTTCAGGACCAAGAGGAGGGGGAAGTGCAGGAGGAGGAGGTTCAGATTACTGAGGAAATTGAACCTGCATCACAAGGGGTAGAGGCCTTGATTACAGCAGTACGACAGGTGTTACATGTGGAGGAGGTAGAGGTAACTGCAAAACCGTCTATTTTTGGTAAAAGGGTTAAGCAGTCCGTTACCTTTCCAGCATCGGAGGAACTGGATGATATTCTCTCTATTGCATGGAAACACCCAGATAAGAGATTTCAAATGAACAAGAAGTATCTCTCTTATTACCCCTTTCCGCAGGACAGTAGGAGATTGTGTGAAACTCCTCCTGTGGGAGACCCATCAGTAGCCCGTCTTTCTAAAAAGACAGTACTTCCAGTGCCGGGTGCTGTTGCTTTAAAAGAGACCTCGGACAGGAAGCTGGAACAGACATTAAAATCTCTATACACTGTAGCAGGGGTTTTGATGCGTCCGGCTCAAGTCTGCTGTTGGGTGAACAAAGCCATTGAGAATTGGGCTTTGCAGCTAGCGGAAGGGATTAGGTCCGGGGCACAACCCGATGACCTCATTCAGTTAGCTGAGCAGATTGCAGAATCAGCTGCATTCCTGGGGGAAGCGTCAAAGGACATTTGCGGTCTATCCGCCAGATCTTCAGCATTGGCTGTGTCAGCTAGAAGGGCTCTGTGGTTGCCTCAGTGGCAAGCAGACGCAGAGTCTAAGAGAGCAGTCGAGGCTCTTCCTTTTACGGGGGAGGTTCTTTTCGGCTCGGAATTAGATACGTGGATCTCACAAGCTACAGGTGGGAAATCCACTTATTTACCATCTGCTACCCCTCCTCCTACCAAAAGACCCTTGGCAGGTCCGTCCTTTCGGTCCTTTCGTGCCCCAGGGAGATTTAGAGGGCGTGCCAGAGGATACCCAGCGTTCTCCAGGGGTACCAGAGGCCGGGGTAGAGCATTGTCTTCAGCTGCCTCCAGCTCACTGCAGGATAAAGCAGCTGCAAAGCCTACCGCATGACGTTCTCCCTTCTCATTTGGGGGACCCCAGAGTAGGGGCTCGACTCCTATGTTTCAAGGACATTTGGAACCAGTCTTGTCAGGACGCCTGGGTTCGGGATGTCATTGTTCAGGGACTAAAGCTGGATTTCAGAATACAGCCTCCCACTCGTTTTTTCAAGACAGGTTTACCTCAGGTTACGGAAAAACGTGTAGCTATTCAGGAGGCAATAGAGAAACTGTTATTGTCTCAGGTAATAGTCAGGGTTCCATCCCACCAGAAATGTCAAGGGTTTTATTCCAGTTTGTTCGTTGTGCCCAAGCCGGACGGCTCCATGAGGCCCATCATCAATCTCAAGGAATTAAACCCTTATCTGCGAGTCTTCAGATTCAAAGTGGAATCTCTCCAATCTGTGATTGCGAGTCTCGAGAAAGACGAGTTTATAGTGTCCCTCGACATAAAGGATGCTTATCTCCATGTACCGATATGGCCCCCTCATCAGGTTTTTCTTCGTTTTGCAATACTAGACTCACATTTTCAATTTCAGGCCCTGCCTTTCGGTCTTTCGTCAGCACCAAGGGTATTTACAAAGATTATGGCAGAAATGATGGCACTGCTGCATCGTCAGGGTATTGTCATTGTTCCATATCTGGACGATCTCTTGATAAAGGCCTCGTCACGGGATCGCCTGTTAAAGGACATTCATCTAATGCAGAGTGTTCTCCTACAGCATGGATGGATCCTAAATTTCAAGAAATCCTCCCTGATCCCCACCCAACGCCTACTTTTTCTGGGAATGATACTAGACACAAGGGAACAAAAAGTATTTTTGCCCCAGAACAAGGTTGTCCCCATTCAGCACCTGGTGCGCATGGTTTTACAGCATCGCTGGTTGTCGGTACATCTCTGTATCCGTCTTCTCTGGAAAATGGTAGCAGCTTTCGAGACGATACAATACGCAAGATTTCACGCCCGAACCTTTCAGTTAGATCTTCTTTCCCAGTGGTCAGGGTCCCACCTGTTTCTACATCAGAGGGTTCTTTTGGCGCCGCAAACACGAACATCCCTCATATGGTGGATGAATCCCTCTCACCTGTTGGCGGGAAGAAGATTTGCGAGGTGGGATTGGATACTCATCACCACGGACGCAAGCCTAAGAGGGTGGAGAGCAGTGACCCTGGGAAGGCATTTCCAGGGGCTCTGGACTCAACAGGAAGCAAGTCTATCCATAAATGTGCTGGAGTTGAGAGCAGTGTTTTATGCCCTTCAGAAGGCGCAGCCCATATTGAGGGGTCAGGCGATCCGAGTTCAGTCAGACAATGCCACGGCAGTGGCCTATATAATCAAACAAGGTGGCACAAAAAGCAGAGTCGCTATGAGGGAGGTAAGCAGGATTTTGATATTGGCAGAGGAATTTGCAGTAGCAATTTCTGCAATATTCATTCCGGGTGTAGAGAACTGGGAGGCCGACTATCTCAGTTGGCAGAACATCCATCCGGGGGAATGGTCCCTGAATCCTCAGGTGTTCCATCAACTGACTCTGAGGTGGGGCTGTCCGCAAGCCGATCTCATGGCGTCAAGAGTAAATCACCAGTTACCAGTCTTCTACTCCAGGACAAAGGATCCTCAAGCTGCAGCGGTGGACGCACTGTCAGCTCCGTGGCCCTTCCATTACATCTACGTCTTCCCTCCGTTTCCTCTCATTCCACGCTTGCTCCAGAGAATTAAGCGAGAAGGAGTCAAGGTACTACTAGTAGCACCAGATTGGCCCAGGCGAGCGTGGTACTCGCAAATACAAAATCTGTTAATAGAAGTACCTTGGCCCCTACCCCTTCAGGAGGATCTTCTTCTGCAGGGGCCATTCGTTTATCAGAACTTACGGCGGCTTCATTTAACGGCTTGGCTACTGAAAGGGCCATCCTCAGAAGCAAGGGGATCCCGTCCAGCGTGATTCCCACTATGCTGCGGGCCAGGAAGGATGTCACCTCTCAGCATTACTATCGCATATGGAAGGCTTATGTTATTTGGTGCGAGAGACGTAATTACCCTCCAGCTGTTTTTAGGACATCACGTCTCCTCCTTTTTCTTCAGGCCGGTCTAACAGCGGGCCTTCGTCTAGGTTCCTTAAAGGTACAGATATCTGCATTGTCAGTTTTCTTTCAGAGGAAATTGGCCTTGCTTCCAGATGTTCAGACCTTTTTACAAGGAGTCATCAGAATTCAACCTCCTTTCGTACCGCCCACTGCACCTTGGGATTTGGATTTAGTCTTAACGTTCCTTCAGTCTGAAACCTTTGAGCCTTTACACAGGGTAGAAATGAAGTATTTAAACTGAAAGGTGGTTCTGCTGTTGGCGCTCGCCTCAGCAAGGCGAGTATCGGAGCTCAGTGCCTTATCCTGTCGTCCCCCCTTCCTCATTTTTCATGAGGATAGGGCGGAGTTACGCACGCAGGAATACTTTCTTCCCAAGGTAGTGACTGCTTTTCATATAAATCAGCCGATAGTGGTTCCGGTTTTCAAAGATGATTCTCCAAATTCGAAGTTATTGGATGTAGTCAGGGCTCTTAAGATTTACGTGGACCGGACGGCTTCCCTCCGTAAATCTGACACATTATTTATTAGGTTTGATTTGGCCCGTCCAGGTTGGCCGGCGTCCAAACAAACCATTTCAAGATGGATTTGCCTGGCTATCAGACAGGCGTATGTGGTGGCTTCCAGACAGCCACCTGGTACCATTACCGCTCATTCAACACGCTCGGTAGGTCCTTCTTGGGAGGCTGCTCGGGGGGGTTTCATTAAACCAACTTTGCACAGCAGCTACTTGGTCGGGAAAGCATACTTTCCTTAAGTTTTACCGATTTGATACTTTTGCGGCCTCCGCTTCTGAGTTTGGTCGTGCAGTACTGCAGGGTTCTCAGTGCTCTCCCACCCGGGATGTAAGCTCTGGGACGTCCCCATTGTATTGAGACTCCAGTGTCCCCTAGTGGATGAAGGAGAAAATAGGATTTTGTTACTTACCGATCAATCCCTTTCTCCGATTACACAGGGGACACTGGACGCCCTCCCTGCGCTGTTCTTTTCTGCAAAATGCTACAGTTGTTGCATTAGGTCGTTTGATTGGTCTGTTACCGTTTTTCTTTCTGTGTATGATGTGTTAGTACATGGATGTAGTTATTGTAGCTTTTCTGTCTCCTTCTCCTTACTTCCAGCTCTCCTCGGGCACAGTTATTTTAAGACTGGTTTGGGGGGGTATAGAGGGGGAGGAGCTAGCTACTGTTAGTTTTTTTTTTAAGGTGCCAGCTCCCGGTTAACCCACTCCTATACTCCATTGTATTGAGACTCCAGTGTCCCCTGTGGAATCGGAGAAAGAGATTTATCGGTAAGTACCAAAATCCTATTTTTTTTTTGTCATCTGCATCCTTGCTTCATTTTCCCAGCATTTACCATGCTGATCATTTCCATGCATTCCACCAAGTCCTGGTATTTGCTGGCGTGGATGACATAAAGTAGAAGGCTTAAATTCTGATACATCACAGATGGAGCTCATGCCTTTGTGTGTATGGTAAAGTGTTGTGCAGTACACAGCTGAGCTGATTATGTCAGAAGAATAACACGTTTTCCACTTCTGGTTACTGCAAACTAAGAGCTCATTTCCATGTACGTTTCTTAAAAATAGCCTGTCACAGTGCTGTGCCGAACTGTGGAAGGAGACCGCTCTCCTCTATTCATCTCATGATGCAAATGATCTTGGATAATCTACACAGTAGAGGAATGTTAGGCCCCAGGGTACAATTATTGCTGCAGTGAATTTTGATTATCCATATAATAATATTCTGGTGTCTGCTACTGTTTTGTATAAAACTATTTGCTCTGATTTGTTTTTCATAACTAGAAAACCATCTAATACCGCTTTTACACCAGAACAAAATCCCGGGTTTTTGCTGCGTCTACCCGGGTCGCAGCTCAGTGTAAAAGGGTCCCTGAAAAATAACCCAGGTCAAGTGACCCAGCAATCCAACCCAGGTAGCTACCAGGGTTGGACCCAGGATGGAACCGGGTAATGGTGCAGTGTAATTGGCGCAACCAGGGTTATCTGACCTGGGTCATGCCTAAACTGAGCTGATTGGTGGTTGTGGAGCATTCACCTCCCACTTTTTATGACCTCACAGGTTTAGCTGGGCAGACCTGAGTTCAGTGTGAACAGGGCTGACTTGGGAGTAACCAAGATCGAAGGTGCAGTGTAAATGGGCGACAGAGGAGACGTCAGTGGGGCCGGCCCCAGACGGTAGGCGTTCCCATGGGAACGCCTCCGTCTGGGCAGCCACGCCCCCGGCGCGCTCACCAAAGGGGGCGTGCTGTCACTCACCATTGACAGCACGCCCCCTTTGTAGCGAGACCCATAGCGACGGCTTGCCCATTGCTATATGGGTCTCGCGCATGCGCACGACGGAGCCGGGTCCGTTGTGCGCATGCGCATGATGGAGCCGGGTCCGTCGTGCGCATGCGCACTGGCCTAACATCGACCCGCTTGCGAGCGCTCAGCGCTCACGAGCGGGTCTGAATCAGGCCCAGGGTTCCAAACCGAACCAGAAACGGAATTTAGCCGGCGCCGATCCAGGATATTCCTGAGTCGGCGCCGTTCACACTGTCCCCGGGTCTGCAGTGACCCGGCTCTTCCGGTGTGGAAGTGGACGCTTGGAGATTACGTCATCTCCAAGCACCACTGAAGCCGGCCAATCGGCACACTCCAGGTCTTTGTGACCCGGATCGCGCCGTTTACACTGCAGGGTTTCATGGGTCATTCCTGTGTTAAATCTTGCAAGTTACCTGGGTTGGATTGTCAGGTCACTCGAACCGGGAATCCAACCCAGTCCTCTTTTACACCAAGGAGCTACCCGGGTTAACCCTGCAATAACTCGGGTTTTAGCTCTGGTGTAAAGGGCTATAAGAGTAGTCAATTATAATATGAAATTTGCTGGTACTATACTGTTTCTAAATACAATAAGGCTCATTCACTAAATTGAAAACGAAAGTACAAGCTGCTAGTAAGATTTGGGGGTATATTTACTAAAGGTCGATTTTAATTGATTCAGAATCGATGAACAATGATGTTGTGTTTCTGGGGCTAGATCACACATTTACTAACAGACAATTTTTTTATTTGGTTTTTAAGTATTAGTAAATGTGTGATTTAGCACCAGAAACACAACATTGATGTTGATCAATCGATTTTAAATCAAAATTGCCTACTTTTGAAAAAGCATTTCAGGGAGATTGTAATAGCAACACCTATGACGCGGCGGTAAAGTGGGCGTGTACTGCTACATCTGTGTCATAAAACTGACTTACATCCAAATGTAAAGAGAGCCCAAAAGCAGTTAGTAAGATCTATTTGTTGATGAAAACACACTAATACTTTTCAGAAAATGCATGTAGCCATAGGGATCATTGTGCCTTATATAACCAATGCAGGTAAATGATACTAATGATCCCTTTTGAATGTATATATCTCTGGGTTATTTTATATAACAGCTTCATGGGGGTGCAATCAGGGAGATTGATAGCCTCTTCAGGGAGACAGGGAGATTGCTACTATTTCAGAGAGTCTCCCTGACAATGAGGGAGAGTTGGCAAGTATGTTTTAAATCAATCAACATTGATTAAAATTGACCTTTAGGAAACAAACCTCTTGGTCTATAATAAAACCATTTATATACTCAACATGTCTGGACAATGTCTTGAATTAATTGCAAAGAAAGGACATTCTAGTACTGTAGCTCTGATGGGCTACCAGGGCCGTAGCTAGGGTAGTGCGTCCGGTGCTATCGCAGAGGGCACCACAGGTCAGGGGGCGCTGTTTGGGCCTGTAAAATTTCTATGTTATCATTCTTGCTTGTAGCTTCCTCTTATTTCATCCTCAGCATCTCCTGGCCTCTCCTATCTCTTACCAGGCCTTTCCCCCATGAAGCCATGGCCCTTTTTTGGGTGCATTATGTCCCTTTGAAAAATGAGGGGGGCGCCAATGCTCTTTCTGGCACAGGGCACCAAAAAGTCTAGTTACGGCTCTGTGGGCTGTTATTGAGGCAGATATGCTAATGACCATTTAATAGCTAATTTCATTCATTTAGAAATACTATGATTCCTTTTCTGCTCTCAATTTATTATTTATGTTATATGAATGTGTCTTTATATACTGTATTTCCTCATATACAACATAGCAGAAGTTCTAAATATAGGACACACAATCATATACACAACACATACTTATAGATTCTATGTACAAATAGATAACCATTAGGGGTAAATTTACTAAAGTGAGAGTTTTTAGAAGTGGAGATGTTGCTCATAGCAACCAATCAGATTCTAGCTATTATCTTCTAGAAGGTGCTAGTTAAATGTTAAGTAGAATCTGATTGGTTGCCACTTCTAAATAACTTTCATGTTAGTACATTTACTCCTTAGGGGCACATTCAATTAGAAGCGAAAAGTCACGTGCTTTTCGCATGCCAGACTTTTCGCCGACATCACTGGTTTTCCATGCAGACAAGCATCGCGCTCGTCCCCGCTTATCCCCGTATTCAATTCCAAATCAGCGAAGACGGAACCCGGCGAATTCGAAACCAGCAAAAAGTCCTGTCAGATTTGGGGAAATCAGCCTGACACCTCCCAAAAGATGCTCTGACATTGGGGATCACTCTAGATACCCCCGAATAGGCCCGTTGAAGGTATTTGGGGTACTCAAATGATCTCAAAAGCTGTTAATTAGCATCTTTGCAGAAGTGGTGAAGAATAGCATTTAGCATTTTTTTCCCTGAAAATAAGTAGCCCCAGCAAAATTGGGGTACACGAAAATGGGTCCTAGCATATTTTAAAGTTGCTAAAGTGAAGTATTAAAAAATTTAAAATATCCACCTGCTGCAAACACCTGCAATCTTAAAAATACCTGGGGCATTCTTGGGGGCCCCCCTGGAGTCTATTTCGCTAGTTTTTAAGTTTGTCCCCCAACTTTTGTTTTTTTTTGCCCCCAAAATGAAAGTACTTTTTTGGGGTGTTCTTATGTTCTTTTTACATTTTTTTTGACACAGTTTACCTTTGGGGGCCTGTCCCAAGGTTGCAGGGTGGATCCCTCAAGTTTACACCCCAAAACCCCAATTCTGTACTTTTTTCCGACAGCTTTCATAGGCAAATCAAAATCTTTTTCGCCTATTCCTATGTATTGACTTTCCGCACCGGTAAAGTCTGTGGAATTGAATGTGGGGAAAAGTTTTCGCCTGGCGAAATGACGTCACCGGCGAAACTTTTCTACAGAAACGGACTTTTCGCACCTAATTGAATACCCCCCTAAGTGTTTAGATTCACAGTACACATCATAGGGTCAGTGATACATATAAAATATTTCCTCAGACATACAGTAATAGTATTCTGGATACACACCAACTGATTTCAAAAGCAGGTAGCAACAAAGAAGGGGCGTCACTTCCCTTCAAAACAGAATTAAGAAAGCAACAATTAACGCAGTGCTATAGGGAATAGCTATATATATATATATATATATATATATATATATATATATATATATATATATATAGCAACAAATTAATAACATATAAAAACAATGTGCAAAAAAAACCTAACCAGCATAAATTGAAAATTCCCTCTGGAATGGTACCCACATCTGAAATAAAAACATTCAGCTCAGGCAGGATGGCCCTACTACCACATCAAATGGCTTACTGTGATCGCTGGTCCTGTATATGCTGGAATTATGACACAGAATACACTCTGTATGATGCATATTAAAACTGGTTAAGTGCTAATTATGCCCTCTTCATGGACTGGACACACTCCCCCTAAAGGCAAGCATTTTGGAACCCCCCCCCCACTAGAAATCCTGCTTTTGCCCCTGGGTGCTGCTACGGTATGTGAAAAGCTCTGTACAGTATATGGGTAAGAGGTGGTGGATGTGATGAGCAGCTCCCGGTATTGAGATAAGTGGGTCTATTCACTAAGCCTTGGACAGAGATAAAATGGAGAAAGATAAGTTCCATCCGTGACTCAGCTCCTGTCATTTCTCAAACACAGCCTGTGACATGGCAGTAATGAACTGATTGGTTGAGACTTATCTTTATCCATTTTATCTCTCTCCAAGGCTTAGTGAATAGACCCCTAGGTCCTTGATGCATTCACCATTCCAAACCGATGGTTTGCTCAGAAGGCATGTCACATCATTGTCTTGGGGGCTGTCCTTGTCATTTTACAGGCAACCATATTCTTTGAAATAGGGGATTGTTTGGTGAAGACCAATAAGAGAAATAGGGGGTTTCTCTTTTTGGTCTCAACTTGAAGTTGTCAGAGAATGGGGTAGGTGGGAGGGGGCTGGGGGCTGGGGTAATCTTAAAGTTTACCTTACAGTAATCCCAAATTTGACAAGATAAGTGAATTTTGGAGTGAGAGACTGCTGGAATAGGTCTTCCTCTAGCCAGGACAGCAGCAACGATGACCTTGCAGGAGACGGCTTCCAGAGTAGTACATCTAGGAGCAAGATCGCTTGCAAATCAGGCTAATGTATGGCTGAAATACCAGGTAATAAAGGTGAATATCAAGAAAGACACTGCACCCATTGGGGATGGTTTGTCTTAGATGTATATAAAGTTATCCCTCAGGTCTTTAATTTTTCCAAACCAATTGTACAAATTATGTTTGTATTTTGGTCAAAGTGGATTTGGGCTCTTCAATAGACAAAGCCTAGAAGAGGTAAACTAACTCCAGAAGGGCATTCATTACTAAGGGTCACTAGGCTACAAAGTCTGGTGACAATATTTTTTTAGGATAACATAATGTCGATCTTCAAAGTGTTTAATTTGAATGTTATACACATCTACAGTGGTTATTAAAATAATAATATAATCCCCCCACACACATTTTTCTTGCTTTATTTATTTTCCTTTTCAGGAATTATTAACACTTATGAAGACAAAATACTCTTGTAATTTCATTTGAAAAAAATGAAAGCCTTATCTTAACTAAAAGTAAAAACAGCCAATAATTGATTACATAAGTAATCCCCCCTTTGGGAAGATACCCTTAAATATATCATTGTACAAACAGGTTTCAGTCTCCAGAGGTCACAAATCATTGTTTGCGTATACACCTGTTTTAAGTGTTTATTTTTATTTCAAAGTATATACAGTTGTCTATGGGGCGTATTCATTATAACTAAAAATTCTCTGGAGGTAATTAGGTTTAGAACTCGCATGGAGTTCTACCTAATTACCGAAGGAATTCATCATTCCTCCTTTCCATAACTATCTATTCCGAAAAGCTGTCATTTTTGCGATGACAGCTTTTCGGGAAATAGATACTTTTCCCTGCCTACACTACCTTATCACAGCTGTAATCAGTGCTGTGCATGCGCCGTACCATTCACAAAAGCAGCGCATGTGCCTCACAGATTACACCTGCGATAATTCTGTGTGTGTGTGTGTCCCCTCTCCCCCCCTTCACTTACCTGGCAGGCTGTAGCCGCGGATCCCGACCTCTCGCCCAGCCCCGCTCTGCAGCGGACAGCACAGACAGGCAGAGGGGGCTGAAGATTTTTAATTTTTTTGAAACTTTATTTTTTTCTCACAGCCGCAATGTTGTGAGAACACAGAGCAGCAGCCGGAGCTTAGGAAAGGGACCAGAGTGACGGAGGGAGCCGGCAGAGGACCTGTCCAGCTGAAAGCAGGTAAGTGTAACCCACAGTACTCCACCTGAGAGTGGCGTATGGTAACACCATCAACTTCCGAAAATACATAATTTTCGGATTTTGATGAATAGCCTAATATCCATATCCCCATACTAATATATGGGGACTGTGGCAATTAACGCAGGTGCACTTAACTAGGAGATATCAATGATATCTCCTGTGTTAAGTGTTTTCATTAATACTAAAAAACGGTAATTAAGGAAAATGTCCTTAAAACCTTTATTTTAGTGTTGATGAATAGGCCGCTATGAGAGGTACAACAGTTTGTTAGTTCATTTCAACAAGTTTCATCATGAAAAGCTAAGAGGGAAAGGCTATAAGAAGATGTTAAACCTACTAGCTACTGTAAAGCTTATTGTAATAAAAGTGAAAAGAATATGGTACAACTGACAATTGTCTTGTAGAAACTGTCCTCTAGAAAAAAAATTATGCAATTATAGCCCTGTTAGTCACTACCAAGAGACCAATGGCAACTGTGACAGAGCACCCTCATATTCTATTTTATGCCAGAGCTCACTCATGTCTCTTTTTATGGCATCAGAGCCCCTATGGCCTAAGCTATAAGAGATCCCTCATGTCCCTTTATATGCAACTAATGTGCCAGAGCCCCTCATACCCCATTTATAGGCCACTAATGTGCCAGAGTCCCCTCATGCCATGTTTATATGCCATCACAAAACCGTGCCCCATTGGTTTGGCTTACCTACTTGCTTGTGTTGCCAAACCAAAGCAAAGTGTGTACAGCGACTTTGAAGCCGATTCCAAACCACGGAAGGCCGTGATTTCCGGTCATTACTTGTCCAGGGACTGACAGACTTCCGGACTCAGAAAAGATCTCACAATTTCCGGACTGTCCATGGACATGTGGTAACCCTAGTTGGGAATGGAGGAGAAGCCTATTTTACTTCTAACAAAACCAAGGGCACTGCCATCCTCCTTCATATCTCTCTAGATTTTAAACTTGTTGATTCATATACTGGTCCACATGGACGCCTTAACATTATTGTCTTACAACAATATTCCCACTCCTTCCTTATAATAGCCTCCCTTTATTCTCCCAACAGTGGACAGGTGGCGTTCTTTTGTGTCTTTCTTTCCCGTTTGGGATGAATGATGCAGTGTTTCTTAGTTATTGGTGGCGACTTCAATGCTGTACCAGATCCATATTACGATAGATCCCAAAATATGAAAATTTACTCCTCCTCTTTGCGAGATTGTAAACATTTATTTATCCTTATTAATCAATTTTGCCTCTATGACACTTGAAGAGTTCTTTATCCTTTGAAACTTACGTGTATGCACTTTTCTGTCCCACATACCTTTCACTCAAGGATTGTTCCTTCTTAATCCCCTCGCACTTAAAGGTCTGACTAGGGCATGGGTCTCCCCGTGTTTTGGACCGATCATCTAGTGGTCATATTGTCCATCCACTCAGCAGCTATATATTTCTCTACCCAGCACTGGCACCTAAATCCCCCTCTGCTGTTAAAGTGAAAATGTAGATACAGAGAAAGCCTTGAAGGAATTCTTCTTGATTAATCAGTCCCCAGGAATGTCCCTTACGGTGGTGTGTGAAGCACACAAAGTGACTATTCATGGTCAACTGATCTCTTTAGCTCAACCCCAAAAGCAGGAGGAACATCAGGCCATTTTGGCTTTGGTGTCCCAGATTGGTTGAGCTCACCCTTAAACATCAGCGATTTCCATATAACTTATTAATTTCACTTAAGGGTCAATTGAACCAAATTCTGTCCTGCACAGCAGTCAAACTTTTCGTTGGTTACAGTAGCTGCACTATAATAAGGGTGACGAGGCGGACTCCATCTTAGTTCCTAAATTGTTCTCTCGCAAACATTGTAATAGGATCCATGCCATTAGAGACTCCCAACACTGCTTATTGTATGACCTTCCCCGGATTCAGGGGCAGAACTATGGGAGACAATGGAGGCACCTGCTGCCGGGCGCCAGCACTGAAGGGGCACCTCCTCCATTGCCCAGAATATATTCACCCAACTTAGGGCTGTAACTATTTAGCCTGAGTATACCGTCACTGCTGCCCAATACACTGCACCTTTTCCCGGCACCTGAGAAGCCACCATACACTAATGGAGAGCTCCGTGACAGACCTACAGCTGCCGCCTCCGTTTATCTATAGCCAGTCCCAACTAATTTTTGTCGCTGCTTCCCAGCAGCTTTTTATGTCAGTGTGACATATTTGGAACCCCCCCCACCCACAACTCTCCATATCACTCCTCCTTGGCGGCAGCCCTAGCCTCAGACCCATGCAGCAGTCCCCGGCGCACGCCCTCGCCAACAACTCCCCGTCCCACTCCTCCCTAGCAACAGCCCTAGCTGCGGACCCATGCAACAGTCACGGTGCCATCCCACTCCTCCCTGGCGGCAGCTCTAACTGCGGAGCCGTCAGCAGAATCCTGAGTGGCAGGCCCGAGCATAAGTGTGGCTGCAGATCTTCTTCCAGGTGCTGGATGTCAACAAGGATGCACCAGACGGAGCTGTTGGTAAGAGATCATGGGAGGTCGAGGCCTGGGGCACCAGCGACTGAGTCTGGGGGACAAATCTTTGATGGAGCAACTTCCTTGGATGTGATGCAGTTGGCAGTAGATTGGGCATTTTGTGATTTGTAGTCCCACCACAGTCAGTGGCAAACGCAGGATTTCTAGAGGGGGGCTTCCAAATGCTTGATTTTAGAGTGAGTGTGACCTGTCCATGAAGAGGGCATAATTAGCACTTAACCAGCTTTAATATGCGTCATACAAAGCATATTGTGTGTCATAATTCCAGCATATACAGGACCAGTGTTCACAGTAAGCCATTAAATGCGGCAGTAAGCCATCCTGCCTGAGCTGAATGGTTTTATTTTAGATGTGGGCACCATTCCAGATCATTAGAGGAAGTCCGGGAGTCTGGGAGAGCAGCAGAATAACCTAGCACTGCCCTAGACATATGTACATATTGGGCTCTATAGCAGCATATCCCTAACAGTGAATGTTTTCCAGATCTCCTAGTTGGTGCACAGGTTATTTATTACTGACTGATACATGTTAAAAGATCCACGGGTGGTGCTTTATTTCATTTGTGATACTGTGAAGAACATGTAGCACTAGTAAAATTCTATTCTATTACTATATCTATTGTGGTGTGGGCTGGGGAGGGGGGTTTCCAGGCAGACGGAAACCCCCCCTGCGTTTGCCTATGACAGTGGCAGTCTTACAGTATTGTGACTTTAACTCAGTTCTCAAAGCCACCACATCAGGTGGTTTTCCCCTCCATCGGGGGTATCAGGAAGGCTCCCCACCACATCAGGTAGCTTTCGCCAGGAGGACTCTGAGCCTCATACTAATTGCACCATACAGGTCACTATCTTATCTGTGACTAATACATACAGATGTGTCCACATACATCTATCCTCCATGCGCTATAAGTCGTGTTACACCAAACGTGTGAGGGCAGAGTGACTTGATAACCGCAGCATTTTTTTTGTGCCAATTTTTCACTTCAAATGCGTCTTATTCGCACAGCGATGTGAACAGAACGCACAAGAAGCTTCTGCTGATTAAAATTATATGCAGCATGCCTATGTTCTGTATGTGACGGCGGATGTGTCTGCATATGACATACTATGTTACAGTATCAGCAGTGATGGGGGAACCAAATTATTACTTGCCTCCAGGCGTCTGGGATGAATTGACGCCACTGTCCGGATTGCTGAGAGGTTCCGGGAATTTTATGAAAATTGAGCATTAGGCCTCTAGTCCATCACTTCCCTCTAGAATTGATTGATTTTTATCCTCCTGTCAGCTTTCAGTACTCACTGCTGGTTAGAAGTAATTTCTGAACAATTACCGTACATTTCCTTTGAGGAAATCACCACCATCATAAAGGCCCCCATTTAACAACGAAGCATAACCCGTTTAGCGCTTCATAAAGGGGTTATGCCACCCTTTCTGTCTAAGATTACCGCTATTTGTCAAGCATCACTCTTGCCATCTTTTAGATGGCGAAATCGATGCGCTCCCGATTGCCAACAATGGAGACCCGGCGGTGCCTTTCTGGCTTTAGCTAAGCCTTCCAGGCACTGCCAGGACCCACTGTCATGCACATGTGGATTACACAGGCGTCCAGCTCTGGCAGCTTTAGGCTACCAGCAGGTGAGCAGAGGACCCCACTGACGAGGAGGACTTTGCGGGACATCGCCGGAAGGGGTAAGTATTGATAAATACTAGTGGCATTTACGTTTTTATCACAGTGATACATTAATATGGGGATGTAGAAATTAGGCTATTCATCAAATTCCAAAAATTATGTATTTTCGGAATTTGATGGTGTTACTTACCCGGTTTCAGCTGGGCAGGTCCTCCTTCAGCTCCCTCCATTGCAGATCTTCCTTCTTAGGCTCCCTCCTCCAGCTCCAGCTGTGTCGTCTCCCTGCCGCTGCATGCTGCTGCTGCCGGGCAGCATCTCCCCTCTGTTCCCCGGTGACACTTGTAAGTGCTTCTTCAATTAACTGTTTATTTACTATAAACATTTAAATAAAGAAAAAGAAGCACTTACAAGTGCCATCGGGGAACACACAGAGGGGAGACACTTCCAAGCAGCAGCAGCAGCATTGCGGAGGGGAGAACATAGTAAATATAAATAAATAAATAAGTCTACAGCCCCTTCTGCCTGGCCATCCTGTCCCTTGTTGCCGCTGCAGACCAGGCCAGGCGGGAGGTCGGGGTCTGCACCAGCAGCCTTTGACAGCCGGCTGGGTAGGTAGGGGGTGTGGGGACATACGATGCGGGGGGGCCGCAGCTGCTGCATTAACCGATGGAGTGGGGAGCTGGAGTGGTCCCGCAGCTGCTGCTGCTGCTACATTAGCCAGGCTGATCCGGGAGACAGGTAGAGGAGAAAAAGTTATTTATTTTGAGGAAAAAAGATTACAGCTTTTCGGAATAGCTACTTATGGAGAGGAGGAATGATGAATTCCTCTGATAATTAGGTAGAACTCCATGCGAGTATTAATGAATAGACTCCATGTGAGTATTAAAGAATAGACTCCATGCGAGTATTAATGAATGGACTCCATGTGAGTATTAATGAATAGACCCCCTAGTCCCTTTCCTTAGAGATCTTTTCAACGCAGTTCTGACAGCCAGTCCTTTTGACAGCAAAACCAACAGGGTGGAAATGATAGTTATTCCTAAACCAGGTAAAGATCCTTCAGAATGTCTAATTTCCCTTTTAAATTCAGATCGAAATTTATTTGCCAAGATCCTTGCTAATTGTTTGGCTGTAGTTATCTCTTCCTTGGTCTTCTTAGACCAGGTGAGATTTATCCTCATACATCACTCTAAACTCACTGTTCTCCCTTTCCTGTTGATGGCCCTGGATCCTAAGAAGATGTTTGACAAGGTCTTCTGCACTTTAAATCCCCCTCTTTCTCAATACGCAATGGCAAAAGGCAGGGATACCCCTTGTCGCTTTTTATCTTTGCCCTTATGAAAGTTCCGCAATCTGCCAAAATAAGTTCTAACCTTGATGTCTCAGGTGTCCTGTTGGGCTCCTTGGAGTATAAAATGTCATTATACATTGATGATATCTTATCGACTCTAATCCAATGATTTCCCTCTAACCTTCTTACAGAACTGGGTGTTTTTGGTGAGCTCTCTGGTTTTAAAACAAATTAATAAAAAAACTGAAATATTGGATCTCAACCTTATGGCTGATTTTCAGAATTTCCCCATATCCACTTATAATTTTGCATGGAGAGAACATTGAAGCTTGAAATATCTGGGGGTCTATTTGACAAGAAAATACTCCGAACTTTATTTGTCTAATTACCCTGACCTATTCTTCACTATCGCAGCTGATCTCTCTATATGGACAATGCAATGTATCTCTTAGACAGCTACAGATATTGCATTGAAGATTAATGTTCTTCCTAGACTTTTATATGTTTTCCGAGCCCTCTTAGTCAGTATTCTCCTTTCGGCTCTCCATTCTTTGCAGAATAAGCACTCGCAATTTTTATAGGCTGGCAGATGTCCCAGAATAAAATGTACAGTTCTCTTTACATCGGCGAAGGAAGGAGGTTTGGGAGCGCCCAATTATCAACTCTACTATTACGCTGCACACCTTACTCAGGCTGTGCAGTACGTCAGCATTAAGGGGGATATTTAAGAAACATAATTATCTAATTTTTCCAGCATAAAAGCTGGAAAATGTGATATTTATGTTTTCTCCATATTTAAGTGCAGTGATAAGTATGGAGAAATCTATGTTTTCTCTAACTGTTCACAGTTTACTGAAATGACAATTTCTGCCATTGTAACCAATGGGACTTTTCTCCAGATCATATTTATATAACGGTGTTTGGAGATAAATATCTAATTTTTTAAAACAAACTTATCACCATTTCCAAATGGTGATAACTAGCCTTTCCCCTTCAGTATCTGAGCTATTATAATGGGCCTCGTTCAGAGGTGGATGCCGTAAAGATTTCGCATGTAGGCGACTAATGTTTTACATCTGCACGTGTGTCTGAGTCGCACTGTGCATATGTCCCGATTATTACCGCCGGTGGACCAGAACAAATTTGAACGCAGAAAGAGGCAATTTTGGAACGGGGGTGGCTAGTCAGACGCAGGTGTGTCGATCCCAGGGACTGCATACAAAGACACAGTTACACTGGTATCAACCAACGGCCATTCTGCGTCTCCATAGGTCTGCTCATGTCCAATATTGCGACCGATGTTACGTCAGTGGGGGATTTTGCGATGCAGCAGGTGGCTGGCTCAGTAGGAAGCCCACAGGTTGTGGCATTAGCATAAAGTTGCAGTTGCGCTGCGGCAAAAGACGTAGTCGTAGCTGGAACTGTACCCACCATCAGGTCCAATATATCTATATCGATAGAGAGCCAGGAATGTGTTCCTACAAACTAGGATTATAGAACTCCATTAGTGAAAGGATCAGGAGGCAATCCAGATTTTATAAAGTAATATTTATTTCCACATAAATACATACGATATATATTTATATGTAGATATACAGGATAATGGCAGCACTCCAAAGGAATTTTTTCACACAGCGATCAGCAATACAAACGGTTTATTCCAACGTTTCAGATATTTAAATCTTTCTTCAAGGACGATGTCGGCATGCACAAACTTGAATCCTTATGCTTTTTAAACTCACTGGCTAGAAGTCTGTTAGCAACCACTATATATCGCCTCTTGATCTCTCATAACGCCCCAGCGATTGACCCTCATGAGATGGCATGGCACATAGATACGAGGGAGACTCTATTTTGGTTGGATCAGCCACTTAAATTCGTAAAAGGGAAAATGCATTGAAAATCTATCTGAGATGGTATCTCCTTCCCCCTCCTCTGAGTTGTGTCGGGGGAAGGTGTGACCAGTTGGGTACCTTACAGGGCCCAGGCTTGTTGGAGGGGCCTGGCCAGGGCACTGATTTGTCACCATCTGCTACCCCCCCCTCCCCCCTCAACTTGTCTCTCTCTGCAGCAGTCTCTCTCACTCAAGCCCAGCACACACTGCAGTGAGCTGGGCTTCAGTGGGTCCAGTGAGGCTGCTGTCGCTGTGCAGCAATCTCCTTGCCTGTACTTGATGTGCAGGTACTAATTGCCAGGGTTTGTTGGAGGGGTCTGCCTTTCTGTGGCTAGCTACATATAGGCAGATCCCTTGCACGCATGGACCACATTGCACTCAAGCTGAATGACCCAATCACACAGTGTCTTTGCGATCGTCAGATAACTGCGCAGACATGCGGATACAGCCAGTTGGGTAATTTGATTTAAAAATATGTCCACACTTTATTGAGAAAATCTAATCATCTTGAGCACAGGACATGCCTGGCAAGTTTATTGACATACAGGGAACCTAATGCACCAGATCTGCCTGTGTATTGCTAACATAAGAGCCTGATCAGAGCCAGCCCTAGGAATAGGCAAATTAGGCAAATGCTTTGGGCATTTGGAATGCCTAGGGGCATGCATTCCAAGCCTAGGGCCAGCTTAACTTGATAGCAGATAGCGGTGGGACCAGGATGGGTGAATGGCACCCGCAGCTCTGCTCTGGCTGCCTTACTGCGATTGAAGCTCTCAGCTCTGAACTGGCTGCATCTCATACAGCCGGCAGCAGCGGGGAGCAGAGACAGTGGGGGCAGCGGGCAGTAACAAAAATGGCCGTTGGAAGAGGGCTGCTGCACATACCTGGATCCCTCTCATGGGCCTTTGCAGAGTCCAGTAGGCTGAGCCTGTCTGCAGGAAGACACACAATGCCAAGCTGAGCATAAAGTGAGGAGCTCAAGCATGGTGGCTTCAATATCTGCAGACTAAGGTGACAAGGTCACAGTTTTATTATCCAGGTGGGTGTTGTGCATGAAGGGTGGGATGTAATAATGTGGGGCATAATGTGTAAGGGACATTACTGTGTGTCATTATGAATATAAGAGCATCACTAATGTGTGGCATAATGTATAAGGTGTATTTTTGTATGGCATTGTGCATAAGGGCATTGCTAATGTGTGGCATAATGTTTTAGGGGCATTACTGTGCGACATAATGTGTAAGGGGCATTACTGTGCGATATAATGTGTACAAGGTGCATTTCTGTGTGGTGTGACATATAAAGGGCACTACCATGTGGTGTAATGTAAATAAGGAGCAATACAGTATGGTTTAAGGTGAATAACTGACACTACTGTGTAACATAACATGAATAAGGGGCACTACTGTGAGGCGTAACATGCGTAAGGTAAAGGGGTACTTCTGTGTGGCATAACATGTATAAGGTAAAGGGGTACTGCTATGTGGCATAACGTGAATTTGGGACACTACGTGTCGTGTAATATGAATAAGGGACACTACTGTGAGGCGTAACGTGAATAAGGCGCACTACGTGTTGTGTAATGTGAATAAGGGACACTACTGTGTGATGTAACGTGAATACGGGACACTAATGTGTGATATAACATGAATAAGGCATACTATCCTATGATGTAATGTGAATAAGGTTGCACTACTGTGTGGTGTAATTTGAATTTGGGGTACTATTGTGTGGCCACACCCCTTTTTTTGGGAAGTGGCGCGTGCTGTCCCTATTTAAAATAGGGTGGTTGGGGACGAAATACTCTTGCTAGCACAGGGCACCAAGATGTCTAGTTACAGCTCAGTTGCTATGAGTGAGTGAGGGGTGATGGGTGTTGCTGGCTGCTGCTGTAATCTGTGCTGCTGGGTGCTGTGCTGGGAGAGGGATGCTGGGCCATAGGCGGAACTAGCGGTGGTGCTAGGGGGCACCAGCCAAAATCTTGCCTAAGGCATCAAATTGTACACAGTAATTTTTTCATGGATAACCTGGAGCATTAGGATTATTTATAGAATTACAGAAATAATAATAAAAAAATCTACATCTCTGACTACAGTTATTCAGCACCATCATATACAGTATAAGTACTAGGTATTTATAGATACCTTGGGATAATTATCTTTTTTAACTATGGTTTGATAAAACAAAAGTGTACTTGCGTACTTGTAATAGCAAGTGTCACTGAAAATAGTGTATGCTAACTTGTTAAATAGCCCTGGTGCACAATAGGCCTTTGCTACTGGTCTAATCCACACCACATGCAGATGACCTATGTAAACCCTTTCAGAAAACAGAAAGTTTGTTGTGCACATAAGGAACAGTTGCTAAAACCCAGCAGGGGCAGCTGTTGTACGGCTTGTTAGGAAATAAAGAGAAATCTGATCATTTAATCTTTGCTGTTTTCTCAGACATAGATGGCAAATGGCAACTGTTTTAGTCTGCTGTGTTATTATTATACATATTTAAGTCAATTTTGCATTATTCAAGCAAACATTTCAGTGTGTACTTAATATGATCCTTCTAGTGATAGACAACATTTGTAACATAGTTAAACATGGACAGGGCAGTTTTCTTTATAAGTGGTCCTGTACATAAAGGAATTGACCTACAATACCTACAATATTCTAACAATATGCTAATAATATCATGTTGTATAGAGAAATTACTATAGAAACATGTCCTCACTGACTACAGGCAATGTACAGTAACTAATCAAGGTTTACATTGATTAGAGTTGTATTAGCATTTATTTACAAGTACATCATTCAATCATGATTGTAGCAATGTTGACAAAATGGCTGTTCAGCAGAAAAGCAGCAGTTACAGGCTATGGCTTTAATATAATCAGACTTTGAAAAGAGTAATGATTTATTAAGGGTTTGTCCACCACAGAATCTTACTGATACAGGATTGTGGCTGAGAGCTGCAAGCCACTGGTATTCAGGGCCGCCAAATAATCTGTCAGGCCCTGGTACTAGATTACTTTGCCAAGTATTTGAGGGCGGCTTTGAAAACTATGCTGGAAATTCAGTCTTTAGCTAGCATGTATACATGTATATAGTAAATGTGGATTGTGATCATACAGGAGTTGAGATTACTACAAACCACTGTATAACAGTATTCTATAAAGTTGTCGATACAGACAAAAAATACAGACCTTGATCTCTGTTAGCTTTATACATGAGATCCACCAATCAGAGTGCAGATAGCTAAATTTTGATTAATGAATAGCCAGATTGAGTTGGGCATTAGAATACCGGGAGCCATCTATTGGGGATCCCGCACTTCTGAGTGGTGAATGGCCAGCACTATCCTCCAGATTTATTTTTGAAATGGATTTCTGAACAGGTTGGACCCTGCTGGTAAACAGCCCTAGATGTTCTAAAATTACAGAAATTGTCCTCCGTTATATATTGAAGATGCCAGTATATGAAAGCAATTGCAAGTCTGAGATGCCTCACACAATTACTTTTGTAGTAAGCTGTAAAGTATTTGTGTGTCTGGTCTTTCTGATTACAGGTCACCGTGAGATGTATTTTTTTTTTCAATATCTAAATCCCATCACTACAATTCTTCCTGATAGTCCGGAGATGACTGTGCATGCAGGCTGGTAGTGTCATCATCCAGCCACTTCATCCCTGATAATAAACCAATACAATCTAATACACTACTGATCAGGAACTGTGATTGCTTTGTGGCTGCACACATTGTAATATTGATGCAATTTCTAAACCATCCACATGTTTTTCAGTAAATTTCTATTAGTATGTTTCTTATTCTGTATACACACAGTACAACCTGCACAACCAAAGATATGGCTGATAGATTTCCCTCCAGCTTTCTGTAGTGCAGGACAAACGATTTTGGGTGTACACACTGATAGATATCTATGATAGATATTTCAGTGAAGTTAGGTCTTTACAGGCAAATCTTGACAAAATCGTCCAAGTTGGCCTGCATGTACAGTCGACCATAGATATCGTTATCGTTCATGCGGGAACGCGCATCGTTGGTCGATTGCTCACTGCATAAAAGTGAACGATATGAACGATTTATCGTTGAACAATATCGTTATCGTTCATATCGTTCAGGAATATCGTCCCATGTGTACATAGCATAACTTTTCAAATAAATTGCTCAAAATTCAAATTTTTATTGGCATTTATATCAATTTAAAACTCATGTTTTTGTGATCAGGAACATAGAAACATTGGGATAAGAGTTTTGTTCCCATTTCTCCAAAATCAATTAATTGCTTTTGTTTCTTCCTTTATAACAGACTTAAAAGAGAACACAGACAAAGAATGGTGGCAGGCTGGCAGCCATTTTCTGAATTCACACTAAGTAATATCACCGAGGCACATGGTCATTAGTTCCAAATAAATGGACAGGGTGCACTCAAATGACTATTGGGTCTGGCCTCAAAATGGCTTCCTCCCCTGTATGTTGGTGCACTAGCTGAATGAATAGTTATTGTTGTAATTATTTTTGTGAACGGAGGCACCTGATACAGTAATTTTGTGACCAGACTCAATATTTATTCATTTTTGTGTACTTATTTCTTCAAGCCACAATACCTACACATCTGTATATTCTTATTAATGTTTGGAATGACTCCTAAGTGGAACCAGCATGTATGCGCCATTATAAAGATGCCCTGCTATAAATGAAGACACAGATGAACCAAAGAAAAAGCTCTTTTGATTTGAAGTGGCTCTGGTTGTATTGGCTGTATTGGCTGTGATGTATCACTCTTCAAAGATGCCTGCAACCTTTCAATGGTCTTTAGATTTTCATTGGGTTAGAACAACATTCTATATATCTTAAGCCATCTGTGAGTTAGGCCTTTAAGTGATTGTACATACTCATTTCAGTAATGAAGAAAAAACAGACATAAAAAGAGATCAATAGACACAAAACAAACACCAGATTGTTGCGTCACCTAGCTTAGGTAAAATAATAAATCATATCTAGTAAACATGACACAGGCACATTTATTAGTATGTATAGCAGTACATTCACATGATATTTATAGCCCCATCTCTCATAATTTAAATAAGAATTAAATGAAGCTCAAAAAAGCAATATACAGTATTTGGAAGAAAAAAAAAAGAGTAGAATATTTAATTTAATAAGTGCGTGGATAAAATGTTATATACCCCCTAACTTTATACTTTCTCAGATTTTACACTTTGGACCTGATTCAGCAAAGATCGCAACTGCGATTACGCATGCAATCGGCCAATTGTTGCTTTCTGCGCAAGCCAACCATTGCGATCGGGGCTATGCATACCCATTGCAGAGTGATTGATGGGAAGTGCCATTTGTGGGAGGTGACGGGGGGTGGTCGTCGAAAAGGCAAGCGTGACAGTGCGTTTGCATGTGCGTGCATAAATTATCCACTGTGATGCCATACGCAGCTTGAGTACTCAGTGTGCGACGAGTTTAGCAATATCTGAGTAAGGTCAGAGCTTGTGCAAGTGTGCGTGAAGCTGCGATGGTACTCATAGGTTTCGCAGTCTTGCTAAGCATTATGGATGTGTGTAAGGTAAGATGGGCGTCCTTATATAGTGCTGCGGCGGCATAGCGAACACAATGGATTAGCATATCTTCGCAGTGAGACTGCATGCGTAATCGCTATTGCAATCGCAGTTGCGATCCGTAATGAATCAGGATCTTTGTTCACAGTCCATTCATTACCGACTCCATTTCAGTGGAGTGGACTCATTTAACTGATTTTAAAAAAATTTTCATGAATTTTACACCACAAAATGTTTCCAGTATTTTGTACTTTTATGCTGCCGTATGGGAATTTTCTTTTTTTTCTGGTTATTTATTACTGCACATATTCAGGACAGAACATGAGTGCATGCTTTTATTAATGAAAGCTAAAAAATAATGAAAGCTAAAAAATACATGTTCATGCAGTATATAAAAGACATTTTTGCTCAGATTATAATAATAATAATAATAAAAAATTCTTATGTTGGTGTATAACTATGCAAACTCAACATCATAGAAAATCCATGTGCTCCTGATTAAATTATTTACAATGAGTAAAATTTTGCACTAATACTTATTTTTAAGATATGCTCTTTAGAAGGCGTACGTTTATGCATCCCATCATTTTATACACTTTTCACATCACAAACCCAGTTCTGACACGGGATTTTGAACATGGGTCCAACCCAGCTGCGACCTGGGTCAGACCCCTTTCACACTGAACCTCCGACCCAAGTTATTCCCAGGGTGGCCCCGTTCACACTGAACCCGGGACAGCAGTGGCGTCACAAGGGGGGTGCGGGCTGCCGAAGGGTGACACCAAGGTGCAGACTCCCCCTAAGAGACAGGAGCCGGGTGCTGCACTGTAGTATTAAGTGCAGCACTCGGCTCCTGACACTGAGGGAGCCGGCACTGCACACAGGAATGGGAAGTCCCGCTTGGACCCCGGGTAAAAAGTACATGAAAACGGGGTTTGGGTCGCGAGGCTATGCCCCTTCATGTCAGGCCACGCCTCCTTCCCGTGAGGCGCATGGCTCAGCCGTGCGCACAACATCCCTCTCCGCACCAGGGGACAACACGGGGAGGGACGCCACTGGGACAGCCCTGTAAAACCCTATGAATATCATTAAAATTGACTTTTTCAGGCTCACAAAGATAAGATCACAAAAGGGTACATAAGGGAGGGGTGGGCACTGCTCCCAGCATTGCAGGAATCATGGCTGATGGATTACCACTGTGTAGCCCTGAGTTCATGAGTGTTTGTGCAGTACTGCTGTTTGATTAAGACAGTGAGAGCATGATGCCGCTTCTGACAACATAGGCCCGTATTCAATTTGGAGCGAAAAGCTGGAATCGGCGACGACGTCATTTTGCCAGACGGAAAAGTATTGTCGTATTCAATTTGAAAGAATTTCCGCCTAGGAGGAAAGTCAATGTAATGTAATAGGCGAAAAAGTTTTGCCTATGAATAGCAGGTGGAAAAAAGTGCAGAATTGGGGTTTTGGGGTACAACTTTGCGGGTACCCCCGTGCAGCTGTAAGCAGTGCCCTAAAGGTAAACTGCGCAAATTATTTTTAAAAAAGATTTAAGAACACCCCAAAAAAATCACTTGCAATTTGGGGGTGAAAAAAAAAAAGTTGGGGGACAAAGTTAAAAACTAGCGAACTTGACTCCAGGGGGGTCCCCAAGTATGCCCCAGGTGTTTTTTTTCATTGCAGGGGCTTGCGGAAGGTGGATTTTTCAAGATTTTTTAAACTTAACTTTAGCAACTTTAAAATATACTGGCCCCCATTTTCAAGTACCCCAAATTAGCTGGGATAAGTTATTTTCTGGGAAAAAACTCCTGAATACTATTCTTCACCACTTATACAAAAACGCTATTTAGCAGCTATTGAGCCCGTTTAAAAACACCAAATACCTTCAGCAAGCCAAATCGGGGAGTACCATAGGGAACCCTCATGTCAGAGCATCTTTTGGGGGGTGTCTGGCTGATTTCCCCAAATCTGACCGGACTTTCCGCTTGTTTCAGTTTCGCCGGGTTCCGTTTCTACCTACTTTCAAATTGAATGCGAGTATACGCGGACACGCGCGCAATACTTTTCTGCATGCAAAACAGGCGAAGTAGGTGGAAAGTCCGGGAGTCAAAAAAGTATTGTGGATGCGAATCAAATTGAATATGGCTCATAGTGTGCAGTTCACTTCTTCATCACTCCAATGAGCCATCACTTTAATGACAGTAGTGGTATTAATAACCACTTTCAGAGACTGCTAGAATGCTGCCTCTGCTGTTGTCCGCAGTGTGCTACCTGTGTATCTGGCTGCTGTCATCATCAAGTGAGACCCTGGAACACCCAATCAGCTGTGTTTGCTGAGTCCCAGGTTAGATAACCCAGGTAGGTTAGTGATCAACTGTAAAGGTGCATACACACGGTCAGATATGTCAGATGAACGATTGAACGATTTGCAAACGATTGAACGATTGAACGATTTTTGACTGCATTAAAGTGAATGGAAATCGTCCAAAACTGACTGCAAACACATCAGATGTCAGATATTGTTATCGGACAAACGGAACGCGCATCATTCATCGTTCATTGTTGCACACATGTCAGATTTTCTTTCAGATAAGAACGATTGAACGATTTTTAAAATAGTTATCATTCAGATCTGAAGAAAAATCTGACCGTGTGTATGCACCATAATGGAAAATCTGACATATCTGACATGTTTGTCAGATGAACGATGAACGATACGCGTTCCCGTTTGTCAGATAACGATCTCTGACATCTGATGTGTTTGCAGTCAGATTTTGGACGATTCCATTCATGTTAATAATTTCTACCTGCATCATACAAAACGCATGTGACTTCAACAATCTCCCCAGTGAGAACTAGGGGTGAGCGGGTTCGGATTTCTGAAATCCGAACCCCCCCGAGCCCCCCCGATCCGAGTCCGATCCGAGTCAGGCTCGACTTTTCCCGCCTGACTCGGATCTGACATCGAGGCAAAACGTCATCATCCCGCCTTCCGAGTCTCGCGGGTTTTGGATCCTATATAAGGTACCCGCGTCGGCGCCATTTTCTCACTCGGCTGTGGACAGTGAAGAGGGAGGGTGGGAGTTAGTGCTGTGTAGTGTAGTGTAGTGCTGCTGTTGTCCACTACTTCAAAGTCCATAGGGGCTGGCTGTGTTGTGCTGTGCTGCTGTTGTTAATAGGGGCTGTGTCCACTACTTCAAAGTCCATAGGGGCTGGCTGGACTGTGTTGTGCAGTCAGTTCTCCATAGGGGCTGTGTCCACTCCAAAGTCCTGTGCAGTGTCCCAGTCCTAAAGGGGTGCTGTAGTGTTGTCCAGGGGGTGCTCTGTCCATCAGGGGTGCTCCCCCCAAGTGCTAAAAAAATAATATATTTTCTGTGTTTGTGAATTGTGTGCGCAGTAGCCGCACGTGCATCAACAAAGTAGTGCCAAGCGTGCGCCTGTGTCATAAGTAAAGGGCCGGCTGGCTTGACCGTTAAGGGTGCTGTAACCCCCGAAAGTACACTCCAGTCCAAACCAAAAAAAAAATTATTTTCTGTGTTTGTGAATTGTGTGCGCAGTAGCCGCACGTGCATCAACAAAGTAGTGCCAAGCGTGCGCCTGTGTCATAAGTAAAGGGCCGGCTGGCTTGACCGTTAAGGGTGCTGTAACCCCCGAAAGTACACTCCAGTCCAAACCTAAAAAAAAATTATTTTCTGTGTTTGTGAATTGTGTGCGCAGTAGCCGCACGTGCATCAACAAAGTAGTGCCAAGCGTGCGCCTGTGTCATAAGTAAAGGGCCGGCTGGCTTGACCGTTAAAGGGTGCTGTAACCTCCGAAAGTACACTCCAGTCCAAACCAAAAAAAAATTATTTTCTGTGTTTGTGAATTGTGTGCGCAGTAGCCGCACGTGCATCAACAAAGTAGTGCCAAGCGTGCGCCTGTGTCATAAGTAAAGGGCCGGCTGGCTTGACCGTTAAGGGTGCTGTAACCCCCGAAAGTACACTCCAGTCCAAACCTAAAAAAAAATTATTTTCTGTGTTTGTGAATTGTGTGCGCAGTAGCCGCACGTGCATCAACAAAGTAGTGCCAAGCGTGCGCCTGTGTCATAAGTAAAGGGCCGGCTGGCTTGACCGTTAAAGGGTGCTGTAACCCCCGAAAGTACACTCCAGTCCAAACCAAAAAAAAATTATTTTCTGTGTTTGTGAATTGTGTGCGCAGTAGCCGCACGTGCATCAACAAAGTAGTGCCAAGCGTGCGCCTGTGTCATAAGTAAAGGGCCGGCTGGCTTGACCGTTAAAGGGTGCTGTAACCCCCGAAAGTACACTCCAGTCCAAACCAAAAAAAAATTATTTTCTGTGTTTGTGAATTGTGTGCGCAGTAGCCGCACGTGCATCAACAAAGTAGTGCCAAGAGTGCGCCTGTGTCATAAGTAAAGGGCCGGCTGGCTTGACCGTTAAAGGGTGCTGTAACCCCCGAAAGTACACTCCAGTCCAAACCAAAAAAAAATTATTTTCTGTGTTTGTGAATTGTGTGCGCAGTAGCCGCACGTGCATCAACAAAGTAGTGCCAAGCGTGCGCCTGTGTCATAAGTAAAGGGCCGGCTGGCTTGACCGTTAAAGGGTGCTGTAACCCCCGAAAGTACACTCCAGTCCAAACCAAAAAAAAATTATTTTCTGTGTTTGTGAATTGTGTGCGCAGTAGCCGCACGTGCATCAACAAAGAAGTGCCAAGCGTGCGCCTGTGTCATAAGTAAAGGGCCGGCTGGCTTGACCGTTAAGGGTGCTGTAACCCCCGAAAGTACACTCCAGTCCAAACCAAAAAAAAAATTATTTTCTGTGTTTGTGAATTGTGTGCGCAGTAGCCGCACGTGCATCAACAAAGTAGTGCCAAGCGTGCGCCTGTGTCATAAGTAAAGGGCCGGCTGGCTTGACCGTTAAGGGTGCTGTAACCCCCGAAAGTACACTCCAGTCCAAACCAAAAAAAAAATTATTTTCTGTGTTTTTGAATTGTGTGCGCAGTAGCCGCACGTGCATCAACAAAGTAGTGCCAAGCGTGCGCCTGTGTCATAAGTAAAGGGCCGGCTGGCTTGACCGTTAAGGGTGCTGTAACCCCCGAAAGTACACTCCAGTCCAAACCAAAAAAAAAATTATTTTCTGTGTTTGTGAATTGTGTGCACTGTGGCTGCACGTGCATCAACAAAGGAGCAGCGCCAAGCGTGCGCCTGTGTCCCATAAGTAAAGAGCCGGCTGGCTCATTTCTTAAAGGGTGGTGTAACCCACAAAGTGCACTACTCTCCAGCAAAAATAAAATAATATTTTCTGTGTTTGTGTGCGCTTTAGCCGCACGTATATATATCAATATAACATAAATGGAGGACCAAACTTTCTCAGATAAAAATAAAATAGGGTAAGATCAAGAACCACTTCCTCCTAGTGCTGTTGCTGCTGCTGGGAGTTGTTCATCATCCCAGAGAGGAAGTAGGAACATCACTACTTTTACTAAACAATTGACCCTCCAACAGTCCCTAGCGATGAGGATGAAGTACGACAGCAGTCATCCTGAAGCAAAACGTATAACTGAGACCTTGACTGCTATGTTGGTGTTAGACGTGCGTCCGGTATCCGACATTAGTGCAGTGGGATTTAGACAATTGATGGAGGTAGTGTGTCCTCGGTTCCAAATCCCGTCTAGATTCCACCTGCATCCTCAAAGCAGCAGCGACAAGCATGCGTCTGTCTGTTAAAGGGTGGTGACACCCTCAAAGTGTGCTACACAAACAATTAAAATATTGTTCTTTTTTTTTCTGTCTTTGTGAATTGTGTGGGCTGTAGCCGCACCTGCATCCTTAAAGCAGCAGCGACAAGCGTGCGTCTGTCTGTTAAAGGGTGGTGACACCCTCAAAGTGTGCTACACAAACAATTAAAATATTGTTCTTTTTTTCTCTGTCTTTGTGAATTGTGTGGGCTGTAGCCGCACCTGCATCCTTAAAGCAGCAGCGACAAGCGTGCGTCTGTCTGTTAAAGGGTGGTGACACCCTCAAAGTGTGCTACACAAACAATTAAAATATTGTTCTTTTTTTTTTGGTCTTTGTGAAATGTGTGGGCTGTAGCCGCACCTGCATCCTTAAAGCAGCAGCGACAAGCGTGCGTCTGTCTGTTAAAGGGTGGTGACACCCTCAAAGTGTGCTACACAAACAATTAAAATATTGTTCTTTTTTTTTCTGTCTTTGTGAATTGTGTGGGCTGTAGCCGCACCTGCATCCTTAAAGCAGCAGCGACAAGCGTGCATCTGTCTGTTAAAGGGTGGTGACACCCTCAAAGTGTGCTACACAAACAATTAAAATATTGTTCTTTTTTTTTTGGTCTTTGTGAAATGTGTGGGCTGTAGCCGCACCTGCATCCTTAAAGCAGCAGCGACAAGCGTGCGTCTGTCTGTTAAAGGGTGTTGACACCCTCAAAGTGTGCTACACAAACAATTAAAATATTGTTCTTTTTTTTTTGGTCTTTGTGAAATGTGTGGGCTGTAGCCGCACCTGCATCCTTAAAGCAGCAGCGACAAGCGTGCGTCTGTCTGTTAAAGGGTGGTGACACCCTCAAAGTGTTCTACACAAACAATTAAAATATTGTTCTTTTTTTTTCGGTCTTTGTGAAATGTGTGGGCTGTAGCCGCACCTGCATCCTTAAAGCAGCAGCGACAAGCGTGCGTCTGTCTGTTAAAGGGTGGTGACACCCTCAAAGTGTTCTACACAAACAATTAAAATATTGTTCTTTTTTTTTCGGTCTTTGTGAAATGTGTGGGCTGTAGCCGCACCTGCATCCTTAAAGCAGCAGCGACAAGCGTGCGTCTGTCTGTTAAAGGGTGGTGACACCCTCAAAGTGTGCTACACAAACAATAAAAATATTCTTCTTTTTTCTGTCTATGTGAATTGTGTGGGCTGTAGCCGCACCTGCATCCTTAAAGCAGCAGCGACAAGCGTGCGTCTGTCTGTTAAAGGGTGGTGACACCCTCAAAGTGTTCTACACAAACAATTAAAATATTGTTCTTTTTTTTTCGGTCTTTGTGAAATGTGTGGGCTGTAGCCGCACCTGCATCCTTAAAGCAGCAGCGACAAGCGTGCGTCTGTCTGTTAAAGGGTGGTGTAACTCTCAAAGTGTTCCAAAAAATAAAAAACTATTTTTTTTATGTGTTTGTGACTTGTGTGTGATGTAGCCACACTTGCATCCTCAAAGCAGCAGCGACAAGCGTGCGTCTGTCTGTTAAAGGGTGGTGACACCCTCAAAGTGTGCTACACAAACAATTAAAATATTGTTCTTTTTTTTTCTGTCTATGTGAATTGTGTGGGCTGTAGCCGCACCTGCATCCTTAAAGCAACAGCGACAAGTGTGCGTCTGTCTGTTAAAGGGTGGTGACACCTCAAAGTGTTCTACACAAACAATTAAAATATTGTTCTTTTTTTTTTGGTCTTTGTGAAATGTGTGGGCTGTAGCCGCACCTGCATCCTTAAAGCAGCAGCGACAAGCGTGCGTCTGTCTGTTAAAGGGTGGTGACACCTCAAAGTGTTCTACACAAACAATTAAAATATTCTTCTTCTTTTTTCTGTCTTTGTGAATTGTGTGGGCTGTAGCCGCACTTGCATCCTCAAAGCAGCAGCGACAAGCGTGCGTCTGTCTGTTAAAGGGTGGTGTAACCCTCAAAGTGTGCTCCACAAACAATAAAAATATTCTTTTTTTTTTCTGTCTTTGTGAATTGTGTGGGCTGTAGCCGCACTTGAATCCTCAAAGCAGCAGCGACAAGCGTGCGTCTGTCTGTTAAAGGATTACATCGGTGACAGCATCCAAGTAGGCATGTCAGACAGTCCGTACCTGTACTGGCAAGGAAAAGAAGCAATTTGGAGGTCCCTGTACAAACTGGCTCTATTTTACCTGAGTTGCCCCCCCTCCAGTGTGTACTCCGAAAGAGTGTTTAGTGCAGCCGGGAACCTTGTCAGCGAAAGGCGTAGGAGGTTGCTTCCACAAAATGTGGAGAAGATGATGTTCATAAAATGAATTATCAACTCTTCCAGGGAGACCAGCCTCCAGAACGTACAGAGGGACCTGTGGTTCCAGCAGGGACGAATTAATACTCTGTGAGGATGAGGATGTACACACTGAAGAGGGTGAGGAATCGGTGGATGAGGAGGATGAGGATGACATCTTGCCTCCGTAGAGCCAGTTTGTGCAGGGACAGATAAATTGCCAGCTTGTTTTGTGGGGGCCCAAACGAACCAATCATTTCAGCCACAGTTGTGTGGCAGACCCTGGCGCTGAAATGATTGGTTTGTTAAAGTGTGCATGTCCTGTTTATACAACATAAGGGTGGGTGGGAGGGCCCAAGGACAATTCCATCTTGCACCTCTTTTTTTTCTTTGCATTATGTACAGTTTGGGGCCTAGTTTTTCAATGCCATCCTGTCTGCCACTGCAGTTTCACGCCTAGATGGGTCACGTGTTTGTGCCGCCCACTTGTGTCGCTTAGCATAGTCATCCAGCTACCTCGGTGCAACCTTTTGGACATAAAAACACTTTTGTGAGGTGTGAGGTATTCAGAATAGACTGGAAATGAGTGGAAATTAAGGTTATTGAGGTTAATAATAGCATAGGAGCAGAAAAACCTACAAATTCTGTGATTTTAGCTGTTTTTATGCTTTTTTTCAAAAAAATACAGATCCAAAACACAAAACCCAGAACCCAAAACACGCAAGGGTGGTTTTGGCAAAACCAATCCAGATCCAAAACACGAAGAAAGATCCAGATCCAAAACCAAAACACAAAACACGAAAAGTGGCCGGTGCACACCCCTAGTGAGAACATGTCTAAAAATATTGCATCTTCTTTGTGTGTTTCCACAGATCCCATGTCACAACACTGGCTGTGTATTTTGTGATCTTTCAGTTTTCAAAAATGTGCACTGATGATTTTGAAGAGTTTATAGTTTGAAAAAGCACAAAAAGACACATTTTAGTTTGTGGTTTGGGAAAAACACGCCTGTGTTTTATTTTGCTCAATATATTTACAGGATTCTGTGAGAATTTCATTGATGTAGACATCTTACATATGCAAGTCTGTGTTTCTGTCATTCAGATCTTCACCTGTTCAGAGTACTCAATAAAGAGAGTCACCTCTGTTTGATGTTGATTAGCTTTGTATAACAAAATGCCCAGGTGTTCCAGACCTTAGATCTTCAGTTTGTTATTTAAACATTGTAAACGATTACCTGTTTAATGCAGTCCCAGTTACCTGGAGGCAACATAAATGTTGGTGCCATCCCCCCCTCTCCCACCTTCTCCCTCTTATGCCGACTTTTGGACTTGTGGTTATGCAATGGGACCACTTGACCCATCTAGTCCATACAAGCCTACCCTCCCAGTTTTCGCGGAAGGGTAGGCACTTCTCCCGCTTTCTGCCCATTTCCTAGTGAAGTGGGGAGAATTTCTGCGGCGATCGCGGGTCCCTGTGTAGGGGGTGGGGCTTAATGACTCAATTCTGCAAGAATCACGTCATTTAGCCCCGCCCCTTATGTAAATTTTCTTAATGACCTGATACGTCAGGCCCCGCCCCCTGTCACGACCCAATCTTTCTCCTCCCCGGGTTCTCCTGGCAAGGAGATACAAAATGTAGGCAAGTATGATCTAGTCTGCTCTAAACACATGCATACAGGCGCACTTCCACTTGCCGATTTCTAGGAGCGATTGAATGATAGCGAAATGAATCGGGCACAGTAATGTCGGAAACGACCAGCGATGCGCGCTCCCGCTGGTCGTTTCCGACATCAATCATCACCCGAACATGCTGGTCAGCCTGACGATAACGTCAGGTTGAGCATGTTAGGGGATGATTGATGTGCCTACACTGAATGACTGAACGTTCAATGTAGGCACAGCACAGTCTGTGAAACGACTGCACGATTACATTCAGGTGATTGGTATCCGGCAGCAAGCTGACCTTCGTGGAAGCCGCTTACACTACCCGCACTGTCCCGCTGACGTCATCTATAGCAGCCGCACACGGCCAGACGCCGGCAGCACGTGGAGAGAGAGCCGAGGCCAGGCCGCTCTCCACCAACGTAACATCATAATCCTGACCTGTCCCGCTGCACCATCTCTATGAGGGCAAGGTAGGGACAGATTTTGGACTAATACAGTGCGAACCAACTTACGTGTTAAACCGGACCTCACCTTAAAACAATATCCTCATAAAGGAGCTATAAACACTACGTTTTAACAAATATTTTTCCACAGGTGCCACTAATATAATTATTTATTTTAATTAATTTTATTTTATTTATGTAGAGCGCTCATAAACACCCAATGCACGATTACATTGTCGTAATCGTGCAGTCGTTTCAAAGTCTGCTAGTGGATGTGCCCCTACACACTAGAGTGAATTTTTTCTTGTCATGAGCCAATTAATTTACCAGTATATTTTTGGATTGTGGGAGAAAACCAGAGCACCCAGGGAAAACCCACGCAAGCACAGGGAGAACATGCAAACTCCACACAGCCATGGTGAGAATTAAACCCATGATCTCAGTGCTGTGAGGCTGTAATGTTAACCATTACTCCATTGGTACTGCTGTGTTTTTTCCAGAATAATCTTAAATCCTACTGGGAACGAAAAATGAAAAAAAAAAAAAAACATACAGCAGACAATAAACAGTTTCTGTTAATTACAACCTACAATGAAATAAACAATAATGAATATATGTGCCTGTGGGAAGTGGTCTCATTAGACTGTAGTGCTTTTTTTTGTAAAGAATATTTATGTTCTGACTTCTGAGTATTAGGTTCATTTATATGTCAGAGAACATTCACAAATGCATTTTCATCCATTTAATGTTATGACATGTAGCAAGTTTTTCCTAATTACACATATAGCACAGAAAAATTACAAATGTCTCATGTCTCACTGTACTTCCTGAGCTTGGAGATGGGTACTGTTACTAACGCAGTTATGATTTTTTTCAGTAGGTTTTCTAAATGACAGCTCCTACCTTTTTTTTTTTTTGACAAATAATAATGTCTTTATGATAGATTAGATACACCTCCAGTGCTACGGAGGTGTATTAAATTGTATTGTATAAATTGTATTTATTTATTTTGGCAGCAATGGAGGTGTATCTAACGGGATACGTTCGGCATCCCAGCAGTCGGGATGCCGACGCTTGCATTACCGACACTGGAATCCTGACTGCCGGGATGCCGATGGTCAGAGGCCTGGGTAAAGAGGGCGTGGCCTAATTACAGTAGGAGTGGCCAAACCCCCTTAGGGAAATTTGTCTTTTTTTGCAGCGCCGCTTGTGCGCTGGGGAGGGGGGCGCTGTGAGCCCCTCAGTCCAGCACATAGTCAGTGGGGGCGCAATCAGTGTGATTGCTCCCCCCACAAGCATAGGAGACTGCTACGGCTGCCGCTTAGCAGTCTCCCAGTGCAGCACACAGCTGGGCTGCTGTGATGCAAGAGGGGGGATGGCGCCGGGCCCCTCAAGCATGCCCGGGCCCAGGTAATTAGTACCTGCTGCCCCCACCTCTCGGCACTCCTGCCGATGGTAAGTAGCGGTGTTGCGAGCAGGGTTAGGCACTATGGGGAGGGTTAGGTTTAGGGTGCGGAGAGGGAAGGGGAAGATTAGGTTTACAGTAGGCCCATGGGGGGGAGGTTATGGTCAGGCATCAGGGAGGGTTAGCATACTGATCAACAAATGTCGGTATGCTAACCCTGTTGGGATGACATGCTCTTTAAATGACATGGGGGTCTATTCATCATGATAAAAATGTGAGAGGTTTTCTTTTTGAACTCGCAGCAAGTTCATGGTGAATTTTGGAGGCATTCATCATGCTTCCTTTACTACAGGGGTGGTAACCTTTTTTATCTGCTGAGGGCCATTTTAATATAACATTATTCGCTGGCGTGGTGCAGGCCCCGCCCCTTCCGTGTGATGTAACGTGGGGGTGGGGACACAATCGCCAGCGATTACAGCAATGCCTGGAGCATCCTGAGGATGCTCCGGGGAGCTGTAAGGGCAGCGGTGTGACCGTCTGAAGAGTCCTAAGGACGCTACAGGCGGCACTGCTGCATAGATTCTGGCTGCAGGGTGCCATTATAGGCACCCTGCTTTCCAGATGAGCACAGGAGAAAAAAGCCCTGAGGGCCAGACCAAATGATTCCGCGGGCCTTATACAGCCCCTGGTCTGATGTTCCCTGTACCTGCTTTACTTAATGATCACTTCCGAAAAGCTGCTCTTTTTTTGCGGAGATAGTTTTCGGAAATGTGAAAGACTTCACCCACTCTGCCACTGCTCCAAGGACACCTTACCAGAGTCCCCTCTACTAAAGCTAAGAACCGGATCCAGTAGCCCGTGTAGACAGGGCCGTTTCTAGGGGCAGGCGACCCATGCAATCGCACGGGGCGCGCCGCCTCCGACCTCTGCAGCAGAAACAGCCTGTTAACTGCCGGGCGCCCGCTGAGATTCAGCAGAGCAGCCGGAGAGACGGAGGCTCCGGCTCCCGGCTCCCCCAGTGTGCACTATGGGAGGACGTCATGACGTCTTTCCCATAGTGCAGAGGAGCAGCCAAGCGGAGCGGACGCCGGAGCGGGGCTGAAGGTAAGTTTTACTGTTTTTTTTTTTATGTGCAGGCAGCCTGGGGACATTACTCTGGGGGCACTTCTGCTGGGGGAGACACCACTACTGGGGGCACCCGGGCACTATTACTGGGGACATTACTCGGGGGGCACTTCTACTGGGGGAATTGCTTAGGAGGTACCACTACTGGGGGCATTACTCAGGGCCCAGGAGCACTACTACTTGGGGCTTTACTACTTTGGGCACTACTACAAAGGGAGCATTACTATTGGGGGCACTAATACAGGGGCATTAATACTGGGGACACTATTACAGGGGGCATTACTATTTCGGGCAATACAACTGGGGACACTATTACTGGGGCACTACAACAGGGACCATTACTATTGGGGGCATTACTGATGTGGGCATGACTACAGGGGGCACTACTAATGGTGGCATGGCATAGGGGGCACCACTCCTGGGGGCACTACTACTGGGTGCACTGCATAAAGGGCACCACTACTGTGGGCTCTGCATAAGTTGCACTACCACTGTGGGCACTGCATAAGGGGCATAAATACAGGAGACACTGCATATGGGGACAACTACAGGGGGCACTGCATAATGGGCACTTTTGCCTGAGAGCCAGTGGGGGGGAAGCCTAAGACCTGTCGGGATGGAATGGCAAGGGAGGGGGCTGGAATAAAGTGTGTATTATGTGAATCTTGTTTTTTCAATGTGTTTTATGTGGTTCTGGATTTAATAATGTATTTGAGGTGGATGTGGTTTTAAAACGTAGTTTATGTGCCTCTGGCTTTTCCAATACATTTTATGTGGAATTGGTTTGTTGCAGTGTATTTTATGTGGATCTGGCTTGTATTTTCAATGTGCTGGGTTCGCTCCCAACACGACTAAAAACGAGTGTGATGCAAGGTCATACTTCTGCAAATGTCACACCAAAGGCATGCACACAGAAATGCGGCGTGGGCTTGTGACAGCTAGGCCACACCACATTTTTTGAGCGCGCGCCGTAGGCATGCTGTCTGTCTTTTGTTTAGCTACATATATTTTTCAGCGCTTTGCCTCTGACAGGTTAGCCAACCCAGTACTCAGTAGTCACAGTGGCTGTCATTCTGTGGTCTTTCGAGATCACACTCCCTTACTGTGATACCACACCCCCTCACGATGAGGCCACGCCCACTCCACAATATTACTGCTTCGAGGGGGGGGGGATTGCGGTTTTTTATCTGCTCGCACTGGGAGCCTCAAGCCCTAGAAACTGCCCTGCATGTAGAACACAGTTAGAGGGTTCCAACCGAGGAGTATCCATAGCTTCCAGACAGGCTTCTGGTTCCAATTACCAGTAACTTTGAACCCCGGTATCTCAGGTTCCCCGGTAACCCTGTATGCCCTTTAAATTTCAAGCCTAAAACCATCTCCTGTAGTCTGTTGGAAGCAGAGCTAGAGGCTTTAAAAGGCAGGGTGTCAGAAGTCTGCAGCAGGAGTGGGGCGCTTCACATTTGACCCCAGTTCTGAGCCACATCCTGCACCTTCAGAACCTCACCAGTGGAAATCTGAGAATCTCACCTTTCCAATGGTCCCAAAACCACGCTTCTGGACTGCCGTTATAAAGAGATACAGCTGCTCAACCGGGATCGGGTAATGCTGCAGAGTCAAACAGACAGCTTACTCTGGCGCAGCCTGAGGAAATGGCAGGGCCCCGTGTGACAGAGGACAGTGCTAACTGGACAGCATTCACTGTCTCCTGGGCTGTGGGCCCCTCTATCAGCACTAACCTTTAGCACCTCAAGCGGGCAGGAACTGGACACCTGGGAGGCGATGGAGGATGCGACGGGGGAGAGATGGAGAATGCGAGAGAGCACACACAGTGATAGCCGCACCATCCCTCTCACTGCACGCCCTCACTGCTGTCTCCTGGCTACTCAGTCAGGCTTAGGGTCACAAACAAATTTTACGGGGCGTCCGCGACCAGAACAGAGCACAGAGTCACAGAGGAGGAACACTGCTGATGCTGACCAGCGCTCCACGCAGCGTCTCCTTAGTTACAGCAGGAAGGACACAGAATTGGACAATTGAGGAGGTGCCCCCTTTAGGCTGGAGCCTGGCAGCAGATGACTCCATTGTCTCCCGCAGTTCCTCCAGTGGTTTAATGCACATTTACATGTGTTTAGCATTTTCATTCAGAAGTTTATAAATAGTCAATCCAAAATCACTGTTCTTCCAAATCCCGACAAGGGATTTAAGATAGGCGTCGAAATACGATGCCTATCTTAATCCTGATGCCGGAACGCCGAAGGATGCCAGCCCAAATGAGGGAAGTCCGGGGCAGCCTTAATGTTAGCTGCTGGGGAGAGGGTTAGGTTTAGGGAGCGTAGCAGGGTTAGGACTACGTTTTTTTGGGAGGAGGTTAGGGCTAGGCACTCCAAGGGGGAGGGTTAGGGTTAGGCACCCCCGGGTGGGGGTTAGTGTTAGGCATCCCCCGGATGGTTAGATTTAGGGAGCATAGCGGGTTTAGGGTTAGGTTTTGGGGGGGTGAGAGGTTAGGCTCCCCCAGGGGAAGGATAGGGTTGGACACCACTAAGGGAGGATTAGAGGTTGGAGAGGGGTAGGGATAGAGTACTTACCTGCCCTGTTGGGATCTTCCTCCTTCAGGCCGCCGCCGCCGGGACCTCATACCCATTCCATATGCAGATACATTAAACAACTGCATGCTACAGTACATTACTATAAGAATATATTCATGTAGCTTTTTCATACATTAACCCACATTGCATGTTACATAAGCAGTGCAAATTGTTGCACGGGTAGTATTTCTTTGAGCGAGGGAAATGAAGACACTTGTATTAAAGACCCCATATATCTGCCGGCTATTTCCCTGATCGGTCCGGAAACACAAATTCACCAGTCGGAAATGCCGATCGGTGGCCATCAATGATCCCCAATCTATTGGGAAATTGGTGAAATTCTACATGTTAAAAATCCCTGATTTTCTGATCCTGATCATATTTTGGTATGAATTGGCAAATCAGGGAAATCCAACTTGATGGATTTCACCGTTGCCCAGACCCCCTGGCGTCTGAAGATTGGGCAATTGGCCCAAAACATTGCAGATGTATGGGGGCCTTAACGCCCCTAAACTTCATGGGCATATGAGAACTATTAGAACAATGAGTGTCTTACCATCAATAGTAATCGAGTAGCCTGGATTTTGCCCAAAGTATGGAGCCATTGAATAGACAGCATCACCCTTAGAACAATAATCCAGACAGTTGAGCATTTGGGGTGTTGTGCTCAGGTGGCGATAACCTTGGTGAGGAAGCAAATACTGTATTTCTAGAACATCTAGAGCCTAAAACTTACTTTAACATTATAGTGATGTCAGAGGACCAGCATTTGTACTTTGTGCTTGCTTGTTGTGGAGATGGTGGTGTTCCAAGGGCATACTGTAATTGGCTGGACACCAGGAGGATTGTGGAGAGTAGCAAGCTTTACACATGGCAACATTTTATAATGTTTTCAAGTCACTTCATTGAAACCTATCACCACCAGAAAACATGCAGAATGTATAGAAACACATCGATAGTTATCCCATATTGAATGTAGGATCCCCTCAATTAATATATAACTATTGCCAAATGCATTGTGTCAGTACAGCCTCCTTTATTTGATACTCTCCAGATACTTTCTGCAGGGCTGTAGTCATGAACAACATATTATTGTATTGTAAGCCAAGCGGCGCATCATGTTTGAAAGCAAGACATAGGATGCTGACTCTCAATGTATGTTTCAGTGACCAGTGAGCAAAGGACAATTTTCAACAGACCAATCAGTGACACAATGTCAGTCATGCCATGTTCTATGTATTCGGAGGCATTTCGCTGTTTTACAGCTCATATGTGATATCTGCTTTTCTATTACAACATGTTTCATTCATATTTTGGTGGTCAAAAGTTCTGAATTCCTCCTAGTCTCAAAAAGCTTGTAATCCTCCCTAATGATGTCCTGGGCAGCAAGGTACCCTTAATGTCATGCCATCCTCCACACCAGCACCTAATGATTGACCTAAAGACTCAAGCATCAAAATCTTAGAGCTGCCGGCACACTGAACATTCTATTATTTCAAAACATACTCTTCTAGGTTGTTGCCCTTTGTTTATTAGCTCCACACTCAACAATATTCAACAGTGTGCTTTGATAGATCTGTGGCTTAATGATGCATGTTGGATGCTGTGATGCAGCTTTCCACTGTAGTCTTGGGGAACTGATTTGTCATTTTGGCTTTCTCACCTCTAAACATGTTTGTCTTGCGATACTAGAACTCCCTTCTAAAACACCAACATAATTCCACTAAGGTTCTCCCCTCTCGCTGGCAATCCACCTATCCTCTGAAGGTATCTGACTGGTTTTCTAAAATAGATGTCATCTCCACCACAAGAGGCAATTGTAAAATTATCCAAAACACCTGATTTTGATGGTTTGACTTTACAGACTCTGATCTCTTCAAGTCTCACCTTGCTCTAGCTGCCCCAAAAGTAATGAGCTTTCTTTTCGGGAGTAGGTAGATAACCCATAAGATCCACAGCTTATCAGCTTTTTTTATTTTATAGTTTGGTCTTGACTATTTCCACTTTATTTAATCACTGGAAGTTGTAGTTTATCACATCTCCACCTTTTCTTCTTCCCCTGGTTCTTCTTCCTTTCTCCTGATTCCTGTTTATTTACACACATGTCCAATTTCTACATTGTGATCGTTCTGGACTCCTATATAACTTATCCCGACATCATCCACCCGGAGGGAAACATTTTCCTCAGCCTTTCCTTTGTAACCTTTAGAATGTAACATGCTTTCCCATGTAGGAAGTCCCAGTATCATATTGTATACCGCTATATCTGTCCTTTTCAAGCGATGGGCTTTCCATTTTGAAACATGAAAGATTGTTGAATTATTTGAAACTCATCAAAATGTAGACAAATACGGCTGGTTCAAGAGCCTCAAACTGATTCATGGTAAAATTGTGATTTTGGGGCCACAACAATTTTATTTGGATATCAAAGTTCTAAGTTTGAAGATCACGCTTGTAGTTAAAACAAAAGATTAAAATTATGACTTTTCTGCCTATTCAAGCTTAATAGTTACATTTTATATTATTGAAGTTGTTTTTTTTTAAATTAGTAATTAGCAAGTATTACTGGGCTAAAAGTTTAAGTTTGCTATTCGCAGGGAAACCAATTAAAAACCTACATAATGCATCCATTTAAGCTCAAACATTATCAAACCTGTTATCTTGCTTGAATTTATCTCACATGTTATATCTATCTAAAGTTTGGGAGTTTATTACACATTTTTCAGCTTAGGAAATTTTTTGATGAACAAGTTTAAGAACCACTTTGAATTAAATGGAAGTTTCTCTTGTGTATAGCAGACATGTAAAAGTCAGAATGTAAGTCTTGGTGTAACTAATAAATTGTAAAATTGTGCATGCCTGTCTAATCATTGTGGTTTACATAAATGCCATTTCTGCAGTAACAAAGAAAGTCATGGAAAAATGAGGTCTTCCGAAAGTAACTGAATTTTTCTTGACACGTACTGTACTTTTTTTGGCAGTGTGTAAACAGGGCAGCTTGTTTGTAGAGTGCGGCGGCTCTGCTGGGAAACACTGCAAGTAGCCTCTGGAATAAGAGTGTGGGTGTGAATTTTAGCAAAACTATAAACCTGATGCTTTATTCTTGTGCCAAAATACTGTACACTAACATACACTCTGCAGGGATAGATACTGTACAATTATTGAATCTATTATATCACTTAAAAGTTATAAAGTTGTTCAAAACTACCATCAATAAACCTGTTACTGTATGGACATATGTCCCATCAGTCAAAGTTTATTGTGTCCCACAGAAGGTCTTTTGTGAGGCTGAGTCTGACATACACTAAAATCAATCACCACTAAGTGCTAATGAGCAGTTGCTCTTTTTAAATAGATGTTGGTCCCAGCAAGTCCTTTTTAATAGCTGTGTGGTTTGTAGATTTTATACATCTATCCAGACACAGAACAGTGCTGCGCTGGAACCCCTAGGAGAACTTGGGTACTGGCCTGGGATTGTACTTTAGCTAAGTCTCCCGCTCTGCTCTGAAAAGTGTGCAACTGGGGCCCTGGCAGAGGGGTGTGCATGGGATTTGAAGGGAGGGGCCATCAACATTTTTGGTCCTTTCTCCACTCTGGGCCCAGTAGCAGCCTCACCCCTGTAGTTCTGCTCTTTTCTCGATTATAAAACAATATAATAGACACAGGCATTGTAATAATGTAAAGAGTTATTAATTGTCAATTTTTCATTCCATAATCAGTTGATATATTCTACTAGAACATTGTTATTGTTTGTTGTGTGATGTTTATTATGCACTGTATGCGTCATATAAAAGAAGAAAAATAAGTAGTACCTGCCATTCTGCTCCATGAGAGAGAGAGAGAGAGAGAGAGAGAGAGACTGGGGTGCAGATGACGCCATCACTAGGCGGAATCACACCCCTAATCAGCCATTAGCCAAAACATTCTGCATTTTCCCAACAATTTAAACCATTATAGTGCACTGTTATACCCTAAATTGCCTGTTATGTCATTATACCAATACATAATATTATATTCATGATACCACAACACACTGAGATAAACAATGTTGCAGGAGCTCGCCATATTTAAGTAGCTCAACTTCCTAGCACAGAATGTAGCCTTCTGTTTCCTCCAGTCCATAAGATACAGATGTTAGAAGGAGCACTATGGCAATCTGTATACAAACAGAGTTAAATATGTAAAATGTAACTCATTTATTTTGATAATTAGCTGTAATACATAGCCATGAATGTCATAGGTATGCCAATACAATGCTGACTTGCAGGTATTGTGTTGTATTACTAGCCTGAATGTTACTAAAGAGACATATCTCTTATCCATCCCATCACCCTGTACAGCTGACCTGTAGGCTAGGAAGGTGTGAAAGTCAGTGCACATGCTGAATAACAGGTTAGCCATACTAAACAGTAGAACATAAATGCATAGGCCTTTCACATTAGCTTAAGTATATCTCTTGTTATAGTGAATCAAACAGTGATGATTGTGCTTATTCGTGCCTCCAATTGTTTTATGACATTGCTCAGCTTAGCACAGTGGTATCCTCTAACCTTCATGTGTGTGATTTGATGACAGAGAAATAAAAACAGACACCTGATCACCTCTCCTGTGGACAATGATTTTTCTTGCATAGCTCAAAGCACACGCACTGCTGGTGGATGAGGTGATACAGAACCGAGGAGTCAGCAAGACTACTATAGGAGCAGCTTGACCCTTATACAAGAGTCAGGAAATGGGTGCATCCACACATATTGCCTTCAGAAGGTCATTTTATTGTAAATCAGTGTTGGGTGCTGAGGTTATTTGGCTATTGGAACTTGTCAAGGCCAGTATTAAATGTGGATATTTGATAATAACTTGTGAAGTTGTGAGATTACTGTACATAATGATGTTATAACTATAAGCCATTTAACAAATGGCCTGACAGCAAAGTGTCACCTGAACTGTTGAGCAAAGACCCTTCTCAGTAGCAGTGCGAATTTCCCCTTGCACCAATACAATTTAGCAATGTCCTACTAAGAAGTGCACAGTGGTACATAGCTGTGAAATCGAGTCTCCCCCATAGAATATATCCTGCCACAGTGTTTTACTAGTCCGACTATGCCCTACCAACAAGATAGTACTTTCATTTAGTGTATTAATTTGTGACTTTTGCACAGTTTGCATTCATGCTAATGAAGTCCCTGTCTTTTGCTAACCCTAAAACTAGCTGTCTGAGACAGCACCCCCAGTTTGGCAATCATTAGCAAAAAATAAATATTACAAGTACCTGTAATACATTTCTGGGTTTACCTTTCACTTATGGCCTCTAATTTTATTTGTCTGGATTCACAAACTGAGGCTAAAGCTTTGAGCCCGTTGGCCACTCTGACGGAGATAGAACCCGCATTATGATTCTCTGTATTTATGAAATTGCATAGAAATCTTCTGATAAAGGAGTTGTTACTGTCTTCTGTTTCACACAGTATCTTACACATTATGCTGTGCTGACATTCCAGGACTGAGTCACATAAAACACCACTACATTATAAAAAACAGATGTTTTTGGTATAACAGTTTAGCTACTACTGTGAACAGGCTGAAAATTAATTCTATATTTTTTAATTTGACTTGTTTGTAGTATAATGGCAGCGCGGCAGCACAGTGATCTGTAATTTAGTCTCAGTGGTAAGCATAATAACAGACATCTTAGTTCAGCATGTTTTTTTCAACTCTATGTCACTGAAACTATATCAGTGACACTATTGTTCCTGTACTGATAGTATCATTAATCCCAGTAAGGAATATAAATGTGTATGACATATGTTGCTGCTTTGAAGAGGTATCTGGAATTTGCTGTTGCCATAAAATGTCATAGAAAAGTGCCTCTGAAAGTATTACCTAGGACAATGATTAGTCCTCCCTGCCATATGGATGTTCTGAGTGTATTATTGTCTGAATACGTTAGAAATAATCTATGAGATTGTTGTAGACCACAGGTTCTCAAACTCGGTCCACAGGACCCCAAACACTGCATGTTTTCCAGGTCTCCTCACAGAATCACAAGAAAATATATAACTCCACCTGTGGAACCTTTAAAATGTGTCAGTGAGTAATGAATACACCCAGGGGTGCCGAGAGGGGGGGAAGGGTACATATTACCCGGACTCGGGCTTCCTGAAGGGCCCGGCGGGGGCCCGGGTCCGACGTCGCCCCCCTCCTCCCTCACAGCAGCCCAGCACACAGCATGTGCTGAGCTGCATTGGGAGACTGCTCGTGGCGGCTGAGCAGCAGCCAGAGCTGTCTCCTATGCCTGCGAGGGGGAGTGATCACACTGATCGCGCCCCCCCTGGCTTTGAGCTGGGCTGAGGGGGCTCAGAGCGCCCCCCCCTTGCAAAACTTTTTTTTTTCCGGGAAGGGGCGTGGCCACGCCTCCTGCAATTAGGCCATGCTCCCTGTTACCCGGGCCTGCCGCGGCTCTTGGCGGGCATGAATACACCTGTGCACCTGCTGGGTGACCTGGAAAATGTGAACTGTGTGGGGTCCTGAGGACCGACTTTGAGAACCCACGTTGTAGACTATGAATAAGTGACTGCTTGCTTTGTGGCCACAGGTGGCTCTATCCTTCCGGCATTGAGTACTTGTTACATACTGTGGTTTGTAAAGATAATTGTACCCATTCTGTATAAAGTCCTCCCAAGGGTGGATGCTACATGATTATCCATGGAGTTTGGAAGATATTGTCATTGTTTTCTTATCACTATTATATATATTCTATATAAATTGTTGCATCAATATAACATTCTTTATGGGAACTAGTCTGTGTGGTATAATGTGTTATTCAGAATCCATAGCTGAATACATTGAGATCCATTATTGTGTTGTAGCTGCCTGGCATTTCCCTTCTTTCTTCTTGTTACCAGATGATGACATGTTTCATATTATCTCTCAGATCCACAAAGATGATTATTTGCAGGAGTTAGTAAATAACATTACTCTATGTACTTTATACATTACGTAACATGAGTTAATGTTTAAACCACTATAGTATAATAATCATTTTTTTTTTCTACTTATCACTGTCATTTATGTTACTTGTCTTTTTCAGCAAGTGGTTTAATGCAAGAAGATGCTTTCATTATCACGTTGCTATGGGCTCTTTGCGTTAGTTTTCTACCAATGGCTTACGATGTCATTGTCACTGAATCTTGAGGATCCAAATGTTTGCAGTCACTGGGAAAGGTGAGTGTGTGCGACTGTATGTGCTGGTGAATCTACATTGGCTGACGTGGTATTTGTTAGACCGTAAGCTTTAAAGGCTGTCAGGTTATATCACAGACATTCAAGGCCTTAATTAATAAACTAATAATGTTAGAACTGAAAATCCAATTTTATTTAGCTATGAAATGTTAATGCAGTTAGATATAGGACTGTCTACAATAGCTTGTTTATAGCTATTTTTACTATAAAGTAAGTAAATAAATATGTTGATAGAACAGCTGTGTTTACACATGAAAGTTATTTGGAACTTGCTCATTTTGAATGTGGGGAAGCGGTAACCTTCCCCACATGCTGAGTCACTGACTTTGATCAATGAATAATCAGCTCTGTTTGCACTACTGTATTCTTGCTCATATGACCTTGATATCATTTCAGGAGACAGATGACCAATAATAACAAAACAATTAATATATAGCATCTTTAAATATAAAAATGTATATACTGTACAGTATATTAGGTTACTTTGTAAGTAAATATACTACACACATATACCATTAATGTTCATATTAAGAAAAATCATAATGGCAGCCAATCAGTAAAACTGAGGTTGTGGCAATATGTATATATAGTTATACCGCTGGTGTAAGATACATGTTATTTGTTGTAGCATGAATGAGACAGTAAACAATAATAGTTATTAATACCCCCTTCCATATGAAGTGCAGTACTGTACTGTATGTGTGCAATATATAAATAACTAATAAGTAAAATGATGGAGTTATCGGGCCAGTCACTACAGCACCAGCTAACATGCCCAGGTGCAGACGCTAGGTCTAGGTAGCCACAGCAGTGGATCTGGAAGCCCAGTGTTGTACAGAATAAAAATCCTAATCAAATTGATGCAGCAACTCCTAGTAATTGTGAGACTGATTCTTGATATTTAATAATAAAATAGCCATATAATCCAGTGCTGGTTTTTTTATAACATATCTTAGTACATCAGAAAGTCTATAGCTAAATATGCCATAGCTAACTCTTGTCTCTCCATCTGCTGTACTGTTTCCCGTAGGCTGATTCCCATGAAAATGGCAGTAAATAAAAGCATGTGGAGGAAGAAGGGAGAAGCCAGTTCCCATACCCTGCACCCTTATCCACGGCTCTGAGTGATGAACACTCACACATAAATATCATTTTATGTGAAAGCTTTTGCTGCATTTGACAATTACTGTTAAACAAACAGCATGTCACCCAAACCATAGGGCAGTACAGATATTTCACATTGTAGTGCTACTTGCCCTGTGCAGACCCTCGGAGGGCAGGGGGCACTGTTTGGACCTGTCAATTTTCCTGTTTATCATCATTCTCACTTGTAGCTTCCTCTTCTTTTATCCCCAGCATCTCCTGGCCTCCCCTATCTCTTCCCTGGCCCTTTTCCCATGAAGCCATGGCCCTTTTTCAGGTGTACTATCTTATGTCTCTATTTAAAAAATGGGAAGGGGGGGCGCCAATGCTCTCTCTGGCACAGGGCACCAAAAAGTCTAGTTACGGCTCTGGTGATATGTGTGGGGCTACAGACAGGCTTGTTTTTTTTTATGTTTAGAATGATTACACTAAAATCTTCTAAGTATAATCTGTTATATCTATTTTCACAGCTATTCTGTTACAGTTCAGGAATCCTATGCACATCCATATGACCAAATCTATTACACCAGCTGCACAGATATATTGAACTGGTTTAAATGCACTAGACACAGGTAAGCTTCTTGTGTTTGCTGTACTTTGTAATCATTCATTGTTATGTTAATTTATCAGGCTACGTCATTATCACATCACTTTCCAGGTGCAGATGAATACAAGAAGCGCGCTCTGCCGACAACAAGCTCACTGATCCTGGCAGTTATCGTTTCTGTAACGTAGGGGACAGGTCAAACAATGAAAAATTCTGCACATGCTATTTTCTGGCATTTTGGTCTGATCTGCATTCTACACATCCAGTGATCCTTGTGCATGCAGCATATTTAGGGAGCTTTTCTCAAGCCTTATTCCAAACCATAAACAACAAAACAAAATGCTCTGATAAAAATTGTATGGATGAGCAACAATACCCCTTTTCCACTGCCTAAAAAACCTAGGTAATTGCCGTGTCCACCTAGGACTCAGCTCAGTGGAAACGGCTCCAAGAAATTAATCCCGTGTCTATTGACCCAGGATTTCTTCCCTGGTATCCAGTAGAGCTTTTAACACTGCAGTGGAAACAGCTCTTACCCTGGTTTTTTAACCCAGGTAATTGCAAGATTGGTCCTTCCAGGGTGCTGGCTGCTGATGTAATCACCCAGAGACCAAAGGAGACACCTGAATAAATGACGTCATTAAAAATTTTATTAAATTAAATAGATAAATAAATAAATTATAATAATAATAATAAGCAAATAAATAATAAATAATATTAATAATAATAAGAAGAATTAAATTAAATAAAAAATAGAAAATAATAATAATAATAATAATAATAATAATAAATAATAATAATAATAATAATAAAGGCTATAACTAAAAATTTAATTAAATGTGGATGTCATTAAAAATTACCTGAATAAAGGCCATTTTTAATGACAACCACAGGTTTTGCTGGGCTTACCCGAGTCCAGTGGAAATGGAGGTGACCCGGGAAAAACTTGGGACGAGGGTGCAGGGTTTAAGCCGGGTACGACCCGGGAAAATGCCGGGTAAAAAATCCCAGGGCGAACTGGTATTTTGGTGGAAAAGGGGTATAAGGGACCTATGTATCAATCTGGTTTTTTTTTTAAATAAAATCAGTGCTTGGTCCTAGAAAGGTGGTGGAACTCACCCCCCATCCTCTTCGCTATCTTAACAAAGGGACAGTGCGCGCCATAAAAAAGGGGCGTGGTCTCAAAAGAAAGTGGCATGGTCACACAATAGTATCCCCAATTCAAATTACGATACAAATCTTCATACATACCGGCGTTATTAACACGGAATGCATGCGATGAGTGTCGGGGATGCTTGATGGCATGTCGGCGATTCTTGATGCATGCCATCCCCAATCAGCATCTAAATGTCAATTCAAATATTGTGCTAGATAAATGGCAGCTTGAAGCTGATTGGGTGCTTTGGGCAACTTCTCCACTTTATCTCTCTCCAAGGCTTCATACATCTCCTCCATAATAATGTTCATCGTCAGGAGATAAATGTAAATATCTATGTATTTCATAACACAATATGCTCTTGTGTGTTCTGAATAAAAGAGACGCAGTGTACGATATACCTGGAACACACAGAAATACCAATAGAGCTACTATATATTTCCATGTATAACAGCTACATAATGGCGGTGTAAGCATACAGTCACTATATATATATATATCTATATATATAATGCTATGGTTAATATTATTAAGAAATCATTACACATATTGAAATAAGCCTTTAAATGCACACATCAGTTTAGGCATGATGATATATAGTAGCATTAGCTGACACTGGAAGCTGTATGTTATGGGCCGCATTCAGAGTCACGTGTTTGTGTCTATGTCACACTGCGCACGGGTCCAGCTAGCGTGTGCACAGAGTCGGGGTTGCAATTGAGGTGAACGGGAGATGCATGGTCTCAGAAATGTGTTGAAAATATTTTGGGCGCTCCTAGGCGGAGACTTAGCGCACACACAGAGATGTCCTGTCTTCTTGGCCACATTATGGGATTGTTACAAAATTGTTGAAGGTGCTTGCGTAGAAGGCTCCACCGATCACATAGCTCACATACCAGGCCATACTCAGCTGAGAACTACACCTGCCATAGCGATGACGCAAGTTTTGGTGATGCGACCAATAGCGGTGTCTAAAGATGCAGCAATCTGTATTTCAGCGTCTATATGTGCTGACAGTGGGCAGCTCAGTCCTTGGCGTTTGCATAAATTAACATAAAGTCACAGACGGGCGACTGCCAAAACATACAGACACAGATGCGGCTGTGTACGACTCAGAATCAGCTCCTATGCATGAAACATTTCTTGTTCTTGATCTCTTTTAGTTTGTAATGTTCCTTCTTATTTCTGTGTCACAGAATCAGTTACCGCACTGCGTATAGACGTGGAGAAAAAACGATGTATAGGCGTAAATCTCAGTGCTGTCCTGGGTTTTATGAAAGCAAAGACATGTGTGTTCGTAAGTACATTTTTATTTGTAAAGTTTAGATGTGACTGTATACTAATTTAATACACTTGTAGACATTTTATGAAGTTAGGGGCAGATGTACGAAGCTCTGGAAAGTGATAAAGTGCAGAGTGATAAACGACCAGCCAAACAGCTCCTAACTGTCATGTTACAGGCTGTGTTTGAAAAATGACAGTTGGGAACTGATTGGTTGGTCGTTCATCACTCTGCACTTTATCACTTTCCAGAGCTTCATACATCTGCCAGTTATCCTGCTTCGTCATATCAAGCTGTAATAAATGAAACTTTTTTGTTGCACAGCTAATCTCCACATCTGCTATAATAATGTGCACAGTACAGTTTATGCCTCAGACAAAATAATACGGATTGTGGTCATAATACAACGATGATAGTAACACTGTATATACTGTATGTGGTCAGTCCTGACCATGCACAATTTTCCAGTTGGCAAACAATATGACTTACTGTATAATGTTTTAAAAATATATGAATTTAGGGGTCTATTTATCAAGCAGTGAAAAGTGTGGAGAAATGGATCAGTGGAGAAGTTGCCCATAACAACCAATCAGCTCCTACCTATTATTTTATAGACTGTACTTGATAAATGCTACTTCAATTCTGATTGGTTGGTATGGGCAACTTCTCCATTGGTACACTTCTCCACACTTTTCACTGCTTGATAAATAGACCCCAAAGTCTATTGAGGATGTAAAGGGGAGGGTAGGCCACCAAAAGCCTTTGAAGACTCTCTGATTTGCTGCCTCTACTCAAAGTGATTATTAATGGGTATCATGATAAAGTACATACAGAGTGGATTGCAGCAGGTGTCCTGGAAGTATATTGGTCAGGCAGTTTAAAATCTCCCAGTCCAGATTTAGTGGTGCCAATGTGGATAGGGCACTGAGGACAATGTTAAAAGGTATGAAAGTATCCAGGGAATAGGGGACTGGATTACCCCCTAAAAAAACTATGTGTATGAATTATTGAAAATTGGCAGCATTCTTGTACTCCATGTGGATGTACTATACTACTAACAGCTATATATGAGCAGTAAGTCACATTGTTTCTACATGATCCTGCTGCAATCCTGTGACCAGATATACAGTAAGAGCTACAGTAACACTAATCCATTCTCCATCTTTCCTATGTTACCCCTCTGTCTGCTACCCTACAGCCACCAGCAAAAGAGTTGCTGTCTCAACTAAACACAACACCCTCCTAGACATAAGCTATTCCAGTTGCTGGCTGTGGAAGCGACTACTCTGCTACAACTGGTACAGTAGGCACTTTCAGTTGGCGAGTGCCTGGTGGTCAGTAATGGCAGCATACTGATGGTAAAAGGAGGGATCCCTAAGATGACGCAATAAAACCACAGCTAGTAATAAGAGGACAGGGTGGCAGAAAAAACAAAAACGCAAAGGATAGCTCTCTCGGTAAGCACTGTCCTTTGTGAGTGAGGTATCTCCGGGTCTATGACCCAGAAATCCCTCTGGCGTCCTTCTGCACATGCGCAGAAGGACGCACAACGCGGGGGGCGCTGGGAGGGATTCGATTGGATCTCTCCCAGGGGAGCATCACGAATAGAAGCCCCTAGGCTCCTATTGGGCAATGCCATCTGAAGATGGCATTGCCCACTGTATAAAAGCCCCAGAATGTATCGCATTCTGGGTCTTGATGCATATGAGAAATGCGGCATTTCTTGCTTTGCTGTATCCCACCCATGGTCACTGAAAAACAAGCTCTGCTTATAGGATCACAGTTTAAAAACTTAAGGTGACATTTCTGATAATATTCTTGACAGCAAATTGTCGTATTATTTATTTAGTGCCTCATTTAATTTTAAAACTACTGTACAACACAGACGTTTGATATTTACCAGGTTGAATGAATTCACTACAACCAGTTGTCTGAACATAATTTGGTATACTATATATTTCCTATAGACGAGTGTTTCCCAAACTCATTCCTCAGGGAGCACTAACAGTGCATGTTTTCCAGGTCTCCTCCCAGGCTCACAAATTAAATAATAAGCTCCACCTGTGTATCTTTCAAAATTGTGTCAGCCAGTAAAGAATACACCTGTTCACCAACTAGGAAAAACGGAAACCATGCACTGTTAGTGCTCCCTGAGGAATGAGTTTGGGAAGCACTGCTTTAGATAGTACATATTGGAGTCAGTGGGGTAGATTTACTAAAGCTTCTAAACATGAAAAGTGGTGGTGTTGCCCATAGCAACCAATGCATTCGTAGCTATCATTTCTCTATTTCATCCTTGAAAATGATAGGCAGAATCCAATTTTAATTTTTAGAAGCTTTGGTAAATCTACCCGAGAGTGAATGACATCGCCAGATCTCTACCCAAAGCTTTATACAAGTTTGTGAGCACTACATTAAGTGTAAAACTATATTTACAACTGTTGTAGATACTTATTAATTTGCCATTGGTGCAGACTTAACAAAATGGGATTATATTTATTTAATTGTAATTGATATGGGGTGGGATGTACTATCATCAATAATGTGGTCAAACCCCCGACAACGCTGTTTTCTGGGATTTGACCGCATTTCTGATAAGCACCAAGCTTTCCACAGCTTGGACCTGATGGGTAATAACATCTTTAGATGGGGTTACCCAGGAGAAGCATATGGGCTTCTATCCTCAAGGTGCTGTGAGAGGGAACCAACTGGATCCCTCCCAGCTCCCCTGGCGGCGTGTATGTCATTCTGCGCATGCACAGGGGGACTTCTGGGTCATAAACACGGAAGTCACTCTCTTGCAAAGGACAGCTCTTATTGGTAGAACTGTCCTTTGCAATTTTATTCATGCATACCGGTGATATTAACTCTGGCATGCATGCGATGAGTGGCGGGATACATTGCTTGATGCATCCCGCCCATGGAGAGGTTACCTAATGCAAGATATAATGCAACACAATATAGTTATGATTATTAAAAGTGAAAACTGACTGTCGGTTGTTATCACTGAGTATGTAATGGAAGTGATTAACATACACATGCAGTGATGGAATTACCGCCTCTACAGGGGGTATAGCCAATAGTGTATCTAGGGATCCAGGCACCTTTAACAAAGTTAAGGACTTGCTTATAACAACATCATGGAGGCTCTGTGATGGTGCCCAGGAGCTCAGGACAAAAGGCAAGACTATTTCCTTAGAGTAGTGGTGTCAAACTCGGGCCCTTCATCTTTTGTGGGACTACATATCCCAGCATGCCCTGCCACAGTTTTAGCTTGCCCTAATAGCAAAACTGTGGCACTGCATGCTGGGGTGTGTAGTTCCACTGCAGCTGGAGGGCCCGAGTTTGACACCACTGCCTTATAGCCTTCCCTGACGTTGGGGGGCCGTGTGTCCTTTAGGGGTTACATTTTGTGTGTGGCTGAGCTGGGCTGGCACCCCTGGTGAGTGCCATCCTGGCCCTGGATGCAGCTGGTAGTCAGAGATGAGGGGGCCATGGAATGCAATGCCTCCTCTGAGCACAGCAGGGGCCTTGGGAGGGTGGACCAGCACCACAAACTCTACACCAAATTTTGCTTTGGGGCCTGGCAATGCAATGTTCCACTCTACACGTATCTTTACGCCCATGTATTTAGCGTAAACATATATTTATTATTTTTGCACATGAAAAACTATATTTTGAATTTCATGAAGAAAAAGTTTCTTCTACATTTACTTCCAAATTCCCCACTAAATTATTCAGCCTATATGCACAACATGTAAGAGTCAAGCAAGTTCCACCCAGTTCAATGAAATTAGGGCCTGATTCAGACCCGGTCGCAAGCGCTGAGCGTTCGCAACCGGGTCGATGTTGGCCCAGAGCGCATGCGCACGACGGAGCCGGCTCCATCGTGCACATGCGCGAGACACGGATAGCGACGGGCAAGCCGTCGCTCCGGGTCTAGCACCAAAGGGGGCGTGCTGTCGATGTTGAGTGACAGCACGCCCCCTTTGGTGGGCGGACCGGGGGGGTGGCTGCCCAGACGGAGGCGTTCCCATGAGAACGCCTACCGTCTGGGGGCGGCCCCACTGACATCACAAGTGATGTCAGTGGGAGATATTTCGGCTGTGTTTGAGCCGAAAACTCTCTGGGGCTTGCGGCAACAAGACCCTACCACAAGGGTCTCGTCGCAAGCCCGATGGTCGCGATGGTCTTGATAGTGTATGGTCACCCACAGCTATGCGAGCGGCCAGGAGGCCACCCTAAAAAAAAAAAAGACCGGCCCTGATTCAGAGCGAGCAACCGGCTCTGAATCAGGGCCTTAGTTTGGCAATATTAAAAGATTGAAAAGATCTGGCCACTAAAGTAACACTTGAGTAGATACTTCCAACTTCTATTGCTCCAACAAGTTTTACATTGTCAGAGAGGTGTTGTTACTTCAGGGCTAAACTATGTGTACCAAACTAAGGTCCCCATACACCTACCAACGGATTGCCGGATCCTGCAATAGGATCAGAAACGCTGATCCGCCTTTCCAAAATGCCGACCGGCGTTCATCGATGTTTCGCGATCTGTCAGAGGATCTGTGAAATTATACATGTTAAATTTCACCGATTTGCAAATCACGATCATATTTTGATTGTGATCGGCAAATCAGTGAAATCAGACATGTTAGATTTCACTGATCCAGAGATGCTGGGTTGCAGGATCGCAGGAACGTGGCGATCCGTTGATAGTGTATGGGCCCCTTTAGCACAAAAAGACAACTTGTTTTTGATGAGCCTCTTATAAATTTAGTATAATGAACACTCATTAGTTAACTATGGGCCTGATTCAGCATAGACCACAATTGCAACAGCATACGCAGATCAGCCATTGTTGCATACTGCGCTTGCGTGCACGGCGATCGCACTGTGATTACGGACGCACTGTGGAATCCATCGCAGAGTGAGTGACAGGCCGTGAGCGTTTGGGGGTGGTGACGAGGTAGTAGTTGCAGAAACGCACACGTGGCTGTCTGTTTGATCGCCATTGCATAGGCATGCATAAATTAGCCACTGTGATTGCCTATGCAGCCTGAGTACTCACTGCGTGCGACGAGACTTGCAAATTCTGAGACAGGTCAGAGCTGCTGTAATTGTGCGTAAGCAGCAGATGTTCTCCAATGTTACTGATGTATATGCAGGACTGCAAGGTATTACGGATGTGAGAAGGCAGTAGTGAGCGTCTGTATACTGACTGAGCGGTGGCAGACGTGCAAATATGCAGCTGCGATCACAGTTGCGATCCGTGCTGAATCAGGTCCTATGTCTGCACGACTACACGTAAGCACTGGTCACCAGCCTCCTCCCAGCTGCTGTGCCTAAGCCCTCTCTTGTGCTGGCAACACTTAATGGCAGTGTGCCAGTCAACCAAACTGTATGTGTGTGTTTGGATCATTCAGACATGGTAGCAGTACATGACAGGTTCAGCATCAGCATTAACCCTTCAGTGCTAGCTGGGGGCTACTAACTCCCCCCTGATTAATATGAGGATCACATTTTTAGGCTCCAATTTCAGAGCAAATTCTTAGTAAATGTTTCCCCAATTTGAATCTAGCATTGTTATTATTGTATAAGCAGCTGTTCAAACACAACGCTTCATGCTTTATTACGTCCCTAATCGCTAAGCTGGGGATAGGGATAGAGGGTACGAAAATATTTATTCTTTTCAGTTTTACATTATATTTATACATAAACTAAAAATGTTGTGTTTAACATAACATGAATTAGAATTAGAAACATATTTAATAGTTGTACTAATATGTTGTCTGCTGTATAGCAAAGAATGTACACCGCTACTGGATGGGAGTTTGGCCCCATAATGGAGGATTGTTACACTACATGGAGTTGCAATTTATAAATCCATAGGTCCTATATTGTATAGCTAATTCTGTTGGCTAATATTACAGGTTGTTCCTTTGTTAGCTGCGTGCATTCAGAATGTAAATCTTGCCTTGTACACCAGCTCTTCGTTTTGTCCTATTGTCAAATGCCAACATGTACGTTAGGGATGTAGTCAGGAAGCCGATGGTCTAAATGCCTACCGCCGGCTTCCAGACTCTCTAATCCCAGCAAGGTACTAATGACAGGCGTAGAAAACTCGACGCCTGTCATTAGACCTACGCCGGGACCTCGACGCCCGGCATACCGAATTAAGGTAAGCCGGACGTGGACAGCCGCACGGTGGGATAGGTTTTAGGGCTCCCGGTGGGAGTTAGGGTTAGGCACCCCCCCGGGAGGGTTAGGTTTAGGCCAGGGGAAGGGGGGGGTTTGGGTTAGACATCCCTGGGGGGAGGTTAGGGTTAGGCACCCTCCCTGGGAGAGTTAGGGTTAGGCTGCGGGGAGGGGGTTAGGTTTAGGCACTTAGGGGGGGTTAGGGTTAGGCACTTGGGGGGGAGGTTAGGGTTAGGCATCCTTAAGGGAGTGTTAGGGGGGAAAATAGGGTTAGCGATACTTACCTTTTTAACGATCGGGATCTTCACCCCTGCCGGGCTGCCGATGTCGGGAATTGAACCGTCGGCCATGCGGCCGACAATAATACCTACTGCACCCATATTAGCTGATCCTGTGACTTTATTGTTTAAAGTGGGACCAAAACACCCAAATTGTTTACTTTTGTTAAGGCAGTTGATCTATCATTTGCTATTTTCCATGACTGTCAGAATAGATAGATGCACACTGCAATATTTCTGTGAATGTCCACCAGACATCTGACGTCACTGATTTTATACTACAGGTACTGTGTTGAGTTAATTAACTTGCTCAGAATTTGCAGCACAGCTGTCAGGGTTGACAACAGCGCAAAAATTTACAAATATGCTCAAAAAGCCATTTATAGTATGGTGTTTTAGGATATTGTTATTGTATAAGAAGAAATGTGTCCGTATATTATCCCCATTTATCTACATTTTGTAACACTGTCTGCTATACAGTAGACAACATGCTTTGTTTCCAGGTAAGCATTTATGCTATAATTGAATGCTATATGTTCTGGTTAGAATGTGGTCAAGACATAGTGAAATAAACACAGGGAAATATTATTTCATGTATTTAGTTATGAAACATACAGGTGTGTGCTCATACACTGTGGCGTCAGTCGCGCCAAAGAGTCCTGGCGACTCTGAAGCACTAAGCGTCTTATTCGTTCAAAATGTGCATCTTATGCGCGCTACAAAAACTGGAAGCGACAAAACTATGTAGCTAGTCCTCACTGATAAATGTGATGTGTGACATTTGTACAACTGCATAATAATGAGTCTGTACCTGTATATGATGCTGCGATGCAGCGGCCGCAGATTTTTCTCACGCCAGTTTCCGCTGTGCATCAGCTACGACTTTGTACATGTTTATAACTAATTCCTGTGTGGGTAAAGTCACAGCCCAGCGTCTTTGGTACACTGTGAGTGGTGTTTCGCTGCATCTTGCGCCGTATGGCGTATTGAGTCTTTGTGTATGAGCACACATCTATATTTACCGAACTTGAGTAAACAATTCAGTACATACATAAATAAGAATATTGGGGCATATTTCATAACGAGTGACATTCTTATTATCATTCGTTACAAATTTTAAATGGCGCTCCAACCAATCAGCTCATACGCAGGGCCGTAGCTAGGGTGGTGCTGCCAGTGCCATCGCACAGGGCACCACAGGTCAGGGGGTGCTGTTTGGGCCTGTCAAATTCTATTTATTATCTTTCTTGCTTGTAGCTTCCTCTTATTTCATCCCCAGCATCTCCTGGCCTCTCCTATCTCTTCCCTGGCCCTTCCCCATGAAGTCATGGCCCTTTTTTGGGTGCATTATGTCCCTTTGAAAAATGAGGGGGCACCAATGCTCTTTCTAGCACAGGGCCCCAAAAAGTCTAGTTACGGCTCTGCTCATACGTGTCATTTTCCAAGCACATAATAGTGAGGAGGTGATTTGTTGAAACACCATTTAAGATTAGTGACAAGTGATTACAGGAATATCACTCATTATTAAATATGCCTTTATTTGGTTTTAACAGGAAATGTTATGTTTTCTTTCCATTTTTTTTAAATGTTGACAAATACAACATAATTGTAATATACTGTACAGCTGACATGCTACAAAGTTATGCCTTGTAAAATAAAATATAGGAAGACATTTCTGTTAATGTATTCGAGAGCTGTCTAATGAATAAAGTACTGATCAGCCAGTTAGGACATTTGGCACTGTTTTGTTTACCCAGCTCTTTCTTTTGATGTGTGACAGCTCACTGTGCTGATAAATGTGTCCACGGCCGCTGCATAGCCCCTAACACCTGTCAGTGCGAGCCAGGATGGGGAGGACCCAACTGCTCCAGCGGTAAGTGTCCAGCTGCTGCTGCCTGTCTCCAAATACTTCTGCTGTCGTGTCCTTACTGTCTGGGAATGAATGGAAATATTATGTATACAGCCCAGTTACTACTAGCATTTAGTTTCTATGCTTCCTCTGCTGACCAAAACATATACTTACTTTGTATCATTATTAATGTTTTATCATATAACAAGATTATTGTAAAATGTAACCTTTTATGTTATTCCTATATATAGAGGAACATTTATAATATTAAAGCTTATAGTTAAGTCTTACAACTCGTGGCTGAATCTAATTTATTGTCTCTGGGCCTGATTCAGCAAGGATCTCTGGGCCTGATTCAGAGCCGGACGCTATTTGCGGACGGTGTATCCAAAAAAGGGGCCGGCTATTTAAATTGAGCGCTCGGTCTTTGCGGTGTGTTGATGCCTCTATGTCTGAGTGAGCGAACGAAAAATGCGCTCGCTATTTTGTAAAGACGCTATTTTGATGCCGTTCGCATCCTACGTCATCTCTGGTATTTATTAAATTAATCGGGTACATCGAAAGGCATCTGAACTGCTCGCAGTGCTTGTGGTAGGTTTCTTTCCCCTAATACTGCGAGTAGTTCAAGCTAAAAGACAACTAAGTGACGTGGTCGATGACGCTCCTTTACTAATTATGCACTCCCATTAAACGCCCTTTTGACCGTTTGGCACGCCTGCGTTTGAATCTCCACTCCCCCATTTTCAAGCACCTTCCCCTGTTACCACCCACAAATGGTACATTCTGTCAATCAAATTAGTAGCCCCTCGCTGTTTTTGCGAGTGCACGATTTCCGACCGCAATGACTGGTTTGCGCATGCGCATTACGACCGATACGCATGCGCAGTTGTGCAAACATCGCTCAGAGCGAACGAGCGGCCGCTTTCAGGCTGCACTGAATCAGACCCTCAGTTACTAATATGCATGCAATCAGCCGATTGATTTGCACTGCGCATGTGTATGCATTGCAGTGCGCATGTGCGAACCAGTCAATGCGTTTGGAACTGCATTCACAGTGACAACGCAGACCCATCGCTGAGTGATTGACAGAAAGTGCTGTTTGTAGGAGGTGCTGGGGGGGTGGTCGGGTGAACGCAGGTGTGCTAGTGTGTTGGGATGGTGTTGCAGGGTGTGCATAAATTAGCCACTGTGATACCATACGCAGCCTGAGGCCTCATAGCGTGCGCTGAAGTTAGCAATTTCTGATTGAGGTCTGACCTGCCTTAACTGTGCGTATGAGTCTGATGTTACTCGATGTTACCGATTATTTTGCTATGTTGCCAAGGTATATGGATGTGAGTAGGGGGAAGTGGACGTCCTTATGTGTCCTTATGTTAGGCTGTGATCGCAATGCGAATGCAAACATTTGCATATCACTGTTGCAACTGCGTTGTGTGCGTATTATCAGAATAGCGATCCTAGCTGAATCAGGTCCTCTGTTATCATTTTTGAGCCAGGTAATTTGTTTTGCTTTTTTTGTGGTTTATGGCTCCCATAATGCATGAAGACTTCTAGTAAGTGTGAGCACCCAGATATTGTGCCTGATTCTGAGTAATACACAGCTGCTCCCGTCTGCAACTTTATGCTACAAAACCCTTCCTTAGTGTACATCCGTGCCCCTGAATGTGCAAGGACTGGGATGCCCACTGTAAGCGTTAGACTCCACCATTGGGCGCAACACTGAAACTTGAACCAGCCCAGTAGGTTCAGATTTTCCATCAGAGCATAGCCTACTATGTGAGCAATTAGGCATCTGTGTACACAACCACTTTTACCAACACACCCACAACATTCCCATAACACGCCACTAAGATGGATCATCTCCTTTCGTCTGATTACTGTCCAGGAACACCCAATACATTTCCAATACACTTCCCCCTGTGTGCACCTGAATCACAACTGCGGCTCTTTATGAACACAGTGGTGGCGCATACGTGGTGTGACTTAGACACATGCGCAGTATGAACACATTGGTGGCGCAAACGTGGTGTGACTTAGACCAATTGCGCAGTATGAACACAGTGGTGGCGCATACATGGTGTGACTTAGACACATGCGCATTATGAACACAGTGGTGGCGCATACATGGTGTGACATAGATCCATGCGCAGTATGAACACAGTGGTGGCACATACATGGTGTGACTTAGACACATGCGCATTATGAACACAGTGGTGGCGCATACGTGGTTTGACTTAGGCACATGCGCTGTATGAACACAGTGGTGGCGCATACGTGGTGTGACTTAAACTCATGTGCAGTATGAATACAGTTGTGGCGCATACATGGTGTGACTTAGGCACATGCGCAGTATGAACACAGGGGTGGCGCATACGTGGTGTGACGTAGGCACATGCGCAGTATGAACACAGTGGTGGCACATACGTGGTGTGACTTAGGCACATGCGCAGTATGAACACAGTGGTGGCGCATACGTGGTGTGACTTAGACACATGCGCAGTATGAACACATTGGTGGCGCAAACGTGGTGTGACTTAGACCAATTGCGCAGTATGAACACAGTGGTGGCGCATACATGGTGTGACTTAGACACATGCGCATTATGAACACAGTGGTGGCGCATACATGGTGTGACATAGATCCATGCGCAGTATGAACACAGTGGTGGCACATACATGGTGTGACTTAGACACATGCGCATTATGAACACAGTGGTGGCGCATACGTGGTTTGACTTAGGCACATGCGCTGTATGAACACAGTGGTGGCGCATACGTGGTGTGACTTAAACTCATGTGCAGTATGAATACAGTTGTGGCGCATACATGGTGTGACTTAGGCACATGCGCAGTATGAACACAGGGGTGGCGCATACGTGGTGTGACGTAGGCACATGCGCAGTATGAACACAGTGGTGGCACATACGTGGTGTGACTTAGGCACATGCGCAGTATGAACACAGTTGTGGCGCATATGTGGTGTGACCTAGACACATGCGCAGTATGAACACAGTGGTGGCGCATACGTGGTGTGACTTAGGCACATGCTCAGTATGAACACAGTGGTGGCGCATACATGGTGTGACTTAGGCACATGCGCAGTATGAACACAGTTGTGGCGCATATGTGGTGTGACTTAGGCACATGCGCAGTATGAACACAGTGGTGGCGCATACGTGGTGTGACTTAGACACATGTGCAGTATGAACACAGTTGTGGCGCATACATGGTGTGACTTAGACACATGCGCAGTATGAACACAGTGGTGGCGCATATGTGATGTGACTTAGGCACATGCGCAGTATGAACACAGAGGTGGCGCATATGTGGTGTGACTTAGACACATGCGCAGTATGAACACAGTGGTGACGCATATGTGGTGTGACTTAGACACATGCGCAGTATGAACACAGTGGTGACGCATACGTGGTGTGACTTAGACACATGCGCAGTATGAACACAGTGGTGGCGCATACGTGGTGTGACTTAGGCACATGCGCAGTATGAACACAGTTGTGGCGCATATGTGATGTGACTTAGACACATGCGCAGTAAAGAAAAAAATGCTGAACTCCTCTTGTGTAGATGCCACTTTATTACATTTCTTAAATTGTGCACCAGTACATTAATGTGACTTCAGTATTTACCACTACTACTGTCATGCAGCAGACAGCAGTATAAGAGAGGAGGGGGCCGTGTGCAGCCTCCGTGCGGTCCCCCTCGGTAAGTATAATAATTATATCGAAGCAGGGTGTGTGGTGTGGACCCCCTGGCCCCAGGGGCCCGTGGGCACAGCACACCCTGCACCCATTCATGTCATGTCATCTCAGGGACATAACTAGTTATTTGAAGGCCCAATTGCAAAAGCTTGTAAGGGCCCCTATGTATCACCCAATGGTGAAAAATGTATATAACACATGTAACTTTGAAAAGGAAGATGGGTCCCCCCTCAGCTCTGGGCCCCATAGCAGTTGCACCCCTTGCACCTATGGTAGTTATGCCCATGCCTACGCTATACCTGGCCTATAGGCTGTTAATGTACAACTGGATGCATCTTGAACATTTGCTATGCACATAAATGCACTATTCCTATTCCCTGCACGTGTCTTTTCTGCTTACAAATGTGTCTAACTCTACATGTGCCCCATAGTTTGTTATTGGCATTTGCATTATATATTCCCAGGTGACAATATATTCAATGCCATTAGAAAAAAAACTGTCTACCTGGAGCCATAGGGATTCTGTGGTCCCTCCACAATGTCTGCATTCCAGACTGTACGTCTTACACTGACATCTTGTCATTCAGAAGAGGATTAGGGAGAAGCGAGTAAACTGCTCACTGGGTGCTGAATCAGAGTTTGAGACATTGGTTTGGAAAGATTCCAGTGGTCACCCAGACACACAAAATAGGATCCTGTTTCACTGACTCTGTTGTCCTAAATCTCTTCATGTTATCCAGAAGTAACATGACTTGCAACTAGACAATGGAGACTCCTAGATTGGGTTTAAAAGTGTTAATGCTTAACTTCTGTGGACATGTCTGGAATGTCTAATAGAAGTATGTGTTATATTACAGTGATAAATTGCAGGCGATACAGTGTAACGTCACTGAAATATAATAGTTCTATAAAATCACTGACCGCATTGGTTTTATTGTTTATGCAGAGTGCAAGAATGGAGGACAACTGTGTCAGGAAATATTTGTTACCGGAGTTATCCATGTACTCTAAATATCCCCATATGACCTATGGGGTGGAATGTACTAAGGAGTAAAATGCAGTCAAAACTCCGAAAACCCCCGTTTCCATATGTACCAAGTTCCAGAATGCGATACATTCTGGAACTTGGACCCGGTGGACAACGCCAACTTTAGACACAGTCACTGTCCTCGGCGTCAGGCCTCCATTTTGGGAAACTGTCCCCGGCTCCACATTGGAACACGTTCAGGGCACTGCGAGCGACGTCGCAAAACGAGATCTGCACATGCGCAGTGTGGTTTCTATGCATGCGCAGATCTCAAACCATTGCAGAGTTCCGTACATCTCTAAATTAGGCCCTCTGTGCGGTAGGTAGCCATTGGGACGCATCCATAGTGTGGCTTGAATGCATACACAGAGGGAAACCCTCTGTCACCATCACCTGATGCTTTACATGTGTCCACCTCTGAATCACCCCCACTGATTTATGTGCATACATATTAATCTTACAAAAGCAGAGGGTGTTTTATAACTCATGGCAGAAAACACTTATGATATGGAATTCCTGCGCTGAACTACAACTGGTTCACGGCTGCAAACTCTTTTTACTGACTATTTTATAGAAATGTATTGAAAGCCAATATGTTTTACTAACAAAATATTTGTGTAATTGTAAATGCATAAGAGTAAAAGTAGGACTATCTAGAAGACAAGCGGAGTATGCGAACACTGCAGGATACACGCTGACATCCATGTGCACTAAATTAGTCTAATAAAGATTTATTGAGCAAACACAATGCAGTAGTCGATGAGATCTGGCCTAATAGCAGACGTGTTGAACTCATGCCTTGGAGCTACTCTATCAACCCATCCATCAGACATGATCAGGATCACTTAGAAAATACTATTCATGAACTTTCAAGGCTCTGACATTGATTTGTTCTTATTGTTTAGTCAGACAGCAGAGGAATTATCAGAACCACTTGGACTGAATTCTGCTAAATAAAGCAAGGTCTTGGCACAAATTCCCCTCTGGATTTGTGAGCCAAACAGCAGTTTATACATCTATCAACATATTTGAAGGAACAGTATGTAGTGATTGGCCTTGTGTATACATTGCACTGTTATACACTCCTCTGTGACACTATACTGTATAATACCTTTATTTGCTGTGCTGCTATATTATTACATGGATTTACCTGAAAATTTGCATGGTGCAAAGTGAAAGAACACGTCAAAGCCCAGCCCATTAACCACCGCTGGCATTCTGACCGCCACGAACCCGTAAACAACCCATCTGCCACCCCCTACATTCATTTAAACATTTTTGTTTTATCTTTAAATATGTCTCTGAGGGGATATGAGGGTTTATTTTTTGCTACAGGTCACATTTGTGTATTTGAAGTTTGGTATTACATTGGATGTGCTTTCCTGCAGATGTACTGTACATCTGGGTGATGTACTTGAATCCAATTTGCATTAACAATCACAAGAGTATTAGTACTGCACTCTAGCACTTATGTGGTTCTTGACCCTTACATAGAATATATTTTTCTGCTTAATGCAGTTTTTCTCTATGCTGTTGTTTTTAACCTTGGTCTTTGACACCTGTCCTTGTTTGTAGTTAGGTCTCCTGACAGAAGGAAGAACGGTCTGCTCACGATTATAGAACGCCCTCCAGACATAAAGTACCACATTATAATAATCTACTGTATTAAAATTCGTCCACGTCTGAAAAATGTCTTCCCTCTGCCAAATTCTCATTATAGATAATTGTCTCCGGGAGTTAATCAGTTGTGAATACACCACTTGCCATTTGTTCACAGACAAACCATAAACAGATGATGTGGCTCTATGGCCTAATTAGAATTGATCAGTAATTGTAAATATATATAAGCAAACTAGGCTAGTACTGTATCTGGTACATTGTACATAATGTTACAATGCATGCATTTAAGGAATAATTAACTGCACGGATTATTATTTATTTTAAAGGATGTGTATTATTGAGTTAAATAATATGAATAAAATAAGGTTTTTATGTTTAACTAAATATATTCACCAATCTCTCTCTCTCTGGAGCAGGTTGTTATATGAGGGTATGCAGGCACCATGTTAATATTCAAAATGTCGTCAATAATAATGCTGACCCCACAGTGTCACCAATTCTGATTATGACATTGTTGAAATGTCGGCATTCTGCAGAATGCTGACATTAGGGTTTGGCTCCAGGAGGGGAGAGTTAGGGTTAGGCACTATGGGTAGGGTTAGGGTTAGCTGCGGAGGATAGGGTTACACTTACTGTTAGGGATAGGAGTATTCACTGCTGCTGGATCACATAACCCCGGACCCAGATGACACTGCTGCATTGCTGAAGACGCTACCCGGTAAGTAAAGCCGCGCACTGCCGGGACATACAGTTTTGTTGACATTCTAATCATGTCAACCTTACAGCAGTGTTGTCATGGTCAATGTCAACATGCTAGATGTCGACATTATGAATATTGACATGAACGTAGAAAAACATACCCAACTTTGTTATGAGGGAGTTGCTTGTATAACATAATAGACACACTGACTGACAATCTGGCGGACTTGCTTTACAGAAGTGCAGTGTTTGGATTGGGGAATACATGCACAGGTGGAGGACAAGTGATGTCACCAGAGTTCACATGACTGCATTTTTTTATCACCTTTATCCCATTAAAAAATAAGGGAGGTTACACTTGCGTCCAAATCAGGCTACAAAGATGTAACGTCTTATGAATTATGAATAATTTCGTTTCTGAATATCATATTTTCAATGTTCAGCATAGTAATTAATTATATATTCACTCTAACTATGTACTTACATATTCCCAATATACACTCATTTTGTTCTTCAATAATAAAATAAAGGCATACACAGTATTTTTTTTCTTTAATTTAAAGGTACAATAGTCAAATTCTTTCGTATTGTAGAAATGTATTACAATGCATGCACAAGTGAATAATAAAATCCGCCCTCGGGAAATGTCCTTACGTAGAAGGGTTTGGAGAGCACGCTAAGGATAAATAACTGCAAATCTTCAAAGACTGGAAACAAAACACATTTCCATTGTTTGTGCTCTTCATGGCTCAGAAAGCATTGACAAAATGGCCTGGTTTCTTCAATAGAAATCCTTCCTTAGAAAACAGGACACTATGCCTGAGAGCACAGTTGCCATAGGGGTAGAAACCCACAGTGCAGTAAATGAGTCTTGGAGAAACAAAAGGTTTGAAATGAAACCCACATTTTGCTATTGTTATCCCACATTTCAAAGCAGCCATTACTTTTATGTAGGACAGGAGAGATGATATTTCTTGTTTTGGTGAAAACATCTGATTCTCTATGTACATTACTGAGCCTACAATCTGGATTTACTGATCTACTTTTGTCTACCTTTGTCCTTTACTTATTTCAACATATGTGCGGTAATGAGGCTATATGACAGCACAAACATTGCTGCCTCATAGCACTAAGGTCATGGGGTGCAGACACCGGTAGCTGGGCAGTAGTGTCATGCGGATCCAATACCGACAGTGGCAGCCCGGCGGGTCGAAATCCTGACAACTGAAAGTAAGTACCCTAACCCTCCCCTCGCCTATACGTGCCACAAACCTATGGCCTTATTACTAGGGCCTGACAACTTGGTGGTCTAGGGGGGGTTAATAAATACTGGTGGCCCAACGCCGTCTAACAGTACACTGGGAGGGGCTGCAGTGGGGAGCTTCATTAGCTCTTACTTCCCACCACTGCTGCACATTCTGGTCCTCAAGCTCTTACCTCTGCTACCTCTTCTTCTCCGCATCTTCTTTCTTGACCAGGTAGTCTTTTGGCCTCTTCTGCGGCTGCCAGAGCTATTCACGGAATGACCTTTTTTTTTTCCATCTGCCAGCGAACTCCTTCCACTGCTCGGCGGTGTCTGATGTCAACGCCACGAGTCGCTATTGGCTCAACCCGGCCAGCCGTGATTGGCTGCCGGTCCGCGAGTCGCTATTGGCTCGCGGACGGCACTATTTTAAAATCACTGCATGCCAAATTTAAATAGAGGCAGCATCAAGGCTGCCAGACTGAGAGCTTCACTCAGCTCACGCTTGGTGCCAAGTTTCACCCACCCACTGCTATAGGGTTGTCGCTGTGAGCAGACACACGCTCCCAGCGCTGGCTGCCACTGTTTGCCGTCACTGCTGCTCTTCTGGTGCAGGGATCTGACATTTGATCCCAGTGCCAGCATCTGTACTGCCCAGGCCAATGGCGCCACCCTCTGCTGGGCCTGCCATGGCGCCAGTGCATGTGCCTCGCTCACACTGCCCTAGATACGCCACTGTTGATATGGCTAATGGCAGTCTTAGGCATATGGTTCTGACACTGTATACCGTCACACAAACACACCCTTACTGTACTCGTCTGCATTTGCATGCCTTTCCCGTCCTGCCTCTCCAAGTGTAAGGAGGCGCCAACCCTGCATACAGACTTAGATGTTCACGTTTCTTTTTTTTGTGAAATCGCACAGTACAAATTTACTTATTCTGCAAATGGGTACATCAGCCCCTGTGTATCACATGCTGTACAGGATGTATTATAGGATCAATCCCGCCCAGAGGAAGACCCCACATGGGTCGAAACGCGTTGGACAAACATCCCCATTGAGCAAGGAACCGGACACCGCATCCAGCGAACACCTGATCAAACGGCACCTGACGAGCATTCGACGAGCGGCTGCTTCTGCCGAGGGACACCGGAGGAAGGGACGACGCGACTGCGACAAGCCGGCGAGGGGAAGAGCGGACTCTGCCGAGTCCCTGGGAGGTGAGTCCACAGTGGAGTTAGGGAGTACCGCGTCTGGTACACAGCACCACAACCGTTTCTCCCCCTCCTTCTGCATCCCTAGTTGTGGACCGGCGGGACACGCCGTAGACTGCCTAGCATTGGCGGGTAGGCTCCGGACGTGTTCCGTGGTCATACACGGGCTTGGATATACACCTCTACACACTCAGGCAGCTCTCCGTACTGCTTACCCCGGGAACACCCAAGCAAACCACCAGCAATTCACTATCCACCAGCAGCCCTTTTTTACAATATAAGTGCGGGACGCCGCACCAACATTAACTCTCTCATAAGACTTGCCATTCTTCAATGCGAGCTCCATGGTCTCCGGTCCTTGTTTTACTCACATAATCAACTTTTATCATCAATTTATTGACTTTGTTTTTTCTTGTTTTAATCTGTGGATTTTTGTTACATTTTTTTCCTTTTTTCCTTTTTAGTGAAGCTAGTTACTGAATATTGCCAGTATTACTGCATATATTCTGGAGTTTGACTGCCATTGACTCAGTGAACAGTCACTATTCAAGCCCATTATCAACCATTTTTGTTTAATTAAAGTTCTATAATACCATATTCAGCTTGAACTCATCACTCTCCTACACACTTACAATTGACGCACACCATCTCGTTAAAGGTTTTGAGCGCATTTTGATCTATGACCATAGATTAGATATTTGTATTCAATTTAGGAGGTCAGACACCCTTCCTAAAAGTGCAGCTCACATTCATCGTTCATCTTGAGCCCAGTGCTCAATATCCTTTTACCGTGTTTCTTATTATAGGATTGTACCTATTCTTGGTTATTAGATTGGCTCTTTTTACATAAGAATTGATTTATTAGTTGCTCAGTGAATGGTGTCATTTTCTGAGAATGACCATCAGATGGACTAAATCACTGATTTGTGTAAATGAACAATTCCGTTAGCAACATATGCTAATATCTTTAGTGTTTACAGCCCTTATTTGATAATGGAATATTTAAAAATAATAATAAAACACTTGTGCTGCCACAAGTATGCGTCCTTTCTTTACAAGGAAATATAACTGTACATTTATTTTCATTCTTTAGCTGTAGATGGTCCATAATATATATGTCCATGGTCATCACTCAGATAGAATAATAATCTTGTTTTCAAAGTAAAACATTCTCCAGTTTTTCTCTTTAAAATCTTATTGTGAGTTACTGAAAATTAATATGAACTGAACCTGTAGTCTAAGAATAAAACAGTAACACTTGCTTTATGTTACTCATTTTCCATGTATTTAAAAGTAAAACAACCATTATATTATACGGCACAACAATGATGACACTGTGTAACGCAGTAAATTGAAAATATGATTTAGATGGACTTAAACGGGAGGAACTTGGACACATATAGCTGGAACTTTAGAGACCGTGGTCACATAGAATGACACATGAGCAGACGCATGCAATATGTATTTCTTAAGAGATCATAATTGTAGACTAGTTTGCAAGGTTTGCTGTACTGCCAAAGAAAACACAGAAGTGCAATGAAGTAAGTCTATGTGATATGAGATTATTCAGGGCAGGGTGGTAGACAGGCGACAGAAGGTTCCTTCTGGGGATAGAACTTCACCAAGGGGATGAATTACCTTTCCATAATGGAGCTCTTAGCTAGAAAAGAGGGTCGCAAATAACACAGACAATTGGGTATAAGTTTGACCTTGGAGTTACAGACCAGACCTTACGGTTCCAAATCAGCTTTAATTCCCCCTGACTGCTTGTAACCCAAATACATCATCATCTCAAATAAACAGCTGTGCTTCTTATGTTACTTACTCCTCATTATAGATTGCATACATTTGACATATTTGTGGAAATAAGATTTTCAGCATCAATCTTAAGCATGAAGGTTATATGACAATTAATTAGTAGTCTTTCTATTGTTTGATGTTATGAGATCCTTGTTTATTGTTAACTAAAAGTGATTATTCTACAAATATATATACAGGAGTGTTCTTTTATAGTAGACAAATTATGGCAGAGATTAAGTAAAGCTTGGGGAAAGATAAAATTGTGAGAGATAAAGTACCAAACAATCAGCTCCTAACTGTCATTTTTCAAACACAACCTATAAAATGACAGTTAGGAGCTGATTGGTTTGTGCTTTATTTCTCACAATTTTATCTCTCTTCAAGCTTTATTAAATCTCCCCTTATGTGATTTGCAAAGAGAATAGTTTGTACTTGCCTTCACTGCCGGAATGTCCGGGAGACTTCTTGGAGCTCTCCTCCTGGTCTCCCAAGATAGAAGTCCAGCCTCCAAGAGGGCTTAATGATGCAATTTGCAGTGAATATCATCATTGTGGCCCCCCCATCTTCCATACACACACAACGCAGCAAAATTGCGAGGGCGGAGAGGGACTGTGAAGTTGCGTTCACAGCATAATACCCCCTACACCTTCCATCTGGTCCTGCCACTACCACATTACCATGATGCCCAGGTAAAAAGTCAGCAAGTATGGAATACTGTAGTTAGAACTACGAATTGAATTGTGGCACTTAAACACACCCAAAACTGCTTATGCATGAACTCACACCTGTTCGTGTACATGCATACAATATCCTGGGACCAATGTTGAAATACAGTGCATCCGTTAAGTATTCACAGCGCTTCACTTTTTCCACATTTTGTTATGTTACAGCCTTATTCCAAAATGGAATAAATTAATTTTTGTCCTCAAAATTCTACACACAATACCCCATAATGACAGCATGTAAAAAGTTTTTTTGGGATTTTTGTAAATTTAATAAGAAAAAATAACTAAGAAAATCACATGTACATAAGTATTCACAGCCTTTGTTGATGCAACTTTGGCAGCAATTACAGCCTCAAGTCTTTTTGAATATGATGCCACAAGCTTGGCACACCTATCTTTGGGTAGTTTTGCCCATTCCTCTTTGCAGCATCTCTCAAGCTCCATCAGGTTGGATGGAAAGCGTCGGTGCACAGTCATTTTCAGATCTCTCCAGAGATGTTCAATCGGATTCAAGTCTGGGCTCTGGCTGAGCCACTCAAGGACATTCACAGAGTTGTCCTGAAGCCACTCCTTTGATATTTTGGCTGTGTGCTTAGGGTCGTTGTCCTGCTGAAAGATGAAACGTTGCCCCAGTCGGAGGTCAAGAGCGCTCTGGAGCAGGTTTTCATCCAGGATGTCTCTGTACATTGCTGCATTCATCTTTCCCTCTATCCTGACTAGTCTCCCAGTTCCTGCCGCTGAAAAACATCCCCACAGCATGATGCTGCCACCACCATGCTTCACTGTAGGGATGGTATTGGCCTGGTGATTAGTGGTGCCTGGTTTCCTCCAAACATAACGCCTGGCTTTGACGCTAAAGAGTTCAATCTTTGTCTCATCAGACCAGAGAATTTTGTTTTCTCATGGTCTGAGAGTCCTTCAGGTGCATTTTGGTAAACTCCAGTCGGGCTGCCATGTGATTTTTACTAAGGAGTGACTTCCGTCTGGCCACTCTACCATACAGGCCTGATTGGTGGATTGCTGCAGAGATGGTTGTCCTTCTGGAAGGTTCTCCTCTCTCCACAGAGGAATGCTGTAGCATCAGGTTCTTGGTCACTTCCCTGACTAGGGCCCTTCTCCCCTGATCGCTCAGTTTAGATGGCCGGACAACTCTAGGAAGAGTTCTGGTGGTTCCGAACGTCTTCCATTTACAGATGATGGAGGCCACTGTGCTCATTGGGACCTTCAAAGCAGCAGATATTTTTCTGAACCTTTCCCCAGATTTGTGCCTCCAGATAATCCTTTCTCGGGGGTCTACAGACAATTCCTTGAACTTCATGCTTGGTTTGTGCTCTGACATGCACTGTCAAGTGTGGGACCTTATATAGACAGGTGTGTGCCTTTCAAAATCATGTCCAATCAACTGAATTTACCACAGGTGGACTCTAATTAAGCTGTAGGAACATCTCAAGGATGATCAGTGGAAACAGGATGCATCTGAGCTCAATTTGAACTTCATAACAAAGGTTGTGAATACTTTTGTTCATGTGATTTCTTAGAGTTTTTTCAATTAAATTTGCAAAAATCTCAAAAAAACTTTTTACACGTTGTCATTATGGGGTATTGTGTGTAGAATTTGGAGGAGAAAAATGAATTTATTCCATTTTGGAATACAGTGATTTTCAACCCTTTTTAACTCGAGGCATACTACGCAAGATATTAAAATTGGCTAGACACGCCACTCGGCGATGTGGCGTGCGCAACCTATGGAAAACATACATATTGGCTCCCACATAAAAAAAAACACACATATTGGCCTCCACAGGAATAAAACGTACATACATTGGCCCCCATAGGAATAAAACACACATACATTAGCCCCCATAGGAATAAAACACACATACATTGGCCCCAGAGAAATAAAACACACATACATTGGCCCCCACAGGAATAAAACTCACATACAATGGCCCTCACAGGAATAAAACACATACATTGGCCCCCAGAGAAAAAAAAATAACATTGGCTGACCCCCACAGGAAAAAAATAAATAAAAAAAAAGATATTGCTGGCTCCCAGAGAAAAAAAAGCCCGCATTGCTACACATAAAATATAAATACATTTTTTTACTGCCCCTACCTGTCCCTCGTCAGCAGAGCTGTCAGCAGAGTGCAGCGTGCAGGCAGGCTGGCTTGCTGGGGGTGCTATTGGCCGCGGGGCTGGCTGTGCTGGTGGCCGAGGGCTTGCTGGCTGTGCTGGTGGCCGTGGGTCAGGCTGTCTGGCTGGTGAGGCAGACAGGCGGGCTGACTGTGTTGGTGGAGCTGGTGGCCGCAGGGCTGGCTGGCTGGCGGTGCTGGTGGAAGCGGGGCTGGCTGGGGAGGCAAGCTGGCTGACTGGGGGCCTTCATGCAGGGCATCTCTAGGGGCCGCGGAGCTGGTGGGCGGGCTGAGTGACTAGAGACGCGGCGTGCGTGACCTGTGATGTCACTCTGCTGCGTCTGCATAAGTGATGGCCCGGGCATGCCATACTGTGATCCGCTGCCCGGAGCACAGTATGGCAGATCTGACCGGTGGATCTGATCGCGCGGCACACTAAACAATCGCTAGTGTGCCGCAGCACAGCGGTTGAAAAACGCTGCTGTAACATAACAAAATGTGGAAAAAGTGGCGCGCTGTGAATACTTTCCGGGTGCACTGTATATGTACAATAGCTAATTATCAATCTTACTTTGGTTGATTCCATACTCCAGGGCCGGCCCTCGGCATAAGCAAATAAGGCACTTGCCTAGGACAACCTAGCTCCAGAGGGGGTGAACATGGGAGGGCTGGGCAGAGGAAACTACCACTCCCAGATTACGCGCTAGGAAACAAAGGCATCTACCTAGGGCTGGGCCCATCAATCCGTAGGGGACCTGTCTGCTACCACCACAGGGTAGTGATGAAGAACAATTGTGCCTAAATTCTGACAGGAATATACTAGTTGCCCTGGGGCCTTAGTTCTCCAATGCTGGCCCCTCCCCCAGGACCAGTCCACAATATATTATTCTGCGGATCAAAGATCCCTCCCACCCCTTCCTTCTCAGCTTTAGAAACGAGGCACTATCTGAGACAAATGGAGAGGGGAGTTTCCTGCAAATGCATCTGGCACCACGTTCTATGCCCTAACCAGGACCCCCAGGTCGGCTGCTCAGCTAAAATTGGTCAAAGCCAGCACTGCCAGAGTCGCCTATAGAAAATATAGAAAATATAAAAATGAAATAAAGAATAAAAGAAGAACACAAACTAGACAGTGGCAAGCTGGATGGACCAAGTTAATAGTATATGCCAAATCTGACTACATGGGATGGTGTACCCAGCGATGTGAGATACGGCGCTGTCAGCATCGGTAAGTGCATACACACTTGCCGATGCCGGCAACGTTAACGATACTCCCAGATTGTAATGCAAGTACAAACGACTGGGGATATCGTTAATGACCGGCTGGAGTGCGCATCGTTCGTCGGTAAGTGCGTACACCAGTGGCGTCATGCGAGGGGTGCGGGCGCACACACTTGTCAAAATCTGCACACTCCTGCCCGCACCCCCTTGCTGCCACACTCCTGCCCACACCGCCCGTCGCCACACTCCTACCAGCACCCTCCCTGGGTCCGCCGTAGAGGGAGGCTCCATTTGCCGGGTGCCCGCTGAGATTTTGTTACCAGCGGGCGACCGGCTCCTTCCCCGCAGCGCCAGTCGGAGCCTGGACTTCACTCATGAGCTTTGGCTTCTGGCCCCTGCAGTGAGCACTATGTGAAAGATGTCATGACATCTCTCCCATAGATCCGAGGAGCAGTCGGACCAGAAGGCAGTGGACGCAGGAGCGGGGCTTAAGGTAAGTATTTTGTTTGCATTTTTTTTAGAGGCACTACCACTTGGGGCATTATTACTGGGTGCACTTCTAATGGATGCATTACTACTGGGGGCATTACTAATGGGTGTATTACTACTGGGGGCATTACCACTGGGGGCACTACTAATGGGGCATTTCTATTGTGGGCTCTATTAATGGGGCATTACTATTGGGGACACTACTACAGGGGGCATTACAGTGGGGGCATTACTACAGATTGCGTTACTAATGGGGGCACTACTAATGGGTGCATTACTACTGCGGGCACTACTAATGGGGGCATTGCATAGGGGGTACTGAATAAGGGGCACTGCTACTGTGGGCACTGCATAAGGGGCACCACTACTGGGGGCACCACTACCGGGGGGCAAGGTGTAAGGGGCACCACTGCTGTGGGCATTGTATAAGGGGCACTACTGCTGTGGGCAGTGGCGGTTCTAGGGGTGGGCTAACAGGGCAGTCGCCCGGGGCGCCGGCCCCTAGAGGGTGCCACTGAGTTCCCAGAAGGTAAAAAAAAAAAAATTCCCTTGCCGGGTGTGATGTCATGGCCGCCTTGTGTGCCTGGCATTCTGGGTGGAGCACAGTGTGACTCCTGGACTGGTAAAGGGTCCTGATTTTTTGGGGGGTGCTTTACAGCACCGGGTGACACCAACCCTAGTGACGCCTCTGGATAGCTGATTCGAACGATATCATTTGAACGATATATCGTTCAAAGATGTCGTTATCGTTCATATAGAACTTCCAGTGTGTACGGGGCTTAAAATACTCTTGAAATTCAGTAGATTTTAGAAAGACTCAAGTAGGTTATAAAGTAAAAAAATATGTGGTACTTAGCAATCTCATAAGATCAGCCACCACTGAGTCATCTTTCCCACACACACTGGTAGTTTGATATTTTATTAGGAACAGTTGAACTTGCTTTCCAGTCTGGCGGTCATCACCAATCCTCTGACTGGGATGGGCAGATATTTCCTGTGTCTCACTGTGTTTTGCTGTTGAGCTGATACACAGGAACATGATGAGAATACTGTATGTCAGATGTAAAGTAGAGAGGCTTTATAGTAGGGGTGTGCACCGGCCACTTTTCGTGTTTTGTGTTTTGGTTTTGGATCTGGATCTTTCTTCGTGTTTTGGATCTGGATTGGTTTTGCCAAAACCACCCTTCCGTGTTTTGGGTTCTGGGTTTTGTGTTTTGGATCTGTATTTTTTTTTTAAAAAGCATAAAAACAGCTAAAATCACAGAATTTGTTGGTTTCTCTGCTCCTATGCTATTATTAACCTCAATAACCTTAATTTCCACTCATTTCCAGTCTATTCTGAACACCTCACACCTCACAATAGTGTTTTCATGTCCAAAAGGTTGCACCGAGGTAGCTGGATGACTATGCTAAGCGACACGAGTGGGCGGCACAAACACGTGACCCATCTAGGAGTGACACTGCAGTGGCAGACAGGATGGCAGTTAGAAAAACTAGGCCCCAAACTGTACATAATGCAAAGAAAAAAAAGAAGTGCAAGATGGAATTGTCCTTGGGCCCTCCCACCCACCCTTATGTTGTATAAACAGGACATGCACACTTTAACAAATCAATCATTTCAGCGCCAGGGTCTGCCACACAACTGTGGCTGAAATGATTGGTTCGTTTGGGCCCCCACAAAACAAGCTGGAAATTAATGTGTCCCTGCACAAACTGGCTCTACGGAGGCAAGATGTCATCCTCATCCTCCTCATCCACCGATTCCTCACCCTCTTCAGTGTGTACATCCTCATCCTCACAAAGTATTAACTCGTCCCCACTTGAATCCACCACCACAGGTCCCTCTGTACCTTCTGGAGGCTGGTCTCCCTGGAAGAGCTGATAATTCATTTTGATGAACATCATCTTCTCCACATTCTGTGGAAGCAACCTCCTACGCCTTTCGCTGACAAGGTTCCCGGCTGCACTAAACACTCTTTCGGAGTACACACTGGAGGGGGGGCAACTCAGGTAAAATAGAGCCAGCTTGTACAGGGGCCTCCAAATTGCCTCTTTTTCCTGCCAGTACAGGTATGGACTGTCTGACATGCCTACTTGGATGCTGTCACCGATGTAATCCTCCACCATTCTGTCAATGGTGACAGTATCATATGCAGTGACAGTAGACATGTCAGAAATTGTTGCCAGGTCCTTCAGTCCAGACCAGATGTCCAAACTTGGTCCTGCCTGCCCTGCATCACCGCCAGCGGGTTGCTTAGGATACCTAAGTTTTTTCCTGGCAGCCCCAGTTGCGGGAGAAAATGAAGAAGGAGCCGTTGACGTGTCACGTTCCGCTTCAGCTGACAGTGTGTTCACCAGCAGGTCTTTGCACCTCTGCAGGCTTGTGTCGGCCGGAAAGAGAGACACCACATAGGCTTTAAACCTAGGATCAAGCACGGTGGCCAAAATGTAGTGGTCTGATTTCAACAGATTGACCACCCTGGAATCCTGGCAAAGCGAATGAAGGGCTTCATCCACAAGTCCCACATGCCGAGCGGAATCGCTCCGTCTTAGCTCCTCCTTCACTTTCTCCAGCTGCTTCTGCAAAAGCCTGATGAGGGGAATGACCTGACTCAAGCTGGCTGTGTCTGAACTGACTTCACGTGTGGCAAGTTCGAAGGGCTGGAGAACCTTGCACAACACGGAAATCATTCTCCACTGCGCTTGAGTCAGGTGCATACCCCCTCCTTTGCCTATGTCATAGGTGGATGTATAGGCTTGTATGGCCTTTTGCTGCTCCTCCATCCTCTGAAGCATATAGAGGGTTGAGTTCCACCGCGTCACAACCTCTTGCTTCAGGTGATGGCGGGGCAGGTTCAAGAGTGTTTGCTGGCGCTCCAGTCTTCGGCACGCAGTCGCTGAATGGCGAAAGTGGCCAGAAATTTTTCGGGCCACCCAAAGCGTCTCCTGCACGCCCCTGTCGCTTTTCAGAAAATTCTGCACCACCAAGTTTATTGTGTGAGCAAAACATGGGACGTGCTGGAATTTGCCCAGATGTAATGCCCGCACAATATTGGTGGCGTTGTCAGATATCACAAATCCCCAGGAGAGTCTAAGTGGGGTAAGCCACTGGGCGATGATTTCCCTCAGTTTCTCTAAGAGGTTGTCGGCGGTGTGCCTCTTACTGAAACCGGTGATACACAGCGTAGCCTGCCTTGTAACGAGCTGGCGTTTCTGAGATGCTGCTACTGGTGACGCTGCTGCTGTTGCTGCGTAAGGTGATACATCTACCCAGTGGGCTGTCACAGTCATATAGTCCTTAGTCTGCCCTGTTCCACTTGTCCACATGTCCGTGGTTAAGTGGACATTGTGTACAACGGCATTTTTCAGGACACTGAGGACACTTTTTCTGACGTTTCTGTACAGTCTCGGTATCGCCTGCCTAGTGAAGTGGAATCTAGACGGGATTTGGAACCGGGGACACACTACCTCCATCAATTGTCTAAATCCCACTGCACTAATGGCGGATACCGGACGCACGTCTAACACCAACATAGCAGTCAAGGCCTCAGTTATACGTTTTGCTTCAGGATGACTGCTGTCGTACTTCATCCTCCTCGCTAAGGACTGTTGGAGGGTCAATTGTTTAGTAAAAGTAGTGGTGTTCCTACTTCCTCTCTGGGATGATGAACGACTCCCAGCAGCAGCAACAGCAGCAGCGGCAGCAGTAGGCGTAGCAATGCAGGATCCTCCAGAGGAATCCCGGATAGGAGAGTCAGTCATGCCAGTGACATGGCCTGCAGGACTACTTCCGATCCTGACTAAGGAGGAAATTGACGAGGAGGGAGTTGATGGTGTGGTTTGCAGGCGCTTGGATACAACAGGACAACGGGATTTAGGTGTCCCTGGACTGCTTACGGTCTTAGCCAAAGTTTCTGAACTTGACAGTAACTTTTTATGAACGCGCTGCAGGTGCCGTATAAGGGAGGATGTTCCTAGGTGGTTGACGTCCCTACCCCTACTTATTTCACCTTTACATATGGTACATATGGCAAGACAGTTGTTGTCCGGATTTGGATAGAAATATTGCCAGACCAAAGAGGTGGAATGTTTGGTCTTCTGCCCAGGCATGACCGTGATGGGCTTTTTCATCCCACGGACAACAACTGTCTCCCCCGGAGCCTGATTTAAACAAACCACATCACCATCAGAATCCTCCTCGCCAACTTCCTCCTCAGCGCCAGCTACACCAGTATCCTCATCCTGTTGTACTTCAACAGTGACATCTTCAATTTGCATATCAGCAAGTGGACTGTGGGTGCTCCTTTCAGCACTTGCAGGGGGCGTGCAAATGGTGGAAAGAGCCACCTCTTCCCGTCCAGTGCTGGGAAGGTCAGGCATCGCAACCACCACCACACTTGGACTCTCCTTGGGGATTTGTGATATCTTCTTAGAAAGCACAGTTCTTCGCTGTGCTTTTGCCAGCTTAACTCTTTTGATTTTTTTAGTGGGAGGAGGGCTTCCATCGTCATGTGAAGCTGAACCACTAGTCATGAACATACTAGGGATCGACCTTAGCCGTTCCTTGCCACTCCGTGTCGTAAATGGCATATTGGCAAGTTTACGTTTCTCTTCAGCTGATTTAAATGTCTTTTTCAAGGTCATTTTCCTGAACTTTGCCATTTGGGATTGTATGTGCCCTCTACTATGACATTGGGCATCGGCCTTGGCAGACGACGTTGATGGCATGTTATCGTCTATGTCATGACTAGTGGCAGCAGCTTCAGCACTAGGAGGAAGTGGTTCTTGATCTTTCTCTATTTTATTTTTATCGGAGAAAGTTTGGTCCTCCATTTATGTTATATCGATTTGATATATACGTGCGGCTAAACACAGAAAATAATTTTTTTTTTGGTTTGGACTGGAGTGTACTTTGTGGGTTACAGCACCCTTTAACGGTCAAGCCAGCCGGCCCTTTACTTATGACACAGGCGCACTCTTGGCACTACTTTGTTGATGCACGTGCGGCTACTGCGCACACAATTCACAAACACAGAAAATAATTTTTTTTTGGTTTGGACTGGAGTGTACTTTCAGGGGTTACAGCACCCTTAACGGTCAAGCCAGCCGGCCCTTTACTTATGACACAGGCGCACGCTTGGCACTACTTTGTTGATGCACGTGCGGCTACTGCGCACACAATTCACAAACACAGAAAATAATTTTTTTTTGGTTTGGACTGGAGTGTACTTTCGGGGGTTACAGCACCCTTTAACGGTCAAGCCAGCCGGCCCTTTACTTATGACACAGGCGCACGCTTGGCACTACTTTGTTGATGCACGTGCGGCTACTGCGCACACAATTCACAAACACAGAAAATAATTTTTTTTTGGTTTGGACTGGAGTGTACTTTCGGGGGTTACAGCACCCTTTAACGGTCAAGCCAGCCGGCCCTTTACTTATGACACAGGCGCACGCTTGGCACTACTTTGTTGATGCACGTGCGGCTACTGCGCACACAATTCACAAACACAGAAAATAATTTTTTTTTTGGTTTGGACTGGAGTGTACTTAGGGGGTTACAGCACCCTTTAACGGTCAAGCCAGCCGGCCCTTTACTTATGACACAGGCGCACGCTTGGCACTACTTTGTTGATGCACGTGCGGCTACTGCGCACACAATTCACAAACACAGAAAATAATTTTTTTTGGGTTTGGACTGGAGTGTACTTTCTTGGGTTACAGCACCCTTTAACGGTCAAGCCAGCCGGCCCTTTACTTATGACACAGGCGCACGCTTGGCACTACTTTGTTGATGCACGTGCGGCTACTGCGCACACAATTCACAAACACAGAAAATAATTTTTTTTTGGTTTGGACTGGAGTGTACTTTCGGGGGTTACAGCACCCTTTAACGGTCAAGCCAGCCGGCCCTTTACTTATGACACAGGCGCACGCTTGGCACTACTTTGTTGATGCACGTGCGGCTACTGCGCACACAATTCACAAACACAGAAAATAATTTTTTTTTGGTTTGGACTGGAGTGTACTTTCGGGGGTTACAGCACCCTTTAACGGTCAAGCCAGCCGGCCCTTTACTTATGACACAGGCGCACGCTTGGCACTACTTTGTTGATGCACGTGCGGCTACTGCGCACACAATTCACAAACACAGAAAATAATTTTTTTTTTGGTTTGGACTGGAGTGTACTTTGGGGGTTACAGCACCCTTTAATGGTCAAGCCAGCCGGCCCTTTACTTATGACACAGGCGCACGCTTGGCACTACTTTGTTGATGCACGTGCGGCTACTGCGCACACAATTCACAAACACAGAAAATAATTTTTTTTTTGGTTTGGACTGGAGTGTACTTTCGGGGGTTACAGCACCCTTAACGGTCAAGCCAGCCGGCCCTTTACTTATGACACAGGCGCACGCTTGGCACTACTTTGTTGATGCACGTGCGGCTACTGCGCACACAATTCACAAACACAGAAAATAATTTTTTTTTGGTTTGGACTGGAGTGTACTTTCGGGGGTTACAGCACCCTTTAACGGTCCAGCCAGCCGGCCCTTTATTTATGACACAGGCGCACGCTTGGCACTACTTTGTTGATGCACGTGCGGCTACTGCGCACACAATTCACAAACACAGAAAATAATTTTTTTTTTGGTTTGGACTGGAGTGTACTTTCGGGGGTTACAGCACCCTTAACGGTCAAGCCAGCCGGCCCTTTACTTATGACACAGGTGCACGCTTGGCACTACTTTGTTGATGCACGTGCGGCTACTGCGCACACAATTCACAAACACAGAAAATAATTTTTTTTTTGGTTTGGACTGGAGTGTACTTTCGGGGGTTACAGCACCCTTAACGGTCAAGCCAGCCGGCCCTTTACTTATGACACAGGCGCACGCTTGGCACTACTTTGTTGATGCACGTGCGGCTACTGCGCACACAATTCACAAACACAGAAAATAATTTTTTTTTTGGTTTGGACTGGAGTGTACTTTCGGGGGTTACAGCACCCTTAACAGTCAAGCCAGCCGGCCCTTTACTTATGACACAGGCGCACGCTTGGCACTACTTTGTTGATGCACGTGCGGCTACTGCGCACACAATTCACAAACACAGAAAATAATTTTTTTTTGGTTTGGACTGGAGTGTACTTTCGGGGGTTACAGCACCCTTTAACGGTCAAGCCAGCCGGCCCTTTACTTATGACACAGGCGCACGCTTGGCACTACTTTGTTGATGCACGTGCGGCTACTGCGCACACAATTCACAAACACAGAAAATATATTATTTTTTTAGCACTTGGGGGGAACACCCTTGATGGACAGAGCACCCCCTGGACAACACTACAGCACTCCTTTAGGACTGGGACACTGCACAGGACTTTGGAGTGGACACAGCCCCTATGGAGAACTGACTGCACAACACAGTCCAGCCAGCCCCTATGGACTTTGAAGTAGTGGACACAGCCCCTATTAACAACAGCAGCACAACACAGCCAGCCCCTATGGACTTTGAAGTAGTGGACAACAGCAGCACTACACTACACTACACTACACAGCCCTAACTCCCACCCTCCCTCTTCACTGTCCACAGCCGAGTGAGAAAATGGCGCCGACGCGGGTACCTTATATAGGATCCAAAACCCGCGAGACTCGGAAGGCGGGATGATGACGTTTTGCCTCGATTTCAGATCCGAGTCAGGCGGGAAAAGTCGAGCCTGACTCGGATCGGACTCGGATCGGGGGGGCTCGGGGGGGTTCGGATTTCAGAAATCCGAACCCGCTCACCCCTACTTTATAGTAAGTCTTTTAAGAATGCTGATCTGTTACCCTTATCTTGAGCTACCCACACAAAGTCCAATAAACCATTTCATTGTCACAAGCTGCACAAAACAATTAGCATGTAAGTAATAATTGATCTTTTTGTCTACTTAAGCAGATTGTTTGCAGTCTATAAAATCTTTGTGGGATAATTGTGTGGGTGTTTAAACAAAATACTGAACACATAAATAATAATAGTAATTATAATTACCAATACATGTGCATCAAACAAAATGACCATGTTTGACATCACAACAATCTAACTCACACTGTGCACTGAGAAAAATGTAAATATTCACTTAATAGCACATTCACAATAGAGCTCTAAAATGGAATAGTTAAGGCTTCCGCACCTGCACATACAGTCACTGCAATGAACTAAGCTAGGACAGGCATATTGATGCACATAAGTCTTCCACATGCACATTTCATAGGGGTTTATAAAGAGTTGCTATATAACTGTACATCACTAGAAGTGTGTCTCTGGGCCTGATTTACAGTTGGACGCAGGGTCAATGTTTGAGTGATTATTTGCTGCTGCGCATGTGCAAAAAGTTTGAGGGACCCTTACGGCGCTTGCATACCACTGAGTGTACACAGAAGCCACAGACTTGCTTGTATTAGATCTGGTGGCAGACAGCCATGGGCATTTCTGCTGGGAGGTGACTGGGAGGTGGCCTGAAGTGAACACAAAAACGGCCGTCTCATGGACATATTATGGGAGTGTCAGTGAGACCGTCTATGGTCTCAAACACAGACCCGCAGCCACTGAGACCATGAATAGAGAAAATTCAGGTGGAGACCCTGCGCCAGCCAATGGGCATTGGAAGTGTCGATGTTCATAGCGATGGTGTGCCGATGGCGGAGTATTTGAGTACAACATCTATTTACATTAATTTTAATAAAGTGTAGAGAAAGAGACAGTACTCTTCATATACACCATCGGTTTTGATTTAATTTGAGTTTTAATACCAGTGCTCAAGTCTTCTCCCAATTCCCCCTTATATAATTAAGGTTTAGTAAGGCTGGTTATGGTTACCCACTGTTGTTTTGAAAAAGTTTTTGGCACCTCGCAACATACCATCCACTGCCATGAAAGTAAGTAAAGAGAGCAGACAGGGTGAAAAAAACTAATAGATTCCATTCCCATTCTCGTGCTTTTTATAAACACTAGTAAATCATGATATTTAATACTAGTGAATAATGGCCATCCAGAGTTCAAGATTTTACTGAATTAAAATAAATGTAATCAGCCGAGGTTCAATATATACTGTGGGCTAATACTAATATGTGCTACTCAGCATATATACGCCTGAATGATTTAAACATATCATGATGATCCAGACTACAGTTTTAATGTAGAATTTAATAATAATAATAATAATAATAATAATAATAATAGATCAGTAATTCATCTTTACTTTCTGCAGTACATGTTTTTCAAAATTCCACTGGAGAATAATTTGACAGTAAAGGGTGTGTACGGGTTTGGCCAAGTACCCCTTTACCTGACCTCACCCTCACCATGTTACAAATGAGGAGGTTTCAATATCCTCCCATTACCCGAAGCCAGGAGTTAAATATAGTATTATATACAGTGCTCCCTCTATTTGCTCCCTGTTACAAAAACAGATCAAAACTGTTGTTATAATGATAATAGTATTACAAAGTGGGTGACATACAATGGGATTATTACATTTGAATTATCTTTTGTGCATAGAACGTACTGTAAGAGAGTATATCGATATTTAACAGGCATTAATAAAAAGGAGGACCGAATGCATTTCTTTTACATCTCATAATTCCATTGCCACATCCTGGAATAATTAGACCCCGATGCTGAATTTGGCATTCCAGAACATGAAAGTAATCTTTTCCCTGATTGGGTGGTGTGTGCTAAGTTGGTGTGAACCTACTCCATAAAAATACATTTGGGCCCAGGCCCTGCTGGTGATGATCTGAGCCACCCTCTGAGCTTCCCTGTTGAAAGAAAGAAAACATATGACCATGCAGTACTGTATTTTCCATTCTCCAACTCTTCATTTATAAAAAAGGATTTCATTTTCTCCCACTGTATTTTCCTCCCAATGAATCTTCTTTTCTGGTGACTTTTTAAATCACATTGAAGTTTTTTACTTACTGTACTAAGGTTTCCTAAAGCTAATTTTACTTTCTGTATGCAGATTATGATGACATTATTTAGTTTGACAGTGGATATCCCTTCGGTTGTGGTTACTCATATTCAGTCTTTATCCCTGTATATCAAATTCTTCCGGCAACTTTCTTAACACATTTTGCCGCTAACAGTTTTGTTAAATCAACCAAAGTTGTTTCATTGATGAACAAACTCACTGGTTATTGACAGCAGGTGACTAGAATTAGGGCAGTCTCTGATCATTTCAATGTCTTTTCTTTTTTTGCCAGCTTGTGACGTTAATCACTGGGGGCCACACTGCAGTAGTCGATGCCAGTGCAAAAACGGAGCATTGTGCAATCCCATTACTGGAGCGTGTCACTGCGCTGCTGGCTTCAAGGGCTGGCGCTGCGAGGAACGTTGTGACCAAGGGACATATGGGAATGACTGCCACCAAAAATGTCAGTGTCAGAACGGAGCAACTTGTGATCATGTAACTGGGGAGTGTAGATGTCCTCCTGGTTATACTGGTGCCTTGTAAGTATCTTCTGCTTAATGTGAAGGGTGTAAACAATGGAAGGATGTAACACACCAGAGAAAACCAATATTTATATGAATCTAATCAGGAAGAGATCTTTATTCTTGTTATCCTGGGATACGATCCAAAGCTGTTTTGTGCAGAGTTTACAGCAGAACCGTATCTTATCTCAGAGCAATGTAAATAAACAATGCGGTGCCTGATGATACAAAATACATGCTTGAAAAACACAGCCAGAAACCATAAAGATAAAGCAATTTAATTCAGTGAAAATTGTAGAAGAACATGTTCTGTACAATCCGAATGTAAATTGAAATCCATGCAATTCAGCTATGAATATAAAATAGTGCTGGGAGACTTAATGCTGGAAGGATACCTAGATATGTCCCTACAGTATGCTCAACCAATCACTGAAAAGCTGGTCAAAGTGGGTTTACTCATCTTTCTATTTGACCTTATTGTTTGGTGGTTGCTTAGCGCACTGCTGAGTTGCATTGATGTCACAATGAAGGCATTGGCTGTGAATACTGTATGCACTTTATAGGAGATGGACAGCCTAAGCACAAATATGCATCACATTTCCCTACTATTTCAATAAATACAGATGTGTCCAAATCATACTTACCGACTTTATATAAGTGCTTTCCGGGAGCAGTCAGGAGAGCTGCTGCTGCTGCATGCTGGTTTGGGGGGGGCGCAGGGCCGGACTGTTGATGTAATTAGGCCCCGCCTCTTTCCCCGAAAGTTAGCGATTCGCGGGTCCAATTGGAGGGGGCGGGGCTAAATTATGCAAAAAACAGCATCATTTAGTCCCGCCCCCTCCTCGCAGACCCGCAAATTCTTCATTAAATCTCCCCATCCTGCCCGCTTCACTAGGAAGTGGGCAGGATACGGGTGATCTGCCTACATATCCAGTAGTTCGGGGGTCTACCCGAAAAAACGCCTCCAGCCACATCCGGGAGTGTAGGCAAGTATGGTCCATATACATCTATCCTCCATTCGCTACAAGTCGCGTTATACAACGTGTGAGCGCTGCACAACTCTGTAGCTCCCAGCGTCTTTTCATGCAACGTTCCCTAACAGTGCATCTTATTCACAAAGTGATGTGACACAAGCCACACAAGCAGCTCCTGCTGATTAAAATGATATGCAGCATGCCTATGTTCTGTGTGTGATTGCCATTATATCGGCATGCGAAATGCTACGTTACAGTGTAACTGTACAGCGGCTGTGAATAACACGCACTGTTAGGGAAAAAGTTGCATGAAAAGAGGCTTGGTGCGCCATGGCATGGCGTGATTTGAAAGTTTGTTTAACGCGCAAGGAAGCTAGATGTATGTGGACACATCTGTATGTTTACTTATAGACTGTTACATGGAAGTGGCAGGGAGCAGCCATCTATTATCCTTTCCATCATTTTGTATTGGCAGTAACTGAAATGTCAGTGACAGCCATAACTCTCCCAAAACTACCCATTGTGTATCCGTGTACTCACTCAGGGGCTAATTTTAACTGTTTAGTGCATAATGTTATTTGTTTTGTGCTCAGATATTATTTATATTGTATTCTTTCTGTTTTGCTGTTTTGAACTTTTGTCTTTTGTAGTAGGTCCAATGGCAGGTAGAAGCATTTATCCATATGAAAGATAAAATATTATACATAAATTATGGAGTAAAATGTCAATGTAAGCTCCTGATAGGCCCCATTGTACGATAACAGCTTTGTCTTTAAATGTCCTTTTAGTTGTGAGGACCTTTGCCCACCTGATAAACATGGTCCCCAATGTGAAGAAAGATGTCCGTGTCAGAATGGGGGAGTCTGCCATCATGTGACTGGAGAATGTTCCTGCCCGCCGGGATGGATGGTGCGTCTGACGAACTCATTATGCAATGTGATCAATGAAAAATAATTAACTAATTCAGTCAATAATCCCTTTTCTATCATGCTCAATGACCTTTGGCAAAAATAGTAATTAATTAAGTGACACACTGCACAGAATGCTTCCTTACTACCTTCAGTGCTTGATGGAGTGTGAGTCCATTATAATGTAATATAGGAAGTTTTAATTACGTTTAAAAGTATGAAGTTAGTTTTCTATTATTTGCTACCAAGATTAATTATGACGTAATTGTGTTAGGGGTATTAATCTACTACACTATTTTATATAAAGGCATGTTCACATTTACAATTACAAATGCACAATACTATATAGAAAATGTACTCTCACTTATGCTAATATTGCTCTTCTTTTAATTTATATGAACTAAAGCAAAACATACACCAGTCACTGTACAGTGTACAAATTAGATTATACGCCAGTAGAAATTCTTATTAGTTCTGTTACTGTATAATTTTAACAGGTATATATATTTATTTTAAGACAATACAGGTTGAGTCTCCCATATCCAAATATTCTGAAATACGGAATAATTTTGGCATGACTGAGATAATGAAACTTTTGATTTTTGATGGTTCAATGTACACAAACTTTGTCTAAGGCACAAATTATTAAAAATATTGTATAAAATTACCTTCAGGCTGTGTGTGTATAAGGTGTATATGAAACATAAATGAATTTCATTTCTGTACATAAACTTTGCTTGAGCCACAAAATTATTGAAAATGTAGTATAAAATGACCTGCATTCTGTGTGTATAAGGTGTATATAACACATAAATGCATTCTGTGTGTATATTGGGGTCCCATTCCCAAGATATCTCATTATGGTATGCAAATATTCCAAAATATAGAATATTCCGTTATCCAAAATACCCCTGGTCCCAAGCATTTTGGATATGGGAGACTCAACCTGTACACATCTCGCCAATGTTAATATACACCATAATTCATTATCATATGTTAACAAAATATCATTATTTTATTCTCTGTGTTACTTTGATAAAATATGGATTTTTTTTGTCTTTCTGAGCATGAACGTTAATATTCTGCATTGTTTTGCCTCAGGATAATTGTCTAGGAAGTTATGGGGGTCAGGTGTTTATTTTAATTAGCTGCAGTCACAGCGCTTTAATCATCAATTTACAAGCTGCATGATAACATTCGGTATTAATTTAGGGCACAGTCTGTGGCCAGCCTTGCCCCGAGGGTCGCTATGGCAGAAATTGTACTCAGGAGTGCCAGTGTCACAATGGTGGGACGTGTGACACTGCCAAAGGTCAATGTCACTGCAGTCCTGGATACAATGGAGAACGGTGAGAATAATACATGTGTGATAAAATGAAAATCTAAAATATTAACCATAGAGATGAGTGAAATTTGAATAAATGTTTTGCAAAATAGTCTCCTCGTCCCACATGTGGCTGCCAAACATCAGACACTTCAATGTCAGAATTTCCAGTCCTGTTCCAACCACACCATTAGGCAAAATGATTCCATCTCAATCTATAGATGCAATGAGTTGATGCTGTACAAATACAGGGGAGGCAATGGTATTATGTGGGATAGAGAAGAGAGAATGGAATTTGAAGATTGTATTTATGGAACTTCACAACTTTGCAAAACAGATTGTTCCACCAGAAAACTTGATTCGTCTGAAATTCCGCTCATCACATGTCTTCACTTACAATATAGATAGCCTGATGGGACATATATAATTGTAGAACTGTAATATTTTATGGTATTCAATATAGACCACTTTTGTTATGTGAGTATAGAGAACTCTTGCTGCCAAATTTTACAGAGTTCTCCAAGACTTCTGGGAGAGTAGACCAGCCTCCCGGATCCCACCCACTTCCCTAGTGCAATGAGTGGTCCAGGAGCTTCTTGGCGCAATACACTTTGAATTACTCCCCCCTGCTGCACAATGCTGCAAGTCGCAACTCATGGCAACCTAACTTCTTAACCCACACCAGGAAACCACGCACAAGGGATACACTATTCAAATATCAGCAAATACTGTATATATAGATACAGAGACATGGAAATATCTTACGACTAGGGATTTGCTATAAGGGCAGAGTTTTAGGGCTCTGTTTTCAGTTAAACTACAACACACATTAAGCTGAGTGAACACTGTCTGACTGTAGGTGATTGAAGATCCGATAATACATACCGTACGTTGCCACTTGCAGTAAAGTATAAATGTCTGCTGAGCATCTTCTCCTCTGTTTAGATGTCAGGATGAGTGTCCTGTTGGTTTGTATGGAAAGAATTGCGCTGAGACATGCAAGTGTGTTAATAGTGGAAAATGCTATCACATCAGCGGAGCGTGCCTTTGTGAGCCGGGCTATACAGGGATATACTGTGAAACAAGACTGTGCTCAGAAGGCCGCTACGGGATGAAGTGCGACAAACAGTGCCCATGTCATGCAAGGAACACACTAAGGTAATGTGAAATCAGCTTTCTTTTTGTATGAAGACATATGAAATAATTGTACAGTAGCTAGTCTGTCTTACTAGACTGCCTCCTACTTACATATTGAGTAAGTGAATATATTTTCAATATAAGGTATTGCTGCATTACAGGAAGAGGTCATAAAGACTGGAGTTAGAGATTGGGTTATAGGTTGTAGATCCTAGTTTGGGTTGGTGGGTTAAGCTGGCCACACACTAGACCAACTTACATCCAACCAGCCAACTTGTTGATTGGTTGGAATGAAAATCTGGTAAGGAATGAAAGCAAATGACAATCAGCAATTTGCTCCCAAATGCCGGAAAATGAACAAAAACTGTTGTTTAAACAAATTGTTTAGATCAAACATTTAACAAACTTGTCTGACGACCATTTTCATCTGTTTTCTGGCATTTAGGAGCAAATTGCTGATCATCAGTTACTCCCATACCTTACCAGATTTTCATTCCAACCAATCAACTAGTTGGGTGGTTGGATGTAAGTTGATCTAGTGTGTGGGCAGCTTAAGACATTAGGGACTCACGTGGAGTGAATGTGTGCTGTCTCATTTCTGTGTATGATATGTATAACATGCTATTCATAGAGATGAGAATTCTATATGTGTAATTTGTAAATATAAAATTTAATATGGAAAAAATAATCTATAATATATATATGTAACAAATGTAATATTATAGTGTATTGTTACTATTTAACTAGAGAAAACCCCTAAATGTGTCGAAAACACCAGTAGGGCTTCTACTTATTATTGAAGCCCCCACAGCCAGTGTTAGCTGCAGTATCTTTGGTTATGGCCTGCTGTAGCCTTCACTGGCTACTACAGCAATAGTTACCCATGGAATGGAAGCCTATTTAAGAAGGGAAGCTTAAGTCTGTGTTTCAAGTGCAGTGTGCATGTGTGACCTGGCAAAGCGGGGGGGACACCAGGACTGGCTGGTTAAGCGATAAGAGTCCTCTTACCACTGCCAGCCAGAATTGCCAGGGACCTGATCTTCGCATAGCTGCCATACAAACATTTATTATTAAATTGCAGCGATATAAATGTGATGGAAAATTCTGTCAATAGCCTCTAATTGGTAAATAGATTCTAGAGCCTTGCATGTATAACTACCTATCTTCAGATGTTAACAATTTTCACATGGTAACACAGATCTGCATAATAAAATATCATGCCTGGATTGGCAAGGTAAAACTGTTTTTGGAAATTATCAGAGGAACCGGTTCTGCCAATTTTGAAACAGAAAGTTAAAACTAAGGACTGACTAAATCGTTAGTCAAACGTCTATGCTTGGGATAAGCTATTGTGCTTGACAGTATGTTTGTATTTAAATTACATTTCTTTTCTTACCAAATCTGAGATATTTCAGTATAAAATATTAACATTGAAGTCTATGGGAGGCAGAGTGCCGCTAGGGAGAGTGCCCCTGCCAAACTGTCAGCAGGGACACAGCAGCATGAGACAGTTCTGCCAGGCTCTGGGTCTGGGCACATGTGTCTGGGTACTACTGACCATGTAAAATGTAATCTTAGTGATAAACTGACATTGTATTTATAACAAAGTAATTCTGCGGGAAATCCCTAACCCATCCACTATAGCTATTTGCTAAATTAGCTTACATTCCCCTTTGATCTGGGTAAAATTGGGGATTAAATAAGCACCCAAGCTGGTTCAGACAAGACACTTGTGGGGGCAGTTAGATAAAACTGCCCCTAGCTTAGTGCGGGGGGTCATAGAATTATTTGTTCTAAAGTGGTTACAGTCTCTCTAATGTGCAGTTCATCATTGGCAGAGCTATTGCTTTTGTTGAGGGTACATTTACTGCCCAGATGTGAGGGGGGCTCTGTGATGCCAGTCCATTCACTTCAAAGTCACCCGATCTGCTCTTCTGAACATGCATGGGGGCTTATGAATTTGCAGTGAAGCTCTGTTTGGGCTGTCAGGTCTGATGAAGTATTGCACACTGTGTGCATTGGTAGTCAGGAAGCAGGATCATTTAAAATAAGAGACTTATTTTGCTAACTAAGCTTACATGGGCCTTTTCCCCATTAAGTAAAATTATTTTTCTGTGAAATACTTTGGGTCATTCTGGTAAATGTTACAGTGGAGAGAGAATGTTTTTCTGAATGGGTCCATGTTTGTCACGTAATATGCAGTGTAATCAGCCCTTCCTGGACATTACTGGTCTGAAGAAAGAACAAAACAGCATAATCAACAGTCCTCGATTGAGAAAGCAATTCCGTATATTGACTTTGGGAGATGTGATTAATCAGCGTTAAGGCAATTGCTAATGCTTTGCTTGCTCATCTCGGCTATTAATGCTTTTGACTACTAATTTCAAACACATACCCCAAAGCTTCCCTGGCTGAGAGAGAAATTGTAAGAAAAACAACATTAGATGCTCACATATTCCGCATGGCAAGCTTAGCACAAAGGAAGTCTCGCTGATCTTTTATATTGAATTGTTCTCCCCCGTAGTATCACAAGATGAATTAAACATTTCAGAGAAATTAATGAAATTTTTTTAGATTTTGCCAGTCTTGTATTTTGCATCATGTATGTAACACTCATTTCTTAAAACCTCTTAATAAAAGTTGTATAAGTCACACGGTGACTGAGGGTAGGCTTAACTATTCTGCTGCATCAACTAAAGCAACTAAAATGTCACACATCTCATCACTTTCACAAATACACAAAACATTGATTCATTATGTATTGTATTTTTTTTTTATTTACGACTGAGGGTCTGATTCAGCAAGGAACGCGCGGATGCACACGCACGCACCCGGCCGCTGCGAGATTATTGTAATGAATGCATACGCACGGTAATCGCAACAGAATGAGCAGTCGCCCAGCACTAGATAATACCACCCCTTTACTTGCGTCCTCTATACATGGCAAGACAGCGATACATCGGTAACATCAAGAACCATTGGACCCATGCGCACAATAGTGGCTGACTGACCCTACCGCAGACATAGCGAGACTTCCCGTGTGCAACTAGACCTCAGGCTGCGTCTGTCGCCGCAAGGGCTTAATTATGCACGCCCCTGGAATGCCGACAACCCCCCTCCCCCCCGTCACCACCCATAAACGGCACTTCCTGTCAATCACTGTGCTCTGGGTCTGCGTAACCTCTGCAGTTCCCATCGCGATAGCTAGTTCGCACACGCGCACTGCGATGCATGCGCAATGCGGAATATTTGACCGATTGCGTGCGTCTGCATTCGCGCGTACCTTGCTGAATCAGGCCCTGAATCTATAACCAAAACTGAACTGAACAATGGTGATAATACTTGAAAGCTACACTGTCACGCTTTACAGCAGGAGCCCATGAAGCTGCGGGCAAAGAGGTACTATGGGTTCCGTTGAGATTCACGCTCCTAAAGCTAACTTGTGCTTTGGGTCCCCATGTACAGTATACTAGCCATAATTGCCTACTCTCCGGGGATGTCTGGGAGACTCCAAATTTTAGACAGTTCTTCCAGACTGCCGAGAGAGCAGACACCCTCACAAATGCCACCCAATTACCCAATGAAGTAGGTGGGGCTATGAATAGGCAATTCGCTGCAAATCACATCATCAGTTCCATGCCAGCACTGATCGCTGCCGCAAATCACGGTACTTCACAGCGAGAAGTGTGGCCATGATGCTGTCATCACACCTCCCTCACTTGTCTTTTGGACCTTTCCTCCTAGATCCCTAGTGGCAGTTATAAAAGTAGACCAGGCTCTGGGAATGTTGACAGTGATGATGTTGACATTCAAAATGTCAACACCATATAATGTTGACAAGTACAAATGTTGACAGTAAAAATATAAATATGTACAAAATGTTGACAATCAAAATGTTGACAGGTACAAAATGTGAACAATTAAAATGTCGAGATGGTTCAAAATGTGGGCAATTGAAATGTCGAGAAAATGTGGGCAATTGAAATGACGACTTGGTCCAAATTGTCAACAATCAAAAAGTCTACAAGTACAAAATGTTGTCAAATAAAAGGTTGTCAGGTGAATATTATATTAGAATTTGCAGCTCACATTTCATTATGAAAATATCAAATATCTTGGCTCACAAACCCATATGCTTACATACTATATTAAACATGTTTGCATGTAGGTAAGGAGTGCAGAGGGATGGGGGCTGTAGGAGGCATAACCACTCAAAGCGTTGGTGCACACCATAGGAATGTACACTCTAACATTGCACAGCCATGCCCCCTCCAGAGGCCAGGACGTCCCAAGTCCCAGCAGCCCTGAGTAATGTCGCGATGTAGGGATGTATTAAAATGGGAGGGGGCCCATATGAGGATGTCCTTGAGCCCCCTCCCCTTAGGAAAAAAGCCCAGCACCAGGACAGATTATGACTGAATCTGGCATGTGTCTGAGTTTTGTGCGCATGTGCATCTCTCCGCCTTCTGAAACATGGCACTGCTGCCATATATTAGTTGATTAATCCAGAAATATGGCACTGGTGCAATATTTTCCAAACCTAGTGCCACAGATCTGTGCATGTGGTGGCCAGTAGGAAAGTAAAACAATGGGTGCAGGGTGTGCGGTGTCGGTTCCCCTGGACCTAGGGGCCCATGTGCACTACACACCCTGCACCCATTATTAATAAGTCTATGATATAATGTCACAGTCATTTTAAAGGGGTAGGAACACTGTCTACATTTATCACCATGCAGCCAGTAGACAGCACTGAGCTGGACAGCAGCGGGTAGTATCCGATCAATGAGGTAATTCTAGGGTAGAATGTGAACTGATCACATGACTCTTACATCCAATCCTGGGACTACTCTTCAGCAAGAATCATCCCAACTGTTACACAGTCCCCTGGCTGCACCTCAATAAAAATAAATGTTGCAATGTGTCTGAGGGATTTCTACATCTTTTATACCTTTAAGGGGGGTATCCACTAGGCGACTTTAGCAAGCGATTGCACGATAACGATGTCGTTATCGTGCAATCGTTTGCAAATCGTGCATGCATCGGACATGTTTTCGTCGGCAGCAACCAGTAATGCACGTGCACGCTGGTCGCTTCCGACATCTATCATCGCCCGTACATGCTGGTCAACCCGACGATCCCATCAGGTTCAGCATGTGCGGGGATGATGGATGTGCCTGGACTGAACAAGTGAGCATTCAGTCTAGGCACATCACTAGATATACAAACGAGAGCACCATTGCAATGTCGTAATCGTGCTCTGGTTTGTAAATCTAGTAGTGGATACCCGCCTACCACTTTCATTTTTATAGCTTAGAAATGCTATATGGACAAGTTGCTGAGGACACCATCCATATGCTATGCACATCTGTTAGCTGAAGCGTAAAATGTGCTTTAGAGGAAGAGACTAAACAATTACACACTTATTTTGTTGCTTAGGTTTCTTATGGAATTATTCACTTTTATTCGCAGTGCTGAAATGACTGGAAGTTAATATTAATAAAAGTTATACATATGAGTAGCCCTTTCCTAAGCAGCAGCATGAATGGACTTGCAGTCTGTAGGCCATACTGTACAAGTCTGCACATGCTGCCCTGGCCTTCCTAGGGTTGGATTGTATTTAGACTGGTGTTTGTGGCATGCTATGAAAATGCTTCCTCAAATACCTTAATCTTAATGGGTTCTGCACACTCATTATTCATAGTATCAAGTTCTAGCTTCTTTTTTACAACCTTATCCATAAAATCCATGTTCTAAAAATATAATAAGGGGATTTCCCTATAGAATAAACAACTAATAATTAGAGATGAGCTGGTCCGGTTCTCCAGGAACTGGACCCACCCAAACTTTGTGTCTCCGAGCTGAGATCCGTGTCCGGTTCGGGTTTTCCCGCCTGACTCAGATCTGAAAACGAGGCAAAACGCGTCATCCTCCCACCGTCAGATTCTTGCGGGTTTTGGATTGTATAAAGGTCCCGGGGATCGGCGCCATTTTCACTCCGGCTGTGGAGACTGTATAGAACAGATGTGCTGCTGTGTCACTGTGTTGTCCTGTCGGGGGCTGGGACTGCAGGCTGCTGTTGTGCAGTACATAAAGGGGGGCTTCAGCAATCCGTGCATAAAGGGGTGCTGCTGTGTCACTGTTGTACTGTCAATCAAGGGGCTGGGGCTGCAGTAGATAAAGGGCTGCTGCTGTTTTGTTCATAAAGGGGCTGGGGCTGCTGTACATAAAGGGGGCTTCAGTAACCAGTACATAAAGGGGTTCTGCTGTGTCACTGTTGTCCTGTCAATCAAGGGACTGGGGCTGCAGTACATAAAGGGCTGCTGCTGTGTTGTCCTTAAAGAGGTGCTGCTGTGTTGTCCTGTCCATCAGGGGGCTAGGGCTGCAGTTCATAAAGGGGTGCTCTGTTGTCCAGGGGTGCTCTTCCCCAATATAAAAAAAAATAAAAGTTAAATAAAATTATCATTCCAGAAAAAATATTCTGAACCACCAAGTTGATTTTGTGGGCAAAAGATGGGACATATTGTTCACCCATGCTCTCCCCTCCTCCCCGCATAAATTTGCTTCGGAATAAAAAAATTCACATTAAATTTACTACCAATCAACCCTTCCTGTCCCTGCCTTCAACTACATACATACTCCATCTTCCTCAGGCCTCTTGATTAATGAAAACATATGTTTCCTTATGTGCCATGTTGGAAATTGAACTGCCACGTGTTTGTGCCGCCTTCTGCTGCCGCTTAACTTGAGTCTAAACAATATTGTAAACTGTGAGGTGGTCAAAATTGACTGGAAACAAGTGGAAATGTTATTGAGGGTAATAATACTGTAGGAACAAAAAAACGCCCAAACTATGTGATTTTAGCAGTTTTTATCAATTAAAAAAAAATATATATAGATCCAAAAACCAAAACACAGGGGTGTTTAGGAATGCGCAGGCTCGGATTAGCTCGGATTTTCCCCGCCAAATTCGGATTTTTCTCGCCAAAAATCTTGTCTCAGAAAGAGGCAAAATGTCATCTTTCATGGACAAACATCATCATTCATGGACAAAAGTCCGAACTAATCCGAGCCTCCACATCCCTACTACTAATATAATCTGTAGTCAATCTGATTTCATATGAGTCTACTTTTAGCCTGACATTTACATGCAGAAGAGGCAGCCATTTTGTATGTTAGTTAGTGATCACTGGGAACTAATAACATTAGTGGGGAATTTGTGCTCAACTGTTGAATGTCTCAGTCAGACTTACTTTAAGTTTAGAATCAGTCTAGAGGCAGCAGTGGATGACGCTGGCAGCCGTGTATTACAGTATAAGCGATAAGAGGGTATCCAATTAGTTCAGAAAAAATTTGGGACGTAAAAAACTGGGTTTTTTCGCCAATTTTTTTATCGTGCTATCCCATTAAACCCCGTTTATTATGGCCAAAAATGTTCTGTTTTTCTCACGAAAATACATAGAATCTGCGAAAGGTCCTATGTATTTTCCCTGCCACGATCGGGAGAAAAACACCTTCTTATGGGGGATTTGGTTTCGCCTGCTTGAGGCAGGCGAAACACAATCCTTGATAAGTGCCAGCTAATTACCTTGCCCGGGGCTATCCAATTAGCCCCGGGCAAGGTAATTAGCTGCGGTCAGGCCCGGCAACAGGGGGGTAAAAAGGGGACACTTGTCCCGGGGCCCCGACTCCTCAGGAATTTCGGGAGCCCAGTTCGTGTCCCCCTTGCCTCTGCCACCTGCTGTGTAAGTTGCTTACACAACAGCTGGCAGAGGCAACAGTAAGCAGGGGACCTGACCCAGCACAGTTGCTGCAGCTAGATCCATCGGGGCCGGCACAGGCAGAGTCAAGGACGGAGGATAGCAGCCGGCGCAACGTGCGTGACGTAATTACATTGCACCGCTGGATCAGGGAGGAGCCACTGGCCGGGTCAAATCTGGGCCACCAGCAAAGAGTAAAACAGACAGCTCAGCAGGTAAGTACGGTGCGGGGCCAGGCTGGGCTAGAAAATCATGGGGCAGGCTGCAGGTGGTGAGGAGTTGCAGATGAAAGAGGGTGGTTGACAGATGGGTGGTGGGGGAGGGGTATGTAAAAGACACGGGCTGGGATAGAGGGGGTGTAAAAGACACAGTTCCTGGGGGAGAGGGGGGAGTAAAAGACACAGGCTAGGGGACAGGGGGGGTTGTAAAGGACAGGGCCAGGGGGAGTGTAAAAGACAGGGGCTGGGGGAGAGGGGGTGTAAAAGACACAGGGGCTGGGGGAGAGGGGGTGTAGGCCTGGAGGAGAGGGGGGTGTAAAAGACAGAGGGACTGGGGGAGAGGGTTTTTTAAAAACACAGGGGCTGGGGGAGAGGGGGGTGTTAAAGACACAGGGGCTGGGGGCGAGGGGGTGTAAAAGACAGGGGCTGGGGAGAGGGGGGTGTAAAAGACACAGGGGCTGGGGGAGAGGGGAGGTGTAAAAGACACAGGGGCTGGGGGAGAGGGGGGAGTAAAAGACACAGGCTAGGGGACAGGGGGGGTTGTAAAGGACAGGGCCAGGGGGAGTGTAAAAGACAGGGGCTGGGGGAGAGGGGGTGTAAAAGACACAGGGGCTGGGGGAGAGGAGGGTGTAAAAGACACAGGGGCTGGGGGAGAGGGGGTGTGAAAGACACAAAGGCCGGGGGAGAGGGGGGTGTAAAAGACACAGGGGCTGGGGGAGAGGGGGTGTAAAAGACATGGGCTGGGGGAGAGGGGGATGTAAAAGACACAGGGGCTGGGGGAGAGGGGGTGTAGGCCTGTAGGAGAGGGGGGTGTAAAAGACAGAGGGACTGGGGGAGAGGGTTTTTTAAAAACACAGGGGCTGGGGGAGAGGGGGGTGTTAAAGACACAGGGGCTGGGGGCGAGGGGGTGTAAAAGACAGGGGCTGGGGAGAGGGGAGGTGTAAAAGACACAGGGGCTGGGGGAGAGGGGAGGTGTAAAAGACACGGGCTGGGGGAGAGGGGGGTGTTAAAGACACAGGGGCTGGGGGCGAGGGGGTGTAAAAGACAGGGGCTGGGGAGAGGGGGGTGTAAAAGACACAGGGGCTGGGGGAGAGGGGAGGTGTAAAAGACACAGGGGCTGGGGGAGAGGGGAGGTGTAAAAGACACAGGCGCTGGGGGAGAGTCCATATCGCCCGATTTTTCTTATAATGTGTACCTAGCTTGTCATACTTTAAACAAAAATATTGGTGGCTACATTTACTGCAGTAATTCATGTACATAGTACAATTCTTTTCCTGCTATATTTCTTATTCAGCATGTTAATTCCAAAGATCTCCAGAAGGGACTGACAGACAGGACATATATAACAGTCTTTGCAGTAACAAGACATATGATTTAGTCCTTAGAACAGCGCTTGAAGTGAGACGGCAGATTCTACCATTGGTACAAGTGTCCTATTGTACTACTCATGTAACGTGCTAGTTTCTTTAAACAGCTGACCATGTCAGTTTGTTATATGTAACAGCTGCCCTTAACTGCAGACTCAATGGGGCTGCTGTTTCAGGTAGAGACAGATGGTCTTCTAGCCAGGTAGTGGATCTATGGCAGGAGCCTTTAAAGCAAAGGTTGATGTAATAATAGAAGTGTCATCTTTGCTACATACTCAGCAGAAAGGAAAATATTTAGCTCAAAATCCATTTATCTTATTCTAATAATGTATCATCAATTTGGTTCAAAGGGCTTGAACACGTGATTTGCAGTGAATTGTGTCACTGTCGCCATGCAGCTTTGATCAGCTTGGGACGGGGCCACAGTGAGGAAGTGGAGCCACAATTACGTGATTTACCATGCTATGACCTTGCGACTCCCACCTGTGCCTGCCCCCGGGTATCACCTGGAGGTCATTTTTTGAAGGTCATCAATTATAATTTGTACATACAGTAGGGGTGATCCAATAAGGTGTGAGTTGGCTTGTGCGACCAGTTCTGACTGCAAACTCGCACTGCTAATTGCAGTTACAATCCAATTGCAAACTCACTTTTTTTTCCCCGAGTTACATCCCCAACAATGACTAATTAGACATTTGGAAGTTGTTAAGTAGTTTAATAGGCCCAATAATCACATGTCATTTTTGGGGTATTAAAAAATGGCCTCAAAGTAGCCCAAATAACCTTTTTTTGTTAGTTTAGGCACCCAAAAGTTTTTTTTTATGAAAAATATTTGTTTTTTGACATTTTTTTTTTTACAAAATTTAAAGTGGCCTCAAATGACCACATCTTTTTTCTACTTTTGTTTGCATTTTTTTGTTTAATTAATTTAAGATTTAATGAGAAAGGTTAGATTTTTATATTTTTTTAATTTATTTTTTTTTTTTTAAATGCACAATTCAGCATTGACACAAGGCTTGACACATCTCCCCCTTTATGTATTTTATTTAAAATGAAAAATATTATTATTTTTTTTAAGTTTCTTCACATATTTTTTACAAGATTTAAAGTGGCCTCAAATTACCACAAAATCTTTTTTTCTACTTTTATGTGCATTTTTTTCGTTTAATTCATTTAAGATTTCATGACAAAAAGTGAGCTTTTTATATATTTTTGTAACATTTTTCAACAAATGCACAAATCAGCCATTTAAAAACCTCCAGTACTTTCCTTATTTCCACTAAAAGCCTTCTCAGTGATTCTGCTAACAAAGTTGTTACATTTTGGAGTTCAGAATGGTTTCCCCACTTTTTGAGGGCCTTCTCCAAAGTCGCATGTTATAGAAAATTCACACACTCTCGCCATGAGTAGCGCGAATAGGCATTTCTCATTAGATCTCCCATTTCTCGGGAGTGCGCATTCGTGCAATGTTTGCGAGCTTCATAAAACAAACTCCCGTCTAATTAGATTGCCTCCATAGTGTTATTTATATGTTGCAAGCAAAATGTTTATATTACAAAAATGCAGAAAAACAGATACACTACAATATTAAAACCACACCCACTTTAATATACATACTGTATATAGAAGTCGTGATATATGCCATATCCCGTATCCAGAAGTCATGAAATATCCCATATAAATCTTATCCATGACTATCGTGTGCAATTTTTTGAACTAGGACTTTATCATGAAAGCTCCATATTGATTATACAATAAAAAATATAACTTGAAGAAGCCTATGCAGAGTTCTGTATGAAATATATACTTCCCACTGTTGTGTTGCACTGATTCTTTTAACTTGATAAACTTGATTATTAACTTGCCCATATTTTGGTCCTTTTTTTTCACAATTTGCAGTTGCGATCTATCAAGTAGAATTCAGACTAATTCATAAGTGCTGCCATTCATAATATTGAGCATTACCGTGCAGTGGCAGATTAACAATTGTTGCATATGTGAACTGGGGTTTCAGACTGTGTGGCATATTTTGAGCTGGGGGCACGACAGAGTGTTTAACACATTTGTATTTACATATTCCCAGCATATTATATTGACAATTTCATTGTTAAGAGCCCCCACAAGTTAGTTGCCATAAACCTTAATAGTACCCAACTACTGTGTATGCTGCCATATTGTCTCATGCTATATTTACACCACATGACCTTAATTACTTTCTCCTAGAGGTGGAGGACTTGATGCTGTACAGGGCAATCAGCCTGGGCCACGCCCAGTTATTGGAGGGTGCAATTCAAGGCAGAATTATGTTTCTCGGCATTATGTGTGCAAATAGGCAGCCAGGGTTTACAGAGGGAGGAATATGTATCAAGGGAGGAATACTGTATGATTTTTTGAATATACTTAAATGAAAAGTTTATTTGTCTTCAAGTATAATAACAGAAAATCAAGTTATAGCTGACAAAATAAAAAAAATGAAAGTAAAATATATGACATTTCTTATATTAAATGTTAATTTAAAAAGTTATGTTTTATGAATAAACATTTTATTACAAAATATTGAGATCCCGTATATATATTTACACTGAATACTGTACATATCCCATGTATTTAGAACCAGCTCATTGTCCCGTTAGCATAATCTTTTATCACTTAAAAAATCATTTGGGTTGAGCACTTTTGTCCTAATTTAATGTCAAGGGAGAAAACTGGCATAAATTCTGCCCATGGTGTCATATTCAGTCTTTGAATCATTTGTTCACTTGTCTCTTTCATCCTGTCCTCTCAGCTGTCATCCTATGTCTGGAGAATGTTCCTGTAAGCCCGGCTGGTCTGGCCTTTACTGCAATGAGACTTGTTCTCCCGGCTTCTATGGCGAATCCTGTCAGCAGATCTGCAGCTGCCAAAATGGTGCAGACTGCGATAGCGTGACTGGAAAATGCATCTGTGCCCCGGGTTTTACGGTAAATCAGAGATTAATCTCTTCTATTTCCTGTACTTTACATTGGTGAAGACTGAATTCTGAGAGCAATACAGTTTATTAAGAGATGTGTATACTATCTAATAAATTACATATAGTGCTACTTCATAACTGAACTACAGTACAAGCCACAACTCTCACTAACAATATGGCGTCCAGATCTATACTGTACAATGTTTTATTCACAGAGTGGGTGCATTGTCTTCAGTATGTGAAAAATTTCTCCTACGTAATATTTTTTAAGATAAAGTTCGAGATGTATCAAAGCTTGGACAGAAGTGCCAACCAATCAGCTCCTGTCATTTTATAAACTGTGTTTGAAATATAACAGAAGCTGATTGGTTTGTACTTTATTTCTTTCCATTTTATCTCTCCAAGGGTTCTATTCAACTTGTTAATTATCGGGGTCCAAACAGATCCTGATAATTAACGTTTCTACTCGACGCGAGTGCCGGAGCAATTCATCATTGCTCCGGTGCGGAGACAGCTGATACGAAAATCAGTTGTCCCTCCAAGTTTTTCACTGCTCATTTCGAAGCACTGAATCTTTTCCCAGACAAGTGCACATGCGTGACCTATGGGCATGTGCACAAGAGCCCAGACAACCGGTGGAAGGACCCGGACAGATGGATCCAAAAGGATCCCTTTTCGCAACCCGAGACTGTAACGGGAGCACTCACCACCTGAAGATGGCAAATGTTCCCGCAATCAAGCTCCAAACATTTTGTGTTTACGAAGCTTGATGAATTCTGCCATTCTCTGTGATATCTCCTACTTTACCCTTTTGATGAATGGCTCAAAAACTTAATGCACATTTTCACCTGCTTTTGTGGAATTAAGTGACGATGAATAGAGCCCCAAGGCTTGAAACCTCTCCCCTTTTATGTGTAAAATGCAGCTATGATGGTTAAAGTGCGTCTGTAACTATACAATAATATGTTCTGATACAGTAGCACAGGTCTTTCCAGCTGACCCTTTTAAACCATTTTTGTTTACCTTTAATGAGCACTATTTACCAGATGCCTGTAACAACTGACTCCTGGGATTAGAAGCTGATACAGTATCTGCATTTCATTAACATTAGTTTTACATTCTAAGGGGCACATCCACTAGGCGTTATTAATGAGTGATTGATTGATAACGATATAATTATTGTTCAATCGCTCATTAATCATGTATGAATCAGGCACTAAAATGTCGGAAACGACCAGCGATGTGCGCTCCCGCTGGTCGTTTCCGATATCAATCACCGCCTGAACATGCCGGTCAATCTGCCGATAACGACAGATTGACCATGTTCAGTGATGAGGGAGGGTGCCTACACTGAACGATATATTGCTCAGTGTGGGCACTGCACAGTTTGATGAACGACTGAATGATAATGACATTGTTCAGCCTTTAAACCTCATTTGCAAGTTTGCTTTATGAGAGTGAATGATTTCAGCTTGAGGTTAATTGGAATTATTACATTGAGTCTAGACTAGGTGGAATAAGGCACATTTTACTTTTAACTTTTTTCTGATGACTCCTTTATTTCCCCTCAATGAAAGAGGTAATGCTGGAGAAGGGTATGATCTTACAGCACATAAAAGTGTTAGATGCCTGGGAAATAATTGCAAGCTGGTACCTCTTGATGGTACCATGGGCCTCTCCAGGGTCTGACAGTCCCTGGATGTTCTGTCAGCCACTGCATGTCAGGACTGAACAACAGCTGTACCCAGGTTTATGTGACTGGAAGCATACTGTATGTGGTTGAAGTAAATAACAGCAGCTTTAAAATGTAAAAGTGTATTTTACTAATCAGTGGAGTTTTATAATGGAGTGTGGGTATACAGCTCCAGGGTTTCTCCTTGTAGCACAGTTCAGCAGTCCACCTTAAATTTAAAAAGATGAGTGTACTGTACAGCCTACTTTCTGGCAGGGCACCTACAGAATGCCCAGTGCTGGATGCTTTTCATACAGGTCTATATTCATTCCCAACCCTGTCACTAACATTATCTGCCTGGGATTAGCCTTCTATAGCGCCCTGCACACACCGATGGATAACCAGCTTAGTTTCTTCATGCATCCAACAAAGGCTTACACTTTCACACAGCTGAAGGAGCAATTGTTACATAGGCCTAGTGAAACCACACAACACTGCAGGAACTCTTAGCAATATATTTATCTCAATGGTACATTTACTGCCTGTGTGGGTTCCATTACAATGTGATGCTCACTTAAATAGACATCCCGAGACCACCTTCCAGATCACCTTCCAGTTTTGACTCCAATGTTACAAGCTAGTATGTTGACTGAGGAGCAGATGCCAAGGTGAACACACATTGGCCACAATTGCTCCAGCTTTGCGTGCATGGAACTCTATGGGGGCGCCCGTAGCTCCTGTGTAAAGTGACGGGAGCTATTCACCTGTTTGCGTGACCAGCCCCGTGCTGGTCATGACACCTGCATTCTTGGACCCAAATGTATTGGATTAGCTGCATAATGTGGCTTCTCCTGTCCCAAGTGCCAAGCGCTGCAGTTAAGACATGCCCGACGCTCACTCCCAGCCCCTAAGCCCTACTTCAGGCAGATTTCTGCTCAAAACAATTGAATAGCTCCTAGTCAGTTTAGAAGGGAGCTAGGGTCTTTCAAAAAAATGTATTCGCCCTCTATGCGTCTATTTGCCCGTATGCTGAGTTGTATGCATTTCTGTGGCCAGATTGCTCCTATCTTGGTATCAAGTTGCCATCATTATCACTGCACACTCGCTCCAGCCCAATCCATGGTGCAAAAGATGAATTTGATAACAGGCATAATTACATATATGCACAGCTCTGCATAGCCTGCAATTCCATCTACACGCCCTCACTGAACTTTACCTACCTGCGAATACTCAGTCACAAGTGGAGTGGATACTGAATTGTGCACAACCTTGCTTCGCCCATACATGCTCAGCTACATTCTCGGCTCCTGCACATGCATGGTATAAAACACAAGAAGATATGCTCGGGAAACGGACTTGCATTCAATTCTTCATCACTCCCAGAATGTCAGTTGGGTCTCTGCACAAAATACATCGAGCAATGTATGCTGGAGCTTGGCAAGTGATAGATGTGCATACACAACTTGTTAGTCATAAGTACTAGATCAGTCACTACCATTGAAGCAATAGACATGCAGATGGTTATTTAGAAATATTAGTATTAGGACAGCAACATTATTGCACAGAACCCACTGGTGCAGAGATTACATTGGCAACTACAATGCATAGACTGTGTTGGCTAGAGAATAGCACAGATATATTGCAAATTCCATTGCTATTGCAAAAAGCCAATGGAACAGAGCAGCTTGCACAAAATACATCATCAGATGCAGTTCAGGGTAGGCAGGGGAGGCCGAGACTCCTCTGTCATACTCCTGAGATTTGATATAAAAATGATTAGAATAATACAAAGAAGATATTTATAACTTATAAACATCTTCTTTGTTTATTGTAATTATTTTTATAGTTAACGCTCATCAGCTTTGTGGAGCTCCCTGGGACTGCAGGGACACAAGAGATGAGGCAGCAACAGCTCAGCCTCGCGTCTGTATAGTCAGACACTGCTTGCAGAGCCACATCACGGGCAGTAAGCTGCACAGAAAGAGAGTAAATAGAGGCATGCCTCTGAGTATGGGGGCATGCCTTGAGCACTGATGGACACCTTGGATGTGTCACATGACCAGGAAGTGCACTGCAGTGTTTAGAGATTGGAGCTCAGTCAGCAGCAGCAACAGAAGACACATTGATGCAGGTAGGAGAATCTATGGACATTGAAGCTTAGTGTAGTGAGAGGAGAGTTTCAGTGAGTAGGGGGTGAGACAGGCTCCCAGCACTCAGACCCATCTCCATGTGTGCCTCCCCAGCCATTAACATCATAGAATGTCAATGTTGCAGTTACCCCATTGCTGAACACAGTGCACAGTCATATTGCCATTGCACAGTCCCCATTACCAAACAATTTGCACAATTTCCATTGCCAGGCTGGGGGGAGTTAAAGGAGGAACATTACAATACAGAGTGATACACATAGACAAACGCAGGGGGGAGTATCTGGTTGCCTGAACACCACTCTCCTCAGTTGACACCATGACGCCCACAATAGAAATAGCATATAATACTAAAGTTTCATGTTTTTAAGATCACCTCATTGTCACAAATGAAATAATTAGCACCACCTGTTTAAAATGTGTCAGCCAGTAATGAATACACCTGGCTTTATTTAACAAGCCCAACTGTGTCAAGAAATTACTGTTAGTAAATAATAAAAACTTGATGTTCTAGGGTGTGGCTTGTTCAATACCTTGTCCAGCCGGTACATATGGGAGTAACTGCTCCTCTGCCTGTATATGCAAGAACAACGCCGTGTGCTCTCCTGTGGATGGTTCTTGTACATGTAAAGCAGGTATGATTTCTGCATCATTTTTATAGAATCATGGTGTTAAAGGACCACTAAACATAAAATGCCAATTGCTCTATATATCTACTTCTATTCTATTTTATTATTAGGCTGGCATGGTGTGGACTGCTCTATAAACTGTCCACGAGGTTCCTGGGGTCTGGGATGTAATCTCACCTGCCAGTGTCAGAACGGAGGAGCCTGCAATGCTTTGACTGGAACTTGCACCTGCCCGCCTGGCTGGAGAGCCGTGAACTGCGAGCTCCCGTGCCAGGTAAAGCACATAGATTCTTCTGTACATTTCATTAACTTTAATGCTTATATTGCACTATTTAAGTGAACTGTATCTTTTTATCCAGATAGTCATGAGAATTCTTGTTAATTATGCAGATTTTGAATAGAACATTCATACTGCTAGCACAGCTAATAACAAAGACTCCAAAAACACAGTGCAGTTTGTGGACTAATTATAATTATGGCAGAATATTTAATAATTTTCCAATCATTATCTCCTGATTAAAGCATCTCTCAAATGTATTTTGTTTCTATTATAATAAATATCTCAGTATAATGTGCCTGTTGTTATTATTATTATGATCTTTTATTTCTAAGGCGCTATAAGAGTTGTGTAGCTCTGTACATAGGCAAACAACATACAGGATTGCGCGGATTTACAGTGAAGAGTATAGACAGATACAAACCAGAAACAAATTGAGAAAGATATGAAATTACAACCTGCAAAATTCATAATTCACAATAATAATTCATAACAAAACATGAGGAGAGAGGGAACTGATCACAAGAGCTTACATTCTAAAATGTGAAGATGCCAATGTATACAGTCCCATGCATTTTTTTACTTGCAGGATGGCACCTATGGAATGAATTGCACTGAGCGCTGTGACTGTAGCCATGCTGATGGTTGTCACCCAGCTACTGGCTTCTGTCGCTGTCTGGCAGGGTGGGCAGGTAAGTTATAAATTCCCATAGGGACACTGTTACCAGCTTTGCAAGACTTTATATTTCAATGGTAGCAGTGTCAACTTTAAAATTGGATCATGCAGCTCTATTGAGCACTACCAGTATGTGGCTGGGCCCCTCTACACCTTGAGTCTCTTATCTCTCTTATATCACTATCACATGACTTTAGGCTGTAACGTCTGTTACTTGCCGTACATAGAGATATAATGCCAAGGTGAATAATCAGTATCCAGATCTATATTGGGTTGGGGTCCATCATATTTTTAATGCATATTTCATAAAAATCCAGTAGAGTATTAGCTCAAACTGAATGTAATAGCAGCCACTGGCTGTCTCTTCACTAATTGAGCCTCATGGGATCCATTCTGATTGCCCAATCACTAAAAAATGGATCTGTTCAATTGTTTGATTAGGCCACCTACATTTTAGGTCAAATGGTGCAGAAATCTGGTCAGGAGTTCAACAGCGTTATGAGCTGCCCATGTATGGCCAGCCTTAATCAAAGCCTGTTTCCTCATTTTCTTTTGTCTTGTCAAATGTAGCACATTGTGGAAAATATTTCCATCATAACAAAGACTTTTCAAAAAGATTACAGAATAAATGTTCAAGTGAAGCAGGACACAATAGAAGAACCAGCCTATTGTTGTTATGTGATCTTTCAAATGGTTATCATGATATTACCGACTGCTAGTCAGTGATAAATATCTTCCTTGCAATAAATATTTCACTTGGTCTTTTTTATAATGGCAATTATACTCATTAAACTTTTGACATTTATAAAGTTTTTTTATAACTTTTACTTTCTATGCTTATTCCAGATATTTTACAATAAGATTTTAAAAAGGAGCCGCTTAGCTCTTTAAATGTCTGTGTGCTTAATTCCATGAGTAAGCTTGTAAATAAGCTATAGAGCTTGTTAGTTTATGCTAATAGTTAGTGTTCAAAAATCCTCACACGTGGTCTTGCCAGGAAAACAATAAACTAAATGACAATGAAATAAAGGAAGATTGGTTAATTTATTTTCTTGGAAGGAAGTTTCCATTAGAGCAGTGTTTCACAAATTCGGTCCACAAGGCACCATCATGGCCCATGTTTTATGGATAATAACCATACTTGAACATGAATGGTTAAATCAAATTATTGAGGCACTGGTTAAGTCACCTGTGCTCAAATATGGCTATCCTTAAAACCTGGACCGTTATGATGCCTCGAGGCCAAGGTTAGGAAACACTGCATAAGTAGACAAACTGATGTTTATTGGAGCTGCTGCTTGAGGGAATGTGGATTGCACAAGACATGAGCACTTCTGAGCGGCTGGGTGAAGTTTTATCATGAGCCTTCAGTAATTGCTTAGCAACTTGTACAGACCATCAAAGGCCTCATTGTCTAGAGCCCTGGCAGAAAACATTCCTTCACAAATCTCCTTCTCAACATCAAAACAGACCAAAATCTGTCAGAAAACGTGTCCTGCTCCAGAAGCTGCGCCACAAGTAACTTATTGTAGATAACAGCCAAAACATAGCCTGTCGCACACACTATACACATCATTTTGTACGTGAAATAGGACACTTCGCACACTTTGTGAATTTGCCAACTTATAGAAGCTGACTATTTGTCTTTACTTCTTCCCTCATGGAAAAAAATGACCCATTCATTTGTCAGGCAGCTATGATTGTTAATGCGGAACAGACACAATTAGATTTGGGACGGTTGCATGAATGTAAAGTGCAGGCAGATTGTTAATAGTGGAATATGTTACTACTATTATAAACCCCATATTTCTGATTGTTCCACGTTGGAACTAAAATGTAACATCCTAACATTGTAAAGCAGGTCTGCAATCATAGTTTACAGTTCATGTTGTAGGTTTGTTCCTGGCTGGAGATTAGTGGCTTGGTCAGGGATTTTCTTCTTTGGGGTTTAATAACACAAGGGGAGGGAAAAGTTGAACAAAACAGACTATGAATGAGTTTTGCAGTGCAGCACCCTGTAACGGACAAATTACGTGATTTCCTTTATGGCCTCCATTATTTGTTATAGGATTAATAGTAATCTGCTCAGAGCTAATTAGAAATTAACCCCATGGCTGTGTCACAGGAAACAGGTTTAACATAAAAAACCCTACAAGTTTATATAACTGTATTGAGTTCTTTCTTGTTATAGTAAATGGACACAGTATAATCTTTGTTTCATTTTAACAATTACTTTTAATTAATGTGCTTTGCAAAATAGCAGTAAATTACAAAAAACATTTTTTTCTCCTAATGACATGGAAATGTCACCAGGAAAATTGCCCATTGTCCTGAATGACCAAGTAAAGTCCCAGTTTTCAAATATTTGTTATTGATTTTTACTAATGACCTGACACTCTATACTCCAATAAATTCTATCATTTGTTCAATGTCTATAAGATATTTAATGTGTATCATTATTGCCCAATCAGGCTTACAGTATGGCTTTTGGTTCATGTAATGCAGGGATTCAAGGTGGTTGCAACTAAAGGCCCCCATACATCTGCGATGGATGGAGGCAATTCCCTGATCCACAGACGCTGGGGTTGGGATTAGGTGAAATCCAACATGTTGGATTTCCCTGATTTGCCGATCCCGACCAAAATATGATCTGACCAGCTGTTCCGGTCGGATCGTGGAAACCGGCGCGTAATGAATGCGGTCTTCTAAGTGTCCAATAAGTCTACAATTGCATGTAGTGTTGCACTGGTAGCACTTACATGCATTGCTGAATCAGGTCCTCAGTCATTATCATTGGATAATACTGGTGAGTTTTCCATGTTTATTATGTTTTGTTCATTCTAATGTGTTTTTTTTGCAGGTATTCACTGTGACAGTGTCTGTGCTGGAGGACACTGGGGACCCAACTGCTCATTGTCGTGTAACTGCAAAAATGGGGCTTCGTGCTCACCAGATGATGGCATCTGTGAATGTGCTCCTGGGTACAGAGGAACCACATGTCAAAGAAGTGAGTGTTAGCTGTTACATTGTGTGCATGTGCTGCAGATGAAGTTTGTTCTACATTTAGGGCTCCATTTAACAACGAATTGTATTACCAGTGTACCAGTGGCATACTTAGTTTAGTATTGTAGTGATACTAACGAATATGCCACTGGTATTTAATATGACTTACCTCTCCGGCGAGGTTCAGTGATGTCCTCCTCCCCGGTGGCATCCTCTGCTCTGTAGCTAGCAGCCTATTGCTGCCAGAGATGAGCTGCTGGATCATGTGCTTGCGCGACGGTCAGTCTGCCCATACACATGGCCCTTTCACCTGATTGCTGTCAAAGGGGATAGTATAACTGTAGCTAAGTCTATATGCGATAAGCTATACAGTGACAAACATGGTAATCTTAGTTTACCACTGTTTTTTAAATACTGAAAGGTGGACGTTAGATGCTAAAAGGATTATGTCTCGTTGTTAAATGGGGCCCATAGTATAAAGCAGGACTGTGTTATATAGACACTTGATATTCATTTATTTCTTTGTTTTTTTTCAGTTTGTTCTCCAGGGTTTTTTGGACATCGTTGTAGCCAGGCTTGTCCACAGTGTGTCCACAGCAATGGGCCATGCCACCATGTGACAGGCCAGTGTGACTGCTTAGCTGGTTTCATGGGTTCACTCTGCAATGAAGGTAAGAACTTGTAGATTTTGTAGTGAAAGGGATGAAGGCTTAGGTACAAAGTGGCCTGGATCCCAGAATTCCAGCATAGTAGCTCTGCTTAATTTAAAATTTGTCTTTTTTTATTTCGTGTTGATTAATAGCAACTTTTGTTAAATACTTACATGTTGCAGTATACTCCACCCAGTTGTACCCACCTGACTCACCCTACTTCAAGCTATTTATATGAAAAAATACAATATAGAATTCATAACTCCTTCTGTAGACTTGTAGACCCGAGTGGCTGACAATCAAACAATACAACCATTTATCAATAACAGAAATGAATGGGAAAGACAAGTGACATAAAGTATTTTTGCTGCACACAGAAAGTTGAATAGATTGGTGATTTTTTATGAAAAAGTAATTTCTCTTTTATAATGATATAGTTAAAAGGAAAACAACTTATTAAACCTTTAATACAGCTGAGCATCACTCTCACTTATTCCAATTAGTTTGTCCAAGTGGCCGTTTTGGAAAGAATTGTGCTGGCATTTGTACGTGTACCAACAATGGGACCTGCAACCCCATCGATGGGTCGTGCCAGTGCTACCCTGGGTGGATTGGCAGCGATTGCTCCCAGCGTAAGTCCCTTTAGTTTTGTATTCTAGTGGGGCACTGTTTATTTCACATGTGGTTTGGTTATATTTATGCCTGTAAATGTATTTTGCCAAGAAAGTATAGATCATCGCACACAGTGTTTTTACTGAGTTGCTTTGGTTACAAAAATAACATCATTACATTGATGTTATTCTAAAGATAATGTGGAAACAGCTGAGGCAGCCATCAAAATTCAATAATGAACTATGAGCAATTAGCAGGGAATGGGGAAACTAGAGCACATAAGGGGAAAGCGTTTTATTCATTTTACACTTAGAAGAATTCGGAGCTGCTAACAGAGAACCAAGGAAGGAAGCCGATAGGAGCTGAGAGAGTTATGACACCCTTTTAATAGCAGGAACTGAAATGAACGTTCTGCAGACAAAGCCATTCAAGAACTCTATGTAAAATGATCCAATTCATGCGGAAAAGAAGAGTTCTTTCAGTTTCAAATAATATCTGCCCTGACTCACATTAGAGGGCGCGACTTCAATTTAAAACTGACATTCCAGATGTCTTTTGTATTTGGAGGCTTACATAAAAAAACAAAAAAAACAATATACACATATTTATACTGTATATACACATTGGTAAAGCAGCTGTACTTTGCATTGGGCATATTTAATTTAAAGGGGTGTGAGTGGGTGGGTGTCCTGCTGTAACTTTTACTAAATACTTCATTTAATCTTTGCTGGCTTCCTTCTGTGTTTTTCTCTACAACATTTATATTTTCTAGACCAGTGTTTGCCAAGTCTGGTCCTCAAGGCACACTAAAGCAGGGTACACACCTGGCCAACGGGTCAGAAATTTGGCCGACCTATCTAATGATTGGCAAGTGCATACACACTTACCAATCATTCAGCCGAAATGTCTGCGCTGACATCACAACTGGACGGGCAATTAAATTTACACGCCCAGTTGAGATGTCAGTCACCAGCGGTCCTTGCAGCAAGTGTACGGCGGTTGGCGGGTCACCCTTAAACACAGCCAGATGTGCCAGTATATATGCAATCTGCTCCCAACTGTCATCTCACAGGCTGTGTTTGAAAAATGACAGTTGGGAGCTGATTGGCTGGCACCTTATCACTTTCTTATCACTTTTCACTCTGTCTCTTAACACTGCTTAGTAAACAGACCCAGTCATTTTGATTTAACTAATTATGGAATGGACTATAAGGTGCCTTTAGGACTGATCTCAATAGTTTTTATTTTTTTCTTCTGGCTGTTTGTACAACACTAGGCTGCCCTGTGGATACACATGTATCCATTGCACAGAACAAATCAATGAAAATGAATAAATAGGCCTGGTACAGTAATTACAATGGCCTTGGTGAAAAAAACAGAAGGGAAAAACAAAGAAAATGTATATACAGTCAGGTGCATAAATATTGGGACATTGACAGAATTTTCATATTTTGGCCTCTATTCACCGCCACAATGGCTTTGAAATGAAACAAACAAGATGTGCTTTAACTGCAGACTTTCAGATTTAATTTGAGGGTAATTACATCCAAATCAGGTGAACGGTGTAGGAATTACAACGGTTTCTATATGTGCCTCCCACTCTTTAAGGGGTCAAAAGTAATGGGACTATCAACTCAAAAGCTATTTCATGGACAGGTGTGGGCTATTCCCTCGTTATTTCATTATCAATTAAGCAGGTAAAAGGTCTGGAGTTGATTCTAGGTGTGACATTTGAATTTGGAATCAGTTGCTGTCGACTCTCAATATGAGGTCCAAAGAGCTGTCACTATCAGTGAAGCAAGCCATCATTAGGCTGAAAAAATCAAAACAAACCCATCAGAGATATAGCAAAAACATTAGGTGTGGCCAAATCAACTGTTTGGAATATTCTTAAAAAGAAAGAACGCACGGGAGAGCTCAACAACACCAAAAGACCCGGAAGACCACAGAAAACAACTGTGGTGGATGATAGAAGAATTATTTCCCTGGTGAAGAAAAACCCCTTCACAACAGTTGTCCAAATCAAGAACACTCTCCAGGAGGTAGGTGTATATGTGTCAAAGTCAACAATCAAGAGAAGGCTTCACAAGAGTGAATATAGAGGGTTCACCACAAGATGTAAACCATTGGTGAGCCACAAAAAGAGGACGACCAGATTAGAGTTTGCCAAACAAAATCTAAAAAAGCCATTACAGTTCTGGAACAACATCCTATGGACAGATGAGACAAAGATCAACTTGTACCAGAGTGATGGGAAGAGAAGAGTATGGAGAAGGAAAGGAACTGCTCATGATCCAAAACATACCACCTTAACAGTGAAGCATGGTGGTGGCAGTGTCACGGAGTGGGCATGTATGGCTGCCAATGGAACTGGTTCCCTTGTATTTATAGATGATGTGACTGCTGACAAAAGCAGCAGAATGAATTCTGAAGTGTTTCGGGCAATATTATATGCTCATATTCAGTCAAATGCTTCAGAACTCATTGGACGGCGCTTCACAGTGCAGATGGACAATGACCCGAAGCATACTGCAAAAGCAACCAAAGAGTTTTTTAAGGCTAAAAAGTGGAATGTTATGCAATGGCCAAGTCAATCCTCTGACCTGAATCCGATTGAGCATGCATTTCACTTGATGAAGACAAAACTGACGGGAAAATGCCCCCAAGAACAAGCAGGAACTGAAGACATTTGCAGTAGAGGCCTGGCAGAGCATCACCAGGGATGAAACCCAGTCTGGTGATGTCTATGTGTTCCAGACTTCAGGCTGTAATTGCCTGCAAAGGATTTGCAACAAAGTATTAAAAAGTGAAAGTTAGATTTAGGATTGTTTAGTTTGTCCCATTACTTTTGGCCCCTTAAAAAGTGGGAGGCACGTATAGAAACCGTTGTAATTCCTACACTGTTCACCTGATTTGGATGTTATTACCCTCAAATTAAATCTGAAAGTCTGCAGTTAAAGCACATCTTGTTTGTTTCATTTCAAAGCCATTTTGGTGGTGAATAGAGGTCAAAATATGAAAATTCTGTCAATGTCCCAATATTTATGCACCTGACTGTATGTATATGTAATAGGTCTTGGCGTACGAACCAATGAATTAAAGTTTTTCTTGAAGGTAGCTATACCTTTAATCAGGTAGTTATTTTGTCCTACAGTCTTTACTTTATATTATAATTGTTCATTTTTATATATGTATGTTGTTTTATTTCAGCATGCCCTCCTGGCCACTGGGGCCCCAACTGTATTCACACATGTAACTGCCATAATGGAGCCTACTGCAGCGCGTATGATGGGGAGTGCAAATGTTCTCCTGGCTGGACTGGACTGTACTGTACTCAGAGTAAGAGATATATACCAGGAAATATTTACACAATATGTAATAAATCACTGGCTTTATACTTGGTTGTATCTTTTCTTAGTGTTTACTAATTATAAAATACGTTGACATAACGAAGCATAAATGTCTGGCCACACGTGTACATTTCTGGTCTTTCAGCCTAACCAGTGTGATCAAAACTTAACCCCATAGGAAGCAGTGTACTGTATGTTTCAGTAGTACATCTCTTTATTTTCCTTCACACAGATGTAGGTATTTTTATTCAGCTTTAATACAATAAACAGTAAAAACCAAATAATGAACTAAGGGCCTGATTCAGCAAGGAACGCAGCGGTGATTTAGCACGCACGTGGACGATTGTTTCGCGTCACACTGCGCGAACCCTTTCACGGCGATCGGGAAGCGATCGCAGTGAGCCCACAACGTCATCATACAGTGATTGACAGGAAGCTACCATCTTGGGGGTGTGACGAGGGGGGAGTCAGTGAAACGCAGACGAGCCAGTGCATTTAAATGCCGTTATAGGGGCGTGCATAATTAAGCCCCTGCGATGGCATACGCAGCCTGAGCTCTACATACCGACAGGAAGTGTAGCAGTTTGTGAGTAAGGTCAGCTCAACCACAATTGTGCGTATGGGTCCGATGTTACTCTATGTTACCGATGTTTTCGCTGACTTGCTAAGGTATTGCTGGTGTAAGTAATGGGAAGTGGGCGGCTTTATACAGTGGTGAACGTCTTGGTATAGTGCTGCGATCGTGCGGCAATCGCATTCATTTGCATGATTTTGCAGTGGCAGGGTGCGTCCGCAGACTTGCGATCCATTCTGAATCAGGCCCTAAGTGCACAAAAATACCCCACCAAATATGTAAATGTGTTCAGCATTCAATACATTACTCTAAATTCATATGAAGAATGTCAGAATGAGATGTTGATTATGTTGGAGAGGATATCATTTGCGCAAGGGCGGAAGGGAAATACAGGAACAATGAGCAAGATGAGGGTTGTCAAACTTTAAAGGCAATGTTTACCCTGTCCAAATTTGGTAATAAGCGCTAATGTTGCCTGTACACATTGACGGCAGCTGTTCCATTCCATAGTGGTGGAGTCTATGGTATAGCGCAAGTAATGATGTGAGACATCACCAGGGCCACTGCAAGGTTTCTCAGCACCCTAGGCAAAACTTCAGCCTACTGCACCCCTCTCCCAATACCTGCTTTTCAGACCCTCAAAAACATCCTTAATTTTGTGATAGGCAGACACAGGGGTGCCCCCCCCTCCACCTAGGCAGCTGCCTAATGGTAGCGCCAGGCCCGGGTATCATATTCTGAACTGGTTCAGAATCCTTATTCATTTGGTGATAACACACATTTGTCCTCTCTGTCTGTAGGGTGTCCGCTAGGTTACTTTGGAAAGGAATGTGCTTTGATGTGCCAGTGTCAGAATGGTGCTGACTGTGACCATATAACCGGCCAATGTACCTGTCGTACAGGATTCATGGGAAAGTACTGTCAGCAGAGTAAGTCCTAACAACAAGCTTAGTATATCTCTATAACGTACGTGTATTAATACAGTTGGGTAGAGCGGCATCTGGCTATCCGCATATATTCTTACAAGCGTTATACCATGTTTTGTTCTTAGAATGTCCCTCAGGGTCTTATGGATACGGATGTCGTCAGGTTTGCGACTGTCTCAACAATTCCACATGTGACCACATTACTGGGACTTGTTACTGCAACCCAGGCTGGAAAGGTACAAGATGTGACCAGGGTAAGTATTTCTTATGTTTTGGTGTCTATGAAGAATTATGTGCTTATGTTGCTACCGTCATGTGTCATATATACGTGATAACTAGAAAACCATATAAGTGTACTTTGGCCACAGTTTGGGGGCTCAGTAACTGCTATCTACTTCTACAGTCTCCAAAAAGCTTTGATAAAATTGCCCATGCAATATATAATTCTTTATAAAATATGATAAGCAAATACATATAACAGGACAAGTCTAAAAAATGATCACTGAGACTTGGAAGATTCAATATAATGCATAATTAAATGTATAACACTTACAGATTAATATGCTTTTAATCAGCAAATTAAGGTATTGACATTATCTATTTTTTTTATCTTCCATTTGTGTTAAAAGTTAAAACCATCTTAGGAAGCAGATGAGATTAGAAGTAGGAGTTTGCTGGAGAATACTTTGTTACTTTGTTGTTAGTGTCATAGTCACACTGACCATAGTACTGTATTCTGGATACTGAGAAAATGTAATTTTTATTTTGTCTGTACACTGTGATGCCCATGTTAAGATAGAGCCATTTATTCTTGTCAGTATGATAAATGAATAAATCGGCCACTATGATATGATTTGTTGCACAGGTCATTGCCTCACATCTCTGTATGTTCCTCCCTTGTAGCTGTTACTATAATTGCTGGAAACTTGAACAGCCTGACTCGCACGAGTGCCGCGATCCCTGCTGATACTTACCAGATTGGCGCCATTGCTGGCATCATTATCCTCGTCCTGGTTGTCCTCTTTCTGCTAGCTCTCTTTATTATCTATAGACAGAAACAGAAGGGCAAAGAAACAACTATGCCAGCTGTAACCTATACCCCCACTGTCCGTGTCCTGAGCACAGACTACACCATTGCAGGTATCATAACATTCATTCAGTTATGTGACAGATTGTAATCACAAATGTTATTTATGTAGGACTTGGCTGTAAGTTTTTATGTTACATTTATATTTTCTGCTAGTTCATTATATATTAACTTAGAGGGCTGGTAAGAGAATATGGCTGTAGCGGTTCTTGGCAATCTCTAATGGATATTCCAAACCCTATAACTGAGAATGCTAAATCATTTAACTTCCAGTCCTCATAGTCCTTCTTCCCCTATATTCATCATGCCTAAACCTTAGTACATATTTTCTTTTCTCACTTTCTCTATTATGCGTCCTGTCTTATCTACTTAGATGTATTCACCGCATAATCGGAGTCTGTAACATTATAACGATAGGTTCAATAGCATCCTCTGCTCTCCCCCAGCCTCCACTCTCCACCTACCGAATTTCTCACCCACCAGCACTACTCCCCACTCTGCTAACTGTCTCCTTACATTAGTTTTTCCAAGGCCTGTCAACATGTAAATATCTTGCATTTTGCTACCACCCATGCCCCTACAAATAAAGCACCCAGTCCGTTGGCTTTCATCATGGCTCAGCATTCAGCAGCTGCTCTCCCTTTGTACAGGACCACACTCGCCAACACAAACAATTGGAAGATTATAAATGAACATTTTAGTGATTTCAATTACGATTCTACACCAGGGATAACTGAGTCACATTTGCAAGTGATCAATGAAAACAATAAAAAGTTAGTTACTATGAGGCCTTCCATAGGAAAAAGGTTAGTTACAGTTGCTTTAATGCCCTTTTAATCAGGGATACACATGAATTACACAGGTTCTGTGGCTGGCTGACTTTAAGTCTGCATTTCAATTGGTTTTAATCAGACACAGAACCTGTGTAATTCATGAGTATTCTTGAGTTCTTGAGTTTCCCTGATTAAAATGATATTACAGCAGCCCTAGCTTAGTTTTATCTTGACGTCAAGGTAGATACTTGTAAATGTTTATTTGCATCTTTCCTGCAGATACCCTTCCACACAACAGTAGAGGAAACCCCAACAGTCAGTACTTCTCTAACCCAAGTTACCACACTCTGAGCCAGTGCACCACCGGGAATCACATACACAGTATGGACAGAATGGTTGTGTCCAAGGTGAGGCCCCAGAACTTATCTTGCGCATAGTATTATACCTTTATCCTTACTGGTAGGAGTTCTCTGCCAGCACAAGTAGTCTAAGCACCTTGTGTATTATCAACGCAGGTATTATTTCCTCCAATATTTTATCAATTGCAGTTGTACAGTAGATTATGTCATCATAGGATAATGGTCAGTTGATCAGGAAATAATCCAGCAAAAAAGTAAATATCCTATTGGTATTGCTGTAGAACCAGATCTGGATTTGTGGAATGACCACGTAGGACCGTCAGCCATTGGCAGCACTATATCAAATTGGTACATTACTGCTTATAGTTTATTTTGTAATATAACCCATATAATTTACATACATTTAACCATGGGTTTATTCAGTTATTTATTCACGTGTGATGCAGTAGGGGCTGAAAACAGGGAGAACTAGCTGGGAGGTGGCGGATTAGGGGGCAGCAGATAAATAATAGCCTGCGGGTGATAAATGTAATTCCAGTCCTGAGCTGAACATTAAAGTATTATTTCTGTATATGTTTCTTGCTTTATGCAGTCAAAAAGCAGCCAACTATTTGTGAATCCTAAGAGTTTGGATCCTGGAAAGAGATCACACACTATCGATTACACAGGAACTCTGCCAGCAGACTGGAAGCAAGGCGGATATCTGAGTGAGCATGGTAATGGGGCTCTAAATGCTCTCTATGCACCGTACACACACTTTTATCCACTTTATTAACCACTTGACGATTACTTTAATTAATTAAGAACATCTCTTTTTTAAAATGTATTTAAATATTTTAGTAAAAAAAAAAAAGATACGTGTGACTAGCGTGTCTGGTATGTTTGGTCAACAGTTTTCATATCGACATGTCAAAATGTCGACATGCAGCATATCTACATGCTTAGCATGTCGACAGTGATCATGTCGACATTCACCATATCTTCCCGTAACCCTTAAATATAACCCTCTCCTAGTATTGCACCTTCACCCGCAGCCTATCCCTCCCAGCTGTGCCTAACCCTAACCGTCGGCATTCTGACTATGTCGATACTTCTCATGTAGATGTCGACATTCTGATGATCAACATGTTGAACCAATTTTACATTCTAGTGTCGACATTGTGATGTCGACATTCTGAATGTTGACATGGTAACAGGATCCCTGACTAGCACCCCCCAGCATTCATATGTCCCCATTTGGAGCCTTGAACCCTACCACCCCTGTGGCAATACAATTTTGCAGTGGGATGTTCCTCCTCCCCCAGTGATGTTAGCCCTTCCCAGAGCCATTAACCCCTTCCACTCCCCCTAATGCAGAGCACAGCAGTCCACCTTCTGCAGTTGATCTGCACTTGCAGAGATCAGACTATTATAATAATAGTGCTCAGAAGTTCTCTTGTACTTTTATAAGCAGTGCATGCGCTCCAGAATGCTAATCGTACAGCATTGTAGATAAACCATTACTATGTGCATGTCGATATACAGGTGCTACTGGTATTATATTGTGCGGCCGGCGGTATTTCATACCCATTCCTAAATTAGGTTATTATGTTTCTTAAAATAGCTGTAACATTTCTTGACAACAAGTTATCCTCCATGATCTGTATATGTATAGTTAGTTAAACTACCCTTTCAGTACAAAATTAATATCCTACTGAAAACTCCATCCAGATTGAGATGCACAATATAATACCAGTAGCACCTGTATATCGACGATTCCCGTCAGCGGCAGGCCGACATCAGCAGAGTTCCGAGCAGCGGAAGCCCGACAGCGCTGGAAATCCCGATCGTGGATAGGTGAGTATTACTAACCTAACCTAACCCCCCTAACCCTAACCCTCCTTAGGGGTGCCTAACCCTAACTTCCCCCCAAGTGCCTAACCCTAATCCACCCTCTAAGTGCCTAACCCTAACCACCCCCTTCCCCGCTGCCTAAACCTAAGTCCCCCGGGGGGGTGCCTAACCCTAAGTCCCCCTCGGGAGCCCTAAACCTAACCCTCCCCCCCCGTGGCTGTCCGCTCGCGGCGCCCGGCATCTCTACGATCGGGATGCCGGGCTCCGGTCTCCCGGCGTCGGGGAAATGCAGGCGTCTACATCTAGACGCCCGGCATTTCACCCTTGCCGGGATATGACAGTCGGGAAGCCGGCTGCCGGTAATCACCATTTAGTTAGGGATGTGAAATCGCTGGCATCACTCTGATGTTACACGTTAATTCTACAGTTTGCCCTTGGGGTCATGCACGACGGCCGCCGCAGATGCACAAAAGACACCAGGAAGTCTCTATCAGTCAGTAGAAATTCTGGCCTCGTCACTCCCCCCTCCCCAATGGCAGCAACACGCCTCCATTTTGGGAAACTGAGGCAGTCGCCTCCCAGAAACAGCAGCAGCAGGGGCATATCTATAATGGGTGCAGGGTGTGCAGTGCATACGGGCCCCTGGGTCCAGGGGAGCCCACACCGCACACCCTGCACCTATAGAGTCTTATACTTACCTGTCTGTAGTGCTGCTGTGCAGTGCCGAGTCGGCATCGCAGAGCTGTAAAAATCCCAGTGATTTGCGCAGTGCCGCTATCCCCGCACATGCGTAGTAGATTCTGGAACTAAGCCAGAATCTACTGCCAATGCTGCGCCGTGGGACCACCAAAGAGAGGAGAGGGACCACACAGAGTCTGTACACAGGCCCCCTCCTCACTTGAAACGCCCCGAGCAACAGACTGTTAATCACTGACAGTCTGCTGCCGAACTCCGTGCAACATCGTAGTCCCGTACAGTCCAGCGAATGCACAGATCCCGACCATTGGAAATGTGCATGATTTCTTCTCCTGCGTCCTCTGCTGAATCAGGCCCTATATCCTGACATGTTTACATTAAAATAAGGAATTTTACAAACTTATCACCTACTGTATTCTGGAGATGTGAAATAGAAAAACTCATGGCCACTGTTTGTTGCTGCAGTAAAGACTCATCTAGACTTATCTACAGTAGCTCGCTGCAAATTGCATCTGCTGCTCAGAATGTTTTGCAGTTATCTGTGAAACATTGAAAAGTATTTGTAATGTATAAACAGCGTGAGGATACCTTGTTTGTGTGTGCCTATGCATTACATACATTTGCTTAGCTGCTATGGTTTAATAAACAATTACAACTACAGTAGCTTCAGTTAGAATTATTAAGCTTCATATGTAGGGGCAAGTAGTTCTATATGTTGAGTTTCTGACTGGTATATGAGGTTGAGAGTTCTAGTTCTGTATGGCATACTGGACAATGTGTATTTTAAATACAGGGGATTTAACTAAAAGTGATTTGTGCGCACCTTGTCAATAATAACACTATAATACCCCTTTTACACTGACTTAAAAATCCCGGGTTGATGCACATGAACGCGTATCAACCCGGGATTTTTGTAGTGTAAACGGATCAACCCGGGTCCAGTGACCCAGGGATCCCACCTGGCTAGCTTGCAGGGTTGAGCATGGGTCGTTCCAGTGTCAACCTGCAGTGAAAAACGGCGCAACCCGAGTCACGATGACCCGTGTCGCGCCGCATGCTAGCTGATTGGTCGGATTCAGCGGCGCTTGGAGATTACATTATCTCTGAGATTCAACAGCAACCAACGCCGGCCAAGCAGCACGGAGCACGGCACCCAAACACACCCTCCCACCCTCCTGACTGCTGCGGAGTAAGCTAAGAGGGTCACGGAGGGGGAGGGAGGGGAAGAAGCACTGCTCACCTGCACCAGAGGTGCTCACCTATGCCCAGGTTGGCGCTGCAGTGTAAAAGGGAGTCTGTCCTGGGTCTGATCCGGGTTGGAAACGTGTTCCAAATCCCGGGTCAGACCCGGGACTTTGGTATAAAAGGGATATTACTGATAGCTCACAAGCTAAGTGAATGAATATGGAATCGAAGGTTTGGTGTACAAATTGCTTGCTTGGAGTGTTTTGAAAGTATGTGTAAGTGTTATAGTAAAAACAATGTATATATTAAATCTATTGTACTTATTCTCATAAAAAGTTCTGGCCTAAAACTCTTTGCTGAAACATGGTTTTGTGCTTTCAAAGTCTTGCAATATGAGTTGCAATGTGACATTGTATACTTGGGAAATTTGACACTATAACACATTATCTATTACACAGGCTGATTAGTGATTCAGAAGGTTTGTGACTTCTTGTTTCTGTTGCTCCCAGGTCTGCTGAAAAGTTCTGCATACAGCATAAGCAACTGCTCACTGAGCAGCACTGAAAACCCTTATGCAACCATCAAGGACCCACCAGTTCTCCTACCAAAGCACACTGAATGCGGATACGTGGAGATGAAGTCACCAGCGCGCAGGGACTCTGCTTATGCAGAGATAAGTAATACCAGCCTGACCAACAAGAATGTTTATGAAGTTGGTAAGTGATACCTAAGTATATAGTATTATTCTGTCCCTTTCATTTACAAGAATTAACAAGATTTGATCTAAAAAGTAGAGTTCAGCGTTTTTTTTGCTGGCTTGGATCTTCAAAACAGCATCTTTGTCTGTGACAGATGAAGTTTTGCTTTGTTTTGAGATCCATCTTTAGTAAAAAGTAGGAACATCAGGGGACAATTCATTTTCAAGCGATGTGCGGTTGCGATGTGTGGTTGTGTACATCTCTAGGAATTATGGTAGTCCAATATCGCAGTTTTTCCTGCGCACCTTAATGTGGGGCCTACGGAAAATTCTGTTTGCTGCAAAATAAGAATACCGGCAACTTACGTCCGTCACTCCTAATTGAATTGTCCCCTGCATTAGCATCTTGAAGTATCCTGCGTAGTCAGAAAGTCTCTCTAGCAGCAACAGAAAAGTATTTCTTCCAATGTATTGTTGGAAACTTTGGCTAAATTTACTAATTGACACTATTCGCAGTTGCCGCGCCCACAACAGTTCTGGTAGCTGGATTTAAACTTGCAATAATATTAAATACAAAACCATGTGTTGTTCTTGTTTCATATTATTGGTTCTTTCAATTCAATGGTCAAACCTCCAAATATTTGGAAAGCTACACTTAGTAAGTTTAGTCTCTTTGATTGCACCTAAAGAGAACCTGTGCTAAAACCAATTCAAATGGTTTCTATTCATTTATTATTCAAATGACTTGGTTGAAAACCCTACAACGGCTGCCCAACACAGGAGGAAATCCCGATCGTCCTAAGGTAAGTAGTAACTAACCTAATTCTACCCCCTAACCCTCCCTTAGGGGTGCCTAACCCTAACCTCCCCCCCAAGTGGCTAACCCTAACCCCCCTGTAAGTGCCTAAACCTAACCCCCCCTTCCACGCAGCCTGAACCTAAGGCCCCAGGGGGGGTGCCTAACCCTAACCCCCCCTTCCCCTAGCCTAAACCTAACCTCCCGAGGGGGTGCCTAATGCTAAGTCCCCCCAGGGAGCCCTAAACCTAACCCTCCCCCCCCCACGCAGCTGTTTGCGCCCGGCTTACTTTCGATCGGTAACCCAGGTGTCGGGCTCCCGGCGTAGGTCTAATGACAGGCATCGGGATTTCGACGCATGTCATTAGTGCCTTGCCGGGATTAAGCAGTTGGGAAGCCGGCGGTCGGGATTAGGTCCGCTGGCTTCCCGGCTGCATACCATTAAAAACAAATTAATACCATTACTATAGGCTGAAAAATAGTATCACCCTAAAAGGGGACGTCTACTTTTAGACAACTTCCACCCACTGTTAACCAAAACTGGGAGCCACTTTTAGCCAATCATGTTATGCGTTTATAGCAACCTGTTCTCTCTCAAACTTCTGTACTGAGCTGGAGTGATACCATGAAGCTGTTAAAAAGTGGACTTTGGCATCAAAAACTGCTTCGCTCAGGCATTTTTTTTATAGAAAGCTTCCTTTCACTACTGCAGGGATTCCATACCAGGTGCCCCAGTGTTTGTGATATACTCATCCTCTACCTTCCAACCATATACATTTAATTTATAAATCTGAAATGTGTATAACAACATGAAAATAAAATACAGCAGATGGGATCATTTTGTTGCAGTGCTGCTGACAGTAGTGTGTTGGGGGAAGGTAGAGGAGGAATTGGTATGTAATGCCGGCGGCTGAATAGCCGCCGGATCAAATACCGACAGCGGAAGACCAACGGTTCAAAATCCAGATGGGGGGTGGTAAGTACCCTACACTAACTCTCCCTTAGTGGTGCCTAACCCTAACCTCCCCCCTTAGTGCCTAATCCTAACCTCCGCCCGTTGGTGCCTAAACCTAACCCTCCCTTCCCGCACCCTAAACCTATCCCTCCCGGGGGGGGTGCCTAACCCTAACCTCCCCTCTGGACTGCCTAACCCTAATCCCCCTTCCCCTAGCCTAACCCTAAAACTCCCAGGGGGGTGCCTAACCCTAAGTCCCCCTGGGGGTTCCTAAAGCTAACCCTCCCACCCCGCAGCTAGAACCTAAGACACCCAGCTTACCTTCGTTCGGTATGCCGGGTGTCAGGATTTCGTCGTGGGGCTAATGATAGGCGTTGGGATTTCGATACCTATCTTTAGTCCGATGTCGGGCTTTAGGGCTTTTAGTGCCGGGATTTCGGCCGCCGGTATCATCCCGGTTTCCAGTAGTAGGGTATCTCCGTGTTATTCAGCAGGAGCTTGATGTGATATATAGTAGATGTATGTTATAAGGGACACTAATTATTTTAGATAGTTACATTGTTATTGCTTTTTGTTGCAGCATGTTAGATTTCAAGGGTTCCCCAAATGGTAAGGCAATTTCAGATAACACCTATTTTAATGTGTGTGTGTATTGTATGTGAGTTTTGGCCTGCTTTTTTCAGATCATGCTTGACTATGTTCTTGTTGTATCCGCTAAGTATTATGACAGATATAACTCACAGAATTTTTGTAACTGCAAACTACTGATCGCTTTGGTGTACGGTGTTATGCTACCTAATTAAAGAGGGCTAAAGATGGACATGGATGATTAATGTAAACAAATGCATTTAGGCTGGTGCCACACTGCCCTTTTACTGTCTGTAAACCACACAGGGTGCTCAGAATCTCATGTAGTTACCAAACTTTCCTTTGTGCAGTTCAACTGCTAAAACAATGGCTCACACTGTATGTTGTATATGACGTCAGAGCATTTCAACTGCCAAAACACTGCAAGCAGCATTTTAGCAGCTGACACAACCTATTTCAGGGAAACAGGATAATGTTGAAAAACTAAACACTCCAAAATGCCTTTGTGACACCAGCCTTTTTCTTGCCTCAAAAGCACTTGTGTATACTAGGCCTTGCTTATAAATGGAATGTCACGGGTTACTTACTAACCTGCCCATGGAGGAAACTTAACAGTGCTGACAATTCAGAAGACTGACATTAAGTCTAGGCTTATCCTGGTTTCTTTTACCCAATCTGAACCATCACTGAGGCTCTATCCTTATGTTCACTCAGCAAAATCCCGAAATAGTAGGTATAAAACAGGAATAATGGGGTCTCCTACAGATGATTTATGCTTTTGAAGACCTCCAAATTCTGCTGTACCCCATAAAAATTGCATGGCCTGCTATGCCGCTAGCTATACCCTTGTACTGGTATACAAAACAAACGCCTGCCTACATATTTTATGATGGTAAACAGTTGCTCACTTGTTTCCACTATAAACACATGCATCTGTGCGACTTACGTGAGAACCATACATGCATTAGACTAACTCCCTTAAAAAGCAACAAACATCACAAATCTAATATTCTAAAACTAATGCATAGAGTACACAAGACTATAAATTAGACATGAATGGCTTGGTTTTGGCTTGGATCTTCCCGCTAAGATTGGATCTCATGACAAGGCAAACCATCATCAATCACGGACAAGATGGCGTTCTGTCTGTGAAAGATGACATTTTGTCTCGTTCTGAAATCTGAACTGGGCGGGAAGATCCGAGCTAAAACCCAACCACTCATTTCTAATATAAATACACAAACTATAGTGAGAAGAGGCAAGTTTGTATATGCTGCGTGTGTTGCCCTCATTTTGCTGTTTGTGCACCTTTATGCTTATTGAAGTAATTGCACTAGATAGTTTATATACAGTATTCTCATCTCCATCTGTATGTAAATACATTAGTTTTGGCCGGTTATATGCATGAAAATTTATATATACTGTATATGGAGGCAGCATGACAAAAATCTGATTTTAATAGAGCCCCATTTATTTGGAACCCTTGCAAGCCCTTAGAACTTGTGAAACTACAGTATAAGTTCCAAAATGTTCCGGAAACCACAAGCAGGAAGAGTACGTATGTCAGGGCTTGTACCTCAAAATCAACCAGGACAGCCACATGTCGTATAATTCCTCTCTAGAATGACAGCTCTCAAAGGGCCAGATGTACTAAGTTCTGAAAAGTGATATTCTGGAGATTGATAAAACACCAGCCAATCAGGTCCTAACTGTCACTTTTCAAACACAGCCTGTAACATGACAATTGGGAGCTGAGTGGCTGGTGGTTTTTCACTCTCCAGTTTATCACTTTTCAGAGCTTAGTACATCTCCCCAAACTCTCTTGTCAATATTTTATTTTATACACAATTTGCTGTATGTACATTTTTTTTTTTTTTAGAAAATTGCCCTTTAGTAAATTAAACCCCAACAGTGCCATGAAAATAGACAAATATGCTCATGTCCGCATTAAGACCTTTCCACTAGCAGATAGCCCATGGTGACAATGGGAAGTGACAGGCATATTAAATAGCATTAACAACTTTCCACCATGAAGAAGAAATATAATGCATCTGTATAATTGCTGAATGGGAAAGTGCTGGGCTTCTATTGATTGTATCAAGGGAAGGAAGAATATCATAGTGTAAATCCATTATTTAAGCCATCTCATACAAGGAGCCAAAGAAGATTACTGTGCTGTGCAATAATGTTTTATGAGAAATTTCATTTTGGTTGCTCACCTATTACACTCAAGGGATAGATATGAGGTCAGCGTCCAGTCAAAATCTTGTTCTGTGTATCTGTATTACGTAAGGACAATATTTTCTGGAACACTTCTAGATGGGTTTTGATTGGTCTACGATGGTACATCGGGATCCTAGTTGAATTCTAAGAAGTTGTGTCTACAGCATTTTGTCTGTACAATGGATAGTACCATCATTGTATCCTCCTGTGCCTTCTAGAAGGTGAAAATGACAAAACCCTATTGATGATAAAGCTAGTTGGGTTTCTCTGGACCTGGGGATAATAACTGTACAATCAGCAACTGCAAAATAAGATTAAATTAATCAATAATCAAGGACATTCTAAAACTCCGGTAGATAAGTGGCTTTTTAGAAGTGATACAGACAACTATGGTGTGAAATATGTGTATACATTTTTATTAATTGAAGTACTGCTTTTTTGTTTTGTAACAGAGCCCACCATGAGCCTGGCCCAGGTTGGATTCAACAACAACTGTAAATCCAGCCAAGATCTCTATGACCTTCCAAAGAACAGTCACATTCCATGTCATTATGACCTGCTGCCCGTTAGGGAGAGCACGTCAGCCACTAAGAAAGAGGCAACTAGTGAATGACAGCAGCAATCAATCAAACAGCAATATACTGAGGCTGACTCCTACTGAATTGGACGCTTCAAATCTCTAGACTGGTGTCCAGTGTGACTTCTGCTCTCAGCAGTAAATGACTCTACCAGCAAATCTGGAATTACTGTTTGGCAAGCAACGGACAAGGACTTACTAAGAAGAATATATGATGTAGCGATAGAGGGGCGGCTGATAAACAAGGACTTAAACTCACCTCTGCACTGTATAACAATAGAGAGAATATTTCCAGTGTTAGAACACAGATACTGTACCACTAACCGTTATTTACAGATGCAATCTGGCGATCGTTCTTTCCATGGGTTCTCGTTGTTAAGTTTTAATTTCTACAACTATAAATTTAATTTTTGGAAATATTTCATCCGGTTGTGTCCTCCAACAGACATACCGTGAGTGCTTATATGATAGCATGTAAAGGGGTTGTAAAGACCACAAGACAGCTAAATAAGAGAACTGGAATACCACATCTTAAACCACTACATTCTGTGAAATGTTATCCTGTGTTTAGGCAGCGTGTGGATCTGTGTGTGTGTCTGTGACTGTGTCTGTGTGTGTGTGTGTAATTCCCACCCTGAAATTGTTTCTAAATAATGTATTTCCAGTGTGGGTTATATTTGACATATTTTTAGTTTTTGTTTTTCAAAGCAGTGATAACTTCAATTAATGAGGTGATATTTAGTACTTTATTTTCAGGTAATATTGAAGGTGAACAATAGACAGCTTTTCATAATTGCAAGAACATTTCTACTTATTCAGAGAGCCGTTTTATAGTCTTCTTTTGCCACCAAACTTGATGCTGGCATGAGAGTAGTGTCCAGGATATTTTCCAATGATTGACATTGGTTGGTGACCGTTTAAAACAATTACAGTTATAATGTCTATCTTATAACGCCATTATACAGTACATGAGCAAATATTCTACAGCTTTATTATTTTGAAAATACTGTACTGATCTATACAAGATACAAGGCCCTTCACACTTTGACATGGTAGCTGACATTCATTGTTATTAAGGCGTCAATGGATGTGTTCATGCCGCATCCTCTGAAAAGGCAGTGATGTGTCTAAGATTGAATTATTTTTATATATATATACAGTATCTGTTCATTTAGATTTGCTTCTCCATCGAGTATACCTATATAAGCGCACTCACAATGGAGGCAGTCATTTTGTGGCCCGAACCAGTATATAGCTTACCAATATAGGCTACAGTCTTATAACCATTGGTTCAGCCATAAAATGGCTGCCTCTAATGTGAGTAGATGACAGATAAACTTTAGCTACCTGGATCAGATGGTAAGACTGTAGAGGGGGCTGTTGTAGTATAGTCACGGTCTTCATTCTTAATTGAATCATTAGAAAAAAATTCCTAATGATAACAATCTGAATTGGCCATACTGCTTTATCATGAAACATTGGAAGTAGTAAGTAGCACATCCCCACAATGATCAGAATGGACATTTTGGAGTGGAGGTAAAGCCGTTTTTTTAATCATATAATCATATGGTACTGATGATATGACCTAAAGAAACAGGGAGTCACTTGTAATATAATGGGGTTTTACATTAACTTTCAGTATTATTAAAATGTTTTTATTTGTTTGCTTTTTGAATGCCAAATTTGTCTGCATACGTTTGAATGATGTATTATATTTTATGCAAGATGCATATCAGCAACTATTTCTGGTTATTATTTTTTGGCCACTATTGCTTCAGGGGTTGTGTAGTGAAACTGACGAGTGCTGTACATTATCAGTATTAATAATATTAGGGTTTTTATTATCCAGTTGAGCATACATGTTGTAATATAGGTAATAAATAAGCCTCCTATGTAGATTATGTTTTACGCTAAGGAACTGAATAATTTCTGTGCATACTTGCTAAAAAAAGGCACCTTTTTTATTTGTTTTGTTATTTTCTTTTATAGTGAAGTTAGAGACTTTATGCTTTATGCTTAAGCAGGTCTTTTGCATAGCTCTTAAAATATTATACTTTTAACTTTTTTTTTATAAGAATATTAAATTTAGTGTTTTGTATATGTTGGCTCAGTCAGTTTAGCTTTGATTGTTCATGTTAAATAATGAAAGCTAATGTCTGGCTGCCATTTTCTTAGTGATAACTTCCAAGGACAACAATTAATTCTGTTTATGTTGTGGCTTTGCAGGATATGTATAAAGTAGAGTATGAACATGTAATATAGAAGACAGTAAACAGCAAACATTAATAAGGCATTACAACTACTTTGAATACCTTGTGCCTGTTTCACATTTTGAAGGTGCTAATGAATGAGTGTAATTTTCATGTCACTACACTGTTTATTATTTTGATATAAATGTGCAAGTAACCTACACACAGTGAAAGCAGACATTTTGTGGGCTGAACCAATATTCATGAGAGTAGCCTATCACTTCACAAGGAACCAATTCACTACTAACCACTAACTGATTCCTAATGAACTGATGAGAAGTACTCTGATAATTACTGATTTATACCTCAAAATGGCTGCCACCTCCACTGAACCTTATTTACAACGTGCATTGGAGCGTAGCATAAAATATCTCGGTTTTGCATCATAAGTGCAAGCTTACTTTCTGCTCTCAGAACAATATAGAAAAGCTTCCAGGTCAACAGGGGCTCAGCCATTCCCTCAAGATGACTTTGTCATGTCCACTTTAAAGGATCACCATTTATGTAAGGTCCCAGCAGGGCCGGTTTGTGGGGGCCCCAGGTCAACTAATTTGTGGGGACCCCTACCAAATGCTCTTCAAATATATGCATTAGTAGAAATCTATGCACACATGCAAATCGAGGCACATGGCAAAAAAGCATTTTGTGCAGCGCTTCACCCTTTTTGCACTTTGTAAATGAGGCTTGAAGTGTAGGTAACTAATGCACTTTAATAATACATTTTAATTTACTTTTTTTCTCTTTTGTTAGGGTTTTCCCATTGCTAAAGTTCTCTTTGGTTTTACTGTAATTTGAAAGTTGTATTTGGTAAACTTTTTTTTTTTGTCAGCAGTTTTGTTATTAAAAAATAATTTCTAATGAATTTAGGCTAAAGTAGCTGACAAACGCATTTATTTCTTGTTCCATAAATACATGACAATTTCTATAATGGGTAAAATGCCGCATGCTAGTCCTGTGCTAAGCACACATTAAGGCAGCGGTCTGTTAAACAGCAATAAGGATGTACCGTTTGCCTGTGTTTCTCTTCAAGCCTTAAACAATATGCATCTTTGTTTATACAGCTGATTGCTTTCAATATTAAGATACAGTGAAGCCATACCTGTGATTTTATGTATATGTATAGTAAATGTTAATAAAATGTTATTGTATGAGTGTTCCTTGTGTTAGCCTAGTGTAGCTCATTACGTGTACATACAACAGTTATTACTGTATGTTACTAGATGGAGGACACTTTTGTGCTTCAGCCGGTTTGAGGAAGTGTGATACTATGCTCTTTCGATGCTCTTGTCAAAAACAAAAAAACTTTTTAAACTCTTTATTAAGATATTTTTGTATTTCTTTACCACAATAAAATCTATATTGTTGAACCATAAATGTGGCATTTATAATGTAGCATTGCTGAATGGAAATATTTTGCACAGTCCTGATTTCCAGTAAATGTGCTGTCATATCTAAGCATAGGAATGTATATATATTATATATACAGTACTGTGCAAAAGTTTTAGGCAGATGTGGAAAATATGCTGCAAAGTAAGAATGCTTTCAAAGATAGAACTATTAATAGTTTATTTTTATCAATTAACAAAATGCAAAGTGAATGAACAGAATATAAATCTAAATCAAATCAATATTTGGTGTGACCACTCTTTGCCTTCAAAACAGCAACAATTTTTCTTGGTACACTTGCACACAGCTTTTGAACATACTCAGCAGGGAGGTTATTCCAAATATCTTGGAGAACTAACCACAGATCTTCGCTCCACACTTCTTTAATATATACTTGTTAGTGTGAGTATCTACACATATAGGCTCTTATTATTGTTATACCTATTTCCTTACTGCAGGACCGACTTCTGGCAGATGGGACAGCGCAAATGGAGATAGGAGCAGTGGCACCTGACAGTATTGCACTCAGCAGTGACACAGACAGCAGCTCTCTGTTCTGCTCCTGGCTGGATCATAAGAACAATCCTCTGGTTGGAGCTGTAGATAGACTGTCTGCCGGCCAGTACTGATCAGGGGGGGTTCCTGGGTACTCAGAAATCCCCCCTACATGCACTACTGTAGAGCATATTCTAAGGTCAATATTAAGTACTCCAACCCATTAGCTTATGATTCTATCACTAAAATAACCTTATTTTAATAACACACACTTAAAAAACTCCAATGAATTTGTTGAAAAAATTTGCCTCAGGGCCCCTCCATGGTAGGGGCCCTGAAGCTTAAGCTTCATTAGTTTCACAGTAGATCCGCCACTGGGTCTACTGGATTGACAGCATGGCAAATTCCCTTCTACATTTTACTATGTGTGTAATGAGTACACTGAACATAGACTTAGGGCCTGATACAGCAGTGCTTGCTAGTGCACTGCTGAATGCAGATTCATGATGTTCGGGAATCTGGGCAGGCGCATGACCCATTCTGCGCATGTGCAGAACCGGTCTGCGATCCCGCTCACTGACTGACAGCAGACCGTCAGTGATTGACAGTCTGCTGCCGTTTGTGGGCGGGGAGGGGGCGGCGATGCCCTCCGTTCTCCGAAATGGTGGTATGTCACCGTCGTTGGGGGGGAGGGAAGAAGCCAGGATCTCCGACGGCTAACTGCGGTGGCCGGCTGCATGACCCCATGGGTCACCTTAGCCAGCCGATGTTACGCAGATTATCTGATGCTGTGTTGGACAACGCAGCTCGGTAAAGTAATGCACAGGAGGTGTGATGCCTCCTGCTGCATTACCAAGGATCGGAATGGGATACGTTTAAGAAGCCGGCGGCTGCAGTCCCGACCGCCAGCTTCCCGAATCCTCTATCCTGCCTAGGGTTAAATGACAGGCGTCTAAAATCTAGACGCCTGTCATTTTCCCGACCCCGATCGAAGGGATGCCGGGCGCCGTGAGCGGACAGCTGCGGGGGGGAGGGTTAGGTTTAGGGCACCCGGGGGGGACTTAGGGTTAGGCACCCCCTGAGAGGGTTAGGGTTAGGCTAGGGGGAGGGAGGGTTAGGGTTAGGCACCCCCGGGGGGGACGACTTAGGGTTAGGCACCCCCCCTGGAGGACTTAGGTTTAGGCAGCGGGGAAGGGGGGTTAGGGTTAGGCACTTATAGGGGGGAGGTTAGGTTTAGGCACCCCTAAGGAGGGTTAGGGGGGTTGGTTAGGTTAGTTTATACTTACCTTAGGGACGATCAGGATTTCCAGCGCTGTCGGGCTTCCGCTGCCGGGCTCTGCTGTTTTGTCGGGCTGCCGCAGCCGGGGATCGAACTGCCGGTCATGCGGCAGCCGGGATCACATACCGAATGCATCGCAATTGCAAAGCTGCCTGCGTGCATACATCATATCTATAGCTTCATGCATACATCATATCTATAGCCTGCGTGCAGCTTTGCAATTGCGATCCTTGCTGAATCAGGTCCTTCGTTTTTGCCAACTGGCTGCTGTTCTTACCACATTATTTTTATAGATGTTCTGTGTCGCAATCCTGCATCTTTTGAGAACCAAATCAAACCCACACACAGTTAGAAGGCATGTTTCATACACAGTTGTTTGCCACAAACTGCATGCGGTTTGTAGTTGTCCGAGAGTGTTTTGGGACTTTGCAAACCATCAGACATCAGATGCTGTTTGACTTTTCAGTCTAAGGAGAGCCCAGAGGAAGAAAAGAAGTTTGCTAGCACTAGTTTTGTAAGATAATTCCAACAGTCTCACTTATTAATGTAAAATATGGTGGAGAAGAATAATTATGTATGTTTGATTTTTAAATTCACACTGGTTTCCAGGATGTTTTACATACTTGATTTGATTTTTTTTTTTTAACAAGCTGGTATAGCTTAATGAATGTCAGAATAATTTTTCTTTTTAGCATTTCTAACATGGGAAGATACAAAAAATAAATTCACAAATAAGATATCATCTTGGAAACTTGACTATTATTCTTTTGTAATAAAATGACCACTTTTATAAACTTGGTCCTATGTGTGAAAGTGAAACAAAGTAGGAAACTACATAATAAAAATCATAAATTAAACAATACTTGCAGACAGAAAGGCTTGAATGTATTAGAGACATAAATACAGATTACGCATGCAGTCACAATCAATCAAGGCTTAGTGGAAATTAGGCAGCGGTAAGAAATTGCCATCCTTCAGAGAAGTCTGCTAAGTGACCTTTTTAATTTTAAATATAATGTGATTAAGGACATTCTCTGTGGAATTGCCTATTTGTCAGTTTAAGACAATTGAGACCACACATTTTGCTGTAGTCTTGGATACACTCATTTGGGGGTATATTCCGAGTATCACAATGTTTTCACAATACCGCAATGTTCTTTGATCTGCATGTGCAGAGGTCACACTGGGCATGTGCAGATCCTGATCTGTGATCTTGCTCACAGTGCCCCATAGCCGTAGCATGAATGACATGTTGCGGCCATTTGGGGGGTGCAGAAGGGGTGATGACGGGGACCGTTCTAGAAAACAGGGGTGTGTCACACCCATTTTGTAGGTGTGGCCAGGCCAGGATCTGTGACTTCTGAAGCAGATTTCCTGGCCCCAGATGAGGAGCTCCGTCACCCATTCTGAGTAAGCTTGGACTTACTCAGATGGGTGATGACTGTGAGCATCGTGACCTGATCCAATGCTTCGTCCTCAAATGTAGGCATCAGATCTGTGATGCTGGCAGGAGGGAGTCTTTTTCCTACAGACGACCTGCAGGCATTAGCATAATTTAGCAGTAGCGGCTGTGACAACCTACTGCTTACCGTAATACTCTGAATCAGGCTAATAGTGTATATGATGCTAGTTATTACTGTAAAATATAAACTGTGTATTTGTGAACTGAATAATATACATGCAATAAATACCTTTAAGTGTTTACATCTAATTAAACATGCATTCACCCCTCTGTAGCAGGGTGCCACAGGCCTGATTCAGAGATGTACAGTATGCTTTGCTGATAATTACGCAGTTGACAAATTATCAGTAAACTGCACACGTGTCTAAGTCCCTCAGGGCATGCATCAAGGTACATTACTATAGTATATGTGTATACTGCGCTCACCTGGGAGGGTTGGATGGGGTATGTGTGGTGCTGCTGTATCTGGAAGGTGATACAGAGATGCCCGGGGTGAGATGGGTGCAAAAACTGTGTGTATCCCAATGGGTGTGAGAAATGAGTATCAATATTGCGGGTGGGGGTGTGTATCTGTTGTATGGTGACAATGGTGTTTGTGTGTATCTGTTGTATGGTGACAATGGTATACGTGTGTATATGTTGCTGGATATTAGACGCGACAATGGATGTAGTGTAAAAAAATCTTTATTTTCTGTGTTGCACAAATACAGAGGAGTCACAGTGCTCTCTGTCAGGTTAATCCCGTAGGGTTACCCTTTGTGGTATACCTTACTGGATCGCTATACTCCCACTTGTGGAGGACCCCTTTGGGAAGCGGGTCTGGGGTGATTAATTAGGAACACCTTTTACAGAGCTAGAGCTATGTGCCCCGGTTGTCTAAACTAAAAGTCTTGTTAGTAGTGGAATAGTCCTGTGGTGAATTTCCCACCGGAGGGCATCCCGTCCTGGTTAATTCACGTAAGTGGCATCTCCACAATGTGGCAGTAATGAGGCAACTGGGCTTCTTGTTGTACTAAGCACTGGGGACATGCTGCTTAGTGCCTGTGCTGGCTCAGCTTCCGGTGCCCGGTGTGTGGCAGCTATCCTTCTGCTTTGCTTGCTATGGTGGCCAGTCCCTTCCGATCGCCGGGTACCCTTTCTGTGGCCGGGGACACTGTAGTTGTGGGTCTCAGGGGCCCATTTATTAAGGATCGCATTTTGCAATGCGATCAGGGCATGCAGTACCGCCCATGATCGCATTGCAAAATGCGATCATACCGGCCGAATGTATGACCCGGCACGTGCAGGGAGACGGGCTCCGAAAAGAGCCCGTCCCTGCGATGTGTCCGGAGCGCATTCCGGGCTGCTGCGCATGCGCAGTCCCGCAGACTGCACATGAGCGGCACCCATTGCCGGCGGAGGGATCTGGAAGATCCCTCCGCCGGCTGAAATGCGAGTAAGTGCCCATAGGACACAGCGGCTAACGCTATCTTCAGATGGCGTTAGCTGCTGGGGCCAATATCGGGAATGTTTCGCATTCCCGATATTGATACATTTGGCAGCATCGCATCCCCCATAGAAACCTATGGGGGAGGCGGCTGCCGGCGGCAATGGAGGGATCGCAGCAGGTATCGGAGATATCTGCTGCGGTCCCTCCTTCATACATTTGGGGGATACTTAGTATTTGAGGTAAACCCCCGAAAACAGGTGTTTTCGGGGAATTTACCTCAAATGCAGTTTGATAAATGGGCCCCTCAGTTGGCTGTGGCTTCCATGTATGCGGTCACGTGGTCCCACTTTCTCGCGATATGTGCAAGATCTTGCCCTCCTGTCCCCCATCTCACTCCATGCAGCGCTGTATCACCCCCTATTTTACATTACCGTAGTTGCTTGCAGCGACTTTTTACTGGCAGTGTGATTAACAGTCAGGAAGCATTTTGGGGAGTGGCAGCGTAAAACATATCCCAGCGTCTGCGACATTTGCATATTTTCTCACATCAGCTGCATATAAATGCGCAACTGCAATAGCATTAGTGTACATCTCTGAATCAGACCCCATATTAGGGAGGCCCTAGTAAGGTGTACCACAGAACATTATTAGTCCTAAACATTGGATTCTGCTTCTGATGAAACACCAAATGATTCCCATCCCTACTTGGAAAACCAAAACTAGTGGAAAAGCAAAGAGTAACAGGTAATGTCCAGCAAAACAGGAGTTAGCTGCTTAGTAAGATGACCTGTCACTGGCGCAGCTAGCATGGAGACGGGTAATCGGCAGGTGTGTAGAACACTGAATATCAGAATCAGGTAACTAGAATAAACGCTTGTGCAGCAGTCCAGACTGCAAACAGGATCTTCATGATCACAAGCAGGAATCATATTCTTGGCAGACAGGATATATATCAGCTCAGAGCATGAGCTTAGTAGAGCTCCTTGTTTCGCTCTACACTGTGCCCTCATCTGCTTCCCTGTACTTTCTACTTTGGCCCCCCTCTCTTCCCCTGTTCTCCCCACACCGTGTCTTTCTCTCCTCCCGTTTATCCCCTCTGTGCCCCCACCCCAGATCTCTCTATCACACAATCCCCTCCTCCCTTGTTTCCGCTAGGCCTGAATCACTACCATACGCAACTGTGCATGCAATAGCGATTACGCACGCAGTTCAACTGCGATACTATGCTAATTCATTGTGATCTCTATTCCCTCGCAGCACTACACAAGGACGCCCACTTTACTTACCACACATCCGTAATATTAGCAAGACTGCGAAACCATCGGTACATCCGAGTACCATCGCAGCCTCACACACACTTGCACAAGCCCTGACCTTACTCAGAAATTGCTAATAACCACGTACGCTATCAGGCCTCAGGCTGCATAGGCCATCGCAGTGGATAATTTATGCATGCCCCTGCAAAGGCTTTGAAACGCACTGGCACACCTGCATTCGCCTGACCACCCCCAAATGGCACTTCTTGTCAATCACTCTGCAATGGGTCTGCATAGATCGCAATCCCGATCGTGATAGCTCTTTTGTGCACTACAATGCATAAGCATGCGCAGTATGCAACAATCATCCGATTGCGTGTGTAATCGCAGTTCATACGGTAGTGAATCAGGCCCACTGTGCAAACACCTCCAATTGTTGCATTGATTTAATTACGTGTCTGAGAGTGGTGAGTGCATGGTTGGGGAAAATCCATGGAGAAGGGATTCGCAGCAGCAGGCTCTACTGAGGACACAGGTGGGTCGGTGTGACTCTGCTAGCATGAGAACATTATAACCAATAAGGTAACTCAGCAGATGCACAAACAAAGCAGCACCAGTTTAAAAGCACCAAAATAACTGTTCTGGAATGCAGTTACTTGCTATACCTAACAGCAGATTTCCACTATGCTGGTTGTATGGACTTGTAAATACAGCATGTAGAACAAACGCTTACTCCAAACTAAAAGGGTGGTTGTGGAGAGCCCAAACCTTATATAGGGCCACCCCTGTATAACAGCATAATCTCTTTTTAATATGTGAATGTAGATTATCTAGAATAATTGTTTTCTGTGTGCCCCAAACTGAATACAAACGGTGAATCTTTCTTCAATATAAACTTTGTGACTGCTTTAATTTTGATAAAAACTAACTTTTCATTTTTGTAATGCAGCCTTATTAGCCAGTGATAACTGAGTGAAGTGATTGTGAATTATATTAACCTAATTTCAAAGCTGAACCATGAGAGTTTTATCTTCCTTCATCTATCTACATCTGTTGACAGATTCCTCCTGGCAAATGCTTTGTGTCTAGCTATACATTTGTTCAGTAAGGTATAGAATATCTTAAATACAATAATAAAAAGGCACATATCCATATAAAAAGTTACTGCCAAAAGGTCAAGCAAGGCATTAACATGCTGGCAGCGAAGGATTTAAGTCCTCTAAAAATAAGATTTATGTAAAACGTGTGTTCAGTTTACCCCTTGCTGGAAAGACCCATGGGAAAAAAAAATTAAGACGGATTGTAATTTGTGTTATTTTATATTTGGTGGGGAGTTGGAGGGGGTATGGTATAGACATCAGTTCAATGAGCCATAATTAGAATTATTGTCTCCCAGCTGTCTGCGTTGTTGAGTACAGTACATGTCACCCTTCTCTTCTCAGAGGGCTGGGATACACACATTAGGTGCATGGGCCACAAAAGTTACAGGTGGACTGAGGATTTATCAATGTTTTTTTTCTCCAGTATTACAGCATTACCGGAAAAATGATTTTCAGACCAGAATAGATTGCACTGCAGGCTGATTCTATATTACAGTATAAGGGTGGGCTCTTTTAAAACCACTTAGCAGAGGTTCCCAAACGCGGTCCTCAAGGCTTCCCAAAAGTTCAGGTTCTAGAGATAGCCATGGTTGAACACAGGTGGTTAAATCAAATTGACTGAGGTACTAATTAAGTCATCTGGTCTCAACCATGGATATCTCTAAAACATGAACTGTTGGGGAGCCTTGAGGACCTCGTTTGAGAATCTGGCTTAATGTAATAATAATAATGTAATAATAATAACAGAGCTGGCTTTTTAAGGAGACAGGGCCAGGGCCAGTGTACATGATATGTTTTTCAGGGCCAGAGCGCATTATATGTTTTTTTTTCATGAAACATAATTTTGATGTTAAGAAAGGTACACACTATACTTGGGCCATAAAGCTGATTTCCCTACAATCGAACCAAGAATCTGATAGTATCTATACTCGTGGCCACCAGTGGGTCCAAAACCAGTGGAATCGGGTCCCAATATTAGGAGTGCTTTGATTTTGATTTGCACACAACATTTTTATGTTTTTTTTCTCAACACCTAGATAATCATGATACAAGTTGCAAGTAATATCAACATTATCTGTGCCACGCAGAATAGGCTCGGTACAAGTGCAGACCATCCAGTAGGACCCCTTTCACCAGTTACCAAATGCTCTGCTTCTGGACTTTCGCCTTAATTTATAATTGCAGTCATATGTGATCAAATGTCTTCCACCAATAAATATTCATCACAGGTGACTGCAATCATAAATGAAGGGAGAAGTGCAGGAGCAAAGCATTTTGTGCCATGTTTAAGGGATCCTGTTGGAAGGCCTGAAAACAATTTAGGGATCAGTGCAATGTTGCCATGCTATTTACAGTATTTTGACAATATACCTTAAAATATTAGTGTTGGTTTATGCACTATGTAGCAGTTATATTACCTGGTTAATAATATTTTTTGAACCCTTGTTTTTATTAAGTATCTATAATATAACAACACAAAAAAAAGAAGGAAATAACCATACAAAACATCACGAACGGACAAGACAGAATACAATGAATATATATGGAACAGAAGTATGATATAATTGTCACATGAAGATGCAACAATCAGCATAATCAACTATGGAAATAACTGTTAAAAGTAAGAACTGACATCTCACTAGATCAGGAATGGGGAACCTCAGGCCTGGGGGCCGTATAAGGCCCACGGAATAATTTGGTCTAGCCCTCTGAGCTTTTTTCTACTAGCCTCATCTGGCTAGCAGGGTGCCTAGAATGTCACCATGCAGCCAGAAACTATGCAGCAGTGCGACCTGGAGCGTCCTTAGCCCTTACATTGCTGTAATCACAGGTGATTGTTGCCCCACCCCCGTGCAATGTCACACAGTTGGGGCGTGGCCTGCAGCGGGCCCGTGAATAATATTTATATCAAAATGGCCCTTGGCAGAAAAAAAGGTTCCCCACCTGCATTAGATAGAACATACACATTTAGAGTATAAATTGGGAGAGAAGTAGGGTGGGAAAAACTAGTAGGGAAAAGGGGTCCCCCAAGTAATACGTATAAAATTATACATCTCACATTGTAATAGGGAGATCCTGTATGACACCCTAGTTTCATACCAGCCCATATTTTGAAAACATAGTTTAATCTGTAATTTGACCGATTCTGACAGGGTGTCAATAAAACATTTCCATATTTAAAAAAGTACTATTCTGTCCTTTTTGTGAAATGGGGCCTCAAGCCAGTCTATATAGAAAAGGTAGAATAGTCGGTGGGCTGGCATAAATCCAGTATTGTCAAATAGAGCCACAGAAATAATCAATTGAAGTTTCTTTCTACTTCCCTTTTGGTAAATTTGGCCGCAGGAGGCAGAACTCCTAAAACAGCCCATTCCAATGTAAGGAGAACATAATTCAAAAGATGTGCAGTTGCAAACGTTTTTACTTGAATCCAAAATTTCTTAATGTGTAGACAGTCCCACATACAGTGATACAGGGAGACATCAAGGTAAGAACATTTAGGACCGGATGGTTGAGGGCGTAAGCCAATCAAGCAGCTTCTAGATGGAGAAAGATAGCCTCTATATTACAATTTAATGTGTATATCCCTTTACATGGTAGACAACATAGTTTTATCGGCATAAAGCAGTGTGGCTGTCAGCTGGTTTTCAGTCAGACAAGGAAATTGTAAAAACCCACTGAGAGATCCCAGATTTCCTAAGTATCTCATAGAAGAGAGAATAATGAGAAATAGCTTTGGATAACACCTGTACTGATTGCAGAGTGACATCCAATTGGTTAGATATATCATGAGTGGATAAACATGTAAGAAACAAATGTGTATAATGTTGTGCTTACGAAAAGGAAACTTAGACTAGCTGCAAGAAAAGTGAGAGGTTTCCTACTTTTGACCAAACCTCCTATAGACCTCAAACCCTACGTGGCCCATCTAGTGAATGGGAAGTAGAGGAGCCATGGTGGAACTCATCATTAACTGTGAAGAGAAGAAATACAGCATGATGACTCTTCAGGTTCCATTTATTCTTAATACTATGCCAAACAGTCCAAGGGGTCATTAACAAAGGCTTGTCTAGAATAGTATGGGGATTTCCTGCTTATGAAGATGCAGAAAACAATTAAGGTCCAAATGTGGTAGGATAGGAATTGCTGTTTCAAGGAAGAGTTTGCATCGACATCGTGTCCTTGGAACCAGTCCTTCAAATATCTACAAAATGTTCCTTAATAATATAATTTAACAACTCTAAAGTTAATACCACCTTATGTTTTTATCTCTGCATGATACACATATTATTTTAGGCATTTAAACATTCCAAATAAAGGAGCAAAATGCAGTAGTAAGGATATTTTTGACAGACTTGGTCAGTATCAATGGAAGAACCTGAAGTGGATACACAGTTTTGAAAAAAGTGATTTTTATAAGGTCCGCAATTCCCAAAAAGGAAAGTGGGAGATGTCGCCATCCCTTAAGTTCTTCAAGGGAACACAGTATAGGATGTTTCACATTAAGATTATTTAGATCACCCATTCTATGAGGCAAAACTATCCCTAGATAGCTAACATAATATTGTGCCCAAGTAAAGCTCATGCCATGTCCCCAAGAAGGACACACCTCAGAGCCCAAATACAAGGCCTGTGGATTTCTCAATGTTATTCTTAAAGCCTAAAATCAATCTGAACTGAGCAATTATATGCATAATGGAGGTGATTCAGCCTCAGACGGTATTGCTATCACAGCTGCTAACATGGTAGAAGCTGCGATAACACTATTATGGTGATGCATCAGGAGGCACCATGCCTCCTGCATGCAATACTAATCTGAACTGCGTCCATTGACGCAGCATGGGATCATCTACAGGATCTACAAGCCGGATGAGTGACCACACTGTCACTCTAGCCAACAGATGCAGATGCACAAAAGAGGCCAGGAAATCTTCATCAGTTGACAGATATCCCCGCCTTTTCCCTCCCCCCAATGACGACATACTTACATTTGGGGAAACGGAGGTCATTGCTACCCCCTCCTTGCCCAGAAACGGCAGCAGAGTGTCAATCATTGACAGTCTATTGCCGCTCTGCATGCAGGATTGCAGACCTGTACCGCACATGAGCAGTATGGGTCATGCGCCTGCGCAGAGCACTGGCCATTGGAGATTTGCCCTAACCATTGGGTTAGCATGATCTCTGAATCAGCCCCAATATATCAAAGACTCTCCAGGATTACCAATATATATGAGTACGCCAGCTGCAAAGGTCATTATTTTAATCTCTGCACCTCTCACCTTTATCCCCTGAAAATGGTTCCAACTTTGTAAGATTCGAAGAAGAGGGTCCAGAGACAAATTAAACAATGAGGTGATAACATAAATCCTCGATGGGTGCCTCAAAACAGTGGTAAGGGGTCCTACTGAAGATCAACAACCAAGTGTGAGGGAAAGTGTATATTTGGTTAAGGCAGGGCCAAAATCACGGAGCAGCAAGACACTATGAAGATGTTGCCACAGAATTTTATCAAACGTCTTTCTTGCATGAAGACTAAGAAATATATTTTGTAAGTGAGGATCATTCATAGAAGCCTGAACTGCTGCCAGAGCTCCTCTAACTGAATGTTTCCCATTAGCAAAGCCCTAAAGGTGGGAGAATACAATAGACGCCAGATATAGGACATAGGTCTAAAGGAGGTGACCAGTACAGGGTTTTTGTCTGGTTTTGGTAGAAAAGTAAAGGAGTCATCAAAACTCAGGTATGAAGGATTATCATAATCTAATGTTTGAAATAAATGAGTCAGAGCAGGGACTATATCTTTCCTAGGGAGCTTCTAGTAGTTCCTAATAATGCCCTCCAGACCTGGGGATTTATTAGAGGGTAGGCAAAGAATAGTTCGTATAAATTCAGATATGTCTGCTTCCATAATGTCCCTCTGGGAAGAAGTTAGCCTGGGGAGCGTAGTTTCAGCCAACAAATTATTAGATAGGACCTCGTCCACATATACCAATGAGTACAGAAAGGCATAAAAGTCATAAAATTGCAAAGGGATATGAGCTTGAGTGGATAGCTTTATATCAGTAGAGGGATCAAGTATAGAAGCAACATAAAAAAAATTATGTTTTGGGTAGAAATATTCGCTAAGAAATTGTCTGATTTTGTACCCCATCTGTAAAATCTATCTCCAAAAAGTGTTTCCAAAAGTTATTTATACTGTATTAGTATTCATCCAATTTAGATGAAGAAGATCAAGTAGAAAAGCATTATAGGATGACACCATCTGAATGTGTAGGGCAGAGGTTCCCAAACACGGTCCTCAAGGCTCCCCAACAGTTCAGGTTTTAGAGATAGAGATATATGGTTAAGCACAGGTAGTTAAATCAAATTGACTGTGGTACTAATTAAGCCACTTGTTCTTAAGCATGGATATCTCTAAAACCTGAACTGTTCGGGAGCCTTGAGGACCGTGTTTGGGAACCTCTGGTGTATGGAATTAAATTTAACTGTGTAATCCTTGTGTTTCTTGGTCAAATAGGAGATGTTCCAAACCCTCATAACCACTTTGGATGTCTTCCAGAATACAGAGGTGTACAAATTATTAGACTCAAACAAGGATTTTAAACAAAGTCACACTTTTTCTATAAGACAATTTTATTGACACGCTGTTTACCACTATTAATACATTGTATGATATCCTTTGTTGTTTATAATCATTACAGTTTGGCATGCTGTTCATAAGAGTGTCACAGTTTCTCTTGATGTCCTCATCCCTATGCCATATTCGGATAAGTTCTTCTATGAGGCTAGTCTTGCTGGTGATAATGTTCTTTTTTTTTTGTTTAAACCCTTTTTTTGAGCGAATCACAATGAAATAGTACAGACAAATTTCCAAAAAATATACAGCACATAATATACTTATGATAAAAGAGCTGAACAATTCAAACAGTAATATAGTGATTCGGTTTCTCAGTAAAAGAAAAAAATTATGAAAGCCAGAAAAGTATCTCGCAGCAACGGTGTGGCCAACCGTCAAGGAATAAGAGAGAAACTAATAGTTAAAAAAAAAAAAGGGAAAACCATAGAAAAAATAGGGGGAAATGAAAAGACAGAAGGGGGATGGAATCTAATTAGAAAATAACTCCTTAGACTAAGTGGGGTAGAGAAAAAATTAATGTTGAATTGGGAGGGAATGTTTTGGTATGTCAACCAAGCAGGCCATATTTTATTGAAAGACTTCGAGGTGTTACGCAATAAAACAGTCATGTATTCCATCTTGTAGACATACCAAATACGTGATATTATTGCCTGCATAGGAGGAGTAGGATTTTTCCAATCAGCTGCTATTTGGCAGGTCATAGCAGATACGATGTGTCGGAACAACTTATTCCGATGCTGGGATAGGGTGGGCAGGTACAAGAGAAGGTGAAAATGCTGAGGATCAGAGAGAATAGTTGTCTCAAAGAGGCGCGAGAGGAGACCGACAACCTCCTGCCATATACTAGCTACGTGATCATCTTCTTTTTGAGTTATTTATTTACAATTGCCTAAAGATTCTCTTTGGATTTGCATTTGAGCTGTTACCTGGCCAGGGAAGGGAATCTATGTTATTTTCTGCCAAGGCTACCAACGAAAACGAAATTTCCCTACCAAATCTTTTTTCCGAGTCCAGGATATTATCAGTAATTACATATGGGACAGTCCGACTGAGTATAATTGCAACCCCCATTCTTTTTTTAATAAAAGAAGCCGAGATACAGTATTGTAACCAAGGGTTTTTAAGAGTATTCTTGCTGACCTGTAGCCAATGGGTCTCTTGGAGGAATGTAATGTCTGGATGTAACGTTTTAAGGTACATAAGAACTTTTTCCTTTTGACTGGTGTATTAAGTCCAGCTACATTCCAGGAGACAAACCGTATACAGTGGAAATACATGGGTTATTGTGTACATGTGACATCAACCAATACCAGTTGGCAAAAAATGTAGGGCTGATAGACATGAAGACAAATCTGGCCACACCCTGTCCCCACGAGCTCGGTCAACACACAGTAGAGCAGAGGCATGACATGGCTCAAGATCACATGGACAAATGGTAATTAAATAGAACATGGAGAGGGGAAGAACCTGTAAAGGGGAAGAGACAAGAAGGGAATGGAACAAAACACTGCTAAACTCTCACATTTTCTAAACCATCACCCTATTACATTTGGCCCAATATTGTAAAGATAGCACTTCACTTGTGGTAGCAAATTTTGCCATCAGATGGATTGTCGAGGCATAATGAGAACCTTCACAGCATGGGTCAAATGATGGAGAGTTGAAAACAATCAGTCAGAGTTAGAGGTGATCACAGAGAGGTGCAGAAGGTGGCTTGTCTAGATGAATATCTGGATTATCAAAGAACAAAGGTTTATCATCCTGAATTTTGCAGGGTAGAGTAAGGAAAATCTGATCTTTTTTTGAAAAAGGGCATTGCAAACAGGTGTAAATTCACTCCTCCTCTGTACAACAGATGCAGAAAAGTCCTAAAGCTGAGACCATTAAAATCATTGATGGTAAGGGAGTGTAGCTTGTGGTAGGCCATGAGAATGTTCTCCTTATTTTTGTAATCCAAAACCCTACAGTAGCAATGACTTGTCGTGAGGCCTTGGGTCCTGGCGTTCAGGGCCAATTCTATCGGCTTCTTCAATGTTAACATTCCCATATGAAGTAGGAACTTTGAAAATGTGTATCAGATTGGTATTGAGATGAAATCAGCACCTTTTTTAGTTTTAGGTACTCTCAGGAACCTCAGATTATTACATCTGCTGCAGTTTTTCAAGTAATACAACTTTTCCAGCATCTGGCAGATGAGATATGGTTACAATAGATAAAAAAAAAGTCCAGGTAACGACCAGACAATAAGGAAAATGGCAGGGACTACAGCACCTCCATATACAGTAATATAGATTAAAAAAGAATGCAATGTGATACAAACCCAGACAAAAAACAGGCAGTAAGTGGAGCGATGGCTGTAGCACTCCAGAGCAGTGGTTCCCAAAGATTTTCGAATCACGGCGCCCTAGAGTATAAGCATTTTTTCCATGGCACCCCTGGGCCAAAAGGTTCTTATTGAGAAATTCAGCAAAAATGAAATAAAGTAATTGTGCTTATAGGTCACCATTAGGTTCAGTTCTGTGGTGGTTGACAGGGCTGCGCTTCTTTTTGTCAATTATTTTTTAATTGGCAGCCATTAGCACTGGTTCTGCCTATCACACTGACTAAAAATCATTTTATTTGGTACTGGACCACTAACATGAGGCACCCCCACAAATGCCCTGAGGCACTCCCAGGGTGTCACGGCACCCAGGTTGGGAACCACTGCTCTAGAGGTAGAAATGTTTGCTTCCCCCAGTAGCTTTACATATAAACAGGTGTCCCGACCTCATAAATATAGTCAGAGATGCTCTGGGTCACTGTAATATACAGTAAATTAAAAAAAGGAAAACTAAATGAAGAATGAAAGAGCAAATATAGAGACTTTTATTATCAGGTAGGCCAATTATCCAATATATTGGCAGTAATAGTGTTGTGTCCATGGCATAGATCCTTATGTTACTGAACAGAAATATAGTAACAAAGGGGTTAATGAGCACAGTCTCACGCATCTTAAATTTGTGCATCTGTAGGTAGGATGTTTTTAGGAACCTGATAGCTTGCTGTTGTGTCCCAAATACCAGAAGAAAAACACAGGGGTCTATTTACTAAGCCTTGGATGGAGATAAAGTGAATAGAGAAAGTCCCAACCAATAAGCTCCTAACTAACATTTTTCAAACACACCCTGTGAAATGGCATTTAGGAGCTGATTGGTTGGAACTTTATCTCCATTCACTTTATCTCCATCCAAGGCTTAGTAAATAGACCCCACAGTCTGGTGCATGGCTGTAAGGAAGACAGTGTGACTGGCGCTGTCACACACAGCGGGATGTCCTGGGTATGGAAGCAGCCACCTGACCATCGCAGCTTGACCTGCTCTACCTCCTGACTTCCGGACACTCTGAGATGATAGACGTCTCCCACAGTGCCGCAGCACCTGTTCATTCGCACAGAGCGTCCTTGGGAAGCTTCAGCTACTGCTGCAGTTGGCCCGTCATTGAGTAGCCGCCCACCCACCGTTTGGAGTGCTCGTTCATCAGAGGTTAATGAAGGAGGCAGCGGGGGAAGCACAGGGCACACTGCAACCCTGTTATGGGGCTGGTCTGGTTTGTATACAAACTCCACTGTAACAGTTCTGAGTCAATGGAGTATGGAGGAGGGAGGAGAGGGCAGCCCCAGCAAGCCCTAATCCCAAAATATTACAGTCCACTCACAATTTGAAAAGAGATTTGGTAGTGTTGCAGGCTCCCAAATGTAGTTCCAGACAGAGTGGGCTAAGAATAAACGTCTCAAGGGAGAGGGCAGCAGGCAGACCAATTCACCCTGGCTTGCGGCACCTGTGGTTCACCAACACAACCCAACCGGCTGGCAGGCAGGTAAACGAGCATGATGGGCAGCCTCTTGCAAAGACTCTCAGCAGTGATATGGTGTTCCTCACTCCCAGGACAGCCCATTGAGGCATCTGATCTTGTTGGTTGGGCTCCGGTGGCAATACAGGGCTTCTCCACTCTTGGACCAATCATTGGGACACAGCAATATATCTGGGGCAGTGTGTGGGTACAGAGCAGCCAGAAAGGGTCTAGGGGTACGCACAGATGACCACATGTTCTCAAGGGGAGAGAGAGAGTAGATTTAAAATGTGTCCATCACAATGTTCTGCTCACCATAAGTCCGGTAAATGCTAATTTAAAAATATATATATTTTGGGTTCTGTGCTATCTAGCACTTAAGACGAAAAATAGTGTAAACAAGAAATATAACAGTACAAATACTTTAAAAAGCATTATAACTTAAACGTTTTTAACTCATGTCTCCAACTGTCTCTCTGCCATTTCTTCCTGGATGTCCCAGCGATTTAAATAAACTTAATATGTCTAAGACTGAGCTAATCATCTTCCCTCCCCCCTACATAACCACACTTCCCACCATTTCTTTATCAATTGATGGCACAACTATCTCCTCTAGCCCCAAAGTGCACTGTCTTGGAGTTATCCTGGACTCCACCCTCTCCTTCAAACCACATATCCAGAATCTCTCACAGTCCTGTCGCTTTCATCTTAAAAATATTTCCAAGATTAGACCCTTTCTCACCCAGGATGCCACTAAAGCCCTCATACACTCATTGGTCATCTCCAGATTGGACTACTGTAACCTTCTCCTATCTGGCCTCCCCAAATCCCATCTCTCTCCTCTCCAGTCTATCCTTAATGCTGCTGCTCGGCTCATCTTCTTCTCAAAATTCTCTGCATCTGCCTCCCCTCTCCTACAAGCCCTCCACTGGCTCCCCTTCCCCTTTAGAACCCAATTTAAGGTTCTCACGCTCACTTACAAAGCCCTCAGCCATTCCTCTCCCATTTACATTTCTGATCTCATCTCCCTTCACTCTCCTGTCCGCCCTCTTCGTTCAGCAAATGCACGCCGCCTTTCATGCCAGCTGATTACTTCCTCCCACTCCCGCCTCCAAGATTTTGCCCGTGCTGCTCCTCACCTTTGGAACTCTCTACCGCTTCCCATCAGACTCTCCACCTCTCTACAATCCTTCAAATGGGCTCTCAAGACCCACTATTTCATCAAAGCCTTCCAGCTCTCATCTTAACTTGCTGCTACATACTCCTTCCTCCCTGCCTACCCCATCTGTGTCATCCCTGTTTGTCTGTCCCTCCCCCTTAGAATGTAAGCTCCTATGAGCAGGGCCCTCTACCCTCTTGTGCATCTCCTTACTATACCTTCATCTACTTCTTACTCTCTACCAGGGCACCGAACACTTGATTGCTTTGCATTGTTGCTTATCTGGGTGTTATGGTCGTGAATGTAGCAATGTACATTATCCTGTAATGTATTGTATTGTACTGTACTGTAAGTCACTGTATATCAATCTATTTTTTATGTACTTTGTAAGGCGCTGCGGAAAACTTGTGGTGCCATATAAATAAATAATAATAATAATAATAATAATAATAATAATAACTTTAAAACTGAAATGTGCAATGTAGCACTGTTGTCAACTTCCCAACCCAACTTAACCTAAATGGATGTCCAGAAAATGTGGTGATATGTTGCACTGATATTACCTTATTAATAATAATAATACACTCCAAACTAACAAAGGAACAAAAGCAAAAGGGAGCCCAATTGGTCTATAATAACTCTATACCCCAATCCAAAGAAAACTGCAGTTGGGCAGTCTGCATTTAGGTGTTGGTCTGGAAGGATCATTCCTTCCCAGACCAGGCTCAGATTCCAAACCAAAACCCAGAGACTGCTCAGAAAGCATAGTATAGAGACTCAGGGCCTGATTCAGACCCGGTCGCGAGCGCTGAGCGCTCGCAACCGGGTCGATGGTGGCCCACAGCGCATGCGCATGATGGAGCCGACTCCGTCGTGCGCATGTGCGAGACCCGGCTAGCGACGGGCAATCCGCCGCTCTGGGTCTCGCACCCAAGGGGGCGAGCTGTCGATGTTGAGTGACAGCTTGCCCCATTTGGTGGGCGGGCCGGGGGGTGGCTGCCCAAATGGAGGCATTCCCGAGGGAACGCTTGCCGTTTGGGGGCGGCCCCACTGACATCACGAGTGATGTCAGTGGAGAGCTTCCGGCTCTGTTAGAGCCGAAAGCTCTCTGGGGCTTGCGATGAACGAGACCCTACCACAAGGGTCTCGTTGCAAGCCCGATGGTCGTGATTGTCTTGACCATCGCGACCATCATCATGGCCGCTCGCTATAGCTGTGGGTGGTCACCCACAGCTATGTGAGGGGCCAGGAGGCCGCTCCAAAAAAAAAAAAAAAAACGCCCTGAATCAGGCCCTGTGTCAGTGAAAATATAGAGAGACAGAGGACCTCATTCAGAGGCGGTCGCACGGGAGCGATAGGTCACACCCAAAGTGATCGAGAATATGCAAAACGAGCGCTCAGTTGCAACGCACATCGTAAGCGCGGAAACACCCACAACAATGAAAGCACACCTCCTATCTCTACGGCCTAATTCAGAGTCGGTCGCAGGCGGCAACCTATGTCAGCACGATTAGCACCTGTTACATTGTTAATTGCTTACAAACATCGGTTGAGGCAGAAACCATGGCCAGCACTCGCAATGCTTACGGTAGACCCTGGGCTACCCTTAGCTCTGCGAGCAGTAGCGTCGTTATTTCAACGAGATGACGTGTGTGATGACTCGCTCAGTAATATATGCACGCCCTTAAAGCGCCCTTTTTAAGGTCAACCACGCCTGCGTGCGCGCCACCACACCCCCGTTCACAAGCACCTTCCCCTGTAACCACCCACAAACGGCACGAAATGTCAATCACAGCTACGACCTCGTAGTGACTAGCGAGCAAGAGGATTGCGGTCGGGAAGACGGGCTTGCGCACACGCACTGCCATGTACATGCATGCGCAGTTGAAAAAAACATCGCTCGCTACGACAAATCGCTCGTGCGACCGCCTCTGAATGAGGTCCAGAGAGAACTCATTCAGACCCGCTCGCTAGATGCATTCGCTCGCACGATGCGTATGCAAATTTGGGAAGGCAGGCGATCGCCCGGCAAGGCATAAGCATGCCCACTATGTCTTGGCATGCGATCGCTCTGTGTATCCAGCCACCCAACAGCCTGTCTTGCGGACGTCATCTCCAGGAAGTGTATGCAACCATCGGTATATCGGGTAACATCGGATGCGATCACCTCGCTTGTGGTTGACCATACCTTGCTGCAAGCACTGCGATCACTTCAGTGTAAAATCCAGCCAGGTGGCTTGTACTATGACCATGCCTGTTAATTATGCACACCTCTGAAACAGCGTTAAGTTGCTCAGGCACGCCTGCATTCACACCTCCACTATCCCGTTTTAATGGCCAGCCCCTGTCACCACCCACAAACGGCTTCTCCTTTCACTCACTCTGCTGGGCAGTCTATGTGCAGCAAGCGAACGCCTCCCGATCTCTCGCACTGGTTCATGCACGCGCACTGCGATACGTACGCATGCGCAGAATGCAACAATCAGCCAGCTACGAGGGGACGCATCCTAGCAAGCGGGTCTGAATTAGGTCCAGAGAGCAGCCATAGATAGACTGCTGAGGTTGCTAACTGACTGTGCACCCGCACCAGACTATAACAGTGACACACACAGCACTGTACAATTACAACCCAATTCAACACAGACTATACAGAATACATATTTTATAGTATATTACATAAAGACTGTTTTGTGCAGTGCTGTGTTTTCAGTTGCCCATGGTGGCAGGTCTGACATTACAATTCATATTAATCAAAGAAACACAAACTTCCATCTCACCTTCACGGGAAGGTGACCAGTATTTTTTGTTACACCTGAGTCTACTACTCTCAAAACAAAAATGAAAGTGAGTGAACATCATCATCTACATCCTAATGTGAGTTTTTTTTAAATATTTCTTTATTTGTTCAATAGACACATTTTGTTTTATGAAAATGCATATAGTCAGGATAACTTATTAACTTTAAATGTCCATTTAATGTTCAAATACAACCAAATTCAATGTACATTACAACCTGTGTTTTGCCTTCACAGCAACATAACTGTGCGGATGGGTTGACTGCGCTGGCATGATCCCCACAATTGTGCCCCATTTTTTTATTTTTGAAATACTGCAACCGTACTCTATAGGATCAGGTGTTTCAGCATTTTGCTCCAATCATATTAAAAATATGTTTTTTGTAGAGGTTTAAATAAACCAATTCACAGTGTAAAGAGTAATATATAGTTCTACATTAACATCTTCTATTATTCTAGAGCAAACATTTATAGATTACACCACTATAGACAGTTTTATCATGACAAGCTGGAGAAGGAAGAACAAAGATAACTATATTGAGATTGAGGGGCTAATTCTGAGATGGGAGCAAAACAAAAAAAGCAAGTAACTTTCCACCGGGAAGAAACCAGGTTGCAATGCAAGAGGTGCAGGATAAATGCTGGCTGCTTTTGCATGTAACCCACAAATACGGGACAGCTTTATTTTTACACTGCAATTTATATTTGGATTTAGACACACCTCTCCCAAATCTAAATCTCTCTGCACATTTTACATCTGCCCCCTTCCCCCAACAGTACAACATGGTTTTACCTAGGGGTGTGCACCGGCAACTTTTCGTGTTTTGGTTTTGGATCTGGATCTTTCTTCGTGTTTTGGATCTGGATTGGTTTTGCCAAAACCACCCTTCCGTGTTTTGTGTTCTGGGTTTTGTGTTTTGGATCTGTATTTTTTTGAAAAAAAGCATAAAAACAGCTAAAATCACAGAATTTGTGGGTTTTTCTGCTCCTATGCTATTATTAACCTCAATAACCTTAATTTCCACTCATTTCCAGTCTATTCTGAACACCTCACACCTCACAATAGTGTTTTTATGTCCAAAAGGTTGCACCGAGGTAGATGGACGACTATGCTAAGCGACACGAGTGGGGGGCACAAGCACGTGGCCCATCTAGGAGTGAAACTGCAGTGGCAGACAGGATGGCAGTTTGAAAAACTAGGCCCCAAACAGTACATAATGCAAAGAAAAAAAAGAGGTGCAAGATGGAATTGTCCTTGGGCCCTCCCACCCACCCTTATGTTGTATAAACAGGACATGCACACTTTAACAAACCAATCATTTCAGCGCCAGGGTCTGCCACACGACTGTGGCTGAAATGATTGGTTCGTTTGGGCCCCCACAAAACAAGCAGGCAATTAATCTGTCCCTGCACAAACTGGCTCTACGGAGGCAAGATGTCGTCCTCATCCTCCTCATTCACCGATTCCTCACCCTCTTCAGTGTTGTGTACATCCTCATCCTCACAGAGTATTAATTCGTCCCCGCTGGAATCCACCACCACAGGTCCCTCTGTATGTTATGGAGGCTGGTCTCCCTGGAAGAGTTGATAATTAATTTTTATGAACATCATCTTCTCCACATTTTGTGGAAGCAACCTCCTACGCTTTTCGCTGACAAGGTTCCCGGCTGCACTAAACACTCTTTCGGAGTACACACTGGAGAGGGGGCAACTCAGGTAAAATAGAGCCAGTTTGTACAGGGGCCTCCAAATTGCCTCTTTTTCCTGCCAGTACATGTACGGACTGTCTGACATGCCTACTTGGATGCTGTCACCGATGTAATCCTTTAACAGACAGACGCACGCTTGTCGCTGCTGCTTTGAGGATGCAGGTGCGGCTACAGCCCACACAATTCACAAAGACAGAAAAAAAAGGAATTTTTTATTTTTTGTGGAGCGCACTTTGAGGGTTACACCACCCTTTAACAGACAGACGTACGCTTCTCGCTGCTGCTTTGAGGATGCAGGTGCGGCTACTGCACATACATTTCACACACAAACACAGAAAAAAAGATTATTTTATTTTGGTTGGAGCGCACTTTGGGGGTTACACCACCCTTTAACAGACAGACGCACGCTTGTCACTGCTGCTTTGAGGATGCAGGTGCGGCTACAGCCCACACATTTCACAAAGACAGAAAAAAAAAGAATTTTTTATTTTTTGTGGAGCACACTTTGAGGGTTACACCACCCTTTAACAGACAGACGCACGTTTGTCGCTGCTGCTTTTAGGATGCAGGTGCGACTACAGCCCACACAATTCACAAAGACAGAAAAAAATGATTTTTTTTATTGTTTGTGGAGTGCACTTTGAGGGTTACACCACCCTTTAACAGACAGACGCACGCTTGTCGCTGCTGCTTTGAGGACAGTATCATATGCAGTGACAGTAGACTTGTCAGAAATTGTTGGCACGTCCTTCAGTCCGGACCAGATGTCCTAACCGGCCCTTGACTTATGACACAGGCGCACACTTGGCACTGCTACTGTGTTGATGCACGTGTGGCTACATCACACACAAGTCACAAACACAAAATTTTTTTTTTTTTTTGAGCACTTTGGGGGTTATACCACCCTTTAACAGACTTATGGGACACTGGCGCACGCTTGGCGCTGCTCCTTTGTTGATGCACGTGCAGCTACAGTGCACACAATTCACAAAGACAGAAAAAAAAGAAGAATTTTTTTATTTTTTGTGGAGCGCACTTTGAGGGTTACACCACCCTTTAACAGACAGATGCACGCTTGTCGCTGCTGCTTTGAGAATGCAGGTGCGGCTACTGCGCATACATTTCACACACAAACACAGAAAAAAAAGATTATTTTATTTTGGTTGGAGCGCACTTTGGGGGTTACACTACCTTTTAACAGGCAGATGCACGCTTGTCGCTGCTGCTTTGAGGATGCAGCTGCGGCTACTGGGCATACATTTCACACACAAACACAGAAAAAAAGATTATTTTATTTTGGTTGGAGCGCACTTTGGGGGTTACACCACCCTTTAACAGACAGACGCACGCTTGTCGCTGCTGCTTTGAGGATGCAGGTGCGGCTACAGCCCACACATTTCACAAAGACAGGAAAAAAAATAAGAATTTTTTATTTTTTGTGGAGCACACTTTCGGGGTTACACCACCCTTTAACAGACAGACGCATGCTTGGCGCTGCTGCTTTGAGGATGCAGGTGCGGCTACAGCCCACACATTTCACAAAGACAGAAAAAAAAGAAGAATTTTTTATTTTTGTGGAGCACACTTTGGGAGTTACACCACCCTTTAACAGACAGACGCACGCTTGTCGCTGCTGCTTTGAGGATGCAGGTGGAATCTAGACGGGATTTGGAACCGGGGCCACACTACCTCCATCAATTGTCTAAATCCCACTGCACTAATGGCGGATACCGGATGCACGTCTAACACCAACATAGCAGTCAAGGCCTCAGTTATACGTTTTGCTTCAGGATGACTGCTGTCGTACTTTATCCTCCTCGCTAAGGACTGTTGGAGGGTCAATTGTTTAGTAAAAGTAGTGGTGTTCCTACTTCCTCTCTGGGATGATGAACAACTCCCAGCAGCAACAGCACTAGGAGGAAATGGTTCTTGATCTTTCCCTATTTTATTTTTATCGGAGAAAGTTTGGTCCTCCATTTATGTTATATTGATATATACGTGCGGCTAAGGCGCACACAAACACAGAAAATATTTTTTTATTTTTGTTGGAGACTAGTGCACTTTGTGGGTTACACCACCCTTTAAGAAATGAGCCAGCCGGCCCTTTACTTATGGGACACAGGCGCACGCTTGGCGCTGCTCCTTTGTTGATGCACGTGCAGCCACAGTGCACACAATTCACAAACACAGAAAATATTTTTTTATTTTGTTTGGAGTGCCCTTTGGGGGTTACAGCACCCTTTAACGGTCAAGCCAGCCGGCCCTTTACTTATGACACAGGCGCACGCTTGGCACTACTTTTTTGATGCATGTGCGGCTACAGTGCACACAATTCACAAACACAGAATTTTTTTTTTTCCGTTTGGAGTGTACTTTGGGGGTTACAGCACCCTTTAATGGACAAGCCAGCTGGCCCTTTACTAATGGGACACAGGCGCAAGCTTGGCGCTGCTCCTTTGTTGATGCACGTGCAGCCACAGTGCACACAATTCACAAACACAGAAAATATTTTTTTATTTTGTTTGGAGTGTACTTTGGGGGTTACAGCACCCTTTAACGGACAAGCCAGCCGGCCCTTTACTAATGGGACACAGGCGCACGCTTGGCGCTGCTCCTTTGTTGATGCACGTGCAGCCACAGTGCACACAATTCACAAACACAGAAAATATTTTTTATTTTGTTTGGAGTGCACTTTGGGGGTTACAGCACCCTTTAACGGACAAGCCAGCCGGCCCTTTACTAATGGGACACAGGTGCACGCTTGGCGCTGCTCCTTTGTTGATGCACGTGCAGCCACAGTGCACACAATTCACAAACACAGAAAATATTTTTTATTTTGTTTGGAGTGCACTTTGGGGGTTACAGCACCCTTTAACGGTCAAGTCAACTGGCCCTTTACTTATGACACAGGCGCACGCTTGGCACTACTTTGTTGATGCACGTGCGGCTACAGTGCACACAATTCACAAACACAGAAAATATATATTTTTTTGTTTGGAGTGTACTTTGGGGGTTACAGCACCCTTTAATGGACAAGCCAGTCGGCCCTTTACTAATGGGACACAGGCGCACGCTTGGCGCTGCTCCTTTGTTGATGCACGTGCAGCCACAGTGCACACAATTCACAAACACAGAAAATATTTTTTATTTTGTTTGGAGTGCACTTTGGGGGTTACAGCACCCTTTACCGGTCAAGCCAGCCGGCCCTTTACTTATGACACAGGCGCACGCTTGGCACTACTTTGCACACAATTCACAAACACAGAAATTTTATTTTTTGTTTTGCACTTGGGGGGAGCACCCCTGATGGACAGAGCATCCCCTAGACAACACTACAGCACCCCTTTAGGACTGGGACACTGCACAGGACTTTGGAGTGGACACAGCCCCATGGACAACTGACTGCACAACACAGTCCAGCCAGCCCCTATGGACTTTGGAGGAGTGGACACAGCCCCTATGGACAACAGCAGCACAGCACAGCTCAGCACAACACTACACTGCACTACACTACACTACACAGCCCAGCCAGCCCTAACTCCCACCCTCCCTCTTCACTGTCCACAGCCGAGTGAGAAAATGGCGCCGACGCGGGTACCCTATATAGGATCTAAAACCCGCGAGACCCGGAAGGCGGGATGATGATGTTTTGCCTCGATTTCAGATCCGAGTCAGGTGGGAAAAGTCGAGCCTGACTTGGATCGGCCTCGGATCGTGGGGGCTCAGGGGGGGTTCGGATTTCAGAAATCCGAACCCGCTCACCCCTAGTTTTACCTAGGTGCAGTTACTTGCTCTTGTTTGTTTTGCTCGAAAGTCAGAATTAGACCCTTAGGGCAAAATGTAATAGGGTGAGAGTTTAGAAAATGTGAAAGTTTTCTCACACTTTTTAAACTCGGCCAAGTCTCAGAACAAAGCAACAGAACAAACTTGCATGGTTTTCAGACTCAAAAAACTCTCACGATTTAAAATCTCATCCAGATGTTTTCCCATTTTGAAGATAAAACTCCACCAATGTGAGATTACTGCTAAACTCTCACATTTTCTAAACTCTCACCCTTAATATTTCCTCAGTTTTCTTTATTCTTGTGTTTCAAGGCGGACCACCTTTTCTAGATCTGCTCCTTCTTTCTTTTTCTCCTGAATTTTATATCCAGGACATTAATAACTCTCTGAACAATTTGTTGTTATTTTTTTTTGTAGTTAGTTTTGGTATAGGACTTTTTGACATAATCAAACTGATCATAGATATGAACTATCACTTCTATCTCCTTATCAGTCAGTCATGGGAGTAGCGTTTTTTTTTTACACATGGGAATGAGACTGTTTCACCATATAAAATTTTAAAATGGGCATGCATATAATTTTTTAAGTTTAAATGATCTATGTTTATATTTATACGTTTTTGTTATAGATCTAAATTTTTACTTTTTTCATTATTTATTTAATGTTTATTTAATGTTAATATTATAGAGTTTAAGTTATATAATTATAAAGTATTATATGTTTATAGAAAAGTTTTTGTTGTTTTAAAGTTTAAGAAAAAACAGCATTGGTTTACATCACTTTGCAGTCCCTCTGAGGTGGCCCCTATGAGTAAGCCACAGGCCAAACGCGAGTCATGTAGAGGGAGGACACGCTGATCAGTGTCTCCCCTTTTAATAGAATGCTAATTGCTATGTTGTTATATGAGAACCACTCTGATGTGTACCATCGCTCCGTTCTATGCTATATATGTATGAAACACTTTGAATAATATGAGAACCGCTCTGATGTGTACCATCGCTCTGTTCTATGCTATATATGTATGAAACACTGTGAATAATATGAGAACCGCTCTGATGTGTACCATTGCTCCATTCTACGCTATATATGTATGAAACACTGTGAATAATATGAGAACCACTCTGATGTGTACCATCGCTCCGTTCTACGTTAAATATGTATGAGACACTGAATAATATGAGAACCGCACTGCCCAGGACCCATAAGGAGCAGCACTGTGACTTCTCCAAGAAAAGATTTGGCCCCCCACCCTTTCTTCCTGGCTTTTTTTCATTTCATCCGTCCATACATTTTACATCTCCTCCCCTTCCTCCTACCCCCCATTCTCATCTCCTCCCTTTTCACTTCACCACACCCATCAACCATACCAAAGCACCAAGGCAGAGCCCACCTTAACCCCCCCCACTTATCACCAATCTAACCAGTGCAGGACGCGGTACTCCCGCACAAAGGTGCAGCACTCCACCGACCCATTACACACCCACATACACATTCTAGAAACCAACACCATCCCACGTACCATCCACCCGACATCCGCCCCAACCCCCCCCATTTATCTACCCCCCACACACTCACCACAACCACAGCTCACTGGAACACGCCTCCTGCCATTACGCTTGAGCGCAGTTCAACCACCCTTTCGAATTGCTCTAATGTGTACCATCATTCCCGTTATATGCTATACATGTATGAGAGTGGCAGTCTGATAGTTGATATCTTGATCTTGACAGGGGTCCCCCCTTCTCCCCATAACCCTCCCTCTTCTTGTAGCCTAACAATAACCTTCACCCTAAGCCTCCCGTTAGGGCCTAAACCTAAGTCTCCCCCCTTAGTGCCTAACCCTACCCTCCCCCCCGAAACCTAATGCTAACCCTGCTATGGTACATAAACCTAACCCTCCCCCCATCTCTGCCGGAACCCCTGCATGGGAATACCGGCGCCGAAATCCCGATGACTCGGGATGCTGACGCTGGGATCTCGGCAGACGGCATCCCGATCGTAAGGACACCGGGGAAAGGTAAGTATCAAGGGGGGGGGGAGAGTTAGGTTTAGGCAGCCCGTATGGACTTAGAGTTAGGCTGTGGGAGGGGTGAGGTTAGGGTTAAGCTCGGGAAGGGGGGGTTAGGTTCAGGCACAACCGGTGGGCTATGGTTAGGCACTGAGGGGGGGGGGTTAGGGCTAGGCACTAAGGTTAGGGTGCGGAGTAGGTAGGGTTTGTATAAGGGTGCAGGTAAGGAGGGTTAGGGGGTAAATAGGATTGGGGAACATTACTTACCATTCCCCTGTTGGGATTTGAACCATCGGATGCCGCTGTCAGTGTACTGACAGCTGGCATCCCATAAATCGTTATTTCATACCGATTCCAGTGGGAGTGAACACAGTTTATACGCATACCTATATATGGGAAATAATATGGATAACTTCCAATAACAGAATTTAATTAGATTCGGAGTGATAATCCTAAATCCATATAGAAAAGATATAATTATTACCAAAGGGAGCTTAATACTGGATATCTTGCAGCTGCTAAATATGTGTTATGCTGTGTACACACGGTCAGATAAACTGTCAGATTTGAACGTTAACGATCCTATCGTTTAAATCTGACAGCTTCTGGCCCCTGCAAAAGATGGTCAATGCGCGGCCACGTATGGTCGTTATCGACCATCGTCGGTAGTCCGTGCAAGCAGGCATACCTGGTCGATATTGACCAGGTTAGCCTGTTTACTATAGGGACCCGCGTTCGTTAATCGCAGGTCATTATAGTTGTAAGGGGCTTGCAGCATGTATTGGATGTTCGATAATGATCATCCAACACATGCAGGACGATCAGATAACGATTGTTATCGTTATCTGATCGTCCCCCCGTCGTACCGTGTGTACGCACCATTAGAAGCACACTGTGCACTTTCCGGTTGATACAATATTTAAATTCAATAAGGATAGAATTGTAACAATTTGTAGCACATTTGCTATGAAAAAGACATGCCCCAAGTACATGGCTTTATGATAAGAGTCTTTAATGAAGTAACCAGAATAAAGACCTAATAGGTGCTACCGTTATTCTAGGCATATGTATATATAGTGCGGGTAGTTTACCTAGCCAATACAACTATTGGTCAAAGATCTGTTTCTGTGGATACAGATAGACAAATATTAACCTTATTTTGGTATCAAATGTTAGAGAATTTGGAACAGAGAAATCCTGTCTATTTAGCCATTAAGTGGATAAACATCCTTATTTAGTAAGAAAAGATATTTATCTATAGCTAGCTGCTAGACAGGGGTGTCTTTAGAGAGGAGGGGGTCCGTGTGCATTCCCTGTCCGGGGCCCCAGTCTCTCTTCCCGGCGGCCGACTGATGCGGCTGGCCGGCCACTGGAGCATTAGTAGACTCTGGGCACTATTAGTAGACTCTGGGCACTAGAGTGTTCCCGGGGTTTACTGCGCAAGCGCAAAACCAGAAAGATGGCCGCAGTGACCATTTTTCTGGCTTTTTGTACAGTGCTGACACCCAGCGCGGGACCTTTGAGAGGTAAGTTTTAAATAATATGGGTGCAGATTGTGCAGACCTGGGGGCCTGTGTGCACCGCACACCCTGCACCCATTATAGATACGCCCCTGCTGGTAGAGATAAATACATACTCTGAAGGGGATGTAGTTAGCAGACCGGCAGTCGGGATGCCGGCAGTCTAAATCCCGACAGGGGAAGCCCAACATGGGACCTAAGATAGGTGTCGAAATACCAGCGCCTATCTTAATCCCGATGCCAGAATCCAGAAGGATTCCATCCCGAACGAAGTAAGTCCGTGGCGTCTTAGCTGTTAGGTGCGCGAGTGGGGGTGCAGGGTGTTAGGTTTAGACTGCATAGTGGGGTTAGGTTTTTGGGGAGAGGTTAGGATTAGGCACCTTTAGGGGGGAGGGTTAGGCACTGGGGGGGGGTTAGGGTTAGGCACTAAGGGGGAGAAATAAGTTTAGGCACTAACGGGGAGGGTTAGGCTGCAAGAAGGGAGGGTTAGTATACTTACTCGACCCCTGTCGGGATACCGACCGTTGGTATGCCGCTGTCAGTATTTTGACAGGAGGCATTCCGACTGCCGGTATTACATACCAAATTTCCTCTGAAGTGTAGTGGATACAAACAAGTACATAGAGTCATTAATATCTCTTGACTGTGGCCTTATTGGTAGGATGAACATATATAATGTGGGTTTTATACCCAGCCAGATCATCCATTAGTTATACAGATATTGATATAGAGATATCTAATTCTGTCCAGAATTTAAAGTCATATTGATCTTGAGATAACAAAAAAGCTAGTTACACACTGTCAGATTTTTTGATCGGGACGAGGAACGGGGACATTTTTTGGAAAATTGAAAGCCCCAATATCTGTGTTACACATTATGCAAATTGTCCATAGAAGCTAGTAATTTTTCACCACACCACACTGATTTTGCATATGTACACCCACAAGGATGATGACATAGTAACAGGAGAACATAGGAAACATGGGCAGATTATTGAGAATGCACACACACTGTTCCATATTGGGAATTTGAGGCCCGAGATTTTCGTTCTTGACTCACAGATTAGATAATAGAAGGAATGCGTTTGTGGATCTTTTGTAACCGTTTTATCAGTGAAACGCTGAAACGATCGTTCATACACTCTATACAATAAATCAGGCCGATCATCCAATTATTCGCAAATCGGACCAATAATTGTATAGTGTGTAGGTAGCTTAACGGAGAGGTTGGTGTCTGACATTCTCCTAATTTGGTATTTTGAGTATATAAATAGTACATAGTGCCAACTCTCACGCAATTAAAACCCTTAATAAAGGGGCGTGGCCTAGCAAGCACTGAAGGGAGACGTGTTTTAGGAGAGCTCCTGCCTGACCGCTTTTAAAAGTGTCCTTTCTGCCCTCCCTGACACCCCTGCTTGCTCTCCCTTCGGTACTATACCTGCCTATACCAAAGGAGTGGGTCTGCAGACTCGGAAGGCAATATATCTGCCTTTGCGGGTGGCGGCCTTCCCACCCTCCTGAAGCTGAGGGCTCTATTTTCGGACCCGTTGTGGCGGTGTCTCCGGGTCCGCGGCGCCTTGTCCCATCGCTACACCCGTGGACAGCTAAACCTCCCCCCGCATAGGGGACATCGGGTGGACCTTACCATCCTGGCCTCCAACGGCTTGAACTGCCGACAACAGCCGCAGGGGACCCCGCGCTGCACCCCCGCCCTGCTGCACCTGCCGCGGCCTTCCCAGAGCTCTATGTTGTGGGATCTGCTGACTGCTGGCTCCTGATTAGCTGTGGCCCTGCAGAGTCCTGCTGGTGCCCCCCCTGGTGCCAAGGTGTTTGCCCTGGAAGTGGTGTCCTGGAAGTGGTGAGCTCATATATATCTCCCACCAGCTCAATCCTCTTTGCACCGCTCTTACCCTGCATGCCTTGGGGGCTACCACATAATCCACTCCATCACTCTGCCTAAAGACTGTTATATTGTGCCCTTAAAAGTGGTGTTTAGGGGTACGGCACCTCTACAAACTTACAAGCCATAAATCACCTGTTCTTTGTGGGCTTGGGTCCCTCCTGTGGCGAGTCCCTGTCACTGCCAAATTTTTAGAGAAAATTGTTCCATATATATATGTGTGTGTATATATGTATTCATTTCTTTCTCTCACTCCACCGTCTCTGCCTGCTTTCACCTACTCTCCAAAAGCTTGCTATATAATTTATCCCCATTCTCAGTGGAGCTATAGTGTGAACCCGGAGGCTCTATGTGACCGTTTCATGCTTGCTATGTAGTCTTACTAACAGGGGAATGTGCCATCCGCCATCTATCTATCTAACACACTATGTGACCTTATGACTCCTCCTCAAGTCTATTCCTGATGGGCAAGACCAAGAGAGTTACGCAGAAAAAAGATCCTCGGACACCAAAGGCCGATTCTTCTCAACCTAACCTTCGTTCATATCTATCCATCTCACACATTGTGGATTCACCTGTTGCTGACTCAACACCGGTGCAGACCATCTCTCCCACCATGGCCCTCTCTCCCGCATCCGGCGACCTTCATGCTCAATTGTCCCAATTACGAGGGGAAATTACAGAAGTATTAACCCATGTCCGATCCCTCCCCTCTAAACAAGACATGCAAGCTCTGGAGTCGCGAATCCAGGACTCTATGCAGACTCAGATCTTGTTAGTACAAGCTGATGTTAAACATCTGGGATCCCGCATGGTTGCCCTTGAAGAGGAGAAAGAGTCAGTTGACAACCAGTTATCTCATCTTCATGAGTTAATCTCCCAACAAGCCTTAGACATGAGGACAATGCAAAACAGACTGGATGATCTGAACAATAGAGGCCGCAGAAACAATATTCGTGTCCAGGGGCTTCCTGAGGATGTCCCTCCATCTGGTTTGATTGATGCCCTAAATAAAATTTTTGGAGATATACTAGAGCTTGACCCCAATGATCCTGTGGAATTTGATCGCGCTCATAGAGCTCTGCGTCCGAAGGGGCTTGCAACTGATCATCCAAGAGATGTTATTTGCCGGGTCCACTATTTCTCACAAAAAGAGGAGATTCTCCGTAAAGTCCGCAACCTGGAAGGTGTGGAGTTCAATGGTACCCGTCTACAAATCTTTCAAGACCTTTCTTGGCGGACCCTCCAACAGCGACGGTTATTGAAACCCCTTACAGACTCCTTGCGTAAACAAGAAATCAAATATAGATGGGGTTTCCCGTTCTCTCTACAGGTCACTCATGCCGGTAAACATCTAGTTCTCCAGTCTTCTGAAAACTTGCCTGATTTCTGTTCTGCCCTGGGCATGGAGCTTATTACACTTCCCGATTGGCAGGCTTTTTCACTTCCTCTAATTGCTCCTCCTGGCCGTCCGAGAAGAGACCGTTGGCAACAAATACAGCACCATAAAAAGAAACCTAAAGGACCTGACTCCTCTCCAGCATCAGACCCCACTTGATATATGTTCAGTATATTATGAGGTTCCCCCTTCATTGAGGCATTGTTCAGAGTTAGGCCTCTCTTGCCTCTTTTGTTACTAGAGGCTTATTAGACCTATTTCATTTACCTATTTTTTTTTTCTCAAGGTCTATTTATAGTCAGACATATTAGATTAATTAAGTTACACAATTTCTTAGTTAAATTGTTATTACACACCTTTTCTCTTTTTGTCTGTTTTTGGAGATATTCTGACTACATTTGTTTCTTCTATGAGGAGTTATGTGATTATGTTTATTTAACTTATATTAATAATATTGTGTGTTTTCTACTATATTGTGATTTTTTCTATTAGATGGCGTGGGCACTCCACCCCTGTGTGCCCCCTACCGCTAATTTTTCCCGTGACAAGGATTCCCTGGTGGTCGCCTTATTGTCCGGCAGCGGTTCTTTTTTCCTCTCATCAATGTTTTGCTATATTATTGCAATTTTTGTTTTTTGTGTCTTCCCCTCATCCCTTCTTGTTTTCTCCTTTTCTCTCTTTCCCTCCTTTTTCTCTTACTTAGTCCCTCTATTAATTTTATTGTTTTATCAGATCTATTTTTCTGCATCATGTAGCTTTAGCCCTACTTTCCACACATGGCTGCTTCACTCTGCATAGTCTCTATTAATGCCAGAGGACTGAATGTCCCAGAAAAGAGAACCCAGGCCCTTCGTTCTTTTCATGCTGATAGAGCAGATATCGTTTTTGTACAGGAAACCCACTTCCGCCACTCCCCCTCTGCTCCTCAACTTAGTAATCAATTTTACCCTATAACATATTATAGTAATTATCCCCAATCGAAATCTAAGGGAGTTGCTATTCTATTCGCTAAACATTTGCCAGTCACTAATGTTGAAGTACATAATTTGGAGGAGGGGAGATGCCTACTGGTTAAATGCTCTATTTTTAATCAACCTTTCACATTTGTCAATATTTATGCACCAAACCAGGGACAGCCAACCTTTCTTGAGAGGGTTCTGGAAAAAATTGATACACTCCAACAGGGGATCTTGATGGTAGGTGGAGACTTTAACTGGGTTCTGGACCATCTCCTAGACACCTCATCAGGCTCCTCATCAGTCCCTTGCCGAACATCGAGGAAGGTAAGACGGTTGCTTTATACTCATCAGCAGTCCAACGTCTGGCGTATTTCACATCCATCAGACAGGGATTACTCATATTATTCTAGTTCCCTTCAGTCCTACTCCAGGATAGATTACATATTAGTTGGCCATAGATTTCTTCACTTGATACAAGACACTTCTATAGGAGTGACAACCTGGTCTGACCATGCCCCAGTGAGGGTGGACAATTCCCTTGGATTTTCTGATCCAATCACCAGATCCTGGCGTTTTAATGAGTCCCTTCTGTCTGACCCTTATTGTAGATCTCAGTTAGAGGAAGCCATTGATACATATCTGGAATGTAATACCACACCGGATGTATCTAACCTCACTATATGGGAAGCCCATAAATGTGTCCTTAGAGGGAAATGTATCCAACTTGGTTCCTATTTAAAGAAACAAAGGCTGGGACAGATAGAAAATTTATTGCAGAGAATACAGGTTTTGGAATCTAGTCACAAAACCTCCCTTTCCTCGGACGCTTATGTGGACTTAGTCCAAGCTCGTTCAGACTTAAATAAACTTAAACTGGAAAAGGTCAAACATTCTTTTCGAAAATGTCGTAATCGATATTATCGTTGGGGCAATAAACCCGGAAAGATGTTAGCCAGAGCTCTGTGAACCCAAAGATCCCGTTCCTTCATCCCTTCTATTAAAGATGGGAGGGGATTAGTTTTCCATGATACCCATAAGATTGCAGACGCTTTTTGCTCATATTATTCGGCAATGTATAATTTACCTGCCCCTTCGGCCTTTCCTGATGCTCTTGGGAAACAACAGGCCATTGAGGCCTATCTCACTAGAATTGGATTTCCCAGGCTGGACGACCTTGCCAGTGAGGATTTGGAGAGACCTTTCACTCTACCTGAGTTATTGGAAGCTATTAAGTCCACCCCTTCCGGGAAAAGTCCTGGCCCTGACGGATTCTCTATAAATTACTATAAAGCTTTTAAGAACAAACTGACTCCCCCATTGTTGGAGGCCTTTAATTCAGTTTCCGATAAGACCCCCTTTTCATTCCAATCCCTAGAAGCCCACATTACGGTCATCCCTAAGGAAGGCAAAGACCCCTCCCTCTGTCCCAATCAACATGCAAAACTTCTCGCAAACAGATTAAAGCATTTCCTACCTTCTCTTATTCATACTGATCAGGTGGGGTTTGTCCCAGGCCGGGAAGCTAGGGACAATACCTCCAAAATTATAGCCCTTATTCATTATATCTTGTCTACTGATACCCCAGCTATTCTACTGTCTACTGACGCCGAGAAGGCATTTGATAGGATAGATTGGAGTTTTATGTCTGGGATACTGAGACACTTGGACTAGGCCCTATTTGCCTTCAACGCGTCCTTGCTCTTTATCGTTCCCCCTCTGCCCTCATTAGGTTTAACGGTTCCCTTTCTGACTCCTTCTTCATTAATAATGGAACCAGACAGGGCTGTCCTTTATCCCCCCTGATTTTTATTGTTTGTATGGAGGCTCTGGCAAGGTCGATCAGGCTGAATCCGAACGTGTCCGGCTTTAGGTTACATAGCGAGGAATATAAATTAGCTTTATTTGCCGATGATTTATTGGCCACAATTACAAATCCTGTTGTTTCTCTACCGAATTTGATAGAGGAATTTAGGATATTTAGAGACCTCTCCAATTTAAAAGTCAACTACTCTAAATCGGTGGCTTTAAATATTATGGCATCTCCACAGATGATTTCAGGCCTTAAATCAGCGTTCCCTTTCACCTGGCACCCTTCTCAACTTACATATCTAGGAGTTAATCTTACTAGAGATCTCTCCCGCCTATTTGAAGCCAATTTCACTCCCCTCCTGAACAAGATACGTTCGGATGTGAGATGATGGAAATCAGGACCCTTTTCATGGTTTGGGAGGCTGGGCATTCTCAAAATGAATTCTCTCCCTAAGATCCTTTACTTGTTACAAACCCTCCCAATTCAACTACCTCCCCGTTGGTTTCTGGAAGTCCAGGCCCTCATTAGAGAATTTGTCTGGGGAGGTGGCAAGCCACGTTTGAAATAAGATGTCATGTTCCGCTGTAAAGAGCGAGGGTGTTTACGCCTCCCAAATATTAAAGGTTATTACCAGGCCTGCATCCTACACAGAATTTTGTCCTGGTCCAGACCAGTCATCTCTAAACAATGGGTGCAAATTGAAAATCAGATGCTGAAGATCCCCTTATCAATAGCCCCATGGCTCCCTGTCCTCCCCAAAATTTCTCATCCTACCATTGGCCCTACTTTAAGCTCTTGGAAAACATTACGGAAGTCCCCCTCGATATCTTCATCCCACTCCTCCCTCACCTCATTCCTTTTTAATGAACAATTTCTCCCAGGTATGGATGCTAAGAATTTTCACCCCTGGTTAGCGGTAGGACTTTTTCGGTTCGGACAGCTGGTGAGTGGCGGTAACTTTGTTGCCTTTGATGAGGTCTGTGGGAAATGGAAATTACCCTCTCGGGAATACTGGCACTACCTCCAGTTACGTCAGTTTCTGCAATCTCTTGGTCCCCCTAAGACTCTCTGCTTGCCTTGTACGCCATTTGAGCAATTATGTATTAACCCTATCCCTCCGATTCACACTATCTCGCTGATTTATAATCTTCTTTCAACGGACGCTAGCCTCTCTCTCCCCAACTTTACCAAGGTTTGGGACCTGGAGCTTGGTGTCGGCCTAACTGACGAGTGGGAGAAAATATTTAAGTTAGCTCACGCCTGCTCTCCTAGTGTTGGCGTTAGGGAGACTCAATATAAATTGTTATCACGTGGGTATAGATGTCCAGATACTCTCTCCAAGATGGGGATTGGGGTCCCGAATATATGTTGGCGCTGCTCTGGGGCCCCAGGTAATCCATTTCATATCTGGTGGCAGTGCCCTATCCTTCAGCCTTTTTGGAACGAAGTCCTCAACCTTTCTGCAAAAATTCTAGATGAACCGGTCCCTATAGATCCAACATTTTGGTTGTTTCACCTGTCATCTAGGCCCCTCTTGGAGTACAAGAAAACTTTATTATGCCATTTGAACAACGCTGCTAAAGCAGTTATTCCGGTGAAATGGCGCTTCTCCTCTCCCCCAATAGTTATGGAATGGTTCACTAGGCTGGATCTATATATGGACATGGATGATATACTGTCCTCTGCTGATGGTGATTATGAGTCCTTCAGAGATACTTGGTGTCGCTGGATAGATTTCAAGGACTCGGTGTTCTTCAAAAATATCTTATCCACTTCCCGCCCTTCAATTTCCTAGATCAGTCCCAAATAATGATAAAATCTACGCCCCTGCATTTGATTCAGAAATTAATTATCGGCTATACTTAACTTTTTTCATTATATTTCTCTCAACCCCCTTTTTTAATAAGTACTGATAAACTCTAGATTATACTATGTGATCTGAGGTGACTTTTTTTTTTTCTCTTTTCTTTCCCCGATTTATTATATCTATCCCCTTCTCTTCTTCCCTCCCCCCTCTCACCTTGTTGTCTAGTTATGTCTCTGTCTGCTTGTGTTGTGGTTTTTTTTTTTGTTTTTCCATTCTTTTTATTTTTTTCTATATAAATGGTTCTTCTGTTGTGATATTTTATGACGTCACTGGCACTTTTGTGATTGAGTTTTAACATTTTCCAGTGTCTTACTTTTTCTATACTGTGCTTTCCGGCAACGACCCGGATATTGTCTATAAGTAATTGTATTGTTACTCTACTGATTTTTCTACAATAAAATACAATTTGTACTAAAACCCTTAATAAAATATGTTTGAGTTCAGTATTTAAATAAGCGTGGTGGTAAATACAAATAGAGTTGGAGCACTGAATAAGGGTGCACTACTGGGGGCACTGTATAAGGGTGAACTACTGAGGGAACTGTATAAGGGGCACTACTGGGGGCACTGTATAAGGGGCCCTGCATCGAGGGGACCACTACTGGGGGCACTGTATAAGGGGCACTACTAGGGTCACTGTATAAGGGTGCACTACTGGGAGCACTGTATAAGGGGCACTACTGGGGGCACTGTATAAGGGTGAACTACTGGGGGAACTGTATAAGGGGGGCACTGTGTAAGGGGCACTGCATAGAGGGGACCACTACTGGGGGCACTGTATAAGGGGCACCACTACTGGGGGCACTGTATAAGGGGCACTACTAGGGACACTGCATATGGGGGACCACTACTGGGGGCACTGTATAAGGGGTACTACTGGGGGTACTGCATATGGGGGACCACTACTGGGGGCACTGTATAAGGGGCACTATGGGGGGCATTGTATAAGGGGCACTGTACAGTATAAGGGGCACTGCATAGAGGGGACCACTACTGGGAGCACTGTGTAAGGGGCACTACAGGGGACACTGTATAAGGGTGCACTACTGGGGACACTGCATAGAGGGGACCACTACTGGGGGCACTGTATAAGGGGCACCACTACTGGGGGCACTGTATACAGGGTTGGAATGACCCACAGGAGAAATCCCCGGTGGGCCCCACTGCCTGAGGGCCCACCCCCCTCATTAAGGTGTCAGGTTCCAGACCTAAAATCATACATTGTTACTCTAATAGATGGTTAGTCAGTACCAAAATGGGTGCTTGGTTCCTTTCTATAGGAACTACACCAAGATTTGCCTATTGGTTAGCTAAGCATCTGTGGTGGCTGGCCAAACCTCTTAAGCATGGACCCCTACCACTGCATTCCCCCGGTGGGCCCTTCATGCCACAGTCCAACACTGACTGTATAAGGTGCACTACTAGAGGCACTGTATAAGGGTGCACTACTGGGTACACTGTATAAGGGTGCACTACTGGGGACACTGTATAAGGGTGCACTACTGGGGGCACTACTACATGGGGCACTGCTACTGGGGACATTGCATAAGGGGCACTACTACAGTGGGCACTGCAAGAGGGTCACTACTACTCGGGGCATTAAGGTGCATATGGAATGGAAAGGACTGTTTCCTGAGTGACGAGAAACGGTGGTGTGTCATTTTTCAGTGCCCACAGCCTTTGTGGCAAGTGGCCATGCTCATTTTTCTGGGTGGTGGGCGTGCCCATGGGGGGCTCCAATTTTCATCTTGCCCTGGGCTCCAAATAGCCTAGTTACGCCACTGGTGTCACGTGACATATCATGTACAATGATGCTGATGAGGGAAATCGGTAGCTGCTCTGATCTGTATGCACAAAGCTATCAGACTCTCCAAAAGCATTCAAGAGGAGCCGACCACAGCAGGTGAGTAATCAGGGGCACTGCATACCATACAGGAGAACACTGTGGGGCATAATGGGGGGGGGGGGCACTGTGAGGTAAAGTAAGGGGCATAGTGGCAGGGTATCAATTTTATTGAAGAGGGCCTCCACAAGCCTTAATCTGGCCCTGACTAGAGTTAATGCTGGTTACGCACCTGACAAATTTGCCAAACTATGCTGACGATTAGACAACTTTTACAGCTAAAAAACAATCCTGAGAACATCTGATAATTGAACACATCCTTTCGAAATGATCATTTCTCCTTAAAATCCTCACACTGGTGTTGTGTCTCTGTACACACTGTCACATGATTGTACTTCCACTGTGGTAAAAGTAAAGTAATTACAATAATAATGAGCTGGACTGAATGAACGTACGCACAGGAAGAGGAATCCATATTTGCCATTACAGTATTGCTTTTTGTATTGTGTAAAGTGTAGAAGCTCAGAATATTCTCTGCTGCTGCTGCTGTACTACACTTTTGTCACTGTTTATACCTTTGATGGCTGGTGTTTTCACCCTTCCGGGGGCAGTGATGCTTGAAAACGGGGCCGACACGCCCCATTTTCAAGAATGCAGGCTATCACCGCCCCTTCTCCGTCCCCAAAAGGCTGCAGCATGTCAGTCATGCTGCAGCTTAGGGGAGACTGCAATCAGCACCATCGCAAACGGTGATCGGCACATGCACCGATCACTAAACACTGGAGTTGTGCGTAAACCATCAAGACTATGTATAACACATTAATCAGGCCCATAGATCAGTAGTAATCAAAAGGAGCAACCATACTAGCAATGGGTACAACTGCTGCGAGTCCTGCAGCCCCACCTGCCATGTCATAGCCCAAAGTCTACCAAAATTCTGCCATGGGTCCTAAGAAAGTGTCCAGTTACATCCCTGGTGAGTATATTCACTAGCTAAGCATTTTGTAAAGTATACATGCTTAGTACATTGCACTTTAATATATGTGTTTCTATTTCTGTGTTTTATTCCACTTTAAAAACAAAGTGGGGTAAATCTTGCTTAAGAAGTTTTTTTAATAGTAGCAGTTATTGAAACAACTCCCAGTAACTAACATCAAAATAAATCCATTTTAACATTTCATGATTCACATAAATAGCGATCATGTCTTTCCATTACATAGGAATTTATATAAGTGATTTGCTGTACCTTTAACTAAAATGCAGTTATTTAGCACCCTCTGCTGGTCACTAGAGAAAACTGCATAGCAAAGAACGGTCATTTGGGTGCCTTGATGTAATTACAATTGATTTTATTACCATTTATTTATACTAGGGGTGTGCACCGGCCACTTTTCGTGTTTTGTGTTTTGGTTTTGGATCTGGATCTTTCTTCGTGTTTTGGATCTGGATTGGTTTTGCCAAAACCACCCTTCCGTGTTTTGGGTTCTGGGTTTTGTGTTTTGGATCTGTATTTTTTTTAAAAAAAGCATAAAAACAGCTAAAATCACAGAATTTGTAGGTTTTTCTGCTCCTATGCTATTATTAACCTCAATAACCTTAATTTCCACTCATTTCCAGTCTATTCTGAACACCTCACACCTCACAATAGTGTTTTTATGTCCAAAAGGTTGCACCGAGGTAGCTGGATGACTATGCTAAGCGACACGAGTGGGCGGTACAAACACGTGACCCATCTAGGCGTGAAACTGCAGTGGCAGACAGGATGGCAGTTTGAAAAACTAGGCCCCAAACTGTACATAATGCAAAGAAAAAAAAGAGGTGCAAGATGGAATTGTCCTTGGGCCCTCCCACCCACCCTTATGTTGTATAAACAGGACATGCACACTTTAACAAACCAATCATTTCAGCGCCAGGGTCTGCCACACAACTGTGGCTGAAATGATTGGTTCGTTTGGGCCCCCACAAAACAAGCTGGCAATTAATCTGTCCCTGCACAAACTGGCTCTACGGAGGCAAGATGTCATCCTCATCCACCGATTCCTCACCCTCTTCAGTGTGTACATCCTCATCCTCACAGAGTATTAATTCGTCCCCGCTGGAATCCACAACCACAGGTCCCTCTGTACGTTCTGGAAGCTGGTCTCCCTGGAAGAGTTGATAATTAATTTTATGAACATCATCTTCTCCACATTTTGTGGAAGCAACCTCCTACGCCTTTCGCTGACAAGGTTCCCGGCTGCACTAAACACTCTTTCGGAGTACACACTGGAGGGGGGGCAACTCAGGTAAAATAGAGCCAGTTTGTACAGGGACCTCCAAATTGCTTCTTTTTCCTGCCAGTACAGGTACGGACTGTCTGACATGCCTACTTGGATGCTGTCACCGATGTAATCCTTTAACAGACAGACGCACGCTTGTCGCTGCTGCTTTGAGGATGCAAGTGCGGCTACAGACCACACAATTCACAAAGACAGAAAAAAAAAAAAGAATATTTTTATTGTTTGTGGAGCGCACTTTGAGGGTTACACCACCCTTTAACAGACAGACGCACGCTTGTCGCTGCTGCTTTGAGGATGCAAGTGCGGCTACAGCCCACACAATTCACAAAGACAGAAAAAAGAAGAATATTTTTATTGTTTGTGTAGCACACTTTGAGGGTGTCACCACCCTTTAACAGACAGACGCACGCTTGTCGCTGCTGCTTTAAGGATGCAGGTGCGGCTACAGCCCACACATTTCACAAAGACCAAAAAAAAAAAGAACAATATTTTAATTGTTTGTGTAGCACACTTTGAGGGTGTCACCACCCTTTAACAGACAGACGCACACTTGTCGCTGCTGCTTTAAGGATGCAGGTGCGGCTACAGCCCACACATTTCACAAAGACCGAAAAAAAAAGAACAATATTTTAATTGTTTGTGTAGCACACTTTGAGGGTGTCACCACCCTTTAACAGACAGACGCACGCTTGTCACTGCTGCTTTGAGGATGCAAGTGCGGCTACAGCCCACACAATTCACAAAGACAGAAAAAAGAAGAAGAATATTTTTATTGTTTGTGTAGCACACTTTGAGGGTGTCACCACCCTTTAACAGACAGACGCACGCTTGTCGCTGCTGCTTTGAGGATGCAAGTGCGGCTACATCGCACACAAGTCACAAACACATTAAAAAAATAGTTTTTTATTTTTTGGAGCACTTTGAGAGTTACACCACCCTTTAACAGACAGACGCACGCTTGTCGATGCTGCTTTGAGGATGCAAGTGCGGCTACAGCCCACACAATTCACAAAGACAGAAAAAAAAAGAACAATATTTTTATTGTTTGTGTAGCACACTTTGAGGGTGTCACCACTCTTTAACAGACAGACGCACGCTTGTCGCTGCTGCTTTGAGGACAGTATCATATGCAGTGACAGTAGACTTGTCAGAAATTGTTGGCACGTCCTTCAGTCCGGACCACAGATGTCCAAACCAGCCCTTGACTTATGACACAGGCGCACGCTTGGCGCTGCTACTATGTTGATGCACGTGCGGTTACATCGCACACAAGCTACAAACACATTAAAAAAAACAGTTTTTTATTTTTTGGAGCACTTTGAGGGTTACACCACCCTTTAACAGACAGATGCACGCTTGTCGCTGCTGCTTTGAGGATGCAAGTGCGGCTACAGCCCACACAATTCACAAAGACAGAAAAAAAAAGAACAATATTTTTATTGTTTGTGTAGCACATTTTGAGGGTGTCACCACCCTTTAACAGACAGACGCACGCTTGTCGCTGCTGCTTTGAGGTGAGGATGCAAGTGCGGCTACAGCCCACACAATTCACAAAGACAGAAAAAAAAGAACAATATTTTAATTGTTTGTGTAGCACACTTTGAGGGTGTCACCACCCTTTAACAGACAGACGCACGCTTGTCGCTGCTGCTTTAAGGATGCAGGTGCGGCTACAGCCCACACATTTCACAAAGACAGAAAAAAAAAGAACAATATTTTAATTGTTTGTGTAGCACACTTTGAGGGTGTCACCACCCTTTAACAGACAGACGCACTCTTGTCGCTGCTGCTTTAAGGATGCAGGTGCGGCTACAGCCCACACATTTCACAAAGACAGAAAAAAAAAAGAACAATATTTTAATTGTTTGTGTAGCACACTTTGAGGGTGTCACCACCCTTTAACAGACAGACGCACGCTTGTCGCTGCTGCTTTAAGGATGCAGCTGCGGCTACAGCCCACACATTTCACAAAGACCGAAAAAAAAAGAACAATATTTTTATTGTTTGTGTAGCACACTTTGAGGGTGTCACCACCCTTTAACAGACAGACGCACACTTGTCGCTGCTGCTTTGAGGATGCAGGTGGAATCTAGACGGGATTTGGAACCGGGGACACACTACCTCCATCAATTGTCTAAATCCCACTGCACTAATGGCGGATACCGGACGCACGTCTAACACCAACATAGCAGTCAAGGCCTCAGTTATACGTTTTGCTTCAGGATGACTGCTGTCGTACTTCATCCTCATCGCTAGGGACTGTTGGAGGGTCAGTTGTTTAGTAAAAGTAGTGATGTTCCTACTTCCTCTCTGGGATGATGAACAACTCCCAGCAGCAGCAGCAACAGCACTAGGAGGAAGTGGTTCTTGATCTTTCCCTATTTTATTTTTATCGGAGAAAGTTTGGTCCTCCATTTATGTTATATTGATATATACGTGCGGCTAAAGCGCACACAAACACAGAAAATATTTTTTTATTTTTGCTGGAGAGTAGTGCACTTTGTGGGTTACACCACCCTTTAAGAAATGAGCCAGCCGGCTCTTTACTTATGGGACACAGGCGCATGCTTGGTGCTGCTCCTTTGTTGATGCACGTGCAGCCACAGTGCACACAAGTCACAAACACAGAAAATATATAATTTTTTGGTTTGGAGTGTACTTTGGGGGTTACAGCACCCTTTAATGGTCAAGCCAGCCGGCCCTTTACTTATGACACAGGTGCACGGTTGGCACTACTTTGTTGATGCACGTGCGGCTAGTGCGCACACAATTCACAAACACAGAAATTTTAATTTTTTTTGGTTTGGACTGGAGTGTACTTTGGGGGTTACAGCACCCTTTAACGGTCAAGCCAGCCGTCCCTTTACTTATGACACAGGCGCACGCTTGGCACTACTTTGTTGATGCTCGTGCGGCTACTGCGCATACAATTCACAAACACAGAAAATAATTTTTTTTTTGGTTTGGACTGGAGTGTACTTTGGGGGTTACAGCACCCTTTAACGGTCAAGCCAGCCGGCCCTTTACTTATGACACAGGCGCACTCTTGGCACTACTTTGTTGATGCACGTGCGGCTACTGCGCACACAATTCACAAACACAGAAAATATATATTTTTTTGGTTTGGACTGGAGTGTACTTTGGGGGTTACAGCACCCTTTAACGGTCAAGCCAGCCGGCCCTTTACTTATGACACAGGCGCACGCTTGGCACTACTTTGTTGATGCACGTGCGGCTACTGCGCACACAATTCACAAACACAGAAAATATATATTTTTTTGGTTTGGACTGGAGTGTACTTCGGGGGTTACAGCACCCTTTAACGGTCAAGCCAGCTGGCCCTTTACTTATGACACAGGCGCACGCTTGGCACTACTTTGTTGATGCACGTGCGGCTACTGCGCACACAATTCACAAACACAGAAAATATATATTTTTTTGGTTTGGACTGGAGTGTACTTTGGGGGTTACAGCACCCTTTAACGGTCAAGCCAGCCGGCCCTTTACTTATGACACAGGCGCACGCTTGGCACTACTTTGTTGATGCACGTGCGGCTACTGCGCACACAATTCACAAACACAGAAAATATATATTTTTTTGGTTTGGACTGGAGTGTACTTCGGGGGTTACAGCACCCTTTAACGGTCAAGCCAGCTGGCCCTTTACTTATGACACAGGCGCACGCTTGGCACTACTTTGTTGATGCACGTGCGGCTACTGCGCACACAATTCACAAACACAGAAAATAATTTTTTTTTTGGTTTGGACTGGAGTGTACTTTGGGGGTTACAGCACCCTTTAACGGTCAAGCCAGCCGGCCCTTTACTTATGACACAGGCGCACGCTTGGCACTACTTTGTTGATGCACGTGCGGCTACTGCGCACACAATTCACAAACACAGAAAATAATTTTTTTTTTGGTTTAGACTGGAGTGTACTTTGGGGGTTACAGCACCCTTTAACGGTCAAGCCAGCCGGCCCTTTACTTATGACACAGGCGCACGCTTGGCACTACTTTGTTGATGCACGTGCGGCTACTGCGCACACAATTCACAAACACAGAAAATATATTATTTTTTTAGCACTTGGGGGGAGCACCCCTGATGGACAGAGCACCCCCTGGACAACACTACAGCACCCCTTTAGGACTGGGACACTGCACAGGACTTTGGAGTGGACACAGCCCCTATGGAGAACTGACTGCACAACACAGTCCAGCCAGCCCCTATGGACTTTGAAGTAGTGGACACAGCCGCTATTAACAACAGCAGCACAGCACAACACAGCCAGCCCCTATGGACTTTGAAGTAGTGGACAACAGCAGCACTACACTACACTACACTACACAGCCCAGCCAGCCCTAACTCCCACCCTCCCTCTTCACTGTCCACAGCCGAGTGAGAAAATGGCGCAGACGCGGGTACCTTATATAGGATCCAAAACCCGCGAGACTCGGAAGGCGGGATGATGACGTTTTGCCTCGATTTCAGATCCGAGTCAGGCGGGAAAAGTCGAGCCTGACTCGGATCGGACTCGGATCGGACTCGGATCGGGGGGGTTCGGATTTCAGAAATCCGAACCCGCTCACCCCTAATTTATACAGCACCATATTGCATAGCACTGTACAGAGAACATTTAATCATTAATTTCAGTCCCTCCCATTTTCCACCATTGAAGCTCACACAATGGATTCAATCCATTCTGGTCAGAATACATCTACCCAGAGCTGGATTAAGACCCTTTGGGGCCCTAGGCAAGATAAGTCTGGGACCTCCCTCCTCCAATACATCCAGAATACAATTTACTTATCCTATACATGCCCTGCAAATAATGTATTTAACACTACGATACATGATGCCTACTGCATATATCAGCTTGTTTCCCCGATTTTGTCGATAAAAGCCTAGACTAAGTGCATTAGTTCCATTTGAGGTTTGGGAGGGAAAGGGATACACGTTTTTAAAAAAAAGTTTTTCTCTTTTTCTTTACAAAAGTAATGCAGTAATGCACTAGAATAGCTGGAAATAATAATAGATAAAACATAGGATAATAATGATAAAGGACATACTGAGGCCAGTTTAAGGTAGAACTCACACATGAGAGATAGCAGGAATAAGGGTCTTGGTCCAGATACAGGCCCTCATTCAGAGGCGCTCGCAAGAAGCGAGCGCTCGTTCTGAATGAGGGCAGCTGCTTCATTTTTGAAGTGCGGCCTCCTGGTCGTTAGGTAAGCTGTGGGTTACCACCCACAGCTTAATGACCGACCAGGTTGATGATCGCTATGGTGAACACCATCGCGACCATCGGGGCTTGCGACGAGACCCTAAGGTTGGGTCTCTGCAGCCGCAAGCCCCAGGGAGCTTCCTGCTCTGAAAGAGCAGGAAACTCCCCACTGACATCACTGATGATGTCAGTGCGGCCACCCACAAAACGGTAGGCGTTCGTTAAGAAACGCCTCCGTTTTCAAAACCACCCCCCCAGCCCGCCTACAAAACGGGGCGAGCTGTCGATCAACATTGACAGCTGCCCCTTTTGTAGAGAGCTCCGGTGCGAGAAAGTTTCTCTCTCGCTCCGGGGCTTGCGCACGCGCAGTGCGGCTGCTGCGCGTGCACAGGGCTAACTATCGACCCGGTTGCGAGCACATCAGTGAATTAGACCCACAGTGTGAGTGGGATCACTGACTAATGGAAAATGCCCACATACATAATAGCAGTGATGGGGGCATATTACACACAAGAATAATCATGTGCGGGACAGGCAGGTCTGCGGCTGAGATTGCGGAAGTTAAGTAAAAACAGAGTATAATTCCTGGTAGTGAGTGGTAGCCTTGCTCAGGTCTGAGCAGCACTGCAGAGGTTGGGTGATCGCGGCCAAGCATGCCCAGCACAGTCAAGTCCAGGAAGAAGAGGCGGAAGTAACAGGGCAGTGCCAGTGGGGCCAAACACCATCACATGCTCATAGGGGTCCATGACATAGGGCAGCACTCATTGTACTCACTGGGCGCAGGGACCAGGCTGTGTGACCGAGTGTGAGCAGACACTAAGGCAGTCGTACTGAGGGTATACTGCATGGCCAAATCCGGGGTAGACTAATTAGATGTAGGCAGAGGACGAACGTGGGGGAGATAGACATTACATGCAGCTACTAAAGGAGGGGACACTGAATCACTGATATAAAATGTGGTCACAGACTGAGGGGTGTAAATTACACCCCTGAGGCAGGACCTCCTCCACTTTGGTGGACCAATATTCATTTATAGCATTATGGTGGCTCCAGGTGGGCTCCAGGTCCTCTAGGACCACCGGGCCCTAGGCACAGAGACGTCACCGAGTCTAGTAACACCCGATGTGCACTCTGTTTTTCCCTTGCACGTGGCCTGGCGGGGAATCCCTCCAGGGTGTGCCTACCCCCGGAGACTAGTTCCTGTCTGTACTGTCAGCTCCTCCTTTGTGGCAGGAGCCGTGTGCTGCAGGAGAATGTCACATTGTAGCGCCCAGCTCCTGTCACTGAGGACATCCAATGCGGCCCGCACCCCCATAGCGACGCCACTGGCAACGTCACTATTTTTTCCTTTTCACCAATTTTGATCAATGCTGGAGTGAATTTTTACGCATGAGACGTAACTGCTCAGATGATCACATATATAAGGAAAGATATCAGGAATTGACGACTCGATTACAGAATAGAGGATACAGTAATCGATCCATTAAGAAGGCGAGACACGTAGCAGGAAAAATCAGTAGGGAACAATTGATTTTTCCCAAAAAAATCAAGGAAGGTACGAATGAATTAAGATTTGTGGGTGATTACTGTAGAGAATGGCGAGCAATTAAGCAGATTCTGCAGAATCATTGGCCCATTCTTCTTCAGGACCCTAATTTGAAACAACATCTTGGTACACAAATATCAATGAGCTGGAGGCGATCTAGAAACCTCAAAGATCAACTTGTTCATAGCCACTTTGTCAATATTCCAAAGAAAGAACCAAAATTAAAAGGAACTTATCCCTGTGGGGATTGCAAAGCTTGTCGTTACAACAAGAAAACAGATACAGTAAAGAACAGATTTGGTAAGGATATAGCTATCAATAAATTTATAAATTGCAAAGCCATAGGAGTCATTTACTGCTTAGAATGTACTTGTGGGAGTAGATATGTAGGTATGACTACCAGGGCATTGAAAATATGTATACTGGAACATGTCAACAACATAAAAAATGCTAAAACGGACCTCTCAAAAATGAAAAAAATCACCTCAGTAGCCAAACATTTCTTGTTCAAACATGATGCAAATTTAGACTATTTTAAGGCCTTCGGCCTTGAAAGAATAAATATGGGGGTGAGAGGAGGTGACCTCAATAATACAATACTGAAAAGAGAGACTAAATGGATTTTCAATCTAGGAACTTTAACACCAAATGGCCTTAACGAATACAATAGCTATAGTGCATTTTTACAATAGAAAAATATTTATGTTATATACAAACTTATATAATGGCCTCAATAATATCTTTTATCCTGTTACTTTCATCTTTCTCTTTTTGAGTTTTTCAAAGAACAACCATAATATATGCAATCCCTTTTCTCACATAATAATTACTCAAACCATTACATCACATATCATAAATATTGATCTCTATATCAATCCATTAATTTTACATTTTGATTTAATTCATTCAAGTAATAACAAAAAACTTGTTTACACATTATCACTATCATTGTATACATTTTATCAGATATTTCTACACTACACATCATCACTCCTTGTCAATTATTACACTTAAATACTTACATCACTTTTTAAGATATACTATTGCTTTAATCATTATTATATATGATCACGTTTTTCACCCCTCACATTTTCATATTATGAACACTTATATTATTTCTTTTATTATTTTAATTTCCTTATTATTTTTTTATCTATTTTTAATTTACCTTTATTCTTGGATTATTTAACATATTAAAGGTAATATATACACACAATATTAATTTTTATCGAATTAGTTATTAAACCATTCTAAACTATAGGTTATGGGATCAATTATGGTTAATTAAGATATGATTCTGTATGTTTGTTGTATATATTTTAATATACTATTTATTAGTAATATTTACATGTTTACCTCACCTTAGTTTATTTCCTCTACTTTTCTGTTATTGATGTAGCTTTTTATCCTAAATGTCCTTCTTTGATTAATCAACTCTTTTGTCATAATTGATATCACACAATTGTGTATAAATATTAACCTGAGAATCCTCAAATCTGATTCTGTTGTATATATCACTTCATGAACTACAATGTATTAACAGCTGTATCTATATTTTCTTAGCATAGGTAGGCTATATTTAAATGATTATTGTTAAAGATAAATGACACCTATTTGTCTTTTACTCTCTCCTTCCAATTTTTAATGATTACCTTTTATTTGTATTTTCTTCTTGTCCCTTTACCTCCTCTACTTGACACCCTTATCTCTTTATTAATAATTTACTTTTTACTTAATATGAGATAATGTTGATCTCAGGTTCCATATAAACCAGACATTGTTTACAGTTACAAATCACTGACAATGGGTATCTAACGAGACACCTGTTTGTTTTTCTGAGTTTAGAGTCACGTGTTATACTTGTTAATTACCTCTCCTTATTGGTCAGACTAAATGCAATTCAGATCAGCTTCTTACTCCAGATTGGATTCCTTTGCCAGAAATAGCGGGGTAACCTGGGAGCACTACAGCTGATCTCCGTGACCAAGCCAGAGACAGGCAAAACGCGCGTCGGATTCAGACTCGTGTGCCCCGCGACTGCAGCAGCGGGACACACCAACACAAGGTTCAGTAACACCGTTCACCCCCCCTCTAATTGCACACATGGAGCTGACATCAGTGAAACCCCTATTAGGTGCCCGGCGAACATTGGTTGTGGGACACCTGAGCATCAGACCATACGGCGCTGCTTACCTTTCATGTTCCATATGCGGACATTATTTTGGATAGTTACTTAGTGCTACCATTGAAATTGCAGCCATAGATTTTGGATCTGGGTGCCCCGCGACTGTACGGTGCGAAACACCCTGATGTGAGGTCTATCTGCACCATTTGTGAGTTACGTCAGACATACGGAACCTACATTGTTATAGTCTTTTTATGTTATTCTATTATTAAGGTTTTCCTGACTGACTCCAATTTACATCTGTCGTTATTTGATAAGGAATTTCACGTTTTTGTGAAATGATTGAAATGTATAATACTTTCTAATTTACACGTCTAAGTAATATATCTTTTTCTAAGTAATTAACTAATGTCACATATGTTCCTTATGTGCTAATTACGTCATTCTCATTTTTATCTATGTCACCTGCATTTTCATTATATTGATAATTTATATATTGATGGAGATATAATGACTGGTTACCCAGTTATGAATTGATGGTCGCTATTCACTTGCATTACATTGACTGTTTATACAACGATGGAGATATAATGACTGTTTATCCAATTATAAATTGATGGTCGCTATTTCCTTGCAAAAGGGTTAATTCCCACAGTGTTACATAACCTTCCCTTAAAGTGACTGTCTTCTTCTTTCTTTCTCAGCTTCCTTTTTGTCAACAATGAATCACATTTCTTGCAGCTAATTTATCCTGTTACTTAGAACTAACGCTCCTTATATTATCCAATTAAGAGTTCTTGGATATATATAACTTCAGGTATTTCCTCACACAGAGGATGTGAGTGTTATTCTTGTATTTATTGATTAACCCATTCTGTATAATCTTTTGCGGACAAACCATACTTTATCTGCTGTCTTTATATTTAATTTTTTCCTCTTTTTTCTAAATGGCGCCATATTGACCCCATGAAACCTCCCCGTAACTGTCCAATACCATTTGGCAAGACGTTAATAGGTAGAGATTTTGGTCTATATAGCTAACCACTGTTTATATAAATATTTTTTCAATGGAATAACTGTACATGGGAGATCTCTCACTTCTTCTCCTCTGTACAAGTACATGAGAGGAAGCAGCAGAGCCTGTGTTTTCAGAATCTTCATTCCAGACTTTTGTCTGTATCTCTTCAGAAATCTCTGATTCTCACAAACTAATCTTTTCCCAGGAACTCACATACCGAGCTTATGATCCTCTCATTGGTCATCCAATGCATACTGTATAATAACCAACAGCAGAGATTGGGTTTGATGTAGTGGTACTTTTTTCAAGGGATGCTTGCACTGGCAGATCTCTCATTCTCTCTCCTCTACACTGTATGAGAGAAGACAGTAGAGCCCAGTTGCAGATTCGGACACATCCAACTTACCATTGCTTTCTCTCTTTAATTCTTACTTTTTCTCCAATTCACGCAGATACAATAATGACGGTGGTCTTCATTTGTCTTACAAAGAGGACTAATTATTTCATCTTTCTGTAACTTGTGCTTTTTACATTATATTTTTAGATTCTTTATGAGATTTTCCTTACTCCTTAATGAAGTTTATATATTTCGCCTATTATGTATCCATAATGACTGAAGTGATTTTCACAACTTCAGCTTCCATTCTGTATATGTGTATATAGTATTTGTTTTGTGTGTCTGTGAGTCCTTTTTATTATGTAATACTTGATACCCATTAAAGGTTAAATTTTATAAAGGTGAGGTATTGCAGATTTATGTGCTCTCGTTATAGAGTCCATTTGTGGATGACTAGATCATCCACTACTTTCTTTTCTCATGTTATTTCACTCTGAGAAGCACCTCCACAGCGGAATATATACCCTTACGGGTTTAATGCTTTAGATAGTGGTTATAGCAATACTTCTACACCATTTTTTCATTTATTGATTCATTCATACAATAGGTAATATTTAAACCTGTGCGGTGATACCCCATTCTTCCCCCTTCTTCCCTTCCCTAATGTCTACACTGGAGTGCATTACCTCAGAACTGTAGGTTACAGTATGTTCAGGTGCCTCTGATTCTAGGTAACCTGAACAAAAGATATGAACAATTAAGTAACTATACAGAGAAAAGTTTTAAAAATTATCTTGCAAATGTCCTAAAAACTGTGTTTTAGGAGGAGAATGTGGTTCACCTTCTGCATGTGGTCCTGATTTAGAGATGGACGCAGTTCACAACGCTGCTACATCTGAGGAGAAAAGACGCCTCCTGACAGCATCGCAGATCTGAGTACTTTGTCCTAAGCCGCAGCATCGGTTTATCTGCAAGACCATTGGCCATCTGAGTAAGCTGGATTAAGGCTTTTGGATTAAGGCTTTTGGGGGCTTAGGGCACTTAAGACTGGGGGGGCCCTAAAGAGAAAAATTTGGGACACAGGAAACAGGTTTTAATGCACAAGCCTTCAGCGTGTATATGAAGAGGGAGCATGATCACACATCGCACTCCCAATTCATGTCACGCAGGGTGCATGTATATCGCTGCCCAACCTGCTAGGCTGCTCTCTCTCTTGCGTGCACAGCAGTGAGAGCGTTTTCTCCCTATCTTTCCTCCCTGCAGGACAATGCAGCCCAAGGGAGAAAACAGTACTTGGAAAGCAGGACTGACCCACCAAAATTGGTAGAGTTGGGGGGTATGCATACATACAAAGTCATTATATACATACATTCATACGTATACATATATATATATATATACATCCCCTTGATGAAGTCCTAGAGATGAAACGTGTTGGGCTTGCTGCACCTTGGGCTTTGCTGTACCTCAATCCTCCTTAAATGGATAGATAAGCATATATTTTTCATTTTTCTTGTACGTGTGTTTTTTTACCATTTTATGTCACTGTGTTATTAAAAACTTTTTCTATTACATTGAAAAACTTATTATGACCTCTTGCTTGAGCTACATTTGGGAAAAGATTGTTTTCCATATAAAAAAAGGGGTCTAATTTAAGTTTTCGTTGTGTGCTATATAATAACATACAGTGCGGTACAATACACACTATGTTGATGTTTTTTTGTTTTTTCTATATATCTCTCTTAATGGTCATATGACCGAAGAATTCCACACCAGATAAGTAGTGTATTTATCCTCACTTCTGGTCTCACTTGTGGTTTATTTTTGGACACTAGTAGGCGCTTTCTTTTTCCATTTTTTATATATATATATATATATATATATATATGTATATATACATACACTCACATGCATGCAGACATACAGTCACACACATATTTACATACATACAGTCACACATACATACAACACATACATAACATTACACACTAATACCATACCTCCCAACTGTCCTTCATTCAACGGGACAGTGCCGTTTTTTCTGGGACTGTCCCACCCACTGGCCGCAGTGTCCCATGGTGAGGGGAAAGTTGGGGGGGCACACAACGCTGCCGTGCATAGCAGAACAGTGGGTAAGCAGAGAAAGAATAGATGCTGTGCACATGTACGCGGTATCTATTCACAGTATCGGGGGAAGCCTGGGGGCAGCCCAGCATCTAGGAGAGTGCTGGGCACGCCCCTTAATAACAGGTCATGCCCCCTTTTCGGGCACGTGCCGGTGGCGCGCAAAAGTCTAGAATCAGCAGGGACGAATGTTGGGGGAACTATGTGAATACACATATTATCTGTCAATTACAGATATATATATATATATATATATATATATTTATACAGTCACACACATACTGTACATAGAGCCGCACATATATACACATACATATGTACATAGGGGCCTATTCATCATCACTTATCACAGATATCTCCTGCTTACTTTCCTCTGGCGGAATGGCTTACTGTCCCTATACACTAGTATAGGGACAGAATTCATCAAGCTTTGAAAATACAATAATTTTGGAGCTTGAGTGCGGCATCATTTGCCATCTTCAGATGGCGAAAGCCCCCACTTGTGGAACACAACCCACTCCTTTCCCATGGGAGGAGGTCTGGGTTGCGAAAAGGGATACTTTCGGGTCCCTCCACCCCTGTCTGGCTCCTTCCGCTGGACGTCAGAGCTCTTGTGCGCATGCGTAACCTGTAGGTCATGCATGCACACTACAGTCACTGCTCCAAAAGGAACACTGAAAAGATTCACTGCTCCAAAAGGAGCATTGAAGCCACTTGTGGACAGCTGATTTTCACATCACCTGTCACCCAGCCGGAGCAATGATGAATTATCGGACACCAATAATTAACATCATAAATAGACCCCATAGTCACACATATACATACAAAACTACATAGTCACACACATACAGTTATACATACATATAGTGCCCCCTCCCTAGGGCTGTAACTAGGGTGGTGCAACCGGTGCACCTACACAGGGTACATGCTCTATGGGCGGAACCAGCCGCCCCCACTTGCGAACACCCCTCTCATCGGCTGTGGCCACCGGTTGCAGTGTATAATAGTAGCGGTGTGCCCGGCTCCTTCTCTACCATGCACACTGCTACTAATACATGACAGCGGGCAGTGCTACAGCTGCCTGCCCCATGTGGTCCGCCCCCTCCCTGTCTGTTGTAGTGTCCAAGAACGTATCTGCAATGCCGCGCAGGAAGCAGAAAGCTGGCAGTGGCACAGACCTCAGCGCACCGTGCACACCCACCACCAGCAGCAGCACGGGAGTGTCCTGTCGATGCATATTTGCTCGGGTATAATGTGGCTTTACCGGGTTCATAATCACTCTGGGTGCCTATACACTACCAGGGCTACCCATCATGTGTATGTACTGTATGTAACATGTACAGAGAGAGCACATAGCTGAGCACTGCCTGAGAGAACAGCACATGGCCTGGTATAGATGGCATTGTGCCGAGTTATCTGGTGTAATATCTGTATTCAGTGCCGGCTGTCCTCACCCTGCTCATATATAATCATAGTTGCCGACTTTCTGGCTGCTCCTTCAGGGAGGGAGCAGCCAGAACGGCAGGGAATCGGCGTGTGGCTGGCAAAAGAGGGCGTGGCTGGGTGGATGACTGCCATTTGTTAGTGTCACAGGGGTGGGGTCACAAGATCACATCAATTTGGCCCCACCCCCACTACACAATGCTGATAATACAACCTCTTGGATTCTACTAATAGGGCTTTTGAAAAAGGCACTCTCTCTAAAGATGGGATGGATTTTATTAGTGTATCAAACCCCTTGACACCTTTTACAAAAACCAGATCCTTTTTGAGGAATACAGGGGATATTTTAAGAAAATTATAAGGTTTTAATTGGGGCACAGACTGCATTTTAAAAATAATTATTTTTATTTTAATGGCACTTTTTTTCTGCAATGAAAGGGACTGCCATGGGCACAAAATTTGCCCCGTTATGCCAATTTATGGCTTAGTGGGAAGAATTCACCATTAACACCTTGTTGGTGGAGGGGGCAAACCTGGTGTGCTGGTGGAGGTTTAGAGGTGATATATTCTTTACTTTAAGAGGAGAAAAAGCCTCTTTAGATCATTTTTGTGGCATTATAAATACTAATTATTTTAACATTCAATTGACTTTTAATGTTAGTACTAAAGAATTGGTGTTTTTAGATCTAGTTTTATATATTGAAGAAGATGCTATTTGCACAAAAACACATAGGAAACCAATGGATTCTAACTCTTATATTGATATAAGAAGTGAACACCACAGGAGGTGGTTGAAAAATATTCCTCTTGGACAATATAAGAGGTTAAGGAGGAACTGCACTAATGAAGGCACTTTAAAGGAACAAATAGAAGAGATGACTACACGTTTTGAACAAAAGGGTTATCCAAAGGAAATATTGGAAAAAGCAAAAAATAGGGTCCAAGATATAGGGAGAAAGGATTTGGTAAAAGAAAAAACAAAAGAAGAAAGAAACAAAAAAAATTATAATTCTCATCAATGGGCCTTTATTACTGAATATCGGTCACACTATAGAACGGTAGAGGGTATCATCAAAAAGAGATGGTAAATCCTGAAGGATGATCCAATCCTAGGGAAAGTGATACCAGAAAATCCGAGATTCATATATAAAAGGGCCCCCTCTCTAAAGAAAATCCTGGTAAAAAGTGCACTTCAAAATGATAATGATCCTAGTGTTAGAACGATAGGGTTTCATCGTTGTGGATCCTGCTTGATGTGCAGGTCCACTACTAGTAAAGATGTAAATAGTAAAACCACTGAGTTTCATGTGAATGGAAAGAAATACAAAATAACAGATTTCATCACGTGTCACTCTAGGAATGTTATTTACCTTTTAGAATGCAAATATGGAAAAATTTGAATAGGTAAAACATTGAGAAGTCTAAAATATAGGTCAGCAGAACATATATACAATATTAGGAAGGGGTTGACCACTCATCCTCTTTCTGAACATTTTTCCACCACTCATGATAAATGTGAGGGAGCCATTATTAGATTTTTGGGCATCCAACAGGTGAAAAATAATTGGAGGCATAAAGATGTGGAAACCAAATTAGCTCAAAACGAAATGAGATGGCTATTTAATTTAAATACATTGCAATCGAATGGACATAATTCAGATTTTGAGCTAAAATGGTTTTTAGATTAATTGTATAAAGTGACCTCACATATTCTTTTCCACACTGATTCTTTTTAATACTATTTTTATTTATTTTATGCTGATTTTATTCATTTATTCTAACATTAAATTTTTCTCCCTTTCTTGTATTCACATGTACTATATGGAAATCATGGAAAGTTCCCCACTTCTGGTATCAGGGATGGACTTGGCTGGAATACTAAGTACAGCCTAGTATATGGGCAATGGAAGCATCAAAGATATACTAAAGTCAAAATCGAATATGAAAATGAATCTAAAACCGAATCTCCTTCAAAATCGAATATCAACTAAACATCTGTACTTTTACATACCCCAACATCGAACACCAAATCGAACACAACAACCCCAAAATAATAGACCTGCCAAAGCAGCCTGGGCCTGGGGTCCCCACTTCCCAAGGAATCCCCATCCTTGGCTGACTAGTGTGGGATGATTAATTCTTTGGCCAGGGGACTCTGTGAACAGGGCCCTGATTCAGAGCCGCTCGCAAAAAGCGAGTGCTCGCTCTGAATCGGGGCGGGCGCTAGTTTTTTAAGTTGCAGCCTCCTGGCCGCTTGCATAGTTGTGGGTGACCGCCCACAGCTTATGCGAGCAGCCAAGTGATGGTCGCGATGGTCAAGACCATCGGGCTTGCGACGAGACCCTTATGGTCCTGAAGGAACGCCTCCATTTGCCCAGCCACCCCCCCTCCCCGCCTGCAAAACGGAGCGAGCTGTCAATCGGCAGCAGCCCCGTTTTGTTGCGAGCGCCGGAGCGAGTGCTTTTTGCGTTGTGCGCACTGGCCAACCATTGACATGCTTGCGATCGGGTCTGAATCAGGCCCAGTGTCCCCAGGCTGTGGCATTCTGGCTAACCCATAACAGGTCTATGCTGAGCCACCCTGCTGCCAGTATTCCCCATGCATCTGTACTGCGTGTCCTATATCTGGGCTACCCATCAGCACCTACTCCTGAACATACACAACCATCATCAAACCACTTGCTACAAAAAATTACCCATGCATCCATTACAGTGAATGTGGCCCCCTACTCCCTGCTGGGCATGCTGGGACCATCTGAGGACAGCACATAGTCACAGCTCCTGTGTGGTCTACACACATGTCCCACACTGACCACAGCTCCCGATAGAAGGACGCTGCTTCCGCGCAGTGACACAACTCTTGTCAACAGCCTGCGCCGAACCTGTCTGCCGTGAAGTCATCTGCTCCCTCTCGCTACTCTCGGGCAGATGATGGATGCTACATATATTTTGGGTATTGGCGAGACCTATTTCTGAGGTGCGGAGTCTAATGTGCCGGCGGTGTTCACCAGGGACCCTAGCAACAAGGGACACACACACAGACAAAAAATAGGCGCTGGACTATAACCACCTCAGTGGACCAGGATAAATGTAGGGAGTGTGTAGAGAACCAGGGGATTAATTAGTATAAAGCAGCCGTCATAGAGGTGGAGGAATCTGGACCCTCCCAACAATTACCAAGAAATCGAAAGCACAGATAGACAGGCGCTAAAGATACTAATATTTAATAAGAAGACCACAGTAAATAGTAAAATTAAACACTCAAAAAATTAATAAAAATACATATAGGATAGGAAATGCTAAAATGAAATATTAATGGGATAATGAAAATAAAAATAAAAAATAAAGAGTAAAAATATATATAAATAAATTAGAGAATTACTTCAACTAAGACAATAAAAAATGAATAAGAAAATAAAAGCAATATTTGTTGTAATTGCATACAATCTGCATCAAGCAGAGAATAATAAACCTGGATGGGGATATGATCCCACGAGGACTCAGGATTTTGAAAACATCTGCTTTTAAAGAAGATGACAAATTTACGGAGGAATGGAACTTAATTTTGGATAGTTGTTCAAAAAACCTAATGAGAATTCTTATTAAACATAGAGAAGCAAAAGTATATGAGATACAAAACGAAATTGAAAAGACCACTGATCTCTTGAAAGTCTTTTCAGATGATCCAAATTTTTCAACATGAGATCAAAAAGTAAATAAAAAAGTAGAATTTGAGCAATCACTAATACAACAAAAAGACGATAAATTAAGCAGAGATAGATCTGACTATGCAAGAGGGCAAATTAGGTCTTTTAATAGACAAAGAAGAAACGAGTCTGGCTCTAGGCATAGAAGTAGGTCTAATGATAGACGTAAAGCAGTTAAATTTAGGAACTATCAACCACAGTCTAGATTAGAACAATCCAGGACTTATCCACTACAAGGTAATAAACATCATATATATCCGCGGAGAAAGACTAGCTGGAAACAGCAGGAAGAGAGGTCAGATGGTATAATACATACAAACAAATTTGATGCTCTTTATAATGAGGAGGAAACCTCTGCCTGGAATGAAACTCCAAATTGGAGGATCAACCAGATGAGTAGAAAAAACAGAGATTACTCCAGTCCACCACGTATGACCCAACAGAGTTTTTTTGGGGACGGCCACAGGTTTCGAGACAATCCCAGAAGAAACCAAAGGTCTACATGGATGACAAAAAGAGGCCGAGAAAGAGAAGAAGGGGAAAAAGAGGAGGTAGGAGAAAATCCAACCAAAAACCTACATACAGATTAGGTCATAATGGGGTATATAATCTATCCTCAAGAGCTCTTAAAGATGCAGAGTCCCAATTATTAGGCAAAGGAATGAACTTTGCTCCCGCATCAAAACCAAATCTGTTTAATCTTTTTGTAGATTTAAATAGATATGTGCGTAATTTGAGTAGAAAGAGATTTTTTGCAATTAAATCATTGAACCATCAAAATATGGATGGCACTCCTATAGTGTTAGATGAATTTGATGAGGATGCACTGAACATCCTAGAATCATTAAATATAGAATCACTAGATGTTGGGAATAGCCCTGAAAGTGTCTGTGTGTATGATATGAATAGGGAGCCTATTACTAAAAAAAGGTTTAAAAATAAATCAGATTTTTATCCTCTTAAACATAGGGGCCCCTATATTGAGAGTTTTTATAAATCTACACTGGAAGGCTTAAGAACCTTATGTGAAAAAGCAGAAAGAGAACCTCTGAGAGATAACCTTACAAGGAATGAACGCAATGCTCTAATAGAATTGAGATCGGATCCCACAATCACTATCAAACCAGCAGATAAGGGCGGTGGGATTGTAATACAGGATACCGATGATTACATCAAAGAGGCATACCGTCAACTTAATGATGGTATGCACTATCAACTTATGCCTGGAAATCCCACCGCCCTTTTTCAGAAAAAACTACATCTATTGTTATGTGATATGTTGAAGGATGGTGTAATAAATAAAGACACTTTTCATTTTTTGAATGTCACACATCCGGTTGTCCCCACTTTTTATTATTTACCAAAGATTCACAAAACACTTTCTTTTCCACCAGGGAGACCTATTATTTCTGGTGTAGGGTCACTCACGAATAATTTATCTTATTTTGTTGACACTTTTTTACAGAAACATGTCCAAATGCTTCAGTCATACATTAAGGATACCTCCCATTTCTTGAGGTTAATTCAAAATATCGAATGGAAAGAAAGCTATATTTTTGCAACCTGTGATGTGGAATCATTATATTCTAACATTCCACATGATAAGGGAATAAAAACTGTAGAATACTATCTCGAGGGAGATTCAGGCATGACTGTGGCACTTAGGAATTTTATTTTGGCATCTATTAAATTTATTCTTGAACACAATTATTTCACCTTTGATTCCAAATTTTTTTTACAGACACTTGGTACTGCAATGGGAACCAGGTTCGCCCCAAGCTTTGCTAACCTATACATGGGTAGGTTCGAGGAGGAGTATGAGTGGGGTCGGGGACTTGGGGCGGACCTGGTTCTCTATGGCAGATACATAGATGATTTGTTTTTTATCTGGGATGGGGACGCATTATCACTTAACACTTTTTTGGAGAGTTTTAATCACAATAATTTTGGGATAAAGTTCACTAATATCACCAATCCGCTCTCGATAAATTTCTTAGACATTGCGTTAACAATAGGTGATGACCTTAAGATTCACACACAGACCTATATGAAAGAGGTTGATCAAAATAGATATCTAAACTATGGAAGTAGCCATCTACGTAGATGGAAAGAAAATATTCCAAAAGGGCAGCTACTTAGGTTAAAAAGGAATTGCTCAGAGGGTAAGACCTATGAGAAACAAGCCTTGGCCCTTTTTGGCTCTTTCTTGGAACAGGAATATCCCCAACAGGTGTTAGATGATGCCTATAATGGAGTAGCTAATTTAGATAGGAAGCAATTGATGCATGGTAAAAAGAGAGAAAAAGAAAATGAGGATAGATCCTGTGTTTTTGTGACACAGTTTAATTCATATTCATATGAAATAAAAAAAGTACTTAAAAAGAATTTACCTATTCTTAAATTAGATAATCATATTGGTCCATTCATTGTACCTCACAAATCAATAGTTTTTAGAAAAGCAGCCAATTTAAAATTAAATTTAGCACCTAGTCATTTTAAAAGGGACAAAAAATATACAGAAATATGTAATACCTGGCTCCCTCCCAAACCATTGGGTTTCCACAGATGTGGCAAAGATGCGTGTATCACATGTAAATATACAGAGAGGAAAACAGTACAATTTAAGTCCATCACCTCAGGGGAAACATTTCAAATTAGAGATTTTTTGAATTGTAGATCGACATTTTTGATCTATGTGATTGAGTGCAGATGCGGCCTGCAATATGTGGGCCGCACTACAAGAACCCTGCATGTTCGGTTTATGGAGCATAAAAGAAACATAAGTAACCAATTAAAAACACACACTTTATCTAGACACGTGGGACACTGCCAAGGGGGAGGTATGCAGGGGATTACAGTGATAGCTATAGATTTTATAAAACCGACCAAAAGAGGAGATAGATTTAATGTTTTATGTAAACGTGAAGCATATTGGATTTTCCGATTACAAACTCTATACCCTCAGGGACTAAACGATACAGTTGAACTAAATAATATCTATTAAATGTCCGAGTGATATATAATAGTTAAATATAGATAGATCAACCCTAGAATGAGTATTTTCAATAGCCCCCTCCCCTAGTGAGGTAGAGGAGGCTATTTGTCCCCATTGGTTGGGAATATATATAGGTCAGGTGGTCAAGATACTCACAGTCTGTGGTGTTATGTTTGCTGTATGGTTAGACTGTATATCCAACAGCATTTTGGATTTTAGGCTGTATCAATGAGTTATATGACTAGGGTTAGAATGATGTCCCTCTTCGTGTCTCTGGAATGTATATTTTGATATGGGCATTTTCTTTTTCTCTGCCTCATCTCTTCTTTCTTTGTTATTGTAATTCATGTATATTTATCACTTAGTATTGTTAGTGTCATCGTCACAATACATATGTTGAAATAGAACAGATTTTTAGTATGCTATTCTGCTAGGTGGAGCATTATATATTGTGGTTGAAGTCTGCAGAAGATCTAGATTAAGCAGACTAGATAGGCGGTTATTTTGTAGCAACTCAAGCTCTATGTATTAGCTATAGGGAAAATAATGACCTAAATTATTATAGTAGGTGAAGAGGGGAAAATAGCAAGGATTAGTAAAATAACTGTGTGATATGTTGTTTAAGGAATTTTTGATTGATATTTTAAAGAGTGTCAAATACCTGTTATTTGAATTATATATATACATCTAAAATGGGTTGATGATTGTAATGATTAGTGGGATTTATTTTGATATCAGGTTGTGTATTGGCCTTTAAATAGAAATATATATGGGCTGGATACGATGGAATAAGTATATTGATAATTATCGTTACAAATATCCAGTATTTATAGGATCTAAACCACCTGATATCTTGTGTCCCAAAAGATATATGTTACAAGTGTTAAATTGTTGTAACTATATATTTAATACAATGTATAAAAATGGCTAAATAGCTATTTGTTCCGAATATATCTAGACATAGAAAAGATTGAAATCTATGTCAGAAAAATCTGGCTTGCAATGCAGCAGTAGCTGACACACCCGACATCTGAATAATGTCTCTAATTAACAATCAGCTGAGCAAATTAGAGCTATGCTGATATAAACGGAACTACATCAGTACCATAGTACTCTGTCTCCTGAAGAAGCCGCCGATGTTTCTAAGGCGGAGAAACGCGTAGAGAGAAGGACGGGACGTGAGACCGCAAGCCGGGCAAGTGAGTCACTGACCACTCTACACTGACCACTTTACACGGAGTAAGAACAATAACACTGCACGCTGCACACCGACGGGTGATTGCACCGGAGCCGATCCCTCTCCTCCGTGGATTACTGTGAGGCCACTGCATGTGAAAGATAAGTGGAGAGTACGGTATGACTTATGGTCACAACTGGATCGTGAGTGACAAACCCTATAAAGCATGCATGCTTGAATGTGCACTATTCTAAAAAAAAATGTTACATTTTTATTCTCTGATATATTGAACAGAGCTGTCTGCAGCTGTGCGGTCTACACGTATTAGGAGTGGCTTCAAATGTTAGAAACAGCCAATGCTCCTAGATGAACAATCTATAAGCCCAGCTCCTAAGGGCTCAATTTATATTCCAACTTTTTTTCAGAATATCACTGGACATCAACAGTCCCCCTAAAAATCCGTTGTGCCACATAGGCTGGAATACCTTTATTATGGTGTACTAATTAACATTCTCCTACAGTCTCAGATGTGTGAGAGACATTAATATATATATGTCTACACGGACCATCTAAGAGCTATGTAAATATCAACACCTTTAATGTTATTTGTGATTGTTTATATGCAAGCCACTATACACTGCCATTGTTGCTACATTTTTACAATTTATCTTGCAGGTTTATTATTCTCTGCTTGGTGCAGATTGTATGCAATTACAACAAATATTGCTTTTATTTTCCTATTCATTTTTTATTGTCTTAGTTGAAGTAATTCTCTAATTTATTTATATATATTTTTACTCTTTATTTTTTATTTTTATTTTCATTATCCCATTAATATGTCATTTTAGCATTTCCTATCCTATATGTATTTTTATGAATTTTTTGAGTGTTTAATTTTACTATTTACTGTGGTCTTCTTATTAAATATTAGTATCTTTAGCGCCTGTCTATCTGTGCTTTCGATTTCCTAGCAACAAGGTACTGTATGGACTTGGCTGTTGCCAGAGACTCTCTCTTGTAGGATGGAGTTCAAATATCGTGCCAAATGTGACCACGTTTTGCACATCTGTCTCTTTAAATTTCTCTGCAGGTCGGCGCCGCTCCTAGGGGAGCCACGGCCACCTGCACTTGCAGCCGCACAGCGAGGGGGGACCAGGAGCGAACGCCTCAGCAACAGGCACCGGGGACTCCCCGCCCGCTACCCACGAGATTCCAGTGGTGAATAATAGCTGGTGTCCGGCACATTGTGACATTACCCCCCCCCCTCTAGGGGTGGGCACCGAACACCCCACAAATGGTTTGTTATGAAACTTTCGGTTGAACTTTTGAAGGAGAGTGTCGCAATGCCCGCCATGTAATGTAGAGAGTATTACATTGCCCGCCATATAATGCAGAGCGTTACAGTGCCCGCCATATAATGCAGTGTCGCAGTGCCTGCCATGTAATGTAGAGAGTGTTGCAGTGCCCGCCATGTAATGCAGAGTATCACAGTGTCCACCATGTAATGCAGACGGTTGCTGTGCTCACCATATAATGCAGAGTGTCACAGTGCCTGCCATATACTGCAGAGTGTTGCAATGCCCACCAGATAATGCAGAGTGTTGTGGTGTCTTCCATGTAAAGCAGAGTGTTGCAGTGCCCGCTATGTAATGAAGAGTGTCGACAGTGCCCAGCAGTGACCCACATTTAGCACAGATAATATGAATACACCACACAGTGACAAAGTATTAATATACCTACTCCCCACACACATCAATGCACCAACCCACCACCACAGACACATCACCCTTAGAAAAGATATAATGAAACACACACACATTTTATAAGACACACACATACTGTGACAGGGACAGCCTGCGTTCACATGAGGTTAATGTGGAGCAGCAAGTTTGTGGAGAAATGGAGCAATGAAACAGCATGGTAACGAGCTCCAGTCCAGATATTCCTTGACTCAGGGTCTGATTCAGAGCCGCTCGCTGCTGGCGAGCGCTCGCTCTGAATCAGGGCGGGGAGTTATTTATTTTTTTCTTCAGGCCGCTCGCTAAGCTGTGGGTGACCACCCACAGCTTTTGCGAGTGGCCTGGAGATGCTCGCGAATATCGAGACCATCGGGCTTGCGAGGAGACCCTGTGGTTGGGTCTCAGCTCTCGCAAGCCAGAGTGGACTTCCTGCTCTAATAGAGCAGGAAGTCCACTACTGACATCACTAGTGACATCACTAGTAATGTCAGTAGGGCCGCCCACAAATGCCAGGCGTTCCTTTGGGAACACCTGCGTTTGCTCAACCACCCCCCCTACCCGCCTACATCGCCCAATCTACATCGACAGCCGCTCTGTCTTGTAGTGAGCCCTGGAGCGACTGAACTTCAGCTGCTCGCTGAGGCTCGCGCATGCGAATGCCGGATGAGGCGCATGCAGCAAACATCGACCCGCTTGCAAGCGCTGTGCGCTTGTGAGTGGGTCTGAACCGGGCCCTCAGTTGTAAGCCACAAGGCTTTAGCAGCACCTGTTGTCTCCCTTTAAAGCTGTGTCAATGCAGGTCTACAGCGATCCTGATGGTGAAATAGTTGCCCCGGATATAGGCCCGAGGATGACTAGTGTTAGGGATCCTGGACCTGTGAGTCCTCTAAAAGAATTGTATTGCTGTTTGGAAGATTCTGTGTACAAGCCTGTAACATCTTGCCTGTTAACACTGCACTGTCCTGTATACCTGCCTGTGATGAGGAAATAAAGCTTCTGGTGGATTTTAACCGGTCTATGTGATTCTTAATTATACATTACATACCAGATACCACAATGTAGTTGACGACAGGTGTGGAATGATCGCGTTTTTCACGGGGAAACTGGAAAGGGGCGGAGCTAGTCATATTGGCTCTACCCCTGCATGCAAGCAGCGTAGGAGGGGGTGTGCCTGTCTGTGGCTGCAAGAAGCCTTGAGTACCCTGCTGGAGCTTGTCTCCTCCCCCGTGAATCCTTGGTGCTGCTGCTGCACACAGCCGGCAAGCAGCTGCACTGTGGTTGGCGGGCCAGTCCGACCTTGGCGCTGAGGATTTTTACTAACAGGTCAGGGCTGGGATAATGGAGAAGAGGTGCCCCCCTGCAGGGCTGGTGGCGACCGCCTCCATTGTCGCCGGCAGTTCCGCCTCTGATGTGATGTACGTACATATAACAAGCACATTACACACCCCACTTTGTGGGTGGAGAGAGAGAGCATGGCAGTGTGACTCCACCCAAGACAAGCATGGTGTGGTGCAGAGCCTGGTGCAGTTTGTACAGATCTGGGAGTGGTCTTTGCAGATGGACCATAATTGTTATAGATTATCTATTTGGGAATGCTAGGCGCTCTGTGATTGTGGACAATTTATGTAGCAAGTATAATACAAATAAAAGGAGCTTTGGCTTCTCTGTGCTTTTCATAATTTAACAAGAAGTGGTAACTTATTTTGCACTACTAGCTGATATGGGGAAAATGTATTATGGGGTTACCAGTCTTTGTCAATTTAACATGGCTGGTCCAGGTTTTCTCAGGATGTCGTTAGCTGTGCCCAGCAATGGGGACCAGTGAAGGCTGAGAGTATAACTATGTACATGCACAGACGTCTTATGCACATTTCACTTTATCCTTTCACCGAAAGTGTTACTGGCCGGGATGTACTAACATTGGCGCTACTTACTGCCAGTCACCGCATCCCTACTGATTGCATATGTACTAACATATGCGCTCAGTACTGCAAATAACAGCTCTTCCGATAAGAGCTGTCCTTTGCGACCCGCTCATCACCGTCCATCTGCACATGCACAGACAGATGCGGCGGCCGTGGGGCATGCTGGGAGGGATCCGATCGGATCCCTCATACCAGCACGATGTGGTAGAAGCCCATAGGCTTCTATAAGCTAATGCCAGCAAAAGCTGGCGTTACCCACCGCATCGGAGAGCCAGAGGCCAAGTGACGGTAAATACGGAAAATGTGGTAAAACCCCGAAAATTGGGTTTTTACCGCATTTTTCCTTTAGTACATCCCGGCCACTGTTTGATTGGTAAAATAGTTAATAGTAATGTAGAGAAACAACATCAGCAACACATGAATTTGTTTTCATTGATTGATTTCCCTGTCTATTAGCCTAGACTAGGGTGCAATAATACTGACACCCCCTTCCTTTCACCTCTGTTCCTCCCCTTCTCCTGTCCTAACTCCCCACATCCTGTTTCTATACTTTTGTCTAAAATCCTCTCCAAAGCTGCATACACACACAACGATTTTTTGAATGATTATCGTTAAACGATATAGTTTAACGATAATCGTTTGAAAAAATCATTCACTTTCTGAGTCATACGATGAACGATTATCGTTCATGCGCGTTTACGTTTGTAGTTCAGTCAGACTTGTCAACTCAATGATTTTCATTAAGGAAATATGCAAAAATCTTTGTAGATCAAAAAAATCGTTCTTACACTTTAAAAAATCTGACAGAAAATCGTTCATAAAATCGTTGATAACAAAATCGTTGTGTGTGTATGCACCTCTAATGCTATTTTCCTCCTGTCCAAACGCTTTCCCTCCAACTCTTCACCTAACTCATCCGTCCTGACTCCTCCCCTCCTGTCCTGACTCCAGAAACTGCTGCAGGAACTGTTATGCACCTTATGCTATTTTATTTGTCTACTTACGACCCACATAATTTCCACAATATCTCTATGGAGGTAGAGCATATCTGCCCTTATTGCTGTATTCATGTCCACAGAACTTATTTGCTCTTCAATCCACTGCAGGTCCTCCTAGGATCAGATAACATAATAATTGGTGCATACAGAGTGTAGCCAGAGGTGCAAGTATCTTTAGTGGCAAGCTGGGGCACAATTGCCATATGCTTCACCAGGAGTTTTCCTGGTGGGTCAATATCTCATGAGGCTGATAATTTTATGTACATAATTTTTTCCCTTTTGCATTCTGGCGTAGGCCGCCCGGCAGGGCCGGATTAAGGCCCTCATTCAGAGCCGCTCATAAGCGGTCGTACGCTCGTAGTCATCCGATGTTGTAAAACCACGCATGCGTCGGTGTAACAGTGCGCATGTGCGTACGGCTGATTGCGATAATTTATTCAGTCGCTCGTCGAATAGCGAACAGGAAGTGACATGTCAAATGTGATTGACAGAACTGTCCGTTTTGGGGTGGTGACGGGGGTGGAGATGGGAAAACGCAGGCGTGTCGAGGCGTTTTTTGGGCGTACATAAATTATCTGATGCGAATGGCCAATGTGAACGGAACAAGTGTTACGTCACTGTCTGATCCACTTTCCATTCAAACTGCTCGCTCAGCTTGTGGTCTGGTATAGTCTACCGCAATGACGATGGTCTCTTCGTTCTTCCCGAGGCTCATCGATGGTTTCCCGATTTATCAATTGAGGCCTCAAAAACAATCAGTTTTGAATTGCAAAAATGCTTGTAAGGTGTTTAGCCAATAGCCTTTTTTTAGTAGCAAAAAAGCGTACGCTGGTGAACTACTCAGCTGCTAATTTCTGGGTTAGACAATCAATTAGCTTACAATTTTTTTTTACATTTGCGTGTTTTTGCCAAATTTTTTTTTGTTTTTTAGGGCAACAATATTGTACGTAGGTTTGTTGTTTTTCTTCATTTTTTAGGGGCCAAGAAAACAATCGTCCTTTTGTTTTTTGCTAAGTGTTAATTAAAACTCATAAATTGTTTTTAACCCTTGTTTTTTTTTTCATAAAAAATGTTTAGATTTCCGTTGTATTGTTTGTAATGTTTGCGGGATTACCTTTTAACCAGTTTTTTAATAAATTAACAATAGAATTGCGCAGATTTTCAACATTATTTTATTTTTTATTTTGTCAAAAAATTTTGGGGAAATAAAAAAAAATTGGAAACGTAAAAACAAATAACAAATGATTTTACAAACACAAAAACAAAATAAGTGGCATTGGAAATCCACAAACAAACACAATTAATAAAAAAATCACAAGAAAGGAGAGGGAGGTTTTGGGCATTAAGGAATATGGGGCAAACACTGAGAAGGATTGTGGGAAAATTAGCCAGTGCTGTCATCGCCTTTTGGCCCATTTGGCCGGGGTAGGGAGGGAGCCTGAACGGGTCCGGGATGTCCTTCTGCTGGCCTGGCCAGAGGCAGATGTTGTGGCCTCTGCACTAGGCATAGGCACATTTGGAGGGATGGCTGTTGTTGTGCCAGAGGTGGAGGGTCCGGCAGGAAGGGAGGCCGGCTCCAACATGTGCTGGCGAAACGAGCTGCTCCAGGGCATTTGCTATTCGCATGTTGGCCCCAGTATTTTGAGCCAGGGCCTTAGCAATGGTCACGTTAGCCGCAGCACTTTGCTCCAGGGCGTCCGCCTCCCGTAGCAGATTGGCGTCCATCCTCAGCAGAATCTCGGTCTGCTGAGCCATTTTAATATTGAGATCAGTGAGGAGGCCCACTGCCTGCGAGGGGGAATGCCCTGGATTGTCTGCCACAGGGTCCCCAGCCGGATCTACTGCTTCCTCCTCTGCAGAAATTCTGCGGCCAAAGCTCCCCTCTGGAGCAGACTCATCCGCCTGTGTCTCTGTGAGAAAAAAGAGAAAAGAGTAACATTATAATCTAGATATTGTCCCAAACACATTTCTGAGTTGTTAACATTACAACATTTACCTGGGGCAACATGAGGAGCCGCAAAGTCTGGCATGTCGGTATCCATGTTCGACACGCCAAACACCTCCTCATCCTGCACACACCCCTGGGCCAGCTCCTCCAAATCTGTGAGCTACAGTGACACAGGGGTGGGACCCCACCTGTCCCCCCTGCATGCCTAGCCCTATCAGCCAGTTTTTGCTTAAGAAGATATTTGAAGTCGCTCCATCTGTGGGGTAAAAAGTTGGCATTATTCCGGCAGTATTTGGACCTGTAAACACTTTTTACTAAAATGTAGTTTTTACATACCGGCGTTTGACCTCCCGGGTTGAACGTTCAAAATCACCCACCCTATTGACACCACTGGCTATGTCATCCCACATTTTCCATTTCTGGCTTGCACCCATATTCCTTGCTGCCTGTGGCAGGTTGTCATTGCACATTTGCACCAAATCCTCCATCTCCTTTCTTGTGAATTGTGGCTGCCTTTTTTTTTTTGGTTTAGTTGGCCTACTAGGCCCAGCAGCCTCTTCCATGGCATCCTCAACACCTTTTTTGAAAATGGGATTCAAATTTATAATGTAAAATTTTCCCAAAATTATTGTTAAACAGTATCCTTTTGCCCAAATAAGAGAAATACTTACCTGGCGCCTCTTGGCCAGTGCTTTGCTGCTCTGTAGTCATTTTGGACTTTCAGGTCTCACTACAGCAGACCGATTTGGCTTTTCAGTGACGTTTTTATACATGCGTCAGCATTATTCGACCGCATCATTGACTGTGCGCTCCTATTGTCCGTCCTTAATTTGAGCGGGAAAATAAAGACTATGGCTAGGTGTGACTGGAGTCGATGTGGCATGTTGTTTGTTGGAGGTTTGGCATTGGAGTATTTTTGAGGTTTTGCGGTTTACTGAGTAGAAGGCAGAAATTTTCGGAGCTTTTTTTTTTTTTTTAGCTTCTTTATTTTCCGTTATTTTTCTGTGATTTTTTGAGTAAGTATTGTAAAAAACCACCGTAAAAAATAATAGTAAATAGTTTACAAATGTTTGTCATTTTTTTTTTTGGTTTAGTTATTTTGGCATTGCCCCAGTGAAGTTTTTGAACTTTGGGATATTTGTCTGTTTTTGGTAAGTGTTTTTGTTTTCATGATTTTACAAATTAGATGTGTTGTTCTTAGCATATGTTTCCCAAAGTAATGTTTATTTTCTGGGAACAATCATGTCTTACCACTAAATGTAGCGTACTATTTAGCGAACTAATGTATCTTGCTTTAACTGTAAAAGTAGCGTACTATTTAGCGAACTAATGTGTCTTGTTTTAACTGTAAAAGTAGCGTACTATTTAGCGAAGGAATGTGTCTTGTTTTAACTGTAAAAGTAGCGTACTTTTTAGCGAACCAATGTCTTGTTTTAACTGTAAAAGTAGAGTACTATTTAGCGAACGAATGTGTCTTGTTTTAACTGTAAAAGTAGCGTACTATTTAGCGAACGAATGTGTCTTGTTTTAACTGTAAAAGTAGCGTACTATTTAGCGAACTAATTTTTAAATAAATTTTCAGTGTAAAATCATGTCTTAACACTAAATGTAGCTTAGTATTTTATGAACTAATGTGTGCTCCCTTCTTTATTTTTTCACGAAAACAATTTGTTTACAATCATATTTTATTTAATGAATCTTAAACATATTTTCTACTTTTGAAATGTAGGGTGTTCTGCACATGACACGTCCCAGGACTGTAAGCATCTTTGGATTTCTTAGAAAAGATAAGTATATTTTTCTTTACACATTTGTCTAAAACAATAACTACCTGGCTTACCATTTCAGGTCGATGTTGGTCGTATTATCTTGGCCATGGTTCCAGAACCCGACCAACCTCAACTTCGTCCCAGGCGTAGGCCTCGTAGGCGGGCAAGGCTCCAGATATATAGAACACGTGTCACCCTTTTTGGAATGCCAGATGATGAGGTATTAAGGCGATACCGTCTGCCACCACAAATCATCGTAGACACTCTCTCATTAATAGAGAGTGATCTTGAACGGCAAATTGAAAATCCTACAGCAATACCACCACTTACTCAATTAATTTTGGTGTTACAATTCTGTGCCTCAGGATCCTTTCAAACCACTGTGGGAATACTTGCGGGAATATCCCAATCCTCCTTTTCAAGGATCCTGAGGGCAGTGATGGAGGCCCTTTTCAAACACCTCCATCATTTTATTAAAATGCCATTGGATATGGGTACCCTTAATGTGGCGAAGGCCAATTTTTACCAAATAGCTGGCTTCCCACACATCATAGGCGTTGTGGATGGCACTCACATACCACTTCAGCCTCCAGCAAGGCTGGAGGCTATTTTTAGGAACCGCAAGCACTTTCATTCACTGAATGTAATGGTGGTATGTGATGCCTCCCTCCAGATCCTGTCCCTGAATGCCAAATTCCCCGGCAGTGCACATGATTCCTTCGTCATCCGGCAATCAGGGATTTGGCACAAATTAAACAACCTCCAAGCTGGTGATGCGTGGCTTCTGGGTAAGTTGAAACCAATGCAAAGCTTGTTACACAATGGTTCTGATGTTTGTTTTTATATTTTCACAGGAGACAGTGGTTACCCTTGCACGCCCTGGCTGCTCACTCCTTATTTGGTTCCCACACCAGGGCCACAAAGTGAGTTTAATTCCACACTTACAGCCACCAGGCAGGTGGTGGAGTGCTGTATCGGCCTTTTAAAAGGCCGATTCAGATGCCTCCACCGCTCTGGTGGCGAGCTCATGTATTTGCCGGATATGGTTTCAAAAATTGTGGTCCTGTGTGGGATATTTCACAACATCGCCATAAGGAGTGGTGTTCCAATGCAGCCAGAGGATGCCTGGCCTGAGGATGGCCTCCCCGAGGTTGGTCGGAGGTCAGTATGTGGGGGAGCCATACGCGATGATGTGGTGGCCAGATTTTTTAGGTAATTATTTTTAAAAATGAAGTTAATTGACACAATGTAGACATGTTAGATTTTAATGGCCAATTTTAATTTGTGTTTTATATTTTTTTGTCTTTTATTCCATAAAAATGAACCTAAAAAACGATGCCTACTACCTGATCCAAAAAAATTGACTTCATGTGGCCACATTGGATATAACTTCTGGAACAATGATTTCTTCGCCTCATTTGTGGATTCATGTTGGTATGCTACTTCTTCAAACAGTTCCTGATTGTGTTTTTTGGGGGTTTTGGGTGTGTTTTTTAACTTGTGTGTGTGGTTTGGTTTTTGGAAATTATTGTGTGTATTCACTTGGTGTTATTTGTGTGTAATAAAATTTTATTAGATGTTCACCAACCATTTCCATCGTAAATTACAACCAAGTGTAACCTGTTTCTAAAAATGCAAAGTTGCTTAATGCCTAATACTGTAATTTATTATTTTGAAAAGTTTAGTACCCTGCTTTGTTGTTAAAAACAAACACCAAAGGTATTATGGTGAATCAGTATGTTTGCAATTGTAGGCCTAAGCAGGTAGCTTTAAATGTAACATTACCCACACCAAACAATCTTCACATTTTGAGGTTACTTCTCCAAACCTATTGGTATTGTTATGTGTTTAATGTGCAAGCTTACATACTTACTTGAGCTTTCGACAAACACATTTACATTTCTTTAAAAAACATGGACAAATAGTAGACTTATGTAAGGTTCACCAATCTAAAATTGACACACAAGGAATGAGACTTAAATAAACCAAAATATAATTTATTTTTTCCAACATTTTTGGAGGTGTAAAATAAAAAATTAGTGGTGCAGGCGCGCCAAAATGTGATCCAACGCCACAAGCAGCCCAACGACATGGCCCCTCATAATCTGCAATCCTGCATAAATGTCTTCATAACACCTCTGGTCCTCTGTGGGTCCAAAAAATGTGCAGATTACTAAAATGACACCTTAATTTATATGTTATCAAACAACTTAAAAATCAGACTATACTTAAAAAAAAAGAGAAAAAAAAAAAAAAGGAATGCCAAACGCAAAGATTGTATAAATAAAAAAAAAACAAAACATAAAAATACAACAAAAAATAGGGAGAGCTACGCAAAAATACTACATTTGTTGGTACCGTAAACAAGAAAGACACAAGTATGAGTGTTTGGACATGTGTCATATGTGTAAGGGGAAAACATCCTAGACATTGTTTGACAAAGATACATATCCAAAACATTAGAAAAACTTATCAAATTGGAAATGCACAGGCAAAAGGACAACATCAACCAAAATAATGCAAAAGCAACCATAGTTTAAAAGGGAAACATACCGGACATATTGATGACTGGGCCTGGAGCCCCGACATCGTCCTTCTCAGAGGTGGGCCAGTGCTGGTCGGATGGAGAAGGGGTTATTTGGCTGGAAGTGGAGGGTGAGGAAAAGAGAGGGGTGGGTGGAGGGTTATGAAAAGAGAGGGGGGGTGGAGGGTGAAGTTGGAGGGATGGGAATGTGATGAGAGGGAGGGGCATCACGGTCTGGCAGGTCTGGGGTGGTGGGGGAATTTGGGGAGAGGTTTGGGTGGGAGTGGGGGATAGGGGACGAGCCCGACGTCGTAGTTTGCGCTCAGCCCCTAAATGAAGGATAAAAATTTATATTATTAATTTTTTGATTTTTAAATTTACTCACCCAAAAAAAAAAAAAAACGCGATACGGAAAACATGCACACGCAGGTATGTCCTAAATAAAGAAACAGGGCTAGACGGAAAACATGCACACGCAGGTATGTCCTAAATAAAGAAACAGGCCTAGACGGAAAACATGCACACGTAGGTATGTCCTAAATAAAGAAACAGGCCTAGACGGAAAACATGCACACGCAGGTATGCTTACATTTAAAATGTTAAAAAAATACACTTACTTTCCTGATTTTGCTGACGCAAAACGGCCAAAAGGTGTGGAGATCTGCGGTGGAGATCTGACCATCGCCTTTCGAGCTGGCCGATATTGCAGCGGTAGCCCAATGTACGCAGCCGGCGCCGCACCTCCGCATAGGCTTGCCGCTTGCGGCGGTTAGTGATGGGGGCCGGATGATCAGTTATTCTCCGGTGCATCACATCTGTGAGGACCAGGAGTTCGCGACGACAAAATGCTGCGGCTCTCATGATGGCAATGATTTTTTCCACACAAAACAGTTTTAATAAAGGTAAAAATTTGATTGGCTAATGTACTTTGTAAATTAACAGAAAGCATTCTATTGGTTATTGTATGAGTCATGTGACCTACACCCTCACAAATATAATGTGAGTTATGATAGGCTTGATGCAGTGACATGCGTAAGCTAATTTAAATATTATTAATAAAGATGAAAAATCGGCATATAACAAACGCAAAACAATAGTAGCATTCAAACAAACTTGAAAATTTGAAAAACCATCCCCTTGGTACAAACATACGTATTCTGCGGAAGGAATGACACACACGAACAATAATAAAGTTTATTGACATTGAAAAAAAAAAACGGATTGCAAAGATGTGAATACCAATTAAGCTAATGAATATACTGATTGCTATCAATCGATTAAAGTATGTTTGCGGAATGAAATAGCAGGCAATCGAAAACTGACCGGGCCACTTCCGGAATTGACTTGTGTGAGCGTTCCCTGCAACCAAAGAGGAGACGGACGGTCGCTATTTTGAACGTTCGCTAGCTAGAGGAGGGGTTGGGAGACTATGGGGCGGAAAATAAGCTACGAGCGAACATAAGAGCGAGCGCTTGAATTTAAATATTTCCGCTCGTACGTCGGACGAGCGAACGGCCACTTGCGTCCGGCTCTGAATCAGGCCCTAAGGTCTGTGGGGGCCCCTATATACCACCGTCCCCTGTAGTAATGCCCCTTATGCAGTGCCCACAGTAGTGGTCCCCCTATGCAGTGATCCCAGTAGTGCCCCTTATATAGTGATCCCAGACCCTGTAGTGGTCCCCCCTATGCAGTGCCCCTTATATAATACCCCAGTAGTGGTCCTCCTATACAGTGCCCCCATTAGTGCACATTATATAGTGCCCCCAGACCCAGTAGTGTCCCCCCCTATGCAGTGCCCCTTATATAATGCCCCAGTAGTGGTCCCCCTATACAGTGCCCCCAGTAGTGCCCCAGACCCAATAGTGGTCCCCCCTATGCAGTGCACCTTATATAACTCCCCAGTAGTGGTCCCCCTATACAGTGCCCTCATTAGTGCCCCTTATATAGTGCCCCCAGACCCAGTAGTGGTCCGCCCCATGCAGTGCCCTTATAGTGCCCCCAGTAGTCCCCCCCTATACATTGCCCACAGTAGTAGCCCACCCCTATTCAGTGCCACCAGTAGTTGTCCTATGCATTGCCCCCGGTGCCCCATGAAGCGGCCCCCCCTATGCAGTGCCTCTTACACACACACACAAAAGAAATACAACTTACCTGAATCCCCGCTCCTGACGCGACCGCCGCTGTCCGCTCCGGCTCTTCTCCTGCAGTATGGGAGAGACGTCAGCATCATGATGTCTCTCCCATCATCACCCAGGGGGAGCCGGAAGACGGAGCTCATAAGTGAGCTCCAGCCGGCTCCCTCCGTTGAAGCAGCAGCCAATGAGAGTCTGTGACTCTCATTGGCTGCTGTAACATACACACAGCTGCCGCCGGCGGCTGTGTGTTTGTCACTGTGTAGTGTGGCCAAGCTCACTGCGCGGTCTACACTACACTAGCGGTGGGTGAAGCCACCGGCTGCACCGCTGCTAGTGGGGGCCCCTCTGTGTGTGGGGGCCCAGGGACGACTGACCCTGTCGCCCCCCCTTAATCCAGCCCTGCTGCCCGGGCACATCAGGACTGGTCCTGGTAGAAATATGCTTCCTGTTTGCTGGCCACTCCCTCTAGAGCAAGCCACCTTACTGCTACAGCTGCACAAATCAGGTCAGGGCTGTTCCATCCCTCACCCTACTCCTCCCTCTTCCTCCACAACAGTTCGGAACGGCCTGCACCTTCTTCCTGTACCAGGCAGCAGTGAGCTAGCTACCAAGAGTCCCAGCTTGCATATATTCTATCCTGGCTTCCTCCCCTGCTGGTCTCCACACAGGCTGTGCCATGTTTTGTCATCCAGAAGTGAGCAGGTGGGTGGTCGTGTGTATAGCTAGAATGCTACTTGTACCTCCAGCTGTGGTGGGATCACAACTAGTGGTCACTGGGATGCTCAATGTACTATATTGTGGTCACTGGATCGCTCATGTAATGTATGGTAGTCATTGGGATGCTTTCTGTAATGTATGGCAGTCACTGGGATGCTGTCTTTACTATATGGAAGTCATTTGCATGATGTTTGTACTTCTTGGCAGTCAATGGGATGCTGTCTGTATTGTATAGCAGTCACTGGGATGCTGTCTGTAGTATATGGTAATCACTGAGATGCTCATAGTCTTTTGTGGCAGTCACATGATTATTATCTGTATTGTAATGTGGCTAGGACTATTAGCTTGGTAATCCCTCCTACATTTCTGTTGGGGCCGTATACATATTATTTGCTCCCATCTACGTGAGGCCACTTTCAGATACTTTCACAGAACCAGGTTAGTTCCCCATTCCACCCACCCCTGGTGATAAGTAATGTGGGAGACTAACAAGGATTATGGAGGAAATGGATCACACCTTCTATAGAGTGGATAAGACGACAGGTGGAGATATTACCTATAGCAACTAATTAGCTTCTAGTCAGCATTTATATATATTCTATAAAATGATAGGTAGGTGGTGATTGGTTGCTATGAGGGCATCCCTCAGCCGGTAGAAGATAGTGAAACATAGTTGATCAAACACTGAACAATACCTATTGCATGGGTATAGAGATAACAATGAGAGAATCCGCAACTCCATATATCACCCAATGTTCAAATACATTAATTACATCTGTACTAAATGATTACTATTTTGGATTACTCATTGCATGTATACATATATGTGTGTGGAGCTGGGATAAGAGGTATGGGGTGTAAGGGTATATATTGTTTCTGGTTCCAGGTTATGTTACCCCACCATGTGGATTAGCCCACACCTAACAAACTGACACCTTTTACCAATAACTGCTCCTATGATGGATAGTAAATAATATAGTTAGTCTACAATGCTGTAATTCTTTACCTTGCACACTCTGGGCCTGATTCAGAGACGGACGCTCTGAAAGAGCGCTCGCTCTGAATCAGGGCGTGTTTTTTTTGTGCGGCCTCCTGGCCGCTCGCATAGCTGTGGGTGACCACCCACAGCTATTGCGAGCGGCCAGAATGATTATCACGATGGTCAAGACCATCGGGGCTTGCGACTAGACCCTTGTGGTAGCCCCAGAGAGCTTCTGGCTCTAATAGAGCCGGAAGCTCTCCCACTGACATCACTGGTGAGGTCCGTGGGGCTGCCCACAAACGGCAGGCATTCGCATGGGAACGCTTCCGTTTGTGAAGCCACCCCCCCGTCACGCCTACAAAACCGGGCAGCCGCCCCTTTTGTAGTGAGCCATGGAGCGAAAGAATTTCTCTCGCTCCGGGGCTTGCGCATGCACAGTGCAGCCGCTGCACGTGCGCACAGCACGCCATCGACCCGTTCGCGAGCGCTCAAGTGCTTACGAGCGGGTCTGAATCAGGCCCTCTGTTCGCCTCAGCTTTCAGTTTTTTCTTCATCTTCTTTACAGAAATGCTGTCTTTATGGCCTGATTTCTTCCCCTGAATGTCTGGAATTGGGGGTAGTTTAGTAGGCATTTCCATCTTTGGGACATGATGGTGGGAAGTTCTCCCCCGGTCCTTCTGCCTCCTCTCTGAATTTACCACCTGCGCTGGTGGCTGTAACAAACTCCCGTCTCACTTTCTGTGCTCCACTTTTACATGGCCGATGTTGAGATGGTTTAGTATGCCATGTAAAAGGCTATGAAGAGCACTGACATTCACAGACTGAATGTCTGGGACACTGATGGCTAAATTAACCAAGTCAGTAAGGCTAATCATAGTAGTCAACTTACACCTCCATGAGGTATAACGAGGTGTAAGTAGTCATCATACACCTCGCTATATATTTGGCGGCTACTTGCTTTGAACACTGGGCCTGATTCAGACCCGGTCGCAAGCACTGAGCACTCGCAACCAGGTCGATGGTGGCCCAGAGCGCATGACGGAGCCGGCTCCGTCATGCGCATGGGCGAGACCTGGGAAGCGACAGGCAATCCGTCGCTCCGGGTCTCGCACCAAAGGGGGCGTGCTGTCGATGTTGAGTGACAGCACGCCCCCTTTGGTGGGCGGGCCAGGGGGGGTGGCTGCCCAGACGGAGGCGTTCCCATGAGAATGCCTACCATCTGGGGGCGGCCCCACTGACATTACAAGTGATGTCAGTGGGAGAGCTTTCGGCTCTGTTAGAGTCAAAAGCTCTCGGAGGCTTGCTACCATGAGACCCTACCACAAGGGTCTCGTCGCAAGCCCGATGGTCGCGATGGTCTTGACCATCGCGACCATCATCCTGGCTGCTCGCATTAGGAGGAGGCCGCACAAAAAAAAAACGCCCTGATTCAGAGCGAGCGCTCTTTCAGAGCATCCGACTCTGAATCAGGGTCACTGTTTTATAAGTAAAACCTCAATAAACAACTAGCTATAAGCAGCTCAAACGCAGACTGGCCCACAAGCTGCCTGAGGGCTCCTACACCAACTGGCTGTGACATCACAATCAGTGGTAGTGTGACAGTGTCAGGTGCTGGACAGCAACCTGGTGCAAGAGACATTTCCTAAAAATTGTCTCTCATTTCCTAAAGGAAGAATATATTAGTTTTCTACTTTTACACATTTATGTTGTTACATAGAATCCGTGAAAGTTAATATTCATATGTGCACTATTTGGAGGCTGTCATCTCCATCTTAGTTTTCTTATTGGCAACTACAGTAAAAATGCAGCTATGTACTTGTGCTAACTAGTGTTATACAGCTGCAGTAATGTCACCTAGAGCAGCTTAGGTTGAATAGCAGACGACCTGTAGACTTGGAGCAACATTTTCTAATACTGGTGAAACAGGAAGTGAATGACATGCAGTTTATCACGTGTGTGATACATCGCTGATGGCCAAATCATGTACTCACCTACTGAATCTATGACATATTGCCCTTATTATATATCTCTCTGTATTCCCTCTTGGAGGGACAGACCATCCTTTTCAAAATGTACCTTTACTGCCTCACATTACCACAAAACATATTGAGGTTGACTTGTGAAAAAAGAAACATCCCAGAGAAATATAAAAATTTGATTTATTAAGCAAGTCATAGAACACACTTGCCTGTCATTGTGCAGTATGCAGTACTTGGTTCTGCCACAACAAGGACAAGAGACCTCCTCACAGTATTTAGGATACACTTGTGAAGATGGTTGCAGTACATTATATTGACATAGTTGTAATGTCAACATTAACCATGTTGACAATGGCTTCTTTGTTTAGAGCTGGGTACATACTGGAGCGATATTGGGCCGATATGTGAATCCAATTCGACTGGAAGCGACATATTGGCAGAATATTTCATTTTGTACGGCCAATCTGCGCGCCACCCCGTTTGTTAGCGATATCTTCTGGTCAGCCGTGCTGCAGGCCAACCGGACGATATTGCATGTGGCACGTGCAAGGTAATGAAGTACGGAATGAGGTATTATTCCAGCCTTCATTACATCTTTTGGATGTGCACCGCCGATACAATATGTAGGCCCGTCGGCCGCCATATCATCCGGGTACACATCGCCCCAGTGTTTACCCAGCTTAATTCTCCTCCTAATGCTCACAGAAAGCCTAACATTAGCTCTAGGCACTGATTCTGAGTTGCACACAAATGTGGCTGCATCTTTATGTTAATACTGTGGTTGTATTTGCGAATACTGAGACACCCACTTGAAGCAACTTGCAGCAATGCAAATGTTTAGACACACCATCACTTCATTATTGGACGCACCATCAGTTCACCATTGGACGCACCACTGAAACTTGCACTAGCCCTACGGCAGGTGCAGTTTCTCCGTCCAAGTATGACCTCCTGTGTAAGCGGTTGTGCGTCTTTGGAAGGGTATCGTTATGATATACCAGTGGATGAGATGCCGGCAGTTCAAATACAGAAGCCAGAATACTGAACATGAAGAATCCTGACAGGGGCTGGTAAGTACCCTAGGCCTCTACCCCCCATAACCCTGCCTTGGAGGTGCCTAACCCTAACCTCCCCCCAGTTGTGCTCAACCCTAACCCCCCTGGAAGGTCCCTAAACCTAACCATCCACCCCTCATTCCCGGGCTGTCATACTTAGCTGCATACTTACCTTTGGGATTCCGACATCGGTATCCTGATTTCTTCGGGTTGGCAGCGTCGGAATTTTGACAGCCGACGGGATTCCGGCATCAATATATTGTCAGACTGTATGTCCGATTCTGTTCTGCTTCTCTGAGTGCTGGGGACTACATGCGCAGACTTAAAATATAGGCCAACTGCATACAGCATTTGCGACTCAGAACCAGGACCCTAATTCGGTGACTTCACAACACTTATTTTCTCATCATTCAGATTCTTACTGCGCACAAATTATAAGGATAGGTTTGCAGTGGGTCCATTTAGCTACCTAATATGGCAGCTAAAACTAAGTATGATGTTGGGGATAATTCAGATCACATGGGAGTCCTGTTTTTATTCCAAACATCTGGGAGTCCCTATCTTTTCTCTCAAACTACCCTGGGCTAGTCCTATCCCTTGCTCCCCCTGTCCCAGTTTATTTCTACTCAGAATTATTATTTTTATGATATTCAGGCCAGTGCTCGAAGTGGGAATTTAGAGGTGGGGGTATGGAGATTGAATTCCCCCCCCCCTTCAGCCCCATCTTCCATATCACCCCATTGCACTTCTCACCTCCCGGGCACGTCTCCCTGCCTGCTCCCCTCTCACACCCTGCCCTTCTCACTAATTAATTCCCTTTCTCCCCCTACAATACTAACTGCCTGCTTCCCTCTGTCTGCCCCTCTCTCACACCATTCCCTCTAATTCCCACTGACCTGTGCTGCTGGAATGGAGCCGCCGGGGCCCGGGAGCATCGTGTCTTCTTGGTTTCAGTTAATCCTGCGCCGCTATTAGCCAATGAGACACTGCAGTTGGCAGCGTCTCACTGGCTGGTGGCCCGCAAGCCCCTGTTGGCCTCTTATATCAAGATATTGCCCATTATAATATAAAGAAGCTCAAAAGGAAAATGGCGGTGCACTGACAGAGCAGTTATATTTATGTATAATATACCAAGGCCTTAACAACCCTACCTAGGTTGGCTGTGGACTACACTAATTACTTAGAACAGACCTGCAGATGGAAGAGGTCTCTAGTCCAAGTAAATTGATCCTCCAATGCAGGCATGGTAACAAAAGGCAGCCTGGGAGCAGTGAGAGAGGAGCACATCCGGGCTCCTGATCCGGAGGAGGCCGCAACAGCCTGGAGAGAGGGCCGTAGAGGATTTCTCACCTCGTGCAGACACCGGGAGCCAGGGGTGGTATTGCCGCTCAACCGGAAGGACCATCGTTAGGGGGACACAGGAGCGCTGACCTGTAAGGCCGCGTCCAGTCTGTCGTCCCAGAGATTCAGCACAGGAGGTAGGCCGTGGTCTGCACTGCTGCAGTAGGGCTGTGTAGGGCACCAGGAACGGGCCACAAAGTAGGTGGGTGACCGCGGGAGCAGACTGGGCACGGTCTGGGTGAAATTAGCCTGGGGGGGCCTCGTATATCCTAAGAGGAAGCCAGGAGCCCTAAACACCTGCGTCCACTCAATATGGCTTCCAAGCCACGCCTCAGTGAACCAATACTTTTTATAGTTTGTGTCTGTAATACACATGGATGGACTGGCGGCCAGAGCGTGCTTACTTAGTGTAGCCGGGACCCAATGCTCTGTCCCGGCTACATGCCACCGCCGCCGATCGAGATGTGTCCCCTGCGGGGCACATCTCTAGACATTGCGGCCAGAGCGAGCTGCTTACGTGTAGCCGGGACCCAATGCTCTGTCCCGGCTACATACAGCTAATAGAGCTCCGCTGTTAGGCAATGAGAAGCTGCCGCATGGCAGCTTCTCATTGGCTAGTGGCCCGCGAGCCCCGCGATTGGCTGGCGGCCAGAGCTTGCTGTTACTTAGTGCAGCCAGGACACAATGCTCTGTCCCAGCTACATGCCACCGCTGCCGATCGAGATGTGTCCCATGCGGGACACATCTCTACACATTGCCGTCGCTGTTTCAGCACTGGGATCCTATACTGGATCCCAGCGCTGGTACAGTTTCTCTTCTGTGGCTAAGATAAAGTGGGGACGGGAAGTGGCGGTATATCATACCGCCGCATACCGCCCCACTTCGACCACTGATTCAGGCAAAGTAGCAGAATGTACTGTATGTTTTATGGGTTTTAATGAATCAAGCAAGCTCCACCATGATGACGTTCCGGATGTCTGTTTAATAGAACTGGAACCTTAATTACACAATCCACATTGCTATTTGTCATTTCAGTGCTTTGTGACAAGTGGGAGACGAGATTACTAGAGGGCCACATGTGAGGCTGAGGGATGTTTAAAAAGTTTTAAGAATAAACAGTAGCACTTTGCTACCTACAGCTCTTTCCATACGTTTAATTTAAACAGGATATCATTGTAGACATTCCCTGTAGTAAAATAAAATACAACACCAATGTGTATAGTAACACTAGTTTTTAGCATCAGACCCATTCACTAGAAATGTCTGTATTTGCCTTGTTATATTTGGTAGATGCACAATGTGATTGTTGTTGCTCTCAGTTGCCCACAGCTTCAGTATAGTGAAAATACAGATCATTGGGGCAGATGTATGAAGCTCTGGGAAGTGATAAAGTGCAAAGTGATAAACGACCAACCAATCAACTCCCAACTATCATATTTTAAACACAGTCTGTAACATGACAGTTGGGAGATGATTGGCTGGTCGTTTTTCATCTGCACTTTATCACTTTCCAGAGCTTCATACATCTGCCCCATTGCTTCCTATAGCGGAACAATGGGGGTGATTCAGCATCGTACAGAATTTCAAAAGCTGCACACAAGCAGCTTACGATTCCATCCTTGCAAATATGCAAATGCAGCAGGAGGTGTATGACACCCCCTGCTGCATGTGCGATCCCAGCAGTGCGACAAAGGTCGCAGGCTCTGGTGGACGGCGCCGGGCCTCCGGTCAGCTGAGTAAGCCTCAGCTTACTCAGGCTGGCTGGCTTGCAAGGCCAGGAAACTGTGTCCGTCGATGCAGTCCCTGTCCTCGTCACTCCCGGAAACCTGGGCGGACACGTCCCCGTTTCCAGGAATGCTGGCTGACGACGCCCCTTAAATGTCTCTGCCTGTCAATCAGGCAGAGGCATCGAAGGGGCTGTGTGCGTTTACACAGGACCCATTCAACACACTTGCAGAATAGGTCCTGCACACATGCAAATTCCCGATAAATGCAATGCTGTCAGTCCCAATATACCATACACTTAAACTCTGAGAAAACGCGCAGCTCATGGTCCATCACACAATTTGGAAATGGTCAGTGTGTACCAACAATCCCATTCACTATAGGGATCGGTGATCTCTATCTTCACAGCCTGCATGCAGCAGCGACCACCAGCACCCATATGTACCTGGCCTCTAGTGCCAGACCTGTATTAGTGCAAAACTTCCGATATTGAATCGTGTCACATTTTTTCCATTAGATGGGGTGAGATGGGGGTGATACCAGCCAGCTTACCTCGCCACCGTAAATCCTTTACCAAGTAGAAACAGCTTTAGTAAAAAAAATAGGAAGCAGGCAGAGAACAGCAGCTTCACTGTAACAGAGACACAGAGATGAGGATACTCACAGTGACCTCACAGCACATACACTGTAGGTATTAGAAATGGCTACTGAGTGAGTGTCTCAACACAATGACTCGAATCATTCAGATGTTCGAATGATTCGAGTCACTCAATGTTTGGTGTTGAGACACCCACCTCTCTAACCTCTGTCAGTGGGATCCGCTATCGCCGGGGTGTGTGCACTGACTCTCCCGAGTCAATGCAGAACGCAGAAGTATGATCAGCAGTGCGAGGCCGGAGCTATCAGCGACTCACTCTGCTGCTGCTGGGGCTCGGGCTGTGTGCACTGAATCGGGAGAGTCAGTGCAGAAGCATGATCTGCAGTGCTAGGCTGCAGGGGACCAAGCTGTCAGCGATTCACTCAGTCGCCAGCACCCCTGCTTGCTTCAGCTCTGCAGAAACTAAAAGAGCAGTGTCCTGAGACACCATGTGGCTCAAATCAGTACAATGAATCACTCTGCCCATCCCTAATAGGTATATGTAGCATTGTGCATCGGAAAGCTGCATTCTATGGCTGGCAACCATCGAATACCCAGGAAAAAGTACTTCCATAGAATCAGAAACATTGATGGTTGCTAACCATAGGATTCTGATGTCCATCCCTACCCTGAATTTGAAATACTTTTTCAAAAGTAGGCAAGTATGTATTTACTGACACATTTTAAAATATCAACAGGGGTACTAATTATTTCATTTGAGATATTGAGGAAATCTTTAAAACAATCATGCAGCTCCCCCCTCTCCCTCCCTCGTTTGATTATGTACAGCCATGGCCAAAAGTTTTCAAAATGACACAAGTATTGGTTTTCACAAAGTTTGCTGCTTCGGTGTTCTTAGACCTTTTTGTCAGATGTTACTATGGTATACTGAAGTAAAATTACAAGCATTTCATAAGTGTCAAAAGCTTTTATTGACAATTACATTAAGGTTATGCAAAGAGTCAATATTTGCAGTGTTGTCCACCCGCCTCTTGAGGATTGACCACAAGTTCTCAATGGGATTAAGGTCTGGAGAGTTTCCTGGCCATGGACCCAAAATGTTGATGTTTTGTTCCCCGAGCCACTTAGTTATCACTTTTGCCTTATGGCAAGGTGCTCCATCATGCTGGAAAAGGCATTGCCCTATCCCTGCTGTGGGGATAGGGCAGCGCCAGTCTGTAGCTGTCGATAACGACAACTACAGCGCGCCGAACGGTCAGGCGATCTGACCGTTCGTACATGGCCCAGGCTATCGGCGCTGCTATCTTGTAGATAGCAGCGCCGATAATGACAGGGGTGCATAGCACCTCTGTCATTTACCGCCCAGATCATCCGATCATACATCAGGAAGAAGTGATATAAGCGCACATAACATGCGCTTATACCGCTTTTGGGCGTCTTACATCTCACCCATTGACTCGTTGCATAAACTTAATGTAATAGTCCATTAAAGCCTTTGACACTTATGAAATGCTTGTAATATTACTTCAGTATACCATAGTAACATCTGACAAAAAGGTCTGAAAACACTGAAGCAACAAACTTTGTGAAAACCAATACTTGTGTCATTCTCAAAACGTTTGGCCATGTCTGTAGGTAGTAACACACACAGAGCGGCATTACAGGACACCTGGCATTGCATGGCATCCCTCCCCTCCCCTCTACACGGCCGGTGCTGCACCTACACAGGCCACCAGGGCGCCGGCACGTAGCATCACGCCCGGCCGGCACTACTCTCCTCCTCCCTGTAGGCCTGCAGTGCCCTCCACCGCCCCTCGGAAATCGGGATCCCTCTGCATGCATGCAGTCACGCCCTCGGCCTCGCTCCCTCAGTCCGTCTCCTTCCTCCGCCCAGTCCGGGTTACGTGGCAGCGCTGCCGTCACCACCACCACAGCGGCGGACATATTACATGCCGGTGTGGGCGATAGCCTCAACGGAACAAGTCGCTGCGATTTCTAGCTGCTGCCTGTCGCAGCCTCGTCTCCCCGGGGTCCGAGTTGCTGTCCAACTCTGCGCTGCCGGTGTCACGGTGAGTGTGGGCGTAATGGAGGGCAGCGAGCTCTCCTAGCACAGTGATGAGTATTGCACCCTATAGGGCAGGTACCGGTCATCATGACTGTGTGTGTGTACAGCACTGCTCAGTAGTAATAATAATAATGTCACCCCCGACTCTGCTGGGAACTTTATGCCCTTTTACTATGAATCAGCTGTCCTGTATATTCTCGTTGTATGGAGGGCGACTGACGTGGCAGCTCGCTTCCAGTTCTCAGGGGCTTCTATGGCTGCAGTGTATCCTGGGAGATGTAGTCCTACACTACTGACATAATGCTGGTGGTAATGCTGGGAGGTTGTAGTCTGCAGTCTACACACCAATCCTGTCGCTCTCTGAGTACTCCTATGTTGTTGGTAGCATAAACTTTATAATATTAGCCAGTTTTTAATTAGTATAATCACAGAATAAACTTTTGTAGTATACAGGTGGCTCTACATACACCTGTCCTCAAATCGTGCCAAATAGCACCGGTTGGTTTTGCGATTTGGGTAAAAAGGCAAAAGAGAGGTCTGATACAAGTGATTTACACCTCATATTGTTATGCTTCATCTATGACTTTATGCCAGTTCCTTTGCAACGAAAGTACTAATGTAATGTGACTAGGACGCTATAAGCGACTTTGTATGCAGTTGCAGTGCGAATAAGATGTGGAATTGTTACCCATGGTGGAGCATCTAAGTCGCTCCATATGGCGCAAAAACGCTAGGTTAGTGAGGACATCCATACATTTATTTTAGGTAAAGAATCGGTTTTGCAAAGTTCTCATTAGTGATCAAAACACCACACCTCGTCAATGTCAAGTAATCTATGCCATATTTTTCTATTAAAGACCGTTTGTGGCACTTCAGTCACTCAGCTGAGTAGTAAGGAAGCATTGCCTGCAAGCTCTAATAAGGAGTTAGAGAAAAATAACGTGAATATATTAACTTTCTTGTAAAACCCATTCATTTTTAATAGTAAAGGAGCGATTGACTGTTTACATTAAAGTACATTTCTTTATTGTAAACCACATTTCGGTTGCAGGTTCAAAATAATTCCTTAACTGATATTAAAAAAAAAAAAAAAAAAAAAAATCCTATTGAACTTTGCAGCTTCATATAGAAGAAATATATGTATAATTGTGACCATACTGAATAGTTTTCTCTTCCAGTGCCCTCTGGCAGAAAATGATGGAAGAGAGTGGCATTGAGACAACTCCTCCTAGCACCCCTCCTCCCAACACCTTGGGGACATCAAATGCAGCTGCTACATCTATTGCCATGCCAATTCCACCAGGTAAATGTTTATTCTCCAGATTGTTGCAAAATGTGTTCCACAATGAGCAGGCACTATGTACTGTGCAGGTCATTTAATTCACTTTAATCAGTGGTTCTCAAACTCCTCAGTTCACATTTTCCAGGTCACCCAGCAGGTACTTAGGTGTTTTTATTACTCACTGACACATTTTAAAAGATCCACAGGTGGAGCTAAGTATTTCACTTGTGAATCTGTGAGGAGACCTGGAAAACATGCACTGTTTGGGGTCCAGAGGACCGAGTTTGAGAACCTACGACTTAAATCATTAGCGGAAGCATGTGTATATTTCTCAAAAAGTATACATGCTCACAGGAAATAATTGTCCTAAGATACCCACTGCATTAGTTCAGTGCACAAATACTACAGATAAGCTGGCCACACTAGACCAACTTTCATCCAACCAGCCAACTAGTTTGTTGGAATGAAAATCTGGTAAGGTATGGGAGTAACTGATGATCAGCAATTTGCTCCTAAATGCCAGAAAACAGATGAAAATAGTCATCAGACAAGTTTGTTAAATGTTTGATCTAAACAATTTGTTCAAACAGTTTTTGTCCATTTTCCGGCATTTGGGAGCAAATTGCTGATTGTCATTTGCTTTCATATCTTACCAGATTTTCATTCCAACCAATCAACTAGTTGGATGTAAGTTGGTCTAGTGTGTGGCCAGCTTAAGGTTAGAATTGGTCATAAGTCCATTTTCCGGATGTAAATACACGCATTTCCATTTTATGTGTACATACCAAAAATGTTCTTTTGAATTGAGATTTGGACATATCTTAGATGTGCAGTCCATTACTTTTAGAGAAGTGGAATGAGGGTGGGCAAGCTCCTGGAGATGCAGCTAAACTAGTAGCAGGTGTGCCTCTAAGTAGGTGCATCTTTTAGGGTACCAGGCCAGTTGTACAATGAAGTGATGGTTATAACACCAATTGCACTATGTAGCCTCTTCTGATAGGCTGTTTGCATATTGACCCATCTAGCTGACAGTACCTAATTCATTAGCATTACAGCAATATTATGTCTATTCGGATAACTTTTTTATCATTTCCGTTTGGCATACCTCAATAAAGATGTTTCCCAATGGGCTTATAAAGTGATAATGTATGGTTTTGCATGTCATAATGTTTATATGAAAAACGTGAGTCAAGCTGGGTGTACACACATAAACAATTTCAGAAATGATGTGACAGTCTTTACAGTTTCATTCACAATGATACGTTTTTGAGTGTGTGATTGCTAATGAAACGCTTACTGTAAGATGGTTGTGCAGAATGGTCACAGATCGGATGATTGTCCAATATATTGTGTAGTGTGTACCCAGCTTCATATTTATTACTAGCGCTGTTCAGACCCTATTCTGTTTTGCGTAGATTATACGTTATTACATTATTATGTAAAAATTGGGTAATGTGATTTTTGCACTTATTCTAACACTCATTGGGCTGCAGTATATGCATTTGTACAAGTGACTTAGAAAGACCACTGTGTTTTCAGTTAGATGTCATTTTCTAAACCTATTTTTTGTGACAGAATTTTCAACTTGTGTTTGTTCCTTTTATATTGACACTATTTACTATTGTAGTTAGCCTCAATACTAGGGGCTTGATGCATAGTTGGAAGCAAATGGTGTGTTTGGTGCTCAAAAGAAGCGTGCACGGATAAGTGTATAAATTTGCCCGTATGTAGAGTAGTACGCATCTCAAGATCTACTTGCACTTGTGTTTACAACTAGTCATTATGATCAGTGAGATCTTGCACCTACCCTATACTAGGTGTAAATGATTTGCCTCCAAACAGGTGTATTTTCACTTATATTCAGTTTTACATGGTTAGCATTACTGCCTCGCATCTGTGGTCTTGTGTTATCGCCACTAAGAACCTATTGATGTGGAGTTTGTATGTTCTCCTGTGATTGTGTGGGTTAACACTGGTCAACTTGCAGTGACATAGGTTGCAGCTATTGTCTAATGCAGAAAAGCAAAATACAGTAATGCTGCCCCTATGGTATTGATCGTACAGATGACATGCAGATAGGTTGGCATGCTATTTAGGGCGTGAGTTGGATGCAGTGTCAATGTCAGACACAAGCAGCCAATGCTTTCAGTCTGCGCCTGCGTCGCAGTGCACATGTGTCCATGCTAAACGCTCTAAGACGCAGAATGATATGGAACACGAGAGCTGGGGATTTCAGTAGGCGTTTTGGGAGGTAACATGGAGTGGCTAGCCAGATGTAGTTGCACTGACACAGCTGGCCTTGTTCAGACGGAGATTCTTCGCCTCCATGGGGCTGGTGCAATCTTTTATGGTGCGACCGGTGACCAGTGCGTCTTAATACGCACAGTGACGGATTATCGTTGCAGTATTACCATAAAGACATGGCTGCGGTAAAACATGCAGACGTGGCTGCAACTGTGCCCCCCGCTGTATCAGGCCCTTAGTGTCTTTCAGGTATGTATGTGGGCACCAGCTGGATATGAGCTTTGTGCGAAAACTAAACCTACATTAATTGCTAGAGGACCTTCCTCTATGATTTTGTGTTGATGGTCGTATTACTAGTTCATAGGAGTAACCTATCACTCAGCATCCTCCTGAAGCTACATGGCGTAGCGTTCACTCTAGGTGTAAGGTGCTGATCAGTGAGGAGGGCATATTTACATTTTGAAGGGCAACATTTTAGACGTGATGTATAACTATAGTTGCTGTAGCGATAAATCTATATAAAATATTGCCCTTCAAAATTTGAATATGCCCATCTTAGTGATCAGCATCCTGCACCTAGAGTGAACACTATATGAGTACATGTAACTTGTGGTGTAAGACTTTGGTAAACAGCAATTTTATAGGAAAATTAGCTTGTGGATTACCAGTATACGGTTTTAAGTATACTGCACTGGTACCACTGTACAATATGTCCGTCATCTGTTCATCTAAATATAGGAATGGTTGAGACTTGGGGTAACACCTTCCACTCCATTTCTTTTCTAACGATCTCGTATAGCCACGCTCCTCAGAAATAAGGTGGTCAAATATTTGTTTACTGAGCAACACAATATTTTTTCCCTGATCTGGTTTATATCCCATATTGCTAGACCTTCTAATAGTGCGGATTTAGAGATAATTAGTGCTGATGTAGAGTTGTACATATGACCATTTACAGGGTGTATGTGGCACTGGGCATGCACTGGACCTGAATACACAAGTATGGGCAGTGCAGGGTTGCATGCATTTCAAGTGTTACGTTTGCGACTAAGTGTGTAACTGGGCGTTCTTGTGTAAGTTTAGTGAGGTGTGTACATGCAGCTTTTGTATAGTGTTTTAGTTTCAAATATTTATAAAGTTTAACAACTTCAGATGAATTAAGATTGATCACTTAGTATCCGCCCTCCTTATTTTTCTACAAACCTTTATTTCTCTTTCCTTATGGACTTAGAATGTTTTATTATGGTTGTCCTGAGATACGACACACAGCTTACAATTGCAAGTTATCCAAGAGCACTGTATTGCTGTGTTGTACCCAAGGGCAGTAGCTAAATTTATATGGACATGATTATTTCGATCATGGCTGAAAAGCACAGAAGGAAGTCATAAAGGAAAAATGTGATTTGTATAATCTCATTATATTTTGTAATTTTGTGTTACACACTATGATGTAATATGTATACTTAGGTCAGACACTAAATGCAACATTTACTATTTGGGGACACACAACAGTGTATAGGAATGTTGAGTTACTACTAAATGAGAAGACTTCAGTCTTTGTGATGTAACGTACTTTGTTTCTTCCTTTTTACAGTTTTATCAAGTCCTCTGGCTGGTCTGACCTTCCCATCTGTCCAGTCTTTCCCTCCCCCTACTTTCTCCTCACCTCTGCCACCTTCTACTGTTCCTCCCATGAGAACGTCTGCTCCTCTCCCATACGTGTCTCCACCTCCTTCCTCCGGGGTATTGCCTCCCCTTCACACCTCAGCACCTGGAGCTTTCAGCAGTCCCTTGCCATCCTTCTCTTCTGCTTCTTTTCCCCCTGCTCCACCCCTCCTCAGCTCCACCCCTGGTCCTGTCTTATCAGCACCACCTATGGGTCCTCCTGTCACTGGCTTTTCCGTAACCTCCACCTATGATATCACTAAGGGTCATGCTGGGCGAGCACCACAGACGCCATTGATGCCGTCATTTTCTGCACCCCCCGTCACAGGTTGTACTAATTTGTGTCTCTTACTTCTTTTTTTAGTGTATTAGATCTTTTCTTGGCAAATAAAACAAATGTTGGCCCATGCTAGAGAGCTGCTTTGTTGATCAAAATTTGCATCCTTGGGTTCGATTCAATTCAATGTGAATTGAATAGCGCCCGGGAGGGAGCTCCTGGAGCTATTCAATTCAGCGTGCTGTTTTGTTGGAGAATGACTGTTCTCGTGCCTTAGTTCTCACGACTAAACATGGTGTTTAGTCGTGACAACCGGCATTCTCCGACTAAACTGCCCGAGCGATGCTGTTTCCGTGGCACTAAGGGCAGAAAACAGCATCGCGCCAGGAGTTTTGTTGGATTTCTGCTTGCACCCCAGGAGGGATGTGAGAAGAAATCCTTAGTCAGCGTTAACAGTGCACTGAATTGAATTACTCTGGGAGCTCCCTCCTGGCGCTATTCAATTCGTTTTGAATTGAATCGAGAACTTTATTTGTCCTCTTATTGAACGGTTTTATTTTATCCTGTAATAGCTTAAATTTGTATGCCATTATCTTCTGTGTGATACACTTGCATTTGTCTCAGAGTATAAAACATCACCGTTAGTCGCCTCTTTACTGTTTGTCTTTAATCTAAATATAAGCTTTAAAAGACAGGATCATAAAATAGAAGAATAATACTTTAATGCAGTATTATAGAGTGAGAGTGACCTACACTGCTTTATGATGGGGCTTCCATTGTATTAATTGTAAGTAACAGCATGAAATGTATTGCAGGATTACCTGAATAAGAAAAATGTTTATATACGTTTTTATATGCGCAAACTAGTCTTATCTCTGGGTGATTTGTATCTGTTTCAGAAAAGTGCTTTGGTGTTGTTTAGTAACCTGTCTAGTAATAACCTTATTCCCAGATGTCAGGGGATCAGGTGCTGTCAGACATAAGCAACACCGAACAGTAAAGGAAATGTGAAAATACAAATTCGTATATACTGATGGTATCTTACACACAAATTAGGTTTTACCAAACAATACACATGTCCAAAGTAGAACTTAAAAGCAATCTGGCCAGGGAAGTATAAAATTATTTATCAAAAACTGTGAAATGTTAAAATTACCACTTAAACTAAAACCAAATGGGCAGGTTCAATTACCGCAGGGGCTTACAGGGGGGGTTCCGGGTTTAGTGCCCGGAGCTATTTAATTATTTCCTGCAGTAATCCGGTGGCTAACACTTGGTAAGCCATAACTGTTGGGTTGCGTACCTGAAGCTAGGTAATTACCACCTGTGTCTAGCCCCGGAAGCACTAGTTAACGCTGATTTCTGTTCGCACTTTAGGAGCATGCTGGGAGCTAAAACGTGCAGCGAGTCCCGCTACTATTGTATTTCCCCCCCAAAGAGTAGGACAAGCCAGTTTTTCCACACATGCTATGTGCTGGTTACACCATGACTTTTTTTTCTTTTTTTACCCAGAGCAATTTGTTTTTGTTTGTTCCTTTAGTTTTCTGTACAAATGTTTAGAATATACGTAATTAAATATATATTTAAAATTAGGCATATTTATGGAAAAAAGAGCTAAAATTGAGGAAATGGTTCTTATTCTCAGATGTACACATAAATTTATTCAACATATTTGTAATGTTTGGTTACATAATAAGAAATTGAAATTTATTATTGTTGTACCTGTATTTAGAATATGTAAATACGTGTGTTTTTTTTTTTTTTACCATATTATATAAACTACAGGTACATGACTTTGGACGCCTGCTTAGCATTGTGTTTGTACATTTTTTGCTAACTGTGTGTGTGTATGTATATATGTATGTATGTATGTGTGTGTATATATATATATATGTATGTGTGTGTTTTCCCTTTTGTGAATGTCTACTGTATTTTTTAAGAATTTAAATAAATATCTGTACTAGGCCTAGTTTGCAACGCTCACAATTTAGTACAGTTCCCAGAGATCTTCTGTCAATCTGCTTCTCACTACAGTAGTGATCTGTAACTGTATGAAGTGGTAGTAACCCCTTTTATTTGGGGTATTTGCTGAAAATTCTTTTTTCTACGTAATGCCACTGCCAGTCAGGCTGTGGAGCCAGTGTTCTGGTGACCTACCTAGTGATGAGAAAGCTGAGCTTTTCGTTGCTAGTAAAATAACACATAATGCCACCTGGGGTTGAGTTGTATGTACTTACACTCCCGATGCTGCCTCCAGACGCTTTTCCCAGCTCGATAGAGCATGCGCTGTTTGTTCAAAATGATCTTACATTAGTGCTGCCTAGGAGCCCTATTGCATTGCATTAGCAAACTCTCCTCTAAGGAACCCCCCCCCCCCCTCGGAGGTGGAAGTGCTGCAGGGATGCAAGATTCCCAACACAGCAGCTCTATAGTAATGTGCACTTCAGACTACAAAGACTGGGAACTATAGGTTGTGGGCTCTGCGTTTTTGGGGTGCCTTGCCCCTGCTGGGTGCCTAGGTATGGCTGACATGTGCATAGTGAGCTGAATTAGCAGTCATGTCAGGTGCTATTTAGCCTGAACTAGGCTGTATCATAACAGAATATCAAGCGTGTTTCCCAATATAAATTTATTAATATTTTACTACTCTATCTATGTATGCTATAGCGATATCACCAATCAACAGCTCTTGATATATGTGCTCAATGCAATAGGCAGTTTGTTGCAGCGCTATTTAGAATTATTAGCGCTTGATATTCTGTTATGATACAGCCTAGTTCAGGCTAAATAGCACCTGACATGACTGCTAATTCAGCACGCTATGCACGTGTCAGCCATACCTAATATGTGATGTGCAGGCTAGCGGCAGTCCAATTGATGTATCTTCTCTTATTGTGGCATAACGTTCCTCCAATCCAACAGCGCAGGACGCACAACCAGATATAATATACAGTACAACAATAGCACTGTTTGGCAGAAACAATCCTGAGTGGAGGTAGTGCCCAGTGTTTGACTTTTCAGACTACTCAGTTCTAGTATTACTATAACAGTGCTTAATATAAATATTAACACAATACGCTGTGCACGTGGCAGTAGTATTTAACAGGCAGCATGAAGGCTAGCATTTTTCATTTTTTCTTACTGCAATATAATACTGCCTAAATTGAGTAGTGCGTGGTGCAGAACACAATGTAATATATTGTATGTTAGCAGCATAAGAATAATCCTGAGCAGAAATATTGCTCAGTGTTTTTTGATTACTCAACCATCAAGTAATATTCATATTTAAGAGTCAGGGAGTTTGTTAGTACCAGACACTCCTTAAATTAAGAGGGATTTAATACTTGAACTGATTCTATATTTTGGGATCCTAAATGAGCATACACAGCTCCTAAATCTATCTTTATTTAAGATTATACGGTCATCAAGAATACTCACTATAAAATTTGCCATTATTTGTGGCTTTATCCAGCTCTATACAGTCATTGACATTATGTATGATTTAATATAGGGTTGGAAATTATAATTTTACTGGATCGATATCACAAACTTATGCACATCATTGACATTTAGACCCTTTTAGTTGATAGTGACCTCTAGTGGCCAAGAAAACATTTGTGGTTTTCTGAATTGCAACTTTGTTGAGCAATCAAGATATTTGTTATTTATTATATGTATTGTGTGACAAACATCAATATTCAGAGCTGGATCAGAGCATTTTTTATTTGCTGTATCAAATGACTTTTTATATAAGATCACAGCTTAAATGCAGAGCATAATCACAATGATGAGTAAATATATGATTTGATCGATATTATTAATTGGGACACAAGACACCATCACTTATTTAATATATTTTTATTACATACAATGTTTCTGTTATATTTCACGTTATGAGTTCATGTTTAATTTTTTGCATAATGAATAAAAGTTATATTTTAAACTAACCTTTAGTGCGCCAAAAAGAGGACATTCTTCTCTCTTCTTGTGTCGTTACAGTGATAATGAGGTAGGAACAGCCTGTGATCTATGAAGTCTTTGGCTTTGTTTTCTTACACAATGCCCAAATAAGTGCATTTTACACCAGAGACCTTATGGTTACAGGGTCTTTTTAATTTTATATTTGTTATTAATTTTTCATCCCGCTTAAGCTAAAATGAGGACATAAAGAAGATATTTGACCTGAAGGTAATGTTGTAATGTTCTCTTCTAGTGCTACCAAATCCTGCTGTCCAACATGCTTCTGGTACAGCAGGTTCTTCTATAACTTTCCCAGAGGAGCCTGAAGACCCCAGGGTGCACGCGGTGCAACAAGAAGCATCTGCAGGGGGAATCTGGGGCTTCTTTAAGGTAAGGAGAGCAGGAGCACAGTAAGAGTCAGAAGATGTGTATATGTTATTCATTCATCCTATATTTTCCTTACTTTACTAAAAGGAGGATCATCTTATTCTCTATATTACCACCAAATAGTTACTTTACCTAAAAGTGACTTATTCATGCGTATGGCTGAAAAATGCAAAAGTTGACATGTCCGCTCTGAGTATAGTGTAATAATGTGTTTGCTCCCCTTCTTTACCAAGCAGCAGCAGACATCCTACCTCACGCCAGTCTGTAAAAGTGATAAAGAGTTAAAAAGCCACAGTAGAAAAGGATAGTGTAATCTTTAATCTCCGTGAGATCTCTGGTCATGCCTCTATGTTTGAACAATACCGGCTTAGCTTTACGTTTATTATGAACTCAATTCTGTTTAGCTTTTTGCAGCTCATACTCTAGAATGAGATACTGCATATTGGATAGACTTTGTTACATATAAACACTTAGGGGCCAATTCAGATTTGAACGCAAATTGTCCACAATTACATCAAATAAAAAAACTGCAGCATTGTAGTCATCTATGCTGCTGTACCGTCCCTGTCTGTATGCCAGCTTTTATCAGTCATCATTTCTTAAGTGCAAGGAATCCCTCTGAAAACACTTTCACAACACCCTGGCTACATGTAGCCTGCATGTGAGTACCCCATTACCAACCTGGTGTGTTCTTTCAGCCGCAAGGGAAGATATGATTGAGTTACACACATCTCTGAATAGCCCGTGTGTGCTCAGCTCTAGAGTTTTAGTAAGATCTGTCTGCAAAACGGACTTGCATTCATCTTTATATCAGCCCCATAACAATTAATGAAGGTATATCTTTTTACTCCATCAAACACTGGCTTGGGTTTGCTCTTTCTAATGGTTTTGCTTTTACATATTTATTTTTGTTTGTGTTTGACTTCATTTTGAATTAAGGATCATTATCTGCTTTTATGGTTAATGCAGGGAGTTGCTGGAAATCCTATGGTGAAATCTGTGCTGGATAAAACCAAACACTCAGTGGAGAGTGTGATCACAACCTTGGACCCTGGCATGGCTCCCTATATCAGTAAGTAGCATGATGCAAGCCAGTTTAATGTTTCATATTTGCACCTGGACAAGCCATGTGGTGATAGCAGTGTACAAATTTTATTTTTTTATTTAATTATTTGTTTTACATGCAGGCAAAGTACTGCCTGCTTTTGTATGTAGTACCCAATAACCAAGCTTTATATTACCTCTGTGATTTAGAGTTGAGATAGAGTACGTTCTCCTCCCATTGCTAAATTTGGCTACACCATGTAAAAACATTTCTGTGAACTGATTGCCTTAGAGGTGATCACGGAGAAGTCCCAAGGGTTTTGTCAAGTGGGCTGGTGTCCGCCCCAGGCTCTGATACCACAGCAATTAGTGATGATGATGAAACACTATGCTGATTCTATGCTTCTGTAATGGAGATGTGCATAGGGTAGCAGGTGAATATGGTACTGCCAGGAAAGTGGAAACTACCCCAGAGCCCAGGGGGAACCATGATTGGTTGTGATTTTTACCAATCCTCAAGCTGATAAACATAAGTGCCCCCCCTCAATTGCATCGAAATAGGGGACAGTACATAAATAATTAAAATAACAATCTCCTGTCATTTGGAAGTTGATCAGTTTTTCTTTTCTTTAGTGAACACTGAATATCCAAGTTTTAGTACTTCTCTCCAAAAATAAACACTGAGTACCATAAACTATAATTATATCTGAAGGGGGACGCAAGCTGATCTAATATTCTGGTCATATGAACTGTGTAGTATGTAGTGTAAAAGCATTAATGTTAGAAAAAGAAGCGGTGTTGTACTCCTCGCGCCCAAACGGCAGCTTGGGTTAGATATCTTAAAGAGAAGGTATCTATCCTCTCAAATATCAATACAGAACAATGTAGATAGGATGCCCCACCTTAGCGCCCGTTCAAAATACACACTAGAGATACTTAGCTTTTATGTATCACATGAAGTCTTATTCTTGATATTTCACTTCCAAATGGTTGTTGAGATATAACATACAGTATATGTTGTGACATGTAAGAAAAAAGGTAGAAAAATCTAGTGCACATTTTGCTAAAGTGCTTAGCTTGTGTTACCAGGTGATTGTGTTACCAGGTGATTGTGTTACCAGGTGATTGTGTTACCAGGTGATTGGCTCCTGACTTCATGAGAAATTTTTTATTTATTCACATATTCTACTAACGTTTTCTACTTGGTTTATCGTCTCATTTCTCTAGGATCCGGAGGAGAACTTGACATAGTGGTAACATCCAACAAAGAGGTGAAGGTGGCTGCTGTGCGAGATGCTTTTCAGGAAGTCTTTGGCATGGCCCTTGTAACAGGGGAAGATGGGCAGTCTAACATTGCTCCACAACCTCTAGGATATGCTGCTGGGCTAAAGGTAATAATCCTTTTATTTATATAAGCACAATAAATATAGTTATATAAAGTGTACCCTTAACCAAACTGTTAGGCTTTGGCACTGAACAAATCTAGCATTATTTTACTAAGTCTTAACACAGTAGCCTGAGAAGACACTGGACTATCATGGAGTATAGACTTTGCTTGCAAGGAGCTTGGGCGATTTAAATTTACAAGCCTAACCCTACCTCCCCTCTATACCCCATTGGTTGTCCTTTTTTTTTTTTTATTTATTTTTTTTTATTTATAAGTGCTTACCAGAGGTGGTGGGCACTTTATAAATGATTTATTTTTTATGTGATTATTACCCATTGTAGCATGGCTCTTGTTGATATTCCTCTCACTTGGGTGAAATATTCTTTGCCATCTGAAAAAATGTATGCACTATTTAAGCCACACAGACTGTTGCTGTATTAATAGGGCACAGAGAAAGTAACCACATGCGTACAAACTCCCCTCCAGTGTATCTCCTACTCTCTTTACAGGGAGCCCAGGAAAGAATAGACAGCTTGCGCCGGAGCGGTGTGATCCATGAGAAGCAGCCTGCTGTGTCGGTGGAAAACTTCATTGCTGAGCTTCTCCCTGACAAGTAAGGTGCAGCACTATGCAGAGGTTCTGCCTTTAGACCTGCTGTTATGTGCTTGTGTTGAATACAATTATAATATAAATAAATGAAATGCCATGTTAGCAGGAGGAGGAATAGGTGATGTTAAGGATAGTTCCACATAAAACTGAAAACTTAGATTTTGGTGGAGTATCCTGATTGAAACCCAGTCCCCCTGAATCTCCGAATGTGTGCCTGCCCTTGTTCTTGTCTGCTTGCTGACACCCGCTGCCTGCCCGGAAGAAGACTGCTTTGGCAGGAGAGGGCAGAGACCAGCTATGTCTGCTGCTCTGCTCTATCCGGCTGGTGCTGACTTGTGCTCTTCTCAGAGAGGGACTGTGTGGTCTGACCAGTGCAGGAAAACAGGGTAATGTGGGCCAAAGTGCCTGGATGCTTTGCCCCAGGTAACCTTTCGGGCCTAGGATTTCACTTAGGATATTCCACCTAAAACTAAATTTTGAGTGAAACTATACTTTAAAGCTACTCTTCCACCCAGTGAAAGATTTTTTACTAACATGACGCCCACCCAACTCCACCCCATGCAGCTGTTTTAGGGTCTCCTCTGTTCTTCTACAGTACTGGGCCCTCGAGTAGGTCAAAACTCCGGCTAGGGGCAGTGGGGAGGATGTAAGTGAAATCTTGTACTCGACAGTGCAGGTGTAAAGTTACTTCTTATACAAGTAAAGTATCTGATATTTAGTGCAGTTTTCCTCATCTTATAACATTGTTTGTTTTATTAGGTGGTTTGACATTGGCTGTGTAATTATTGATGACCCGGCACATGGAATACGTATAGAAAACTTCACACAAGCCACCCCTGTACCTCAGGAATATGTTCAACAGGTTTGTCTGAATTTGTTTTACTTCAGGCACAATTTACAGCTTGTAGGATTTGTACATTCTTTATTGAATTTAGAGGCAAGACACCATATATATTCTTGTTAATGGATATAAAACCCTATATTCTTTCCTCATGGTAGACTGCTAAATCTTTCTGGCAGAAGGCCCCAGACAACCACTTCTAATTCATGTTATCAGTGCAGCAGTTCTTCTTCTGCTGGCGGAAGGTCACACAGTAGTCAGGCCTTCTGCTATATTCCACTCCTATTCTCCCATAAGCTACCAATGTGTGGCTGACTTGTATAAAACCCAGCAGGACTCAGCACAGCTGGGGAAGGGGCTGGCTGATGGATACCACTCTCAATTGCTGGGGGACTGGCTAATAGGGGTAATCAGATGGGCAATATCATTCCTTTGAACAGAAAACCGACATTTAACATCTCTGCCATTTAAGAATTTTGGACAAACCACAAACAAGTCCACATGTTATTTGTTAGGCACAGTATATTATAGAAGAGATCTTTATTTATTACAAGTGTTTGGAATATATCTTTTTACATTTTATTAACTGGAAAAGTTAAATATGGCAGGTGGGGTGCACAATATGATGCGTCAGACACATTAGTCTCCTCCTGGTAGATAATGAAATGTCAGAATGCATCATGCAAGTTTCCAGTGCAAAACTTAAACATAAAATCGTGCTTTAGTGGGACCTTTATTTACTTAACTGTGTTGTAAATAAGTTTACAAGCAATCGGCATTAGCCCTGTATATTCAGTTAAAACAATAGGCACCTCCTGATTCAATCCGGCATCCATCACTATGCCCCCTCCCTATACCTAAACCCCTACCTACCCTGCATCATAAGTGTTTAGCAGACAAGGAGCACTGTGACTCCACAATAACTCTGCACCTTATGAATAAATAAAATACTCACCATTTACACTTGGTTATGAGATAATGAGAAGAGATAACTACCTCATCATCTTTCAAGCGCAGACGCAACTATTGTTTTTACTTATGCTAATTAGGAGTGGGGATTACTCGTACTACTACCCCAAGAGTAAGCGCAGAGGGTATTCAATTTCTATCCATCCTGTATATTCAGTTGGTTATCTAAATGGGAGATGTCTCTGGGCCTGATTCAGACCCGTTTGCTAATGGCGGCCGCTCTCTCCCAGCGTATTTAAATTTTGCAAAGTGACGTCAAGGCAGCCGCTCACTCGGCAAGGCATAAGCACGCCTACTATGTCTTGGCGAGTGATCACTTTGTCAGTGTAGACGCCCATTAGCGTGTCTTTATGCGCCCACTAGCGCACGTCATCTCCAGGAAGTGCCTTAAAATATTGGTACATCGAGGACCATCGGAAGCGATCGCAGCGCTTGTGGTTGACTCTACCGTCCCGCAAGCACTGCGAGCAGTTCAGGCTAAAAAATAACCAAGTGACGTGTTCAATGACGCTACTTTGCTAATTATGCCCACCCATTAAACTCTGTTCTGATGGCCAGACACGCCTGGGTTCAAACATCCACTCCCCCGTTTACAAGCACCTTCCCCTGTTACCACCCACAAACGGCACATTCTGTCACTCAAAGTAGCGGGCAGACTGTGTACTACGAGTGCACGATTCCCCATCGCTAAGACTGGTTTGCGCACATGCATTGCGAATTATGTGCACACGGGCGACTATCGGTCAGTGCGAGCGGCCGCAGCTTAGCAAGCAGGTCTGAATCAGGTCCTCTGTTCCTCTTTAAACAAAATTGAATGCATGATAGAGACAATCTGTTAACAAAAGCAAACCCAACAGTTTGCAGAGTTATTTATTGTGATCAATAATGGCTAATAAGGTCACAGACTGATCAAATAGTTGCTGTCTATATGCAGCAGACTTGTTCCATTACTTCCACACAGTAGAAATCTCCACATGCAGAGTTGGCAGCAAAATGGGAGTAAAGCCTGCCAAGGAACATGTGTGCAAAAGTTTGTGCACAGCTCACAGATGCAACTGTATAGGCCGCATATGCGCATAATTTGTGATTAGTGTATGCATCACTGTGCACTTACACCTGCATATAGCAGACACAACTGTATAGGCCACATATGCACAGAGGGCCTGATTCCGACCCGCTCGCAAGCGGGTCGATGGTGCCCTAATGCGCATGAGCACGACGGAGGGAGCTCCGTCGTGCGCATGCGCGAGACCCGCATAGCGACGGCCAGCTGTCGCTATGGGTCTCGCACCAAAGGGGGCTTGCTGTCGATGGTGAGTGACAGCACTCCCCCTTTGGTGGGCGTGCCGGGGGCGTTGCTGCCCAGATGGAGGCATTGCCATGGGAGCGCCTACCGTCTGGGTCCGGCCCCACTGACATCACTAGGGATGTCAGTGGGAGTGCTTTTGGCTCTGATAGAGCCAAAAGCACTCCAGGGCTTGCGGCAACGAGACCCTACCGCAGGGTCTTGTCGCAAGCCCGTTGGTCGCGATTGGTCTTGACCATCGCGACCATATTTTTGGCTGCTCGCATAAGCTGTGGGTGGTCACCCACAGCTATGCGAGCGGCCAGGAGGCCGCTTCAATTTGAGGTAGGAGGGCACTGATTCAGAGCGAGCGCTCTGGTCAGAGCATCCGGCTCTGAATCAGGCCCAGAGTTTGATTAGTCATATGCATCAGTGTGCACTTACACCTGCATATAGCAGACACAACTGTATAGGCCACATATGTTGTGATTAGTCATATGCATCAGTGTGCACTTACACCTGCATATAGCAGACACAACTGTATAGGCCACATATGCACAGAGTTTGATTAGTCATATGCATCAGTGTGCACTTACACCTGCATATAGCAGATGCCATAGATCCGCCCCTGAACACACGCAAATACAAGCATTTTGCAGGTTTGTCTGGCCCCCGTTTGCTTCATCACGATATAACTGAACTTTGCCTACATAAGAATATCCATTCCCACCCCTGGTCTCTCTAGTCATAAGGCGAGATGTGTACTAAATATGTACAGGTTGCCTAAGCCGTATTTGCGTTTGTCTGCTTTCTGAGCATGCTCAGTACGAATTCATGCAAAATGTGCTACTACTTCCTCTGCATCAGCCCCACAATGCGTATTTCTATGTGAATGGAGCAGTGTTTCTTTAAAAGGTTGCTAGATACAGGTCTCTTGTTTTTTTTTCCCTCCATATTTACAACAGCACCCTGCACTTTATATCATCCTGAACCTCCACAATGTAGATGACATCGGAGAGATAAATCTGTGGTTCAAAATCACTGTCTTACCCAGTCAGGCCAGAAAATCTGGCATTAACCGCAATCATATGTATGCTGGATTACCAGAGTCACAGAGGTGGTTCTCCTGGCAATCTAATTGGAGATTAGCTAGAATACCTGGATTTCACTGTGGATCAGCTGTTAGTCAGAAATATTTCTATCACGATTTGTGTCACAGATTCCAGGGACTTTAGTTGGAGAAATGGACACCCAGAAATAAAACACCTAATTGTGGAGTTGCTTGCCCTAAATCAGGGGTGGGCAGTTATTTCAGTTATTTTTTAACTGTTGAGAGCTACACACAATATTTTGTTTTTACCTGTCAATAAAATTGTAATGTTGTTTATTGTAAGAACTATATGTGTATTTTGGAGTAAGTTTTGGGTAGAATGAAATACCTGAATATAACCATTTTCTTTTATTGTATAGTCTATTTTTATTAAGGAAAGGGAAATATAGAACAGTTTCACAAACAGTTGAATTAAACAGTACACCCAGATGAACATAGCAAATCTGAATAGAAACAATCCATAATAAGCAGGGTGAGATATCAATTAGTGAAACAGAATAATAGAACCAATAGGTACAATCAAACTGAAGTTTAACAATGAGCTGGAAAGCAGTAAGAACAGAGAAACTGAAACGGAGAAACAGAAGAGGCAAAATAAGGACCGGGTAGATGGGAACACATGAGAAGAGACTTATGTAAGTGTCAAATTATATCACTTAGTTAATGTGGCTTTAGACATATAGGCTTTATAAGGCGTTCGGTATGATTTACCGCCGGCCGCACGGTTCAAATCCCGGCAATGGCAGCCCGACAGAGGAGGAAATCCTGATCGTCCTAAAGGTAAGTATAAACCAATATAATTCTACCCCCTAAACCTAACCCCCCCTTCCCCGCCGCCTAAACCTAAGTCCCCCGGGGGTTCCTAACCCGCCCTCCCCCTAGCCTAACCCTGAGTCGCCCCCCCCCCCCCCCCCCCGCGCGGCTGTCCACGCCCAGCATAACTTCAATCGGGATGCCGGGTGTAGGTCTAGATATAGACGCCTGTCATTTAACCCTCACCGGGATTAAGTAGTCGTTTAGAAAACCAGTCTCTGCGTGAGGGAGATATAGAGGATTTCCACAGGGCAGATCTGACCGAACGGGCAGCATTGCTGAGGTTACTGAATAAAGACTTCTTATAACTAGTCACTGGCATCGAAATATGGCCTAGTATCCAAAAGGCTGGATTGGTGGGTGAAGGAGCGTTCAATATTGTCTGGGATGTATTGATTACATCTTTCCAGAAATCAGCTAAAAGAGGGCATAAACATGGAGTAATGTACCCATCGCGGTTAGGCAACGCCAGAATTTATTGGATTTAGGAGGGATACATAGCGTGAAGAAGTGAGGGGTGTCTATACCAGTGCATTAATACCTTATATTGTGTTTCTCTAACCTGTATGCACGTAGAGCTAAAGTGCACTTTAAGAAATATATTCTTCCAATCTTGCCCAGAAAGTGCCAAATCCAAGTCCTTCTCCCAAGCCGAAGTCTAAGCCGGAGTGGAGGCAGATTGGGTGTTTTGAAATAGTTTGTAAAGAGTAGATATAACGTGGGAAGGGGGTTGGGGAGAAACAGAGTACTTCAAAAGATGATCAGATGAAAGTAGGGAGTGCCTAACCTGTAAAAATTTCCAAAAATCTGAATGAGGGATATCCCATTTATTCAAATCTCGGAAAACTGTTTGACACTGAAGGATAACGCCACCTGGCCAACTCTGAAAAGGCCTGCTGCAGTCCTTTTGGAGAAATGGGAGGGGGTTAAGCCTGGAGTGAACTCCAGGATTCGCTAGAAGCAGGGCCAGTGCAAGGTTTCTGGGCGCCCTAGGCAACATTTCACCAACCGCACCTGCTCCCTCCAATTCATAATATGCCTCGCATCAGTCTCCCCAGTTAAATAACGTCCCACAAAGCAGTGTTCCAAATTCATAATATACCATATAGAATATTACACACCGCAGAGCACCAAAATCATAATGTTCCTCATAACACTGCCGCAAATTCTTAATATGCCACACAGCTGTGCCACAAATTCATTATATGCCACTCATCCATGAATTATGCCATTCATTTTTTTTCCTTTGTGGACTCAGCGGCGCCCTCCAGTGACTGGAGCCCTAAGGCGGTTGCCTAATGGTAGCTCCGGCCCTGGCTAGAAAATGTCAAGGGACCAAATTCAGAGGAAATTGAAGGGAGACGTCGTAAGATTTTCTAGGAGTAGAGTTTTGGAGTAATTGTCGGGTGAAAGTGAGGAATCTTAGGAAGTGAAGGAAGCCATGGGTATATCTCCGGAGTGTTGTTGCATACATAGACACTCAATTGCAACCCATTGTTTAATATCCCTATTCCTGATCCAAACAAGGAGCCTGCTCAAAAGTATAGCGTGGTAATATAGTTTGATGAAGTTGGAAACCTCCAGAATGTTTTAGGAATGTAGTATGTCACGTTTCATTCTGGGTCTTTTATGTGTCCAAATAAATTGCTGAATTAGGAGCTGAATGGCCGGAACCAGGAGTTCGGGATATGAATAGGCAAGGTTTGAAGGAGATAAAGCAGTTTAGGGAGCATGTTCATTTTGACTACATTTATTCTCCCTAACCAAGAAAGTTGTTTAAGGTGCCACTCGTAGTCATTACAGATAATGGGGAGGAGAGGAGAAAAGTTCCTATGGAACAATTGGGATATTTCTTTAGGTAACTTAACACCAAGGTAGGTTATATGTGTGGGATGCCAGGAAAAATGGAATGAATGTTGAAGATTGGCGACAATGGCAAGAGAGGTGGAGATATTAAGAGTGCTGGATTTCAAAAAATTTATTTTGAGATTGGATAACTTCCCAAATGAATGCATCAAGTGTGGGAGAGGTAGTGGGATGGGATACAATGAGCAGTAAATCATCTGTGAATAAAGCTATTTTATAGAAAGGGGGCAACCCTGTCTCATACCGTTACTTATGAAAAAAGGATCTGATAATGTACCATTTACACGAACTCCGCGGGTGATGCGTATAAGGCAATATCCTGTTAAAGGCAAGGGGGCCCAGTCCAACATGCTCCAAGATAGAGCTCATAAAAAAAATCCAGTTGACCCTATTGAATGCTTTTTCAGCTTCGGCTGAGTGAAGTGTAGTAGGGACCTTACGTTGAGAGGCTAGATGAATCAGATTCAAGACTTTGGTTGTATTGTCTTTAGCTTCCAGCCCAGGAACAAACCCTACTTGGTCTCCATGTATTAGAAAAGGGAGCAGGGGATTCAATCTGTTTGCCATAAGTTTAGCATACAAATTCAGGTCAACGTTCAGGAGCGATATGGGCCTGTAACTTGAGCACACGGAGAGGTCTTTACCCTGTCTAGGGATTACTGTTGTGTGAGCTTCTAAAGATTGTTGGCCGAATTGAGCATGCAATTATACAGAATTGAAAGCATGTAGAAGCATAGGGGCAAATTTGTCCTTTTAAAAGTTTTATAATACACTATAGTGAAGCCGTCAGGGCCAGGACTTTTGCCCGAAGGGTCGAGCAAATGGGCAGCTCAACTTCTGGGGAGTGTAAAGTGTAGTTCTAGGGACTCTGGACCTGATTCAGACCTGCTCGCTAAGCTGTGGCCATTCGCACTGACCGATAGCCGCCCGTCTGCGCACGCGTATAATTCGCAGTGCGCGTGCGCAAGCCAGTCTCAGTGATGGGGAATCGTGCGCTCGTGGTACACAGACTGCCCGCTACTTTGAGTGACAGAATGTGCCATTTGAGGGTGGTAACAGGGGAAGGTGCTTGTGAACAGGAGAGTGGATGTGCGAATGGAGGCGTGTCTGAGTGTCCAAACGGAGTTTTGTGGGTGTGCATAATTAGCAAAGATGCGTCCTACTACATGTCAATTGGTGTTTTTTTACACTGAAGAGCTCGCAGTGCTTGCGGGAGGGTAGTCAACCACAAGCGCTGTGATCGCTTCCGATGGTCTTCAATGTACCAATTTTTAAGACACTTCCTGGAGATGACGTGCGCTAGTGTGCGTGTAAAGACACGCTAATGGGTGTCTACATTGACAAAGTGATCACTCACCAAGACATAATGGGCGTGCTTATGCCTTGCCGAGCGAGCGGCTGCCTTGACGTCACTTTGCAAAATTAAAATACGCTGAGAGCGAGCGGCCGCAATTAGCGAGCGGGTCTGAATGAGCTCCTCTGTGAAGATGAGAGAGTAGGGAAAGATACAGAGGAAAGTGTGTCTTTGATATGTTGAGGGGAGGGAGGGTGCTAGGATTAGTAGAGGAATTAGCCAAATTTTTGAGTGTAGAATAATAATGTTTGAAGCAAGAAGCAAGCTCAGGTGTTAGAGTGAGAATTGCCTGCGTTATCTTTCATAGAGTGAATGAAAGAGGCTGTGCGTTGTGAACGTAGGGCTCGAGCTAGTAATCTTCCTGGTTTGTTGCCCCATTGGTAATACTGATTTCTTCACTTACAGACTGAATATTTTATACGGTCAGAGAGCAATTTGTTTAGTTTTGATTGCGTCTCTGCCAATTCCACATAGACCGTAACGGATAATGAGGATTTGTGGGAGGACTCAAGGAGCTTGATTTGCTGCAACAAGTCTATTTGTGCTGCTTTTTGCTTCTTTATATAGGATCCAAGTTGAATAAAACTTTCCTTTGAAAAACACATTTGTGCACTTCCCAGTGTGTGATTTTATATACATCAGAAGTATTGTTAGTAGTGATGTAATCTTCCAAAGCTTTATCAAGCTCCGCTTTACAGTAAATGTCCTGCAGCAAAGACTCCATTGAGGCGTCATGTCCGTTGACTTGGGGATGAATGCGGGATGGACAGAGACATTGAAACAGGAGCATGGTCAGAGCAGGTAATAGATCCAATGGATGCATCAAGGAGAAGAGGAAGGTGTCTGTGGCTTGAAAATAAATAGTCAAGGTGAGAGTAAACCTTATAGGGATGGGAATAGAAGGTGTAATCCCGCCCAGTAGGATGTAGGATTATCCAGGAGTCGGACAGCTGGTGTTCATGAAAAAATCTGTCTACTTGATGGTATTTGAACTTAGAAAATCTATGAGAGCTATTCGAGGTATCTAGTAATGGATCCAGCGTCCAGTTGAGGTCACCGCCAAGACAATAATACCCTTCAGAAGGGGGTCAATATGATTTAGGTGTGACGCAAAAAAGTTATGTTGAGCTTGATTGGGAGCATATATCACAATGAAGGTGAACGTTTGGCGAGAGATCTGACAATTTATCAAAAGTCTGTCTGGGACTAATCTGTGAATTGAGACATCAGTGTGAAGGAGTCTCTTAGAGAATAGGATCGCTACTCCTTTATTTAAATAACCATTTTCTACCAATATAAGCCTTAGAAATCCACTCTTTGAAAAAAGAAAATTTGGCATTGTCCCATTATTTTAGTCTTTTCCTATAATTCTCAATATTTCAACATCTGTAAAACACTTTTGGTATTGATGACACTATAAGGGGCTATCCTCAATAAAAACAAGAAGGAAATAAATAAAATGGGGAATTCCAATTAGGCTGGGTGCGCACTATGCGATATGTTGTTAAATCAGCAGATGAATGACAGGCATCGCATAGTGCGTCGGTGTGTTTGTACAGACAATATATCTGAATTATGTCGCGCACAGACACATCGAATCTGTCCTGTACTGTAGCTGGTTCCGATATGTTTTGCAGATAGTATAATTGCCATAATGTGATTTAGGCTAGCTGTTTCAGAGCCTGATTTACTACGGAACGCAATTCTACTTATACGCACGCACCGCAGTTGCTAATATCAGCAGTGCTATTTAAATATTCCCACTTCCCCTTACTCATAGCCGTATACTAGGGCAACGTAGCGAAACAATCGGTAACATTTGACCCATATGCACACTTGCACAAGCCCTGACCTTACTCAGAAATTGCAAACAGCCACAAACTCTATCAGTTCTATGGTTGCTTATGGCGCAGTGGATAATATATGCATGCCATGGCATGCCTGCATTCGCCTGACCACCCCCCGACACCACCCACAAGCGATACTTCTTGTCAATCACTCTGCCATGGGGCTGCATATCTTCTGCAATTGCAGTTCCGAACTAAACTGTGATGCATGTGCAGTACGACTCTGTGCGTATTAGGAACTGCGATCCTTGCTGAGTCAGGCCCTCAGACAGTAAAGCTTGGAGGACCATATTTGCTAATATGACTTGAATACTTCGATATGGAACCATTACTAAGCTGAGATAACAGACACAACTGACTTGACAGGTGGCATATTGCAAGGTGATCACACAGTACAGTACCTTCATCTCCTGCCACACTATGGGGGAGATGTATTATCAAAGTTGCATTATCATATCGGTACTGCGGCTCCTACTTTGCCCATTTTGAAAGTGAAATGGAAAGCAATACTGCAATAACAATGTTAAAATTAATTTGCGGGAGAGTGAAAACAGCCTCTTCAGCGATGCGGTAGCTGCAGCTTTCCAGTGATGACAGGCAAATACTGATGGACCCGGCAGCACTTACGTGAGTCAGCCATTGTGGGAGCACGTTTGTGGGTGCAGACAGCGGCGCTTGTACATTGGGATTCGAAGACCGCCATGCTGTCTATGCCACAGTAAATAAGAATTAAAAAAAATGTATTAACCCGTAGACAGCCTCTGCCTTTCCAATCAGTCGCCGCAGGATAAACTCTAGGTACCTGCCGATACCTGGAACAACAATAAGCTACAAAGGTGATCTTAATGTGTGATTTGTTTCTTAATAAATAATGATGTGATATTGTTATAAGTAGAGGCTGTAATAAATAATGATGTGACATTGTTATAAGTAGAGGCTGTAATAAATAATGATGTGATATTGTTATAAGTAGAGGCTGTAATAAATAATGATGTGATATTGTTATAAGTAGAGGCTGTAATAAATAATGATGTGATATTGTTATAAGTAGAGGCTGTAATAAATAATGATGTGATATTGTTATAAGTAGAGGCTGTAAAGATTTTTATTTTTTTTTCTACAGTAACTGCTTTAAAATGTCTTAAAAATTGATAGTGTCAAATTGTGCTGGATCTGGAGCATTTTACACTTCTCACCGAATAATACACAGTGATCTGCAGCTTTCTAAACTGGGGTGAGGCGGTTGAGCTGCAGCTCAAGCCTCATACTGATTGGCTGATACCTGATTGTATGGCGTCTTGTCCCTTTCACCAATGAGGCACCTATTGCAATATTGGGAAAGTTGTGCTGCAGTAATCCTAGTACACGCAGCCTCGGTGAGTCCAGGATGTTCTTTGATTTTCATTCTGGCAATGAACACTGTTGCTACATGTTTAAAATTCATAAAAATAAATACAAGTTTTACAGGTTCTGGTAAACTCAGCTGGCTGGACTTAGGGGGTCTATTTACTAAGCAGTGTTAGGAGATAAAGTGAACGGTGATAAGGTGCCAGCCAATCAGCACCTAACTGCCATTTTTCAAACAGCCTGTGACATGGCAGTTACGGTAAACTACAATGCACAAGTCAGACATAATACTGAGTGGTGGGAATGACCCTGTCTCTTGTGAAGTCTTGATTATTGTAACACAAGTTGTTTTTGTTTGTAGGCTCAAAATCTCACCCCACAGGACTACAATCTGAGGTGGTCTGGGCTGTCTGTGACGGTGGGTGAAGTGCTGGAGAGAAGCTTACCACATGTCAGCAGGACAGATTGGCATGTAGCGTTCACTGGCATGTCCCGTAGGCAGATGATTTACAGTGCAGCCAAAGCCCTTGCTGGGATGTACAAACAGAGACTCCCACCAAGAATTCTTTGAAAACATCTAGCGGACATGAAGCTTTTTTTGATTGTGCTTTATAGATCTGAAAGGATGTAGACCAAATGACCTGGAAGAAACTGTAGTTTTCTAATATTAAAAGAAAAACAAGCAACCTATCAGGAGATGCCTTCCATGGAAATATCAACTCCGCTGTTTAATACAGAGGTTACATCATTTTTTTAAATATATGCAAAATATTTGAAAATGTAATGTCCTTTCCTTGCTTCCACCCGCAATGCTAATGCATGTCCAGCTGCTGTAGGAGGGGAGGCGTATCAAATGGTAAACACATCAAAGGAGTATACATTATATTCTGTCATACCTATACTTTATAAATCAGATATGTGGGTGGAAAATGTATGAAAATTCAGTAGCCGAAACTTTAATTTATGTTTCTCAATGTATAATACAAAATGTCCATTAATGTTCATATCTGGAAATCCTCCAAACAGAAATATATATTGTGATTGCACCTTAATTGTTTATTTTTAATTCTAATATGGTAGATATTGCAGTACGATTCCACAGGCCTCTGATGCACTATTCTGTATCGACCTGGAAATAAGGCCAGATCACTCCACTCACCTTTTATTTAATAACTTTGTAGTTTAAACTGGTAATATTGTCTGTCTATAGTGGTTCCCGGCCACATGTGCAGAACACTGATCCAGTCTTTGTCAGGCTACTCACAATCCTCAGTCCTTTCAGTACTAAGGGATTGCAGTTATTCTCAAACAAGCACATGATCTGAGGACTGAAGCTTAAAACTACATTATCTGAAATATAAGCTTCCACTCTGAAACAGTATAGATAACAAACCTTGCCCCTCTCAAACAGAATACTGGCTCCAGAAAACGGAAGGTAAAGTGTAAAATTGCTACTGGTCAGTGAAAAAAATTGTAAGTGCAAATGACATGATCCGTCTATCTACAATAACTGGACTTGCTGCATTGCTGGATTGAATTCACAGCAAACTGCCATAAAAGGCATCTAATAAAAAACCGTAATTGTGTGTGTATGCAGAGCTGCAACTCTCAACTTGCGTGTAGCTTAACACCTGTAACATGTCCCCCCCCTTGTTTACATCAGGCATATATCACATTTAATTTTCAATATTTTTAATAATTTGTTTTGCTTGTGAAATATGATTTTTACTGGCCTTCTATTCAATCTCTCTAATACCTAAGGAACAACTCATACCAGCATCAGTGGTGCATGTGCAGTCAGCCAGTTAGAAGCCATTCACTAGTGGTGGCGAGAATCATTATTGTGTATTTCCACTTATCGATCACCTACAAATTATACGGCTTTGACAGCGTACATGGGTCTCTGTGCCAGTCCGCTTCTGTTTTCAATTATGTGAACATGTCCGAACTATACGTTAGTCTGGCCCTTCCCTCCCCAGTCCTGCTTCTCTAGGCGCAAGAGGGCGTTATGTATCAGAATCACACGTGTCCTACACTTGGCTAATGTTACATAACGTAATGTTACGTAACACTACACAAACTGGTGTAGGCCCCACTCTGCATCAGCCCCGCTGTGAGAAGCAATGCTAAACCATTCAATATGAAGGAACTTGCAAGGAGGAATGCAGAAGTCATTTATTTTAGCATATTTTGGACATTGTGCATCAAATTAATGAAAAACCTAACACCTATGGGTATATTTACTCAGTGGTGGTTTTTTAAAGCTGATGCTTGTTGGCAGTTCTGACCACATGATTTAAAAGGGCAATTCCCTTGAATGGAAAACACTACTGTAGAACTGACATCAAGAAACTGCTTTGAAAAGCCTCCGTTTAATAAATATATCCCTAAATCCAAAGCATTCTGGATACTAGATCCCATATTTGAACTCAATAACTGAAGTAATCTAAAAATATATATAATTGGAAATTGTGATAACTAAAAGATTCATGTTATTGTATATAATATACTCATAAATACATGTACAATGCTTATGTTCTGATCCGATTTACTTTTAAAGACACTCGTTTGGATGTCTCCTTCTATTAGCAGAATATCTCAAAGTGGGAGCGTTTTAACTCTTCTGCCCCTCACCATTTATAAATAGTTTTGAGTCCTGTCTGCTGGAAATTTTTAAAAAGATTTGTGGAACAAATTTATCAGCAATTTATAAATGGTATACCATATATTACTTATGATCGCATCAGTGTGTGGCATTTTGTTTTCCTTGCTCAAAGCCCCTTAACAAGGCTTGGTTTTACTCTTTTTACTAAAGAAAAGATAGAATATAATCCGTGAATTAGTCATTTTTGTACAGAATTGCTAATTAAATATTTCAATTATGTTTTTGTGAGATTAAAATGAAAAATTCCAAGACGTGCTTTTATGCTATTATTTATATGTAGGAAGTAGTTGTAGCTTTAAATCTAAAATGGCTAAATTGCTAATTATTTGCTAAATCAGATGGAATAACTGCTCATAATTTCTGCAACCTGACGTCTATATGGCCAGTTTTTAGTGTGTAAAATATAATCACAGGTTTGTTGAAAAAGATTGTAAAAAAAAATAAAAAAAAATGTCAATGATTTGTTTTGATGCATATGTTCCCAATTTTGCCTTACATACTACATTGCATTGTTGTATTACATACCTAGATGCTTACATTTTTATAAAAACACTTTTTTTCCCTAGAATTTTTATACTCTTTGGAAGCATTTAAAAAATATAATTTACCATTAGTCGTTATATGGATCAAAATAAAATAAATGTTTTACAAGTACATTTGTTGTCGGATGTAGATTACTATTTGTTTTACATATTTGCTTATAGACTGTAGTCTTAAAATATGGGGGATGTTGCCACAATATTAGAGGGGGAGGTTTATAAGCAGCAGAAAGAAAATAGCTCCTGTAGGTTTATTTTCTAACCATACAGCATCCAGTGTGACCCAGCAAGTTTCAGCATTCTTGTAAGACCAGTAAGTCTTAGGCTTGGAACTATTGAGAACCAATAAAAATGCAAGCTGCCATTGCATAATTTTTTGTTTAGTAAGAACACGAAGGACAAGATGACAGAACAAAAGACAAATGCAAAGTTGAAGACTTAAAAAGGGCGTAATTCCATGTCAGTTCAACCAGGTGTGTCCACCACTTATCTCAGATTTTGACTAAATTGTGTTAGTTAAGAGAGGATGTCTAAATTAACTATTTCTACTTCAGGGTCCATAGGGGGTCCACAGGGTTGACCTTGGGGGTATAGCTGGATCTGGATCCACGGGCACCACGCAGTTAAAGCATTAGCTGCTCCCAGGATGCTCTTGGGTCCATCCTCCTCTATACCCCGCCCCCGAGCCACAGGCACAGTTTGAGTTGGTGCCCGGCCGGAGTCGGGTCACCCTGCGCAGGGGGGCCGCAGGAGCAGCCCCCAAAGCTTTTTAATTAAAAAAAAAAAAAAAAGCCTGTTAGTTTTTATTTTTAACGGGCTCTTCAGTGTGGCAGCGAAGGGCTGTCTGTACAGACACCCACGCTGCCGCTCTTACTCCCCGTTGGTGCCGCGACACCAGTATCGCACTGGGGATCGCGGCTGAAGGCCAGAGTCCGTACTAGCCAGACTCTGGGGACCTCCCTGGATTGCTGCCGGAGTCGCCGATTAGCGGCGGCTCACGGGTCTTGCTATAAATGCAGTCCTTTGCCCCCGGTTCTAGGGGACAGACTGGGGGCTGCTAGCGGTGGCAGCGGGCTCCCCCTCCCATTGGAGGAATACCCCGTCAGTCCACTAGACCACCAGGGTTATTTAGCGGCAAGCGGGATGCCAGCAACCCGGGGGTTAATGGCTAGCCAGGGGAGGAAGCCTTCCCTGTATAGCGGCTCCTCAGCTCAGCGCGCCTTTCAGCACATAGTCTGGCATCGCTGAGCTGCAGTTACTCGGCCACTCCTCTGATGTCTCTGGGGGCCATTTTCTCTGTGGCAGCGCAGCTCTCTCAGGGAGCATGCGGACCGGTCCCCCTGTGTACCTCTCCCCTGATCAAGGACAGTGTACACAGCGCTATAGCCCTCACAGACACTGAATCTGGGCAGGATGATTGTAGTGGAAAGGTGCAGTGAGTATATCTTCTCTGGATGGTATGTGACTTTTGCTACTGCTGCCTGTCTGCTTATTCTACTTACTGTAAGCTTGTACCTATCCCTTTACTTCTCCTACAAGCCCTACAGGTGTGTGGGGGAGGGGCTTTTCTACAGACCTCACCTATATAAATCACGTGTTTGTGAGGTCCGTCACATACAGTTGTGTGCTACACAGTACCATATTGTGGGCTGTTGTTCAGCACACTGGTGAGTGCGCTTGTTTCTGCTCTGTTGCCAGATATATTTATATAATATATTTTGTCATGTCGGAAGAGGAGATTGAGCACTCCGTGCCTCCGGTGTTGGTCTCCTGCGGACGCTGTTCTGCAGGAGTGGATAGGGAGGATTTGTCACAGGATGGCCTGTGTAGATGGTGCCAGGTGGTTCCTGGCCCATCAAAACCTCCTATGATGCAGGAACCACCATGGGCGATGTTTTCTCTGGTGCTGGTGTCTATTGCGGACAGTCTGTCGGTCCCGACTGCTGTCCCTACTAGGGCGTTGCCCCAGCCGGCCGTCCCCCATTCCCTGGATGTCCCGCAATTATTGCGGAGCCCCCCCCCCCCGGGTCTCAGTCTGTTGGTCCTTATGCGGGGTTACCTGTATATATACAGGCTTCCCTTATGACGCAGCAGTCTGTGGTGCCCTTCAAGGCCCCTGTGGCGGCTCCTCCACCCTGGGTGGATGTGCTCTCCAACTCAGTACAAAATTTGGCGGCCGCGTCTTCGGCTTTTCAGTCAATGTTGCAGAATGACATGCCTTCTAGGGCGTCAAAACGCACACTAATGGCGCAGGCGGCGCATTTATCGGACTCCGAGGGGTCCTCAGATGATGGGGAGGTTCATGATGACACTGACTCGGACACATCGGTCCAGGAGGTAGATACCAAGTCGTCCATTAATGTTCAAGCACTGGTTAGGGCGGTGCGAGTCATTCTCCTAATAGAGGATGAGGCACCAGCTCTTAAGTCTAAGTATCCTAGTTTAAAAAAAACTAAGGTGGCTTCTGCGGTGTTTCCCCTGTCTGATCAGTTGACTGATCATATGGCGGTGGCTTGGCAGGCGCCCAGTAAGCGATTCCTGCCACAGAAGCGGTTGGCTTCTAATTATCCTTTTCCTGAGGCACATTGTAAAAAATGGGAAACTCCATGCGGTGGATTCCCATGTTAATAAGGAGCGCTACTTTGCCATTACCGTCTATATCCTTGCTGAAGGATCCCACGGACAGAAAAGTTGAGACTTGCTTAAAGTCCATTTGCTCCCTTTCAGGGGCAGTGGCCCGACTGTCCATGGCCATCTCCTGGGCGGCCAAGGCCATTGAGGGTTGGGCCAATGCATTAGAGGATACCTTTCCTGACGATGCTCCGGATGTCAGAGGACGTTGTTAGGACAGATGAGAGACGCTGCTTCCTACATTGGAGAAGCCTCTTTGGATGCTAGTCTGCTGACCTCTCGAGTATCGGCTGCAGCAGTGTCTGCCCGCCGATCCTTATGGCTGAGGTCCTGGAGAGCGGACTCTGATTCAAAGAAAGGCCTGGAGGGCTTACCTTTCAATGGAGAATTGCTATTTGGTCTGGACTTGGACAAAATAGTGGATACCCTGGCTAAATCCAAGTCAGCTTTCCTCCCTTCACCAGCAACGCCTGCCAAGGTCCGGAGCTCGGCTTTTCGTTCCTTTCGGGTTCAGGGTAAGGCAAAAGGTCAGTCCTTCCCGAGGCAGTCGGCGGCTAAGACCGCCTCTAAACCCAAGAAGCAAGCCTGGAGTGCTCGGCGCCCTTCTTCCAAGCAGGAGGATAAACCTGCTGCCTGATGGGACGGGCCTCCCTCTGGGGGACCTCAGAGTGGGAGGCCGACTTCTCCAATTCGCCCAGTGTTGGCACAATGCCACCACGGATGCCTGGGTTCGAGAAGTAGTCTCTCAGGGGTACACCCTGTCTTTTCGGGTCAGGCCGCCCCACCAGTTTTTTTGCACGAGTCCTTCTCTGGACAAGACCAAAGCTTCCCAGATTCAGGTGGCTATACAATCCTTGCTACAAGCAGGGGTCATTGTTCCCGTTCTGCAGTCTCAACGGCCGACGGGGTACTATTCTACTCTGTTTCTGGTACAGAAGCCCAATGGTTCTCATCGCCCTATCCTGAATTTGAAGTCTCTGAACAAATACCTCAGAGTTCCCAGGTTCAGGATAGAAACGTTACCTTCCATCATTCTGGCGATGGAACCCGGGGATTACATGGTCTCCCTGGATATCCAGGACGCCTATCTCCACGTGCCCATAGCATCGGCACACCGGCGGTATCTGAGGTTTGCTATCCTGCAACATCACTACCAGTTTCGGGTGTTGCCTTTTGGCCTTTCCACGGCTCCGAGGGTGTTCACCAAGGAGATGGCAATTATGGCTGCCCACCTTCGGGGCCAGGGTATACGGCTGCTGCCGTATCTGGACGATCTTCTGCTGGCGAGCTCCCCGGAGGTACTTCTTCGATATCTCCACCTGACCATTGCTTGTCTTCAGGCACACGGGTGGTTGATGAATTGGAAGAAGTCATCTCTGATCCCATCACAACGGATGCTTCATTTGGGAGCCCTTCTGGATTCTCGTCGGCAAAGGATTTTCCTGACTCCGGAAAAGGTGTCCTCCCTACAACTGCGGATACACAGTTGCTTGAGCAGTGCCAGGGTGTCGGTACACTCGGCCATGAGAGTACTTGGGTCCATGGTGTCGGCATTCGACATGGTGGAATTTGCCCAGTTCCATTCCAGGTCCCTGCAGGGGCAGATTCTATCGGAATGGAACGGGTTACCTCACCGGATCCGATCCCAGACACTGGTCTTGTCCTTGGAAGTGCGCCAGTCTCTAGCTTGGTGGCTTCAGCCAGCTCATCTCATCGAGGGTCGCTCCTTTTGGATCCCGGACTGGGTTCTGCTCACAACAGATGCCAGTTTCCAGGGTTGGGGGGCAGTGACCGGCTCGTCTCTTCAGGGCCGTTGGTCTGCGGAGGAAGCAGTTCCCATAAACGTGCTGGAACTGCGGGCCGTGTACAGGGCTCTGCATTCGTCAGGCACCGCTCTTCACGATCACCAGGGAGGAACTCGCAGTCAAGCTGCGATGTCAGAGGTGTGTCAGATCCTGGCTTGGGCGGAGTGCCACCTTCCAGCAATCTCGGCAGTCTTCATCCCGGGAGTCCTCAATTGGGAGGCAGACTTCCTCAGCCGTCACGACGTGCATCCCCGGGAATGGTCGCTTCACCCAGAGGTGTTTCAACTTCACGTGGAGAAATGGGGGCTGCTGGAGTTGGACCTGCTGGCCTCCCATCACAATTACAAGTTACCAGTGTACGGCTCAAGGACAAGGGACGCAGGCGCAAGTCTGGTGGACGCGCTGTCGGTGAAATGGACATTTCACCTAGTGTACCTGTTCCCTCCGATCTCCCTGCTACCTCGGGTACTAAGAAAAATCAAACAGGACGGGGGCACGTTTCTGCTGCTGGCTCCAGCGTGGCCCAGACGTCCTTGGTACTCCAATCTCAGGAGCTTGTCCGTAGATGCTCCGTTCCTTCTGCCTCAGCGTCGGGACCTGCTGTCTCAGGGGCCTTGCCTTTACCCAGATCTGGGTCGGCTGTCTTTGACGGCGTGGCTCTTGAGACAGCCGTCTTAAGGTCCCGGGGTTTTTCAAGCTCTGTCATCAGTACCATGCTGAGGGCGCGTAAACCTGCCTCTGCACGGATTTACCACAGAGTGTGACACACTTACTTTCAGTGGTGTGAGTCCAGAAACTTTGATCCTCAGGTGTTCAGGGTTTCTAGGATTTTGGCATTTCTGCAGTCAGGTCTTGACCTGGGCTTACGTCTTGCTTCCCTGAAGGTTCATGTATCGGCTCTGTCTGTGTGGTTCCAAAATAGAATCGCTACACTGCCTGACGTTCACACCTTTTTCCAGGGTGTTCTTAGAATCCAGCCTCCCTTTGTGCCTCCAGTGGCTCCGTGGGACTTGGCGGTGGTTCTTTGGGTCCTGCAGGGACCTCCTTTTTGAACCTCTTGAGTCAGTTGACCTCCAGTGGTTAACACTTAAGACTGTGTTTCTCCTGGCAATTGCTTTGGCCAGGAGGGTATCTGAGTTGGGGGCACTTTCCTGTAGTCCCCCCTTCTTAATATTTCACCAGGACAGAGCAGTGCTTCGCACTCATCCTGAGTTTTTGCCTAAAGTTGTCTCTAAGTTCCACATCAATCAGGAACTGGTGGTGCCAGCTTTTCAGTCCCCTGATCTTACAGCTGGCGAGGCTTCATTGGACGTTGTCCGTGCTCTCAGAATTTATGTTGATCGGACTGCTTCTGTTAGAAGGTCCGATTCTTTGTTTGTCCTCTTTGGTTTTCATAAGAGGGGTTGGCCTGCCAACAAACTGTTGCCCGTTGGCTTTGTTCTGTTATTCATGAGGCTTATGTACAGGAAGGTTCACCTGTTCCAGCGTCTCTTAAGGTTCATTCCACTCGGTCTGTGGGTCCTTCTTAGGCTGCTAGACGTGGTGCCTCCGTGGTTCAGCTGTGCAAGGCAGCCACTTGGTCTTCCATTCAGACGTTTTTGAGGTTTTATGCGTTTGACACCTTTGCCTCTCAGGATGCATCCTTTGGGCGCAGGATTCTCCTTTCTGCACAGGAGCATCCCCGCCCTTAGTTGAACTGCTTTGGGACATCCCCAAGGCCAACCCTGTGGACCCCCTATGGACCCTGAAGTAGAAAACAAGAGATATGGTAAGAACTTACATTTGTTATCTCTGTTTCTATGAAGTCCATAGGGTCCACAGGGTGCCCGCCCTGACGCACCTGGCTTCAAAAGGGCTGTGTTGCTGGTCACCGGTTTTCCGTCTCCCTTTTCTGTGAGTGTGGTTTTCTTGTGAGTTCCAGTCTTCCTTCTCTCTGTTTAGTCTCCTCCTCCGGCCTGGGCTGCTTACCAACTGAGGTGCCTGTGGCTCGGGGCGGGGTATAGAGGAGGATGGACCCAAGAGCATCCTGGAAGCAGCTAAAGCTTTAGCTGTGTGGTGCCCGTGGATCCAGATCCAGCTATACCCCCAAGGTCAACCCTGTGGACCCTATGGACTTCGTAGAAACAGAGATTACAAAGGTAAGTTCTTACCATATCTCTTGTTTTCTGCCAAATATCTGTCTGATCATTAGTTTCTGGAATATTGATTATTCAATTTATGAAACTATTTACTAACCGCAGCGTTATTCCAGTTTATTTGAAGTATCACGGGTGCTTATTAAGGAATCACCGCAAAATTTGGACCCCTAAGGTAACTTTTCCTCCTGAATCCAAACCAAATTTCAAGTTACGGCAAAAACTTTTGGAACAGAACTGAAAACACTAGGTTAAATCAACATTAGATTTTCCAAATTTTTTTTTAGGTGCTTAACAAAGGTATACATAACTACCACAAAAAAATTAGCATGGTACTCACAGTGGAGGAAAAAAAATCATGAAGTTGACGTTCGATTACTGTTCTACCGCATACATAATTTAAACAAGAGACCATGAAAATTGAAAACTTAAATATAAATGAATTTGAGTCAACAATCACCTTATTTCCCCCTTGTTTGTAACATGTTGTAACAGTCTGTCATTTTTCTTTAAAGGGTCAGCAGACAGTGTCTACTGCCTTCCAGTACTTCCTTGCATAGTATGCACTTCCGTTAACACAGAGGACGTGAATAAAAGGAATAAAACACTTCTCTCTTGAAGGCCATGACAACAGATTTGTTGATTGGTCTAGTTTCATGAAGTGTACCAGCACATCTTGTTCCTCCTCATTACTTTGAATAATATACCCAATGTACCAGATTTTATCGTACACTGTTGCTATGTATGTTCCTGATCACTTTTGTTTAAATTTGTTGACACTGGTTATAGTGACATTCACTTTGGTTCCTGGTTGTGTTCATGTCGTCTGGTGACAAGCGGTATATATGTAGCTCATCAGTACTAATATGCCGAAATCTGTGGTGAGTATGTGTTTCTGCCAAAGTCTTTGATGTTTCTAGATGGCTATGTAATTTGGTTTTGCAGTCTTGTATTTCAATTTGTGACAAGTAGAAAAACTTTATGCCATGTACATTTTAATTTGCCCAGTTATACAGGTCCAAAGGTGTCAAGATGTGCTGGGTTTCCACTGCTTGCAGACTGGTGCAGGTAGCCAGATGTTTAACTGTCCCTCCAATGCTGTCACACAGACTCAGGGGTAAATTTACTAAAGCGAGAGTTTTTAGAAGTGGGGATGTTGCCCATGGCAACCAATCAGGTTCTACTTAACATTTAACTAGCACCTACTAGAAGAAAATGGTTAGAAACTGTAATGAAAGAATGCACAGTAATTGCTAGGTGGTCACGGGTATCAATTATAACACACAGACTCTCACAGTTTAAAGTGTCATAATAATCTTGCCTAAAATATACAGCAAATGGGTGGAGTGTTGCTTGTGAAGTGTCCCAGTGGAATCCTTGAATTGCATCTAGACACACGAATGAATCATTTTCTGTAAAATCTAGTAACACAATAGCTACTGTTTCCGGTTGTATTATTTCCTTCAACTGATGTAGGTATTCAGCCTGGCACTTTGCTGTGTACAGGTGGGCTGTTGCCTCATTAACAGCACTACAAATAACTTCATGGAATTGTTCCACAATACTAGTGATTGTAACCAATTTACATTGGACAGTTTGGACCCACTGCAGTATTTAAAAGACTACCCAATATGTACTTGGAGGAGCAGCTGCCACGATTGACTATTTTTGTCTCTCTTTTTCTCTGCAAAGTTTCAGTTTCTGTTTGGAAAGGTAATTCCCTTCCCATCAGTTTCTGCCTCAGTTTGGTTCACTTTTTTTGGTATGGTTTTTAAAAGCATGGTTTCGTGTGTAAACTATGTATGCGGTAACTTCATAATTTTTTTCCTCCACTATAAAACAGAGTACCATGCTGATTTTTGTTTGTGGTAAGCACCTAAAAAGAATTAAGATATCTAAAGTTGATTTAACGTAGCATTTTTAATTCTGTTCCAGAAGCTCACATTTTTGCCGTAATCTCGAAACGGCAGGTAAAGTAATTTTGGTTTGGATTTTTGGTTTCGGGAGGAATGGGAATCCACATTTTGTGGTGATTCCTTAATAAACACCCGTGATACTTAAAATAAACTGGAATAAATAAGCTGCGATTAGTAAAATAGTTTGATACATTGAAAAATCAGTATGTCAGATAGTTGAGATATATGGCAGAAATAGTTTTTGACAAAATCTCAACTAAAAATCTGAGATGGATGGTAGACATTTTATTTTTTTTGTGGGTGATCTAATGTGAATGACCCAAGGGTATTCTCTGCATCTGCTCCTACAGAAAGAATTATTGGTAACACTAGCCAGCTACTGTCACTCTGCCATTATTATTTTTTATTATTATTATTTTTTTCAATACTAACCGTTGGAGTAGGTAGTTCTGCTGCCACCAGTCTGTGTAGCGCTGCTGGTCACGTGGGCCTCTCTGCAAATACAACTATAACACCTCAAATAGAAACAATGTTGGCAGAAGTGATTACATCCTGGACAAAGCTGCTGGCAACAGCTAGTACTTTATAATTACATCACCAGCATATAGTGACAATTTTATTGGTAGGGCAAGCACAGGTTAGTTGCCCTGAGTACCACACAAACCTTAAAATGACCCTATACTTATTGTTACCATAAGTTGTTGAGACAATCAAAATGTTTACAGATCCTGCAGCCATTACCAATAACCTCCATTTAGAAGTGATGTCGCTCAGAACACTGCCTCTGTGCCTGTAGTGCAAGGATGCTGAGAGAGTGTCATGTACCTATGCAACTATTGATTTGAATGCATACTTGGTCTCACGAGATGTCACCCTTCATCATCATTTCATGAGACTAGAAGATCCGTGGCTGCATTCCTAAAGATGGAACTTCTGCAGACAATATTATCACATAAATTCCGCAATTATCAATTAAATTGAAAGTCTATATATAGAGCATGCTATTATTTCTTAATTTGATTAATATGATCATCTGCTATATGCAGTGGAAATATAGGTTCAGGAATTGTGGGTGGAGCTATATAAAAACATAGATATACAGTATGTATATATATATATCTATCTGGAGGAGGTCCTGCACTCACATCTTGAATTTCACAATTTAGGGGTGCACGCCAAGATCAAATTAATGATCATAATTATATCTTCCCAATTTCCAATATTTTGGAAGGAGGCACTCACCAATCTGGTTATTTTACATAATTGATTTTTTCCCATATCTATAAAACTTGACAATCCACCTGCTGTAGCCAGATATCGACATTTCAGTTATATTCAAGAACCTTTCTGAAGACAGACATTGAATATTCAGGAGCATAAATCAGACACCGCAAAACATCAAGTCTATATATCAGATGCGTCAGGTCTGTAGGTTGGTTGCGGATGCTTACAATCCAGTCTGGCTCCTCTGGATCACGGTATGTCTTAACACGCTAGACTGTGTATATATATATATATATATATATATATATGTGTGTGTGTGTGTGTGTGTAATATATGTATACCATTCAAAAGTTTGGGGTCACTTACTGTAGTGTTTTTCTTTAAAAAATAAGGAATTTTCTGTTTTTCTACTGCAGGGTCCATAGGGTATCACAGGATACCTTGTATAGGCGATGGCGGCAGACATGTGGGCACCACGGAGCTAAGTTTTCAGCCCCCCGGATGCACTGAGGTCCCTCTCCTATATCCCACCTCAGGCACTCGGTTTTCGTCAGTGCCCGGCTCGGAGTCGATGCACCTGTACAGAGGGGGGATCTGTTAAGGCCCCTGAAGTTTCTTCTAGCAGCTGTGGCTGCACACAAATGAGTGCACAGCATGGGCAGTCAGTACTGACGTCCATGCCGTCACTCCTACACCCCGCTGGTACTAGAACGCCGGTACTGATCCGGGGATCCTGGTGGGTAACTGGGGTCACAGCTAGCGCTGACCCCGGTTATCCGGACTGTGGCCGGATTTACGGGGGTCAAGGTAAGCGGTGGGTCCCCGCTGAACAACACAGTCCAAAGTCCCCAGGCAGGGGACTCCCTGGGGACTGGTTGCAGCGTGGAGCCAGGACCCATAAAACTGCGCTTCCACTACCCCCTCGGACATCGGGCCGCGACTATATCGGATCATGTCCGGCGTCCTGGGGGTTAAATGCATGCCAGGGGAGCGTGCCTTCCCTGCACAGCAGCCGGCGCCTCAGCCACTGCACACGGCCTTTCCACTGCAGTCTGGCATCTGCAAGTGCTCCTCCCCGGGCCAGCCTCCTTTCTGCTCCTCAGCGGCCATCTTCTAAGGACTTGGCAAGTGCTGCTGGACGCTGATAATGGCGGCATCGTGGTCTGGCTCCCCCTGCATGCCTCTCCTTCGGTGCAAGGTCAGAGTATACAGCGCTGTTTCCTATCAGGCTGATGTCTGTGTAGTTGATCACAGCGCCGATAGTACAGGGTTTATTCTGCATTGTATGTTACTCGATGCTAGTGCTGCTGTCTGTACTTTCACTTCTCTGTCAGCCGTTTTACCTATCCCTATCTTCTCTGCTAAAGCCCTTGCGGTGTGGTGTTGCAGGGTGTTATTGCCTCACTATACAAGTATGTCAGTGTGGTGTCACATACAGCTCCGGTTCACTCATCATGTCTGACAATGAAGGCGATTGCAGCTGTCGCTTATGCAGCCGCAATGATGGCTCTCCCTGTAAAACGTCCGACAGGTGTTGCACCGAAGTGGACAATGAACTAACCCACGCAGGCTCTTGTGTGACCTGAGGAGGTGAGAGCAGGAGACTCTGGGGTACCACTAACTGTCTGGGAAACCCCTGTATGGGAGATGACACCATAGACTGCTGTGAGAACCCCATTTGGGGAAACGCAGGGGGCATCGCTAGCTGGCCCACTAAGGTTGCAAGTGCCTTAGCAAAACATGCCCAGGGCGGCTCCTGCACAGGTGCAGTGCCTAAAACACGCCTTACATAGCCCCTCAGAGTTGCCATCACCCTCCACCAGTGGTAAAAGACATATAGTACACTTTGGCTGAAGAGGAAAATCGCCTTCATTGTCAGGCAATGGGCATGCTTGCCTAAAACACGCCTTACATAGCCCCTCAGAGTTGCCATCACCCAATTTCTGTCACTGCACCTGTGCAGGAGCCGCCCTGGGCATGTTTTGCTAAGGCACTTACAACCTTAGTGGGCCAGCTAGCGACGCCCCCTGCGTTTCCCCAAATGGGGTTCTCACAGCAGTCTATGGTGTCGTCTCCCATACAGGGGTTTCCCAGACAGTTAGTGGTACCCCAGAGTCTCCTGCTCTCACCTCCTCAGGTCACACAAGAGCCTGCGTGGGTTAGTTCATTGTCCACTTCGGTGCAACACCTGTCGGACGTTTTACAGGGAGAGCCATCATTGCGGCTGCATAAGCGACAGCTGCAATCTCAGACTGATCACTATGATCAGGATGATGTGTCGTCTGATGACTGAGAGACGCTTGACCTCTCTGACCAGGAGACTTTCCGTACTAAGGAGACGGAATCTAAGTGTAAGGTCTATATACCGGGCCTTATACATGCGGTCCGCACGGCCTTGGTTATTGAAGATGACGAACCCCCCCTGGCCAAATCCAAATATGCCTTTTTCAAGGATATAAAAGGTGACGCTACGGTATTTCCCCTATCTGGTTAGCTAGTGGATCATTTAGAGGAGGCGTGAAAAACTCCAGGTAAACGTTTCCAGCCTCAAAGGCATTTGGCAGTGGCATATCCCTTTGCGGAAAATTATTTCTCCAAATGGTAAACCCCTCCACAAATGGATTCTCATGTCACACGTCTGGTGAAGAGTGCTACATTGCCTATGCTCTCCATGTCCTACTTAAAAGATCCTACGGATCGCAAGGTTGAAATATGTCTGAAATCCATGTATTCCCTTGCAGGAGGGGTATCCAGACCGGCTATGGCCGTGTGCTGGGTGGCTAGAGCCACGGAGCATTGGGCTGATACTTTGGAGGTGTCTCTGGACCCGGACTCATCACCTGGCCAGGTGGATTTGGTGGGTAATCTCAGGGACTCAGCCACTTTCATTAATGAGGCGGCCTTGGATATAGGCCTTCTTGCTTCTAGGATCTCCTCGGCAGCTGTGGCAGCTCGTCGCACCCTGTGGTTGTGTTCTTGGAAAGCGGATGCTGATTCCAAGAAGGGTTTAGAGGGTTTACCCTTTAATGGAGTAGTCTTTTTTTGGCCCAGATCTGGACAAAATTGTGGCTACGCTGGCAGCTGCTAAGTCTGCGTGCCTGCCATCCGCTACTGTCCCATCAGGGTCGGGTTCTTCTTCCTTTCGGCCCTATAGAACCCAGAGTAAGCCCAGGGTGCAGTCCTTGCCAAGGCGGCCTGCCACCAAGAAACCTACAAAGCAAAAGAAGCAGGCTTGGAGTACCAGACGTCCTGCTCCCAAGTCCGACAACAAGCCTTCGGCCTGACGGGACGGGCCTCTCTTTGGGGGACACCAAAGTGGGAGGCCGACTTCTGCAATTCGCCCAGAGCTGGTGTCTGACCACCTCAGACACATGGGTAAGAGAAGTGGTTTCTCAGGGGTACGCCCTCTCCTTCCACAGGAGGCCTCCCAGCAGGTTTTTCACCACGGGTCTTCAGTCCAATCAGGATAAGGCCCTGGAATTCAAGAGGGTATTGCGCTCTATGCTCCAGGATGGGGTCATAGTGCCGGTTCCTTTGTACCAGAGGGGATTGGGGTATTACTCCAATCTTTTTCTGGTACAGAAACCCAATGGGTCTTACCGGCCAATACTCAACCTCAAATCCCTCAACCAATTTTTGAGGGTTCCTCAGTTCAGGATGGAGACCCTGCGTACCATCATTTTAGCGATGGAGCCTGGGGATTTCATGGTGTCGCTGGATATTCAGGATGCTTCCCTGCATATCTCCATTGTCTCGGCGCACCAGTGTTTCCTCCGGTTTGCAGTGGTCCAAGACCACTTCCAATTTCAGGCACTGACCTTTTGGTCTGGCCACAGTGCCTTGAGTGTTTACCAAAGATATGGCAGCTCACCTGCGGATGCAGGGAGTTCGCTTGTTACCATATCAGGACGACCTTCTGTTGTTGGCGGAGTCTCCAGAGAAACTTCAGTGCCATCTGCAACTGACAGTCTCTGTATTGCAGACTCACGGCTAGCTGATAAATTGGAAGAAGTCCTCCCTGGTACCATCACAGAGGATGCTCCATCTAGGAGCTCTGTTGGACTCCCAACATCAGAGGATCTTTGTGACGGAGGAAAAGATCTCTGCATTACAGGTGAAAGTTCTCCTTTGCCTGCGGAGTCGCCGGGTGTCTATTCACTCGGCGATGAGGTTACTGGGTTCCATGGTGTCAATGTTCAACATGGTGGAGTTTGCCCAGTTCCACTCCAGACCTCTGGAGAAGTTGATCCTCTCCAGATGGAATGGGTTGCCCCAGCGGATAAAGACACAAACAATGGTGCTTTCCCTGGAGGTACGTCTGTCTGGCCTGGTGGCTGCAGACTACTCACCTGAACAGGGGGTACCCCTTTTGGATTGTGGACTGGGTCCTTCTGATGACGGATGCCAGTCTACGAGGCTGGGGAGCGGTGATGGGTCCTCACTTCTTCCAGGGAAGATGGACACCAGCAGAAGCTGCTATTCCAATAAACATATTGGAGCTTCGAGCAGTGTTCAAGGCTCTCCAGCAGGCAAGACAGGACCTGCACGGAAGGCCCATGCAGGTACAGTCAGACAACGCCACCACGGTGGCTTATATAAATCACCAAGGAGGGACCCGCAGTCAGGCGGCTCTGACAGAGGTGTCCTGCATTCTAGCCTGGGCGGAAAGGCATCTCACTGCAATATCGGCAGTGTTCATACCAGAAGTCCTCAACTGGGAAGCAGACTTTCTCAGCCGTCAAGACGTGCATCCCGGAAAGTGGTCTCTTCACCAGGAGGTGTTTCAGCTACTGGTGAACAAGTGGGGCCTTCCAGAGATAGATCTCATGGCCTCTCGACACAACAACAAACTGCCGGTGTTCGGGTCAAAAACAAGAGATGCAGAAGCTTATCTGGTGGACGCTCTGTCGGTCAGTTGGACTTTCCAGTATGCGTAGCTCTTCTCTCTGTTCTCCCTTCTTCCTCGAGTGATACGCAAATTCAAGCAAGAAGGAGGCACACTTCTACTGATATCTCCAGCGTGGCCCAGACGGCACTGGTACTCAGATCTTTGGAGTCTCTCAGTAGACACTCCAATGCTGTTGCCTCAACATCTGGACCTGTTATCTCAGGGTCCTTGTCATCATCTGGACTTGGGTCGGCTGTCTTTGATGGTGTGGCTATTGAGACTGCCCCCTTGAGGTCCAGGGGTTTTTCCAGCTCGGTGGTCAACACCATGCTACGAGCTAGGAAACCTTCATCTGCCAGCATCTACCATTGAGTATGGCGTGCTTTCTTTCAGTGGTGTCGCCCTAGAGGGTATGCTCCTCGGGTTTTTCAGTTATCCAGGGTGCTGACTTTCCTACAGGCTGGTTTAGATCAAGGTCTTCACCTTGCCTCTCTGAAGGTGCAGGTGTTGGCACTGTCTGTATGGTTTCATTGTAGGATTGCTACTATTCCTGATATCCGCACCTTTATGCAAGGTGTACTGCGTATTCAGCCTCCCTTTGTTCCACCTGTGGCGGCTTGGGATCTTGCTGTGGAAGAGCTCTTCAAGGACCGCCATTTGAACCACTGGGCTCAGTGGACTTGAAATGGCTTACGCTTAAGACAGTTTTCCTTCTGGCCATGGTATCGGCCAGGAGGGTTTCGGAATTGGGGGCCCTGTCACGTCGACCTCCAGTTCTCATTTTTCATAGAAACAGGGTGGTGCTTCGCACTCGTCCTGATTTTCTTCTGAAAGTGGCATCTAGTTTCCATATCAACAAGGAAATTATTGTGCCGGCATTTAATTCTCCAGACCTTTCGGTTGGTGAGGCCACCTTGGATGTGGTGTGGGCCTTAAAAATGTATGTTGACCGCACTGCTTCTTTCAGGTAGTCCGACTTTTTGCTTGTCTTTTATGGCTTCCAAAAGAATGGTTGGCCTGACACTAGGCAAACGTTGGCAGGATGAATTCGCCTGGCTATTTCCGAAGCTTATGTTAATGAAGGTCTTCCTGTTCCATCTTCTGTTAGGGCTCATTCCACTAGGTCTGTGGGCAGCTTAACATGGCGCCTCAGCGGTTCAGCTTTGCAAGGCAGCCACGTGGTCATCTGTCCATACTTTCGTCCGGTATTATGCTTTTGATACCTATGCCTCTCAGGATGCTTCCTTCGGTTGAAGGATTCTCCTTTCAGCACAGGAGCATCCCCACCCTTCAAGGATACTGCTTTGGGACATCCCCAAGGTATCCTGTGGATACCTCATGGACCCTGCAGTAGAAAATAAGAGATATGCTAAGAACTTACCCTTGTTATCTCTAGTTCTACGAAGTCCATAGGGTTCCACAGGACTCCCGCCCTGTCGCACCTGTACTGCAGATGGGCTTTGCTCTGGTCACCGGTTTTTCCATCTCCTTCTGGTGAGAATGTGATTTCTTGTGTGTTCCAGACTTTCTTCTCTCTCTCTCTTTTCTCCTCCTCCAGCGTATGGCTTGTGACGTAACTGAGTGCTCGGGGGCGGGGCATAGGAGAGGGACCCCAGTGCCTCCTGGGAGGCTGATAACTTAATACTGTGGTGCCCGGATGTCTGCTGCCATCGCCTATACCCCAAGGTATCCTGTGGAACCCTATGGACTTTGTAGAAATAGAGATGGTAAGAACTTGCCCTTGTTATATCTCTTATTTTTTCCATGAAGATAACATTAAATTAATCAGAAATACACTCTATACATTGTTAATGTGGTAAATGAATATAGTAGCTGCAAATGCCTGGTTTTTAAAGGAGTATCTACATAGGTGTATAGAGGCCCATTTCCAGCAACCATCACTCCAGTGTTCTAATGGTACATTGTGTTTGCTAAGCGTGTTAGAAGACTAATGGATGATTAGAAAACCATGGGGCAATTATATTAGCACAGCTGAAAACAGGTTTGCTCGTTAGAGAAGCTATAAAACTGGCCTTCCATTGAGCTAGTTGAGTATCTGGAGTATCACATTTGTGGGTTCGATTATACTCTCCAAGTGGCCAGAAAAAGAGAACTTCATGTGAAACTCGACAGTCTATTCTTGTTCCTAGAAATGAAGGCTCTTCCATGTGAGAAATTGCCAAGAAACTGAACATTTCCTACAATGGTGTGTACTACTCCCTTCAGAGAACAGCACAAACAGGCTCTAACCAGAGTAGAAAGAGAAGTGGGAGGCCCCAGGGCACAACTGTGCAAGAAGACAAGTATATTAGAGTCTCTATTTAGAGAAATAGATGCCTCACAAGTCCTCAACTGGCAGCTACATTAAATGGTACCCGCAAAACGACAGTGTCAACATCTACAGTGAAGAGGCGATGCCGGGATGCTGGCCTTCTAGGCAGATTGGCAAAGAAAAAGCCATATCTGAGACTGGCCGATAAAATCAAAAGATGAATATGGGCAAAAGAACACAGACATTGGACAGATGAAGATTGGAAAAAAGTGTTATGGACAGACAAATCGAAGTTTGAGGTGTTTGGATCACACAGAAGAACATTTCTGAGATGCAGAACAAGTGAAAAGATGCTGGAAGAGTGCGTGACGCCATCTGTCAAGCATGGTGGAGGTAATGTGATGGGCTGGGGCTGCTTTGGTGCTGGCAAAGTGGGAGATTTGTACCAGGTAAAAAGGATTTTGAATAAGGAAGGGTATCACTCCATTTTGCAATGCCATGCCATACTCTGTGGACAGCGCTTGATTGGAGCCAATTTCCTCTTCCAACAGGACAATGACCCAAAGCACACCTCCAAATTATGCAAGAACTATTTAGGGAAGAAGCGGGCAGCTGGTATTCTGTCTGTAATGGAGTGGCCAGCGTAGTCACCAGATCTCAACCCCATTGAGCTGTTGTGGGAGTAGCTTGACTGTATGGTATGCACAAAGGACCTCATTCAGAGCCACTCGTAAGCGGCCGCTCGTTCGTTCGGAACGATGTTTGCCCATCTGCGCATGCGTACGGTTTTTAATATGCATGCGCGAACCAGTCAGTGCGGCCGAAAATCGTTTGTTCGCTATATAGTGAGTGCCTGCTATTTTGAGTGACAGGAGGAGGCGTATGTGGGTGGTAACAGGGGAAGGTGCTTGAAAACGGGGAGTGGAGATCAGAACGCAGGCGTGCTTAAAGGTCAAAGCGTGCGTTTTATGGGTGTGCATAATTAACAAAGCAGCGTCATCGACCACGTCACTTGGTTGTTTTATAGCCAGAACTGCTCGCAATATTGTGGGAGGAAAAACCAACCACAAGAATAGCAAGCAGTTCATACGCTGTTCGATGTACTCGATTAATCTAATAAATAGTGGACAATGACGTATGATGCGAGCGGCCAGGGGGCGTTTTTATCAAATAAACGGGCGTATGTTTTGCTCGCTCGTTCAGACATGGAGGCGGCAACAGACCGCAAAGAGCGTACGGTTCATTTGAATAGCCACCCCCTTTTTCTGAACGAGCGAGCGCTAATTGCGAGCGGCTCTGAATCAGGCCCAAAGTGCCCATCAAGCCAATCCAACTTGTGGGATTTGCTTCAGGAAGCGTGGGGTGAAATTTCTTCAGATTACCTCAACAAATTAACAGCTAGAATGCCAAAGGTCAGCAATGCTGTAATTGCTGCAAAAGGAGCATTCTTTGATGAAAGCAAAGTTTGGAGGACAAAATTATTATTTCAAATTGAAATCATTATTTCTAACCTTGCCAATGTCTTGACTATATGTTCTATTCATTTTGCAACTCATTTGATAAATAAACGTCAGTTTTCATGTAAAACACGAAATTGTCTGGGTGACCACAAACTTTTGAACGGTAGTGTGTATACATGTAGGACCTCATTCAGAGTCGGTCGAAGCGGCCGCACGGTCGTACGCCACCGATTTTCGCTATACTGCGCATGCATAAAGTTCGCAATGCGCGTGTGCAAACTAGCCGCTACGATCAGAAATTTCTCTCTCCTTGAACACAGCCAGGTCGGTAGTTTGAGTGACAGATTGAGGCATTTGTGGGTGGTAACAGGGGAAGGTGTTTGAAAACGGGGGAGTGGAGATCCGAATGCAGGCGTGCCTAATTATGCGAACGGCGTTTTATGGGAGTGCATATGGTTTATGGGAGTGCATAATTAACAAAGTAGCGTCATGGCACATGTGACATGGGAGGTTTTTACACTGACATGATCGTAGAGCTCAAGAGAGGGTATGGTCAACCTTAAGCTCTACTACCAGTGCCGATGGTTCCCGATGGTCTCAAATTAATCCTTATATGCCCGGAGATGACGTGCAATGCGTACGAGAAGGGGGCGTATTTTTTTGAATTCCGGCCGCTTCCTCCCCTTGGTCGGCCAGCTACCGATCCGAACTTAAGGACGCAACTTGCGAGGGAATCATTTGCATATCCGGCCCCTTTTCCCGTACGACCGTGCGGCCGCTTCGACTGACTCTGAATGAGGTCCATAGTATCTAGAAATGAAGCCACTTAAAAGGGCCTTTAAAATAAAAATGATCTTATGGAAAATACATTTTGCCCCAGGACCTTACGCCATAGTTAACGAGTACCTGCTCAAAAATAGTACTGACTATGTAGATATACAGTCTACTGTCCATGCAGGATGTATGCCTTCAACTGCATAAGGCATCATTATGAATATAACAATACATAAGATAATACCTTGCTTCAATGTTTTTTCAGTATCTCAGCTTATTAAAAAGGTAGTGTTAAAACATAAAAGATGTCTGCAGTGCATTAGATAAGGCAGTGATTATGAGAACCTATTTTTATTAGTCCTATTCATGTGTACATTTGTTTATCATGTGGTCAGTTTATCATGGGCTACATTCTGCACAGTAAATCTAAATATTTTAACTGTATCATGGGACAGTACCAATATAGAATACATTAGCTAAATAAAGACAATATTCAACATAATAAAACGAGGGGGAAAACTTTGACAGAATACATTATTATTATCATCCTTTATTTATATGGCGCCACAAGTGTTCCGCAGCGCCTTACACAGTACATAGAACTAATAGGTGAACAAGAAACAAGCAACTTACAGCACATTACAGTGCAGGACAAGGACACGATTTATATAGATTGCTGCAATAGCAATTAAAGCGCTCACAATAAGCAGCAGGGAGTTATCAGTCACGTGTTAGGTGCCCTTATGGGGAGTAAAGAGTAGAAGAAAATGTAAAGAGAAGCACATGAGGGAAGAGGTCCCTGCTCGTGAAAGCTTACATTCTAAAGTTTACATTAGCTAAAGTCAGTAAATATAATGGGAATAGTACAGAATCAGAATATATAAACTCAGGACTCAATATAAAAAAATAGGTATAGTAACAAAACAAACTGCATTTGTTAAATACAGGCACTACACAATAGAATAAAATAGAGAGAGTACAGAGAATGTGCACCTTAGCTAAATCAAATCACTATTCAACATGGGGCAGACTAGATGGGCCAAGTGGTTCTTATTTGCTGTCAAATTCTATGTAACATAAAAAATAAGGAGAGTACTGTGGCTGAACACATTAGCTAAATAAAAACATTACTTATCATAAGAATATAGGGGACATCTAGAACCTGTGTATTACAGCCAGGGCCGGTGCAAGGCTTTCACGTGCCCTAGGCAAAGCTTCACATTAGCGCCTTTGCTCCCTGCCAATACACTCTTCCCAGCCATAAACAAAACCCCAGCCGCATTTGTGTGGGCACTGTGTGTAATGTGGCCCCCAGCGGATTTTCCCGACACTCTGGCCAGTCTGACAATGATGGCTTGTACTTTGTTTCACTGGCCCTAATTTGAGTGGAACTATTAAACACTACTATGCAGAAGGAGACTCGGCAAAGAGGGGAGAAGGTACCTTAAAGTCATGAATACCGTGATGCAGGAATTTTGTAGGAGATGTAAAGTAGGAAGATATGGGTTCTAGATTTTCTAAAGAATGCAACCTTCACTCTGTGACTGCACAGGCTAGTAATGTACAAAGGACAATGCTAGATATAGTAAATATAAAAACCATAAATAAACAAAGCTGCTAAATATTGGCAGTGGCATATGTGTGTCTGTGGTAGGGAAAATAGAATATAAGCTCTGATGAATATTGATCTCTGAATATACAGCACTGTAGAATATATTGCCAATAGATTAAGGAAAATAATTTACAAGTGTATATGCCGCAGTTTCAGTAGTTTTTCAGAACCAAAATTCATTTTCAGTCAGTTTCACATGCACATCACACATCCTGTTTGTAAATCTATTAAACATTGTTGCAGAAGCGGAGCACTCAGTAACCCCATTCACCTCCAACCTCATGAACTCCCATACCCCCACTCAACATCCATTAATTCACTCCCAGCACCCACACAATACCTACATGAATCAATCAGTACCCTTCAGAGACGGCCCTAGGCATAGGCAAACTAAGCAAATGCCTAGAGTATTTGGAATGCCTAGGGACTTCCAAGCCCGCCTAGGGCCATTGGAGGTTTGGGACAGGCACGATGGGCCAGGGAACCTGCTGCCTGTTGGGCAGAGACTCTGGCAGTTGCTACTGCTGCTGCGCAGTGTCCACGATCGGAGCTCAGCTGACAGCTCCAATCAGGCCCGGCAGCAGCAAAGAGTGAGTGGGCAGTGATGGAACAGCTGGTGGCGATTTCCAGGGGTGGCTAGTGGTTAGCGCTGGGGTGGCCGCTACCACTATCTGAATGATCTTGTGCACATGGGAAGATGCTCATACAGAACTATAAGTAAATGGCTGTACCTCGAATTGGGTGGCTCTGCAGGCTGCGCTCAAGTAAAGTGAGCCTGGAACTAGGAGTGGGCTGGAGTGCTGTTGTGCTCACTGCTGGGAAAGGGGTGCTCTGCTGGGATAGGGTGAGGGGGGGTGCTGACTGGGTGAAGGGGAGTGCTGTGGTAGGTGAGGGGTGCCATCGTGTTGTGCTGGGAGAGGGGGTGGTTGCTGTGCTGGGTGAGGGTCTGGGTGCTGTGATCTGTGCTGTGCTGGGAGAGGAATGCTAAGTGAGAGGTGCTGTGCTGTGATCTGTGCTGGGGGATGGGTGCTATGCTTAGAGAGGAGTGAGGGATGCTGTGATTGGTGCTGTGCTCTGATCTGAGCTGGGTGAGGGGTGCCGGGAGCACGGCACAGTTAGGCCACGCCTCTTCCATCAGGCCACACCCCTTTTCAGGATCCTACAGGAGGGCACAACCCAAAATCTTGCTTAGGCCACTAATTTGGCTAGGGCTGGCTCTGGTACCCTTTAATCCCCCCCCTCCACACACACACCCAGGCCCCTGAGTTTTGGTCTACCTTGCACCCATGACATGGGCCTGTTGTGACCTGTTGACCTATCCACTCCTCTCCCTGCCATATTAGAGTTGGAGATCAATGTGATGCCCCAGGACCTATTAGTCACTGCTGAAAGGTGAGGAGGTCTCTCTGTTGTTGGAGGAACAAGAAGAGATCCTTTACAATAGTGATTTAGGGAGAGAGTAGGCTGGGACTAATGGACATGAGAGGCAAGAAACAACAAGGATTAATAGGTAGCTGAGTGTGATAGAATACAGAAGCATCAGGCATGCATTAAGGAAGGTGAATACAAAGGAAAGGACTAAAAAAATATGATGGGGAACCTAAAGAAAGGGAGGAGATTGGGACGATCCATTGCTACCCCCATTCATGTTATGCGCCTATACCACATTGGTCTTGTATGCACTATGACCAGATTCTTCGTTCCAAACTGTAAATGTGTATGGGATAGGCAAGCACCCATCTTGCACACAGGCCCTTTCATTTCGAAAAGCTTCTGGACAGTAAGCCAGACTTTATAATTACATTCTACTGTCCCACCATGTACATTTTCTGCAGCATCAAACACCCACAAACACAGGTATAGACTTTTTATAATTATTTTAAACAGGTTTTTCCAAAGTGCTAGGGGAACAGGCAGGCTCACTGCTCACATAGAGGAGCACTGGGAGTCTGCACTATTGCAGTCTGGAAAATCAGCTGCTGAGACCAATTCCTCCAAACCAAATTCCATCCCAATCTACAGAGAGGTCTGTTACAAACATACATATATACATACATATATACATACAGTATAGCCCATTGTTGTCCACGAACCGGAAGTGCATTTAACACTGAAGCTAATAGGTTAAAAAGTTCATTTGGAATGAAGTTCTGGATATAGGCCCTCATTCAGACCCACTCGCAAGCGGGCGCACGTACGTTAGGCGTACGTACAAAAATATTTAAATTCAATGGCTCGCTCGTATTTTCGTTCGCATCTAAAATTCCTCCCAAAACTCAGACGACCCCTCCTCTAACTAACGAGCGTACGAAATAGCGAGCGTACATCCCCGAAATGGCTTGAAAGGAACGCACGCACAAGTATAAACAGGAAGTGGCCTTGTCAGATGTCGATTACCTGCTCCTTTATTCTGCCTACCTCCATCAATCGTATCATGCCAATCAATGTATCAATTAGCTTAATTGTTTGTTTTTTTCAACACAATGCAAGAAACTTTACTCTTGTCCGTGTTTGTGTTTTCCCGCAGAATACGTACGGCTTAAACATTCGCTTTTATTGCTCAAAAAACATGTTACCCACAATTAAACAATTGTTCTATTGCTTTGGATCCCCGCATATTTCCCGGGGTTCATTTCTTTATTTAAATTTGCTTACGCATGTCACTGCATCAAGCCTATCATAACTCTCAAGAGATTTCTGGCCCTGTCGAACACATGACTCATACACTAACCAATAGAATTGCTCCTGTTAATTTCCCAAATACATTAGCCAATCAGTAATTTTTTGGCCACTTTATCAAAAATGATTTTTAGGAAAAACACCATTGCCATCATGAGAGCCTCCGCATTCACCAAGCGCGAGCTGCTGGTGCTAACGGAGGTGATAGATAGACGTATCACCAGCCAGCCTCCACCCATCACCAACCGGCAGAAGCGTTCCGCATATGCGGAGGCACGGGCCCGCCTGCGCTCCTTCGGCTCACGCCGCAACATCGGCCAGCTGGAGCGCAGGTGGTCGGACCTGCAACGGCAAACGCCCCGCTTGCTGGCATGCTTTCGCATGCAGATTTCAGAAAGTAAGTTTTATGTATTTTGTTTTTCATGTTTGTCTTTGTGGCCCAAACTGCGTGTGCATGTTTTCATGTCTGTCCTATTTATTCATTCTCATATTTGCATGGCCATGTTTTCCCTCTATTTCATAATTATTCATTCTCCTCATATTTGCATGTTTTTTGTTGGTGGGGGGTGATTTTAAATTGTATTTTGGCCAGGATTTGTGCTGAAACCTACCACAATTTGTTTGACATCTTTTAGGGGGACAGCCAAGACTACGCCGTCACCGTCCGGCCAGACGGCGGTCACGCCCACTCTCCCCAACCCCCAGCCAACACTCCACCCCCAATAATTCCCCTATTCCCCACTCCTCCCCAGCCTTCCAAGACCCTCTCCCGGAAATGTCGGGCCTCCTTCCCCTCTGTCCCACTTCCCCCTCTCCTCCAACCACCCCTCTTCCAATTACCCCCTCCCCGGAGTCCGTAATAACCCCGCCCCGATCTTTGGGGAATGGAGGGTCCTCCGAGGAGGACGATGGTGGGACTTCCGGAGCTGCCGTTTTGTCAACCGGTATGTTTTTCTTTAGCCTTTTTTTTTAAGCACAAACTGTTTGTATGTAATCATGTGTCGTTCCTTTATTCTGGGTTTTTGGGTCGACTTTTGGTGATTTAGCAGATTGCCTTTACCTGTTCCTGCTGATTTCAACATACACATATCACACCTGGGGGAATTTGTACATAGGCCTTGTATTTTTTGCAGCCCCCATTTTTTTTTGTTTTTTGGAGTGATTTCGTTGTTTTTTTTAATTTTTAATGTGGTTTCCCTATTGTTGTATTAATCCACACACTTTTCTCACCCACAGAGGAACAGAGGCGTCGTCAAGAAGTACAAGACTGTGTGGCCCAGATGCGCCAACATATAATTGGGGTGCTCGTGGCCCTTGACCGTCTGTCTGGCATCCTTCGCCAATAGTTTTATTTGTGGTTTTTCTTTTTCAAAATAAATTGTATTTTTCAAACATACGTTCCGGCTAATTCGTTTTTTCAAACCCAAAGATTGTTTACCCTGACATAAGTAGACTGTTCCTGCAAGGATTTCCATTTTTTTAAAGTAAGATTGTGTTTTGTATTTGTATGTAAAACAGCCACAAGAAACACATAACAGTCACAATGTCATTTCCCTTTTTGGGTGTAGTGTCAATTAGATATTTCTACATTTTACAGGTTCCTAGTTGGTGTGCAAGCTGCTTAGGCCAATCTTACAAAGCCAAATGATTGTACAGGCTTCCTTTTGGTGTGGGTTTTGAACCTGAAAACATATTTCATTTTAGCTCAACTGGCGACAGTACTGGATTACCCCTTAGTCAAATGTACCGTGTGTGAACCTGGTTACACTTGCTGGTAACGTCCAAAAAAAGGAAGAACATTTCACTCTACAAACATTTATTCACAACATAACTGATAAATCAAAGTGGTCACTCTCAAAAAAAACACACAGTGATAATCTCAAATACAACACATACCAAACAAAAACAAACCAAAAACAACAAATCAAGAACTGGTTGACGAAGGACCATGCCAACATGATTCCACAAACATGGCGTTGTGATATGGGTTCCATAATATATTCCCAAAATGTCCAGATCCAGGTTTGGTAAGGGTAGCAGGAAGTAGTGAGCGTTGGAGTGCCAAAGATTATGTGAACAAACAGAAGATGGTGAAAAAAACAACAAAAAATTAGAGGTTCGCAAACAAACCCAAACACATTAGGTATAAACACTGTTGTTTTGTAAAAACTTACCTAAAAAATCTGGCCACCACATCATCGCGTATGGCCCCCCCACATACTGACCTCCGACCAACCTCGGGGGGGCCATCCTCAGGTAAGGCATCCTCTGGCTGCATTGGGACACCACTCCTTATGGCAATGTTGTGAAATATCCCACACAGGACCACAATTTTCGATACCATATCCGGCAAATACATGAGCTCGCCACCAGAGCGGTGGAGGCATCTGAATCGGCCTTTTAAAAGGCCGATACAGCGCTCCACCACTTGCCTGGTGGCTGTAAGTGCGGAATTATACGCACTTTGTGGCCCTGGTGTGGGAGCCAAATAAGGAGTGAGCAGCCAGGACATGCAAGGGTATCCACTGTCTCCTGTGAACAAAAATAGACCACATCAGGAACACTGTGTATCAAGCTTAACATTGTTATGTACTAAAGGTCTCCACTTACCCAGAAGCCACGCATCACCAGCTTGTAGGTTGGTTAATTTCTGCCATATCCCTGATTGCCGGATGACGAAGGAGTCATGAGCACTTCCGGGTAATTTAGCATTCAGGGACAGGATCTGGAGGGAGGCATCACATACCACCATTACATTCAGGGAGTGATAGTGTTTCCTGTTTCTAAATATTGCCTCCAGCCGTGCTGGAGGCTGAAGTGGTATGTGAGTACCATCCACAACCCCTATGATGTGTGGGAAGCCAGCTATTTGGTAAAAATTGGCCTTGGCCACACTAAGGGCACCCATATCCAAAGGCATTTTAATAAAATGATGGAGGTGCTTGAAAAGTGCCTCCATCACTGCCCTCAGGATCCGGGAAAAGGAGGATTGGGAGATGCCCGCCACTATTCCCACCGTTGTTTGAAATGATCCTGAGGCACAGAAATGTAACACCGCCATAAATTGCGTCAGTGGTGGTATTGCTGTTGGACTGTCAATTTGCCGCTCAAGATCACTTTCTATTAATGAGAGAGTGTCTATGATGATTTTGGGAGGTAGACGGTAGCGTCTTAAAACCTCATCATCGGGCATTCCAAAAAGGGTGACACGTGTTCGAAATATCTGGGGCCTTGCATGCCTACGATGCCTACGCCTGGGACGAGTTTGAGGTTGGTCGTCTTCAGGGAGCAGGGCCAGAACAATGCGCCCCAGATCTACCTGAAATTCAAAGTTTACAATGTAAGGCTTTTGAGCCACCCCAAAAGTAACAAAAAACAACTTAGCTTTCTGATACCATCCATAGCTGCTTACATGCCGGGGTATTGTCATGATACGTATAAACTGTAAAAAAGCCAAAAATGAGACATCAAAAATTTAGAGGGTGAATTTTTGTTGTTCAAATTGTTGCAAGCCAACACATAAAATAGGCGAAACACACATTTGGCCATCGAGGAAAACGACATTGCACACCGTACGTCAAATAGGGTTGAAATGGCCCCCAAAAATGGAAAAGGGAAAAGCAAAACTGGTTTACATGATGAATAAGCCGCCAAAAATGCGTTAATTAGTTCGCAAATGCAAGTCACTACACCAACAGTCAAAAATGCATTAATTAGTTCGCACATGCAAGTCACTACACCAACAGTCAAAAATGCGTTAATTAGTTCGCAAATGCAAGTCACTACACCAACAGTCAAAAATGCGTTAATTAGTTCGCAAATGCAAGTCACTACACCAACAGTTAAAAATGCGTTAATTAGTTCGCACATGCAAGTCACTACACCAACAGTCAAAAATGCGTTAATTAGTTCGCAAATGCAAGTCACTACACCAACAGTCAAAAATGCGTTAATTAGTTCGCAAATGCAAGTCACTACACCAACAGTCAAAAATGCGTTAATTAGTTCGCAAATGCAAGTCACTACACCAACAGTCAAAAATGCGTTAATTAGTTCGCAAATGCAAGTCACTACACCAACAGTCAAAAATGCGTTAATTAGTTCGCAAATGCAAGTCACTACACCAACAATCAAAAATGCGGTAATTAATTTGCAATTGCAAGAAAAAAAATGGACTTACCCAACTCGAATATATAAGATTTCCAAAAAAAAGGTCTTTGGGTCCGAAAGCCAAAACAAACTAAAAAAGATGAAATTAGTGTTAAAAAAAAATAGCTAACCAAAAAACAGAAGTAGACACCAATTGGCCACAAATTAGACTGCACAAAACTTACCAAATCAGGAAAGGATGTGGAAAAAAGCAAAAAAATGCGAACGGAAAACCAAAACAACTGTAGCAAAACCAAACAAAAAACCAACTCTGCCAAATCCTCCAACCGCAAACAACCAAATCCAAACAACTTAACCGCCAACAATCCAACAACCCAACCTCGACTCCACACACACCAAGCCATAAATAGTGTTTATTTTCCCGCACAAATTAAGGATGAATCATAGGGACGCACAATCAATGATGCGGCCGCAAACAAAGGACGCATGTATAAATAAGTCACGAAATCATTGAATTTCTGGTTGATTTCATTCTGGAAGCAGAGACATGGCTTCAGACCAGGGAAACAATGGGCAAAAATCCGGCGGTAAGGCCTTCATGCATTTTGTCTCAATGATTATTTTAAACCAAATATATTGGTCAAGTTGTGAAGTGGCTAAATCTGCATATTTACCCAAATAGGTGAGGAGGATGAGATGGAAGAGACTGCTGGCCCCAGTCAACCCGCCAAAGCTGCCAAAAAAAAAAGGCAGCCACATTTCACAAGCAAGGAGATGGAGGTTTTGATCCAGAAGTGCATTGACATCCTGCCCCAGGCAGCCAGGAATATGAGCCAAAGCCAGAAGTGGAGAATGTGGGAGGAGGTCGCCGTTGCTGTCAATAGGGTGGGTGATTATGTCCGTCTAGCCCGGGATGTCAAACGGCGGTAAGTAAACACTTTCCCATCCTATAAACAAACCCCATTGTAAAAAAAAGGATAATGGGTCCAATTTCATTCCACAGATGGGCAGACTTCAAATATCGTCTCAAGCAAAAACTTGCCGACAGGGCTAGGCATGCAAGGGGGACAGGTGGGGGTCGCACCCCTGTGTCATTGGAGTTGACAGACTTAGAAGAGCTGGCACAGGGGTGTGTGCAGGCTGTGGAGGTGTTTGGCGTGTCCAACATGGATACGGACATGCCAGACTTTGCGGCTCCTCATGTTGGCCAAGGTAAGTCTTGTGATGTCACCAACTCTGAAATGCTATTGTGCCAATATGTAGATTCTAATGTGAGTCTTTTCGCAATTTTCCAAACAGAGACAGAGGCGGATGAGTCTGCTCCAGAGGGGAGCCTTGGCCGCAGAATTTCTGCTGGCTCTGCAGGGGAGGAACCAGTACATCCGGCTGAGGACCCTGCAGAAGCCAGTCCAGGGCGTGCCCCCTCGCAGGCAGTGGGCCTCCTCACAGAACTCAATTTTAAATCGGATTTCCATACGGAGATTCTGCAGAGGATGGACGCCAGTCTGCTACGGGTGGCTGAGGCCCTGGAGCAAAATGCTGCGGCCAACGTGACCATTGGTCAGGCCCTGGCGGAAAATACCAGGGCCAACATCCGCATCGCCGATGCCCTGGAGCAGCTCGTTCGCCAGCACATGGTGGAGCCGACCTCCCTTCCTGCCGGAACATCAGGATCCTCCACCTCTGGCACAACATCAGCCAATCCTCCAAATGTGCCTAGCCCTGTGCCTAGTCCAGAGGCCACAACATCTGCCTCGGGACAGGCCAGCCCGATGGCATCCCGGACCCGGTCTGGCGCCCACCCTCACCCAGCCAAACGGCCGAGAAAACGGTGACAGCAATGGCGACTTTTCCCACACTCCTTCTGTGCTTGGCTCATATTCCTTTCTGGTCAAAACTTCCCTCTCCTTTCTTGTGAAATGTTTTTAAATTTTGTATTTACGCTTATGTTAGCAGTTATATATTTTTTTTTTTTATTAACAAATATCTTTGCCACAAAAAAAGGCAACAAAATATTAGGCCAATTTGTTTGTGTTTAAACAATAAATTTAAAACAAAAAACTGAGATTGTATTGTGACATTATTGTACAAATGGGTTACATTTAATCCTGGCCCTAAAGGCAAAAAGTGACCCTCTTAAAAAAAAAAAGGCCTCTTTAAGGAACGTTTAAAAAATCACATAGCGATGCAAATTCCACAGTAAACCAAAAAAAAGGGGAGCTAATTAAAACATGATGACATTATTGTTACAATAGGCCATAACCAACAAATTGTGGCCAAAATAAAAAACCCAAAATGTACGCTAATTGATTGTGTAATCATGACATTAGCAGCTCTGATTTCCACCTGCGTACGCTTTTGTGCTATCCCAATAAACTGCTTTCCAAACACATACCAAGCCGGGTTTCAATCCAACACTAATTACTTTACTGACCAGCCGCGATTAATCGCAACACCATCGTTGAGTCCCGGGACGGAGGAGAAGGCCATCGCCAATGTGGTCGAGTAATCCAGACCCTAAGCTGTGCGAGCATTTTGAAGGGAAAGCGGATTCCAGTGACGTATGAGACGGTCCAAACACATTTGACGTTCGCATCTGCTAATGTATGTACGCCCCAAAAACGCCTCGCCACGCCTGCGTTTTTTCATCTCCACCCCCGTCAACACCCAAAAACGCCCTGTTCTGGCAATCACATTTGACATGTCACTTCCTGTACGCTATTTTAGGAACGAGAGAAAAAAAGCTCGCAATCTGCCGTACGCACATGCGCAGTGTAACACCGACGCATGCGCGGTTAGTCAACATCGGAACGCAACGAGCGTACTGTTGTTAACGTGCGGCTCTGAATGAGGGCCATAGTTCATCATGTACGATAATACGTTGTCTTTTCTTTGATTCCAAATGTGTTAAGAATACCAGAGACTATTTCGTGTAAACCCCCTAGAACCCAGGCTATCGAGGTGTTCTGCCGCTAACAGCCACCCGCTGTTCCCTTAGAACTATAAACGTTCACCAGTACTCAGGTGACCATCTGTACTTAATACTCGGGGTAGTAGTGGTTTACACGAATGTACAATGGGATCCAGTGGTGAGACGAGGAGCAGGAACAGAAGCAGTATGTGAACAGGTAGGTTTGGCTTTGAGAGATGATGATGCGGATTGGGAGCTGAGGATGTAGCTAGAGTGCCGATGGTGCGGCTTAGGTGTCGATGGGGTGGCTAAGTGCCGCTAGTGGAAGTTGATGAGCAGTAGATGTGATTTGAGAGCCGACGATGGTGCTGCTAAGTGCCGATAGTGGAAGATGATTATCAGTAGATACGGCTTTGAGAGCCAATGGTGCGGCTTGGTGTCGATGATGTGGCTTGGAGCCGGTAACAGAAGATGAAGAATTGTTGCGGCTTTGCGAGCCTATGATGGGGCTTTCGTGCCGATGGTTCGGCTAAGTGCCGATAGTAGAAGATGATGAGCAGTAGATGTGGCTTTGAGAGCCGATGATGTGGCTTAGGGGCCGATGGTGTGGCTAAGTGCCGATAGTGGAAGATGATTGGGAGTAGATACGGCTTTGAGAGCCGCTGGTGTGGCTTGGTGCCGATGATGCGGCTTGGAGCTGGTAACAGAAGATGAAGAATTTTTGTGGCCTTGAGAGCCGATGATGCAGCTTAGGTGCCGATGGTGCGGCTTGGAGCCGGTAACAGAAGATGATGGAAGGTAGATATGGCTTTGATAGCTGATGGTGCAGCTTTGGTGCTGATGGAGCTGCAAAGTGTCAGTGACAGCACAGAAGCTGTTAGTGTGGCTAGGGAGCCAATGGTGCGGCTAAGTGACGGTGGCAGCACGGAAGCTGTTGGAGCGGCTAAGTGCTGGTGGCAGCACTGAAGCTGTTGGTGCAGCTAGGGAGCCGATAGAGAGGCCTGGGTAGCGGAGGCAAGATTTTGTTGAAAAATTCACTCATTAGAAAAATAAAATTGCTTCAGGGCCCCTCCAGGGTTAGGGGCCCTGAGGCTTAAGCTTAATTAGTTTCACAGTAGATGGTAGAACAGAAACATATCTAGGTCCAGGTCACCAAAAAAGATAGCCCCTTGCTAGTAAACGACATACTGTAGACATTTCCAGTCATGGATCTTCAACAATGTATAAACTTTCAGTAATTCTATAATAGATCAGTAACGCATATTACCAACTCATCTCTCTCCTCTACCAGGTGGTATTGCAACTTGGGAGGTGTGCAGGATGTGGACTGCACCGGGTGTCACCCTTTTAGGGCTCCTCCTCAGTGACAGGGAGCTGGGCACTGCACACTAGCATCTCAGTGCAGCACCTGGCTCAGTGAGGAGGAGCAAGCATTGCAGGGAGAGTCTCTGGGGCAGCTCAGCATCTCTGGAAGTGCCTGGATACACCCCCAGAGTGAAAGGCAGGGGTCAGCGAGACCACGCACAATCCCAGCGAGGCCACATGGAAGGGGGAGCTTACTGGCCTCATTAGGTGTCATTGACCCCAGTGCCATCACTGTTACCAGGTGTATATATGACTGTGGATGGACAATAGACAGCATGTTCTAGGCCAGGGGTGGGGAACGTCTGGCCTGCAAAATCATTTGGTCTGGCCCTGCCAAGGCAGCCGCAGGCGAGACTCAAAATTCAATAAATATAGGAGCTTTTTTCTGCTAGCCTTATCTGGCTAGCAGGGTGCCTAGAATGGCACCTTGTAACCAGAATCTATGCAGCAGTGCCGCCTGGAGCATCCTTAGGACACTTCAAACGGCACATCGCTGCCCTTACAGCTCCCCGGAGCATCTTCAGGATGCTCCAGACATTACTGTAATCACAGGAGATTGTGGCCCCGTCCCCTCAGTGTGACATCACATGGAGGAGGCGTGGCCTGCACTGGGCCCACAAATTATGTTATAAATTTCCAAATGGGCCTCGGCAAAGAGAAGGTTCCCCACCCCTGCTCTAGGCAGACCCCTGAGAGAGGGGGTCATAGGGCTTTGTCGTTGCATATTATCCAGTCTGTGTGCTGTTTTTACTTTACAGATAGTCTATGAATCATAAGCAGTTCACGGGCAGGGTTTCCCCTGTAAGTCCGGGCTTATTTCTGTTGTACCCCCTGTTCCCCCCTTGATGTATAGCGGTACTGAACATTTTACAATCATGATAAAATAAAATCAAGACAATGCGAAGATAAAGTAAATGTATAAAGAAACCTATGAATTAAATATGTTTCTTAGTAGTAGAAGTAGGTACACCTTAAGTGGAATTTATATATTTTCATAATTAGATACTAAATAAGTAGAAACCTGGATGATTCAGTATTTTAGATACACTGTTTATTAGCATGTAGCTAATAGTTGTTATTTTTTTTTTTAATTCCAACTCACAATCAGAATCCTAACTTTCACTTATAATGGTCAAATCATTTAGCTAAATGTTTCATTAAAATATAGATATTTTTTATTTTAAAGAGAGAAGGTTGCAAAATGGCGCATCTGGAGGTGTTGCATCTGGACATCTGCAAAAGACTGCGGAGTGAATTAACCAATGACGTGCCTGAGATGAGTGATACCTGTCATGAGGGCCTCGATTGGTCAAGCAGGAACAAGGTATGGTTCCATACAGGGGTCTAAGGGGAAGGATATTCAGGCATAGCACTGTCCCAATTAGAGAGCATGAGCATGACCGAAGGGATTAAAAGGGTTGGTTGAGTTCTATGTTTGGGTTGGAGCTAGGACAGGTAAGTCGAGTCCACTCCTACTAACTCACCTTTCAGTTCCACCCACTGTTTCATGCTGTGTAGCGAATGCCAAGCCACCAAGGAACAAGGTAACCCCAGTCCCTCATCCACTGAACACTTGGCTAGAATATCCCGACTCAGGCAAGGCTTTTATTGTTCCATACACATTTTCTATAAGTGGACTGAAGAGAGGAGAGGACACAAGAGGGCACTGCAATATCATTCATCTTAAGTATTGTCTCCATTGCATCAAATCTTGGTCGATAGCTTTAAACAGTGGGGGGGCAGATAGCCTTATAAAATTGAAATAGCCCACAATATAGCAGCCATACATGAATTGGAACATTGTATCAGATGTTTGTGACAGGAGAGTGGAGATACAGAGATTTTATTATAGCACAGTCTATGCAATTTAGGATGGTAAATTACCGATTTAATTTTGTACCAGGAGTTTGTGAGACCAGAGTACTCTAATAAAGAACATATATAAAGGCATCTGTCTACACAACAGCAAGAAGATAGAAAAGGATACTGTGCTTAGCAGATGAACTAGCCCACATTTTATCTAATATTAGGAGTTTGTCCTCTATACATGCACTAGTCTACACAACAGCCATAAGTCTGTATTATGTCAGCATTTTGTAATCTGTACTAGGATTGCACTAACATGCTATAGCGAATATTTTACCCCAAAATTGCAGTGAAGGACATACTTTCACAAAATGAGGGGGTCCCAAAGTCAAGCTCTGTGACCATTGACTATCTGGCTAATAGTATCCAGTTGCTATGTGCTGTGGCTAATTGGATCCTGCCCTGTCTTCTCCTTCATTGGCCAGCAGAAAGGTTATCAGCTGCAGAGACTGTATGAAGAGAAGTTAGCTGGTATGGCACCAATGGCGCTCACCTGTTTTGCCTTTTAAACAATTTCTCCTTTAAAACATTGGGCAGACTTGCTGATGCCTGCACCGCACAGGCTATTGCATTTACCCCCAACTCTCCTCTATGATATACATACAAAAAAACTTGTGAGCTGTTAGTAAGTTTACTATATATGCAGTTTGACATCTAGTTAGATTCCCCTCTATTGAAACTCCACGTACTACAGTCAGACAGCGAACACATGGAGGTATTTGCTCCTGTGTTGCAAGTGTACTACTTCTAAGTATATGAAGCTAGTTGTAATAGGCAGTTTAAACCATTGCAGCAAGGCATATCTATGTAGTGTGCAGCCATACATCACATGCAGCCACACACTATATAGACCTGCTTTGCTGCAATGATTTATACTGACCATTACAACTACTGTACCTTCATATGCTTAGAATAGGCACCTTATGCAGAAGCAAATAGCTCCATTTGGATCCTCATCATTGCAGTGTTAGCCATCAGCCTTCAAAACTAAACCACTGATGGTTTTTATTAAATATCATTCAATTCCCATCACTAATCACTAATGTGGAAAGGTTTCATGCCATGTGTGGAGGTCTCATGCCATGTGGGGAGGTTTCATGCCATTTGGGGAGGTCTCATGCTATGTGGGGAGGTTTCATGCCATTTGGGGAGGTCTCATGCTATGTGGGGAGGTTTCATGCGATGTGGGGAGGTCTCATGCCATGTGGGGAGGTTTCATGCCGTTTGGGGAGGTCTCATACTATGTGGGGAGGTTTCATGCCATGTAGGGAGGTCTCATGCCATGTAGGGAGGTTTCATGCCATGTGGAGAGGTCTCATGCTATGTGGGGAGGTCTCATGCCATGTGGAGAGGTCTCATGCCATGTGGGGAGGTCTCATGCTATGTGGGGAGGTCTCATGCCATGTGGGGAGGTTTCATGCCATGTGGGGAGGTTTCATGCCATGTGGGGAGGTTTCATGCCATGTGGGGAGGTCTCATGCCATGTGGGGCAGATGTTTGATTACATTACTGTTTTTTTCAGTATTTATCTCTATTTAAGATATTACACTAAACCTTACATTCCGATGTGACGGGAAACAGGGAGGTAGGACCACAATTGTTTTAGATCCATGATAATAGTGTGTGTCTTCTACAGTAGCTGCAGCTATAGTAGCAATCAGTAATACCAACTAAGGGGTCTATTTACTAAGCCTTGGATGGAGATAAAGTGAATGGTGATAAAGTGCCAGCCAATTAGCTTCTAACTGCCATGTCACAGGCTGTGTTTGAAAAATGACAGTTAAGAGCTGGTTGGCTGGTACTCCATCCACTTTATCTCCATCCAAGGTTTAGTAAATGAGCCCTAAAGTGACATAGTAGGCTGAGTATAGACTGAGGGCCTGATTCAGAGCCGGACGCTATTTGCGCTCGCTCGTTCAGAAAAAGGGGCCGGATATTTTAATAGAGCGCTCGCTCTTTGCGGTCTGTTGACGCCTCTATGTCTGAGCGAGCGAACGAAATATGCGCTCGCTATTTTGTAAAGACGCCCCCTGGCCGTTCGCATCATACATCATATCCGCTATTTATTAGATTAATCGAGTACATCGAAAGGCGTCTGAACTGCTCGCAGTGCTTGTGGTTGGATTTTCCTACCGCAATCATGCGAGCAGTTCAGGCTAAGAGACAACCAAGTGACGTGGCCGATGACGCTGCTTCGTTAATTATGCACACCCTTAAAACGGCCATTTTGACCGTTTGGCATGCCTGCGTTCGGATCTCCACTCCCCGTTTTCAAGCACCTTCCCCTGTTACCACCCACAAACGCCTCATCCTGTCACTCAAATTAGCAGGCACTCGCTATTTTGCGAACACACGATTTCCGACTGCACTGACTGGTTGGCGCATGCGCATTATGACCCATGCGCAGATGTGCGAACATCGCTCGGAGCGAACGAGCGGCTCTGAATCAGGCCCTGAGATCCTTGTACTGAGTATTATAGACAACTACGTATATCTAACTTCTAACTAGCAGAGACAAATATTTCTCCATATGCAGACATGTGACATAGTGTAATTTAGGCACATACACCATCTATTAGTGAGACAGACATCCAGTTCCCTGTCTCAGTGAACAAACCATCAGAAGGTTCTGTTACTGTAAACGTAGACAATGGATATTTTTAATAATTGCATGGTATTCTTTAACCACTAGAGGGAGTATTTTGTCATAACTAGAAATGAGAAAACCATATAGAAACCATTCTGGTGATAAAGTGATAACCATTCATTACTATAAAGGACAATGATTTTTATTAGAAATATAGTGGTTTAATGTGCAGCTTGCAATTTTTTTAATCACTATCTTTTTGCACATCTATGTCATTTTTAATTTCGCTAGTTAAGAGGCTTTCACGTAAGTAACGTAATTATATAAAATGTGTTTTTAACTATATGGAAAACATTTTATAATTATAATAAGTGCACTCCAGATTTATACGAGCTCACTTACAGTAATTTTTTGGACTTGATCCATTTAGGTGCGAGTTACTTGCGGCATAAGGCTGTATGCCGCATTTACAGTATCACCAAACTGACTCGCAGATTTTTATTCACAGGCCCGTAGTGTAGTGTACAAAAATGTGTGAGTCTCTTTTGAGATCGTGCCATTAACGGGGCGAATTATGATGCCGTTGCTGGTGTTTCTATGCTGTTGAAACGACAAGTCGCCCCTTCACACCTAATTGGATCAAGCCCTTTTTGTTTCACCTTTTAAGTATATCACCTGCACTGTTTTATCCCTGATAGATTGTAGAACATCCAGTCTGATCTTCACTATTCAGTATAAGCTATGTATTTATTTAATGCCACAAAAATCTACTTATACGTGTATTTTTTAATTTGGCTTTTCCTAACTTCTTAAGACATAGTGAGAGATTTACTAGGGTGGTTTTGTTGGGATTTGCAAACCATCACACATCGGATGCTGTTTTGAGACTCAAAACTAAAACGACCTGCAAGGGGTTAGGATACAAACTACAGATATGATTTTACACCTTCCTTCCACACTTTCCATCCAAGTGCAGAGTGTTACTCAGTATTGGGCCCTATCCTCTGTGGGGGGGAAGGGGTGGGGGTAGCGGTGGGGTCTGAACAAATGATTGGGCTCCTGCACATGGGGATGGCCTGTCTAATGCTCAGTAGCATTGTGCCCCTTCTGGTACCTCTGACCATTGAGTACCAGAATAAAGGAAGGAGCGAATATAGTACAAGCACCTGTGCCACTGACATGATTGTTTCTGCTTGTTGTCGCTTGTAGCACTACAATTGCCAGCATGCACATGTGCACTTCAAGTGTTGGCTCCTAATATATTTTAAAAAATCATATAAATACTATATTAATATTAGGGGTGAGCGGGTTCGGATTTCTGAAATCTGAACCCCCCCGAGCCCCCCCGATCCGAGGCAGATCCGAGTCAGGCTCGACTTTTCCCGCCTGACTCGGATCTGAAATCGAGGCAAAACGTCATCATCCTGCCTTCCGAGTTTCGCGGGTTTTGGATCCTATATAAGGTACCCGCGTCGGCGCCATTTTCTCACTCGGCTGTGGACAGTGAAGAGGGAGGGTGGGAGTTAGGGCTGGCTGGGCTGTGTAGTGTAGTGTAGTGCAGAGTAGTGTTGTGCTGTGCTGTGCTGCTGTTGTCCACTACTTCAAAGTCCATAGGGGCTGGCTGTGTTGTGCTGTGCTGCTGTTGTTAATAGGGGCTGTGTCCACTACTTCAAAGTCCATAGGGGCTGGCTGTGTTGTGCTGTGCTGCTGTTGTTAATAGGGGCTGTGTCCACTACTTCAAAGTCCATAGGGGCTGGCTGGACTGTGTTGTGCAGTCAGTTCTCCGTAGGGGCTGTGTCCACTCCAAAGTCCTGTGCAGTGTCCCAGTCCTAAAGGGGTGCTGTAGTGTTGTCCAGGGGGTGCTCTGTCCATCAGGGGTGCTCCCCCCAAGTGCTAAAAAAATAATATATTTTCTGTGTTTGTGAATTGTGTGCGCAGTAGCCGCACGTGCATCAACAAAGTAGTGCCAAGCGTGCGCCTGTGTCATAAGTAAAGGGCCGGCTGGCTTGACCGTTAAAGGGTGCTGTAACCCCCAAAGTAGACTCCAGTCCAAACCAAAAAAAAAATTATTTTCTGTGTTTGTGAATTGTGTGCGCAGTAGCCGCACGTGCATCAACAAAGTAGTGCCAAGCGTGCGCCTGTGTCATAAGTAAAGGGCCGGCTGGCTTGACCGTTAAAGGGTGCTGTAACCCCCAAAGTACACTCCAGTCCAAACCAAAAAAAAAAAAAATTTCTGTGTTTGTGAATTGTGTGCGCAGTAGCCGCACGTGCATCAACAAAGTAGTGCCAAGCGTGCGCCTGTGTCATAAGTAAAGGGCCGGCTGGCTTGACCGTTAAAGGGTGCTGTAACCCCCGAAGTACACTCCAGTCCAAACCAAAAAATTATATATTTTCTGTGTTTGTGAATTGTGTGCGCAGTAGCCGCACGTGCATCAACAAAGTAGTGCCTAGCGTGCGCCTGTGTCATAAGTAAAGGGCCGGCTGGCTTGACCGTTAAAGGGTGCTTTCACCCCCAAAGTACACTCCAGTCCAAACCAAAAAAAAAATTATTTTCTGTGTTTGTGAATTGTGTGCGCAGTAGCCGCACGTGCATCAACAAAGTAGTGCCAAGCGTGCGCCTGTGTCATAAGTAAAGGGCCGGCTGGCTTGACCGTTAAAGGGTGCTGTAACCCGGAAAGTACACTCCAGTCCAAACCAAAAAAAAAAATATTTTCTGTGTTTGTGAATTGTGTGCGCAGTAGCCACACGTGCATCAACAAAGTAGTGCCAAGCGTGCGCCTGTGTCATAAGTAAAGGGCCGGCTGGCTTGACCGTTAAAGGGTGCTGTAACCCCCAAAGTACACTCCAGTCCAAACCAAAAAAATATATATTTTCTGTGTTTGTGAATTGTGTGCGCAGTAGCCGCACGTGCATCAACAAAGTAGTGCCAAGCGTGCGCCTGTGTCATAAGTAAAGGGCCAGCTGGCTTGACCATTAAAGGGTGCTGTAACCCCCAAAGTACACTCCAGTCCAAACCAAAAAAAAAATTATTTTCTGTGTTTGTGAATTGTGTGCGCAGTAGCCGCACGTGCATCAACAAAGTAGTGCCAAGCGTGCGCCTGTGTCATAAGTAAAGGGCCGGCTGGCTTGACCGTTAAAGGGTGCTGTAACCCCCAAAGTACACTCCAAACCAAAAAAATATATATTTTCTGTGTTTGTGACTTGTGTGCACTGTGGCTGCACGTGCATCAACAAAGGAGCAACGCGAAGCGTGCGCCTGTGTCCCATAAGTAAAGAGCCGGTTGGCTCATTTCTTAAAGGGTGGTGTAACCCACAAAGTGCACTACTCTCCAACAAAAATAAAAAAATATTTTCTGTGTTTGTGTGCGCTTTAGCCGCACGTATATATCAATATAACATAAATGGAGGACCAAACTTTCTCCGATAAAAATAAAATAGGGAAAGATCAAGAACCACTTCCTCCTAGTGCTATTGCTGCTGCTGGGAGTTGTTCATCATCCCAGAGAGGAAGTAGGAACATCACTACTTTTACTAAACAATTGACCCTCCAACAGTCCCTAGCGATGAGGATGAAGTACGACAGCAGTCATCCTGAAGCAAAACGAATAACTGAGGCCTTGACTGCTATGTTGGTATTAGACGTGCGTCCGGTATCCGCCATTAGTGCAGTGGGATTTAGACAATTGATGGAGGTAGTGTGTCCCCGGTTCCAAATCCCGTCTAGATTCCACCTGCATCCTCAAAGCAGCAGCGACAAGCGTGCGTCTGTCTGTTAAAGGGTGGTGACACCCTCAAAGTGTGCTACACAAACAATAAAAATATTCTTCTTCTTTTTTCTGTCTTTGTGAATTGTGTGGGCTGTAGCCGCACCTGCATCCTTAAAGCAGCAGCGACAAGCATGCGTCTGTCTGTTAAAGGGTGGTGACACCCTCAAAGTGTGCTACACAAACAATTAAAATATTGTTTTTTTTTTTTCGGTCTTTGTGAAATGTGTGGGCTGTAGCCGCACCTGCATCCTTAAAGCAGCAGCGACAAGCGTGCGTCTGTCTGTTAAAGGGTGGTGACACCCTCAAAGTGTGCTACACAAACAATAAAAATATTCTTTTTTCTGTCTTTGTGAATTGTGTGGGCTGTAGCCGCACTTGCATCCTCAAAGCAGCAGCGACAAGCGTGCGTCTGTCTGTTAAAGGATTACATCGGTGACAGCATCCAAGTAGGCATGTCAGACAGTCCGTACCTGTACTGGCAGGAAAAAGAAGCAATTTGGAGGTCCCTGTACAAACTGGCTCTATTTTACCTGAGTTGCCCCCCCTCCAGTGTGTACTCCGAAAGAGTGTTTAGTGCAGCCGGGAACCTTGTCAGCGAAAGGCGTAGGAGATTGCTTCCACAAAATGTGGAGAAGATGATGTTCATAAAATGAATTATCAACTCTTCCAGGGAGACCAGCCTCCAGAACGTACAGAGGGACCTGTGGTTCCAGCGGGGACGAATTAATACTCTGTGAGGATGAGGATGTACACACTGAAGAGGGTGAGGAATCGGTGGATGAGGAGGATGAGGATGACATCTTGCCTCCGTAGAGCCAGTTTGTGCAGGGACAGATTAATTGCCAGCTTGTTTTGTGGGGGCCCAAACGAACCAATCATTTCAGCCACAGTTGTGTGGCAGACCCTGGCGCTGAAATGATTGGTTTGTTAAAGTGTGCATGTCCTGTTTATACAACATAAGGGTGGGTGGGAGGGCCCAAGGACAATTCCATCTTGCACCTTTTTTTTCTTTGCATTATGTATAGTTTGGGGCCTAGTTTTTCAAACTGCCATCCTGTCTGCCACTGCAGTTTCACGCCTAGATGGGTCACGTGTTTGTGCCGCCCACTCGTGTCGCTTAGCATAGTCATCCAGCTACCTCGGTGCAATCTTTTGGCCATAAAAACAATATTGTGAGGTGTTCAGAATAGACTGAAAATGAGTGGAAATGAAGGTTATTGAGGTTAATAATTGCATAGGAGCAGAAAAACCCACAAATTCTGTGATTTTAGCTGTTTTTATGCTTTTTTTAAAAAATATACAGATCCAAAACACAAAACCCAGAACCCAAAACACGGAAGGGTGGTTTTGGCAAAACCAATCCAGATCCAAAACACGAAGAAAGATCCAGATCCAAAACCAAAACACGAAAAGTGGCCGGTGCACACCCCTAATTAATATTATCCTTTAATTTCTCTGAAGGGGACATTAATAACTATTGTCCCAGTAGAAAAATAATGTACATTATGACATTAATAATTATATTGTTATTGCATCCATAATGTTTTATGTTGTGTAGCTATATGCTTACCTGGAATGTATTGTTTTGATGTATTCCATATGGGGAATAAAAAACCTATAGACAGAATGGGCAACTAATGAGGAGCACCCCATTTGGAATTAATTAACTTACAGGTAACTTACCTACTTAATAACTGGCAGCCAATCAGGAGCACTCTCTTACCATGGATATTTATAGATGATAATATATGGAGTTTGGTATTTTAGGATATATATATATATATATATATATATATATATAGTATGGGAAATGAAGACTAGTGTTGTGTGTAGGGGTATTTGTTTATTGATTTATTAACTTGGGTAGTGAAAGATCGAGCTAGAAAACTCCTTAAGGTGCCGATCCACTAGACGATTAAGTTGAGCAATTGAACGATAACAATTGTTCAATCATTTGCAAATCGTTTGCAAAAATGTCTAAAACGATTAGCGATGCGCATGCCCGATGGTGGTTTAGACATCTGTCATCGTGCAAACACGTTGGTCAACCTGACGATAAGTCAGGTTGAGCATGTTTGCAGATGAGTGATGAGCCTGCACTGAGTGACTGCTTGTTCAGTGCAGGCTCATCACAGACTGACAAACAACTGCACAATTACAATGTCGTAATCGTGCAGTCGTTTTCATGTCTGCTAGTGGATGGGCAGCATTATAGTGCGCATGCTCCATGGATATTCGATTGCAGCAGTGGCCATATTTAAATCTCCATTCATGTTATTCACTATGTAAAAATTTTCAATAAGGGAAAGTTTGTTTCAAATGTGTGGCAGATGTTTTGGATGTCCAGAATCCAAGTTGAAACGTAATACTCTCCCCCACAGATTGCAAACTACTGCAGTATCTATCTTGGAGAAAAGAGAAAAATAATAATAAAAAATAATAATATACTAATTGAAGGATTTTCCCATTAATACTTCTGGTTATTTATGCTATTTTCATTCTTTTGTTTGGACCCTAGTAGTGTAATGTATTTTTTGTTTATCTTATTAAAAAAATGTTTTTGATATATGTTGCGATTTATGGTACTATATAATTTATAATTGATAGGTACATTAAGCACTGGTATTTATTTATGTATTTATTGATCCATTCATTCATTTGTGGGATTTAGCACTTAGCATTTATTTATTTGCATGGGTAGTGAAAGAGGGCAATAAAGGTGGTGTACAGTATATAAAGGTTATAGTATGAAGAATGTATAGTATAGTTATAGTATGAAGAATGTAGACTAGTGATCTTAATCTTAGCACTTAACCAGCTTTAAAATGCGTCATATAAAATGTATTGTGTGTCATAATTCCAGCATATACAGGACTAGTGATCACAGTAAGCCATTATATGCGGAATTAGAGCCATCCTGCCTGAGCTGAATGTTTTTATTTCAGTTGTGGGCATCATTGAAAAGCATTGGTTCAAGTCCAGGAGTCTGGGAGGGCAGCAGAAGAACCTAACACTGCCCTGGACAAATATGCTGTATACATATTGGTCTCCTTGTGCACTAGATAGTGTATTATTATACAATATTAATAATTAACCCTATTGATAGTCTATAGCAGTACACCCATAACAGTACATGTATTCCATATCTCCTAGTTGGTGCGCAGGTGTATTTATTATCATTGGGAAGCACAGATGGTGTAATGGTTAGCATTACCTCCTCACAGCACTGAGGTCGTGGGTTCAATTCCCACTACGGCCCAAACTGTGTGGAGTGTGTACCAAACTGTGTGGAGTGTGTATATTCTCCCTGTACTTGCATGGGTTTCCTCCCACACTCCAAAAATATACTGGTAGGTTAATTGGCCCCCAACAAAAAGTAACCCTAGTGTGCATGTGATAGGGGATATAGATTGTAAGCTCCACTGGGGCAGGGACTGATGTGAATGGCCAAATATTCTCTGAAAAGCACTGCAGAATTTGTGTGTGCTATATAAATAACTGGCAATAATAAGTTATTACTGGCTGACACATGTTAAAAAACCCACAGATGGTGATGATTATTTCATTTGTGATACTGAGATGAACATGCAGCACTATTAAAATTCTATTATATTTCTATTGTGGTCATGGTGTGGACTGGGGAGGGGGGTTTCCAGGTGAAATATCTCATCCCTGTGCGCCTCCTTAAATTTGGGGGTCGGGCTGATGATATTTGCCCCAAATGCAGGAATTCCCAAGGGACCTTTTGGCACCATCTGTGGTCTTGTCCAAAGGTATATAGTTTCTGGGGTCAGGTGATTGGAGTGATTGCTTCATCAGATATCAGGCAGAATTTACGGAGCAGCGGCTACTGTAAGCCGCTGCTTCCCCGTGGGTTGCAGGTGAATATTTTAAACGACACTCGGAGTCAATGTAAAGCAGGCTTTACACTGACTCCAGGTGCCGTTTTAAATATGTATCTGCAACCCACCGGGAAGCAGCGGGTTACAGAAGCCACTGCTTTGTAAATTCTGCCCAATGTCTGTATTAACCCTGGTGGTTAGTACTCTTGGCACACTACACAATACATTCTTAATCTTTGCATCTTGGCCAAGGTCTGTATTGCAAGAGCTTGGATGGCTACTACAGGACCTGAGTTTCAAATGTGGGTTGCTCTAGTAAATACAACAATATTCCAGGAAAAACATTTATATAATACTTGTAAAACTGAATCCAAGTTTGACAGGATTTGGCAGAGATGGCTACAATCTAAATACGCCAAAATGCCTTCGAATCAGTCCGAGCTGCCTGGAGTATAGCTTACAGGGTTGTATATGGATTTGGAGTTACACTACAACTGATATTTATTTACTGTAACTAAACTGTATATGCCTTTTTACTGCATTTGGTAAATGTAAGATAATACATTCTTATGGTCTACTGTTTATGTCTTTGTTTTTATTTTTTATTCGGAAATGTTTTATATACTCTGTACAAGATGATATTTTTCTCAGTCTGCACCAAAGTTATTATTGTTTTGTATGTTTGTTTGTATAGTATATGTCAAAACTAGATTATTGGCTGAGACAAGATCAGTTTAAAATTGAATCGCAGCGACACCATCTTGCGACTGGCCGCAAGACGCCATTTTGCGAAATGGCCACCTAAGCGCCATTTTAGATAAACTCACACTTTAGTACATGTGGCGATAATACTATTAGCATCATGCGAATGCATCTGTGACCATCGCCATAAGTTACGGCGATTCACCAGAAGCCTATTTCATGACTTTACGTATTATAAAGGATATATTTCAGAAATGGCTTTAGCTGAATAGAGCAAGTGGCCAAGTGACAACTAGCTTGTGTAGATAAGCTTCCTGGACAGTGTCTGCTCTCACTACAGGTGGTCCGGCTAGAATACACACCTTACATTAGCATGCTTCCTGCAATGACATGATTTCAAAGACTAGAGTGTCATCTTAGGCCTGTCTCTTGTAGCTGGGCTATTTGCATTTCACACAAGAGACTGGGAGAATAAAGAGTTTTTCTTTTGAAGCCTGGGACAGGTGGGGGCTGCTGACAGAGTGGGCATGTGGAACTATCTGGCTCAGCATGTCACACTGCTAAGATGTTCACTTAGTGAGAGTTAAGTGCACCCTTCCTCATACACACATTAATACATCTTTATATCAAACCCCGAATACTCACACATTACATATTCACACATAAGGTTTAATAAGCTTTAAAGTATATGATTTAAGTTGGTTCAGTTAGTTTAAATGCTGAGAAATAAAGATATTTGATAACTAAGGTTTTATACATGTTAAGACAGCCGTGTTTGGTTTTGAGCTGATGCGTACTCTTTCAACAGAATTCCAGTACTATCGGTGTGGAGATCGCATCATGCATTCTCAACTTATGGACCGCAGAAACCACAAGCAACAAAATGTATATTTTAGGAACAACTGTTAGGATGGAGCATGGGGAGGCGGGAGGGTAAAGACCCTCAGTTGTTAGAGGCTGGGCGAGTCTATTTGAACCAGCCTGTTAAATACACTGTAACATATGCTTCTCCCCTGGGAACCAATGGCATAAGCAAGAAACTTCTCTATTGTCCTGTCTATTCTGGGGGGGTATAAACATGTGTGCTCAAACACTGGGTCTTTAGTCTTCTTGCTGAATGCTGATTGACGGAGGTTTTCTTTCTGAAGGCCGAGATCTGGTCCAGAGGCGCTGCGTATGTATACTGTACTTGGGTCTGTATAATTCCTTTGCGCTAAATTGTACACACATCATAGCGTGTAACTGACTGTACTTTTACTTGAATAATACTTTGTGCTTCGGAACCACATGTTCTGAGTCTGGAGTCTCTATTTATTGTATGACTGCGTACGCAAATTAGCGTCATCCTTAGAGGTTTATAGGAAGGATTTTATAAGGTACAGGCAGGGGTATATAGAGGTTCTTTTTAATATTGTCATATATCTAGTACCATTGTATGTGTTCTGTAAATGACATACAGTATATGGTAAACTGGATACAAATTTATTATGGTACATACACACGGTCAGATTTGTCAGATGAACGATTTGAACAATTTTACCAGAGATTTGAACGATTTTTGACTGCATTAAAATGAAATCGTCCAAGTCTGACTGCAAACACATCAGATGTCAGATATAGTTATCTGACCATCGGGGAACACGCATCGTTCATCGTTCATTATTCAGGCATGTCAGATTTTCCTTCAGATATGAACGATTTTTTAAATCGTTATCGTTCAGATCTGAAGAAAAACCTGACCGTGTGTATGCACCATTAGTATGATGGCTACATTCTGTTTGAACTACAAGATGCTTTGTATTTAATCTTATCTTGAATGTTTGATGTTTATTGAAATTTTTATAAAAAAGTACTTAATTTAAAAAAAAAAAGGTGAAATGAAGTTAGCCAGCCAGCCACAGAATCTGTTTAATTCATATGTGTCCTGAATTAAAGGGTTGATATAGCAAGCCTATACAGTATAAAGGGCATGTCAAGCTGAGACTTTGCCCCGGGTGACAGAAGCATAGCTTCACCTCTGTGTTTAGAGCCACTGAATGCAAATTAACACTAAGGTCTATTTACTAAGCAGTTAGGAGATAGAGTGAAAAGTGATAAGAAAGTGATAAGGTGCCAGCCAATCAGCTCCCAACTGTCATTTTTCAAACACAGCCTGTGAGATGACAGTTGGGAGCTGATTGGCTGGCACCTTATCACTTTCTTATCACTTTTCACTCTGTCTCCTAACACTGCTTAGTAAATAGACCCCTTAGGAGGAGGAGATTATGGTGCAGGTAAGCAAAGAAAGAGTACATGAAGGAAGATGGGCCTGCTTGTGAGAAGTTACAATCTATAGGGGAGGGATTGTGAAACAGAGGTGACACATAATGGTGAGTTACTTTGCTGGGGCAAGAATGGCCTGTTAGGAGGGTATTAAATCATTATTCATCACTAATAAAGCCAGAGATGGCCTAAGGCCTATATCTACTCCAATGTGTGGAAAATGCACTGTTTTGTGGTCAACCTTGTAATTACCCACCCCTCCATATGACTTACTCACACAGGCAAGAACACTCAGTGTTACTCTGGGGGGGCGCAACCTTGTAATTACCCACTCCTCCATATGACTTACTCACACAGGCACGATCGCTCAGTGTTACTCTGGGGGGGCGCAACCTTGTAATTACCCACCCCTCCATATGACTTCCTCACACAGGCACGATCGCTCAGTGTTACTCTGGGGGGCGCAACCTTGTAATTACCCACCCCTCCATATGACTTACTCACACAGGCACGATCGCTCAGTGTTACTCTGGGGGGGCGCAACCTTGTAATTACCCACCCCTCCATATGACTTCCTCACACAGGCACGATCGCTCAGTGTTACTCTGAAGGGGGCAACCTTGTAATTACCCACCCCTCCATATGACTTACTCACACAGGCACGATCGCTCAGTGCTACTCTGGGGGGGCGCAACCTTGTAATTACCCACCCCTCCATATGACTTACTCACACAGGCATGATCGCTCAGTGCTACTCTGGGGGGGGCACAACCTTGTAATTACCCACCCCTCCATATGACTTACTCACACAGGCATGATCGCTCAGTGTTACTCTGGCCCCCCTTTCCTCCCTCAATACATTTCCAGGTGGCTACAGCATTAGCTTATTATCGCACAGTAACTGCGTACTGAATGGCACCAGCGATAGCATTAGCTTATATCTCAGGCGCAATATTGGATCTAACAATATGAGAGATCACCCTGAACATAATTATGTGGGCTCATTAGTAAAATTGTAATGGGTTTTCTGTGCACCACTCATAGCCACAAAGATGTCTGCTCCATCCACTACCAGTGTATATAGACAATTAGTTGCAATCTGGCACATTCCATATACAGTCATTTTATCCTCATTATTTTACAAATCACAAAACTACCTGGTTAAATTCATTATGCATCTATATTCATTTTGTAGTTTATAACAGATTTTTCCACCAGGACGAGGACCCCTGTGCTTTTGGGGCCCCATAGCTGTCACATGACCTACTATCGCTATAGTTACGCCCTTGGAGAAGAGACAAAAATATGAGTCACAGAGTTCTGACTTGGCTCATAGACTTATGATATCTCCTTGAGCAGACAATGTCTTGCATATGCAATCCCTTATACTAGACATAATTAAGCAGAAATGTTTGAGGCTAGTGTGCCTATCATTTTAATTTTGTCCACACATTTATCTTTACAATTGACAATTATTGTCCATTGTTTATCAGGACAGGCATTGCATCAATTGCAAGGTAGAAAGGACATCTGTACATATAACTGATAACGTGCAATTTCTTTAACATATATGATATTAAATGAGTACAATTATTCTATTTACAGCTACTTTTACTTGACATGTTTTTTGTTTTCTTGTTTTTTTAAATCTCATCTATAATCTGTTTCTAAAACTTTGATAATGTACTTCATACGGAATGCTTCATAACGACAGAAGCAGGGACGTGTGTGTGTGTGAGTGTGTGTATATTTGTGTGTGTGTATATATGTGTGTGTTAGTGTGTGTGTGTGAGTGTGTGTGTATGTGTGTGAGTGTGTGTGTGTGAATAATGGGATGTGGGCACATATATAGGTGTTTGAAAGCATGTCAAGGACAAGAAGCAGTAGACTGACATGTAAAGGTTTATCTAATGACGGGTGCGGCCATATAAATGACACCACTGTCATTGCTTACCTACAGTAGATTGCATTAACACATTTTTATTTTGCAAAAGATATTTCAACATTATTCAGTCTTAAAATTAGTATGCAAAGCGTTCGTAGCTTGAGACTTCGCTATGTCCTGGATAAGTAACCTTGCAAATTACAGAAGGCTATAACAATAAAACACCCTGTCTTAAAAAATAATAAAAAAAATGCAGCATTTATTGAGGAAAGGAAAAAGGACCTGAGTGTCAGAGGCACTAGATTAAAATTAATGCATCTAGGGATAGCGGGATAGTGTTAATTCCCAATTATAGGTATAGACAAAAAAAAACTATTTGGCTGTGCACTAGTACAAAAAGTTTCTAATATTCAGAACCTTTCCTTAATATAAGTTCAAATGTAATACAATAAAAAACAATAATAGTTTAACATAACAATTCAGTAAATACAATTTCAATAACACAGAAAGTACAACTAGTGGTTGAAGTTATATGTCCTTTCACATAATGTGGAAACTCAATTGATAGGTATTTTTAGATTTTTTTATGGTAGACATAAGGAATAGTTCAGAGATAAAGTAATGAGACCAGCGCCAGAGCATGGCTCACAGCCGCCCTGTGCTGGTCGAACACGTGATGTCACGTGAGGGGGCGGGGCAGCTGGCAGGAGAAAGTGTAGACCTGCCCAGATGCTCCGGTTGGCTCTATGAGCAGTACTGCAGCATTGCTACTGGCTGCAGGGTGCCATATCAGGCACCCTGCTAGCCAGGTGCAGGGACGTTGGAGACCGACGATGCAGTCCCCATGGCCCAGCATCCTGGATGACGGCAGCGCTTGCACACCTTCCCAATGGCTCTGAGTGAGATGGAGCCTGGTTATTTTGTGAATTTGGAATTGGAGTAGTCTCTTGTTGTATCAGGACAGATGGTATCAGAAAGGTGGCGGAAAAGTAATGGACGTTCCTTATAAACTCTGCACCCAGCTGAGTCCTGGTGAGCCTGCCAGTGTGAGGACCCAGTGGGGAGCCTGTTCAACCCCAGCCAGTGACCACCCGCCGTGTGCTGCAAATACCAGTGATGCCTCAGCACAAGGGGATGTAATCCACAACTGGACTACCGGGTCCCCCCTGAGCGACTGATTATTTGCCACAGCTAGTCAGTGGTCCCTGGCATCCTTTATACATCGATATATCAATGCAGTCCGAGAGTGTGTTTCAGATTTTTATTTTTTAAATATTGCAACCCTACCATATGTTAATATTCAAATCATATCTGAATCTGTCCTGATTAGATGTTTCTAAATTTGTATAACTTTATTAAAAATTTGTAACTGCATTGGACCACTTTTACTAGAAGACCTCTCTTCCCTTTTACTCAGGTCAACAGCTATAGCACCATTTCTACCAACTGCCATTAAGAGGGGTATTCAATATGGGAGCGAAAAGTCCGTGCTGGACTTTTCGCTCCACATCGGAGATTTTCCTGGGATAAAGTATCGGGCGCGCACCCGCTTTATCCCCGTATTCAATTTGAAAGCTACGAAACGGGACCCGGCGAAGTAGGATCCGCGAAAAAAAAACTAAATTTACCTGGAATAAATTGTAGGACACCCTAAAACTGTAAAAACATGGGGGATCACTATGGGTACCCCTGTTTTAGCCTGCAAATGAAAGTCGGGGTTTTAAATAGTGGCTGCAAGCGGTTTTTTCCCGACATTGAAGAAGTGATGCAGAAGAGCACTTAGGTTTTTTTTTTCGTTTTTAAGTGGTCCCATCAAATTTGGGGTACATGAAAATGGGTACTAGCATATTTTTAAGTCCCTAAAGTCTTTATTTAAAAATTCTGCAAATATGCACCTGCCGCTAATAGCCTATTCTAGAATACACCTGCCGCATACTTGCAGAATAGCCCTGAACCTATTTCCCTATTTTTAAACAATTTTTTCCCTTTTTTTTTTCTTCACCCCAAATTTTCAATAATTTTTTTGGGGTGTCCCTATTTTTTTAAAACTTTTTTGACACTGTTTATTTTAAAATGACATTCCCAGGGATGCCCATAACCCCAATTCTGCACTTTTTTTCGCCACCTATTCAGTGGTGAAAAGTTATCCCCATTTTTTTTCAAAGACTTTTCGAACCTGCGAAAAGTCTTTGAAATTTAATACGGTGTAAAACCAAAACCTCCGAAAATGACGTCATTGGTGCGAAATTATCGCAAAAACTGACTTTTCGCTCCAAATTGAATTGCCCTGTTAGACTAAAACAGTTAGCTTAAACATTTATATACAGTCAGGTCCATAAATATTGGGACATTGACAGAATATTCAGATTTTGGCCTCTATTCACCACAACAATGGTTTTGAAATGAAACAAACAAGATGTGCTTTAACTGCAGACTTTCAGATTTAATTTGAGGGTAATGACATCCAAATCGGGTGAACGGTGTAGGAATTACAACAGTTTCAATATGTGCCTCCCACATTTTAATGGGCCAAAAGTAATGGGACTATCAACTCAAAAGCTATTTCATGGACAGGTGTGGGCTATTCCCTCATTATTTCATTATCAATTAAGCAGGTAAAAGGTCTGGAGTTGATTCTAGGTGTGACATTTGCATTTGGAATCAGTTGCTGTCGACTCTCAATATGAGATCCAAAGAGCTGTCACTATCTGTGAAGCAAGCCATCATTAGGCTGAAAAATCAAAACAAACCCATCAGAGAGATAGCAAAAACATTAGGTGTGGACAAATCAACTGTTTGGAACATTCTTAAAAAGAAAGAATGTACCAGAGAGCTCAGCAACACCAAAAGACCCGGAAGACCATGGAAAACAACTGTGGTGGATGACAAAAGAATTATTTCCCTGGTGAAGAAAAACCCCTTCACAACAGTTGGCCAAATCAAGAACACTCTCCAGGAGGTAGATGTATATGTGTAAAAGTCAACAATCAACAGAAGACTTCACAAGAGTGAATATAGAGGGTTCACCACAAGATGCAAATCATTGGTGAGCCACAAAAACAGGAAGACCAGATCAGAGTTTGCCAAACAACATCTAAAAAAGCCATTACAGTTCTGGAACAACATCCTATTGACAGATGAGACAAAGATCAACTTGTACCAGAGTGATGGGAAGAGAAGAGAAAGAAAGGAACTGTTCATGATCCAAAACATACCACCTCATCAGTGAAGCATGGTGGTGGTAGTGTCATGGTGTGGGCATGTATGCCTGCCAATGGAACTGGTTCCCTTGTATTTATTGATGATGTGACTGCTGACAAAAGCAGCAGAATGAATTCTGAAGTGTTTCGGGCAATATTATATGCTCATATTCAGTCAAATGCTTCAGAACTCATTGGATGGCGCTTCACAGTGCAGATGGACAATGACCCAAAGCATACTGCAAAAGCAACCAAAGAGTTTTTTAAGGCTAAAAGTGGAATGTTATGCAATGGCCAAGTCAATCCCCTGACCTGAATCCGATTGAGCATGCATTTCACTTGATGAAGACAAAACTGAAGGGAAAATGCCCCAAGAACAAGCAGGAACTGAAGACATTTGCAGTAGAGGCCTGGCAGAGCATCACAAGGGATGAAACCCAGCGTCTGGTGATGTCTATGCGTTCCAGACTTCAGGCTGTAATTGCCTGCAAAGGATTTGCAAGAAAGTATTAAAAAGTGAAAGTTAGATTTAGGATTGTTTAGTTTGTCCCATTACTTTTGGCCCCTTAAAAAGTGGGAGGCACATATAGAAACCGTTGTAATTCCTACACCGTTCACCTGATTTGGATGTAATTACCCTCAAATTAAATCTGAAAGTCTGCAGTTAAATCACATCTTGTTTGTTTCATTTCAAAACCATTGTGGTGGTGAATAGAGGACAAAATATGAAAATTCACGGCATGCAGACTAGCACAGTTGGGAGAACACACAGCTGTAGGGATTGGGGAAGTTATAGCAGCATGGAGGCAAAGATAGTGTACAAGTATAGACAGAGTATGATAGTTTTAGCAATTGGGAAGCTGAATGTTTATAATGAATGAGATGTATGGAGTGAGAAGGATGTTGGAACTCAGTGAAATTTTTGTGGTGACTGAAAGGGAAGATTGTGGGCACTGAGTGGGATGTGTGTGCCACATAACTGTTCAGACCTCAGTTGCATAGACTGCATGTGTATATTCTAATGAGCACACAATTCTGTGAATTAGCAGCTCCACCATTTTGTGAGTGACAGCAATCTCACCCTGTGAGAGTGCTGAATCTGCAGTTAACCACATGATGTCATGGCATACCATACCTGTATTACGCAAGGAACACGTCCATTAAGGTGTCAGCCTTAATGATCGTAATTTCATTGCTTTTTGGAGTTTGAGTGGCAGAAATTCAATAGGTTTTGTGAATTTTCAGATCATGTCCAAGCAGCCTTAATGAGACATGTGGAACCGTAAGGTTTTTGTCTATGGAATTTCATAGCTTTTTTAAAATGTATTAACTATCAGGGTTTGGATGAGCAAACCGGGCCACCTGCAAGGGAGAAGGGCAACAAAATGGTACACTAGCGTAGGTGGAAGAGGGGATAGCACATAGGAGGTGGTTTGGGAGGTGCAGAGTACGAGACGGCTGTAGGCGAGCGGGGTAGCGGCAGCAGCGGTGGTGCAGAGCAGTAGCAGTGATGCAGTGCAACGGGGGCATCAGTGGGCGACAGAGGGCTAATTGGTAGTGCGCATGCACCTCAGAAAATAAAACCAATATGTTACAGATGAACAAACGCAGCAGTGAGATCCATCTACGCATCTATGTTAAAAATGTAATGTGTAAAATAAAAAAAGGTTCTCCCCCAAAACACAACCAGCACCGGGCTTTTAACAGCCAGTCCTGGTTGTGTTTAAATACAGGGGACAAATGATGTAGGGGTCCCCTGTACTTAAGCACAACCAGCACTGGGCTCTGAGCCGACCCTGGTTCTGGAAATACAGGGGAAAAAATTGCGTAGGGTCCCCCGTATTTACCAGAACCAGTACCAGACTCTTTCTAGCGGGGGGTGATGCCACAGCCAGGGGAGCCCTTTAACCAGGCCCTCCAGCCAATGCATCCCCCCTGGCCGCTAGTCAGCCCAATAAAGGGGTCCCCCTCTCCAGGACACCCCAGGCCGAGGTTGGTAGCCCGGGGCTATCCCCAGCACCCCTGGGCGGTGGGTGCTGGGTTTATTGTGTTGTGTGGTGCATATGAAAATATAAATATTGTCTTTTGCAGTACAGGTACCAGCAGGCATCCCCACATACTGGCACTTGTAGAACCACAAGTACCAGCAGGCAGGGCATTAAGGGCCTGCTGGTATTTATAGTACCCCTACAAAAGAAATACTAAAATAAAAACACACACAATTTTTTTTTTTTACTTTTTTATTTTGCTGCACCTTCACCTGAGGGGCGGCAGCCTTTTAGCTCTTTTACATGGCTGCCACTTCCCCCAGGACTTCTACGGTGTCTTCACCTGGAGGGTGGCAGCCTTTAAGCTCTTTTTCCTGGCTGCCGCCCATCCGCGGAGTCTTCTGTCTTTGGCGGCTCTTCTCTGCTGCCTCCCGGCCGATGAACTGTGAGTGGACTGTGCCTCACGCTGGCTGTGTATAAGCCAGCTGAGGGGGTGTGGCGATGACGTGGTGAGCCATGATTGGCTCACGGCAGCCATCTTTGAATTTCAAATATGGTGTTGAGGCGCTATTTTTGAAAAGGGCACACTCGGCCCGTAATGCCCCGCATGTTGATACTTGTGGTTCTCCAAGTACCAACATGTGGGGGAAAGGCTTGCTGGGAACTGTAGTTTCACAGCAAAAGGCAATATTTTAGCTCTTTACTTGCACCACACTTTACACAATCAACCCGGCACCCACCGCTCCACGGATGCCGGGGATAACCCCGGGCTATCAGCCTGGGCCTGAGGTGCCCTGGAGGAGGGGACCCCTTTATTGGGGGGGTCCCCAGCTCCCCAAGGATCCCCGGCCTGGGCTGACTAGCGGTCAGGGGTGATGCTATGACTGGGGGCCTGGTGAAAGGGCTCCCCTGACTGTGGCATCGCCCCCCCCCCCCACTAGAAAGAGTCCGGTGCTGGTTCTGGTAAATACAGGGAGACCCTATGCATTTTTTCCCCCTGTATTTCCTGAACCAGGGCCGGCTCAGAGCCCAGTGCTGGTTGCGTTGAATACGGGGGACCCCTACGTCATTTGTCCCCCACATTTTGGCAACCAGGACTGGTTTTGAAAAGCCTTGTGCTGGTTGTGCTAAATATAGGAGACCCCTACGTCATTTGTCCCCTGTATTTAGCACAACCAGTACTGGGTCTCCAAAGCCTGGTGCTGGTTTTTTTTGGGGGGAGGGGCCACACCATTTTTTAAAAAAAAATGTAAACACTGAAGCAGGTATCACGGATCTTCCAGATCCGAGCCTGCATTCTGTGCGCTGCTACCTCCCCCAGGTCCTAATGCCTGCCCCACCGTTGCCTGCAACTGCTGCCCGCACCGCCGTCGCTAAGGCCCGCTACCATCCCCTTTTCTGGACACAGCTAATGCCCGCTACCCCCCTGCGCCTTTCCCCCGGGTCCCGCTGCAGCTAATGGCCGCTTCATTCCCTTGAGCCCACCCCCGCTAAAGCCCGCAAATGACGGCCATCTTTGTGCACCCAAGTGAAGCCACAGTGAGTGGAGGAGGCTCCTACTGTGGCTGCGCAATAAGTTGAAATTTCCTATCTATTCAATGGCGCATTCTTGAGGTAGTAGTTTAAAAACTGTAACTTTCTAATTTACCTGAACCCCAAAAGCATGTACCCTGGTACAATAGCTACCTAATAAAACAAACCCCAAGTCTAAATTTGTCCCTTACTCTGACTTATGCCTTCCCAAAAATCCCCTATAGAGAACAGCAGAAAAGTGGTCCTAATTGAGAATGTCACAAAAAAGTGACAGTTGGAGCTTTAGATTACTCCCAAATTCTCATTTTTTATGTTTATGCCCGGAAATTTGGCATGCAGCACCGAGCGACAGTTCTACCCAGCCATTCCAAATTTCAACTCGGCACCTCTAACAGCTTTTGAGGTGTAGCCCCTTAAACACCATGCCCCCCCTCCTGAATTATCTATGGAGATTTCCGTTTTTTTAGATGCAGCCTTTATATAAGGGCACGACTGTGCCCTTATAATATATATATATATATATATATTACACACACATAGATATATATAGATATCTATATACATATTCCAAAGTTTGATGTTTTGGGAAAATCTCCAAAGTAACAATAATGTAGTTTATAAAGAATTGTTCATCCTTCTGAAATGTTTTCTGTCAGAGTGCCAGGAACCTGCTGCATTAGCATCATTATGTGTAACATTATCCATCTCAAGCAATGACTTTCTAAAATTATACAAGTATAATTCATTGAAACAAAACATCCTGAACCTCAGTAGATATTTATTAAAATCAAGTGAACTTCCACAAAGTTATTAAGGAAAGGGCAGGTAAAAATATTTTATAGTTTTGTCTCTGTGTTCCCATTCAGGGAACAAGTGATAAAGTTAATGGTTCCAATGTAAACTTTAAGGAACAGTGGGTTCATTTGCTCTTGCTATATTTGAATGATCTTGTGAACGGATGGGTAAGCTGGCAGCCTTGTGCAGTTCTTTATTAAAGTTCAAATTTTACTGAGTCATTGGAACAAGTTAATATTGTGTGGGACATGGTTAATTTAGCTAAATACCTAAAAGAGCAGTGCTTAAAGTATAACTTTGTAAACTTTTTAAGGAGATAACTGTGCAAAATGGAACAAAATTATCTTTGTGTGATGACGCAAATATACTAAGCAGCAGGTTTTAAATCCAATGGGATCCGCTACAAATCGACACAAGGCATATGATATCAGAGCCGTACCTAGCCAGAAAGATCAATGGCGTCACCCTATTTTTCAAATAGGGACATAACACCCCCGAAAAAGGGGCATGGCCTCACAGGGAAGGGCCAGGGAAGATATAGGGGAGGCCAGGAGATGCTGGGGATAAAATAAGAGGAAGCTACAAGTGAGACTGATATTAAACAGTTTATATATATATTATATACTATACTATATGGGGAATAAGGAGACACATTATATTCTATACTATGGGGGCAAATTCCATTATATACTATGGGGGGAGGCACATTATATTCTATACTACAGGGAGGGGGGAAACACATTACATTCTATACTATGGGGGGGCAAATGACATTCTATACTATAGGGAGGCACATTATATTCTATACTATAGGATTTGAGAGGCACACTACATTGTATACTATGGGGAGGGAGGAGGCACATTACATTCCATACTATGGGGGGCACATTATATTCTATACTATAGGGAATAAGGAGACACATTATATTCTATACTATGGGGGTCAATTACATTCTATACTATAGGGAGGGGGAGGCACATTATATTCTATACTATAGGGAGAGGGAAACACATTATATTCTATACTATGGGGGGCACATTACATTCTATACTATAGGGAGGCACATTATATTCTATACTATAGGATTGAGGAGGCACACTACATTATATACTATGGGGAGGGAGGAGGCACATTACATTCCATACTATGGGGGGGCACATTATATTCTATACTATAGGGAATAAGGAGACATTATATTCTATACTATGGGGGTAAATTACATTATATACTATAGGGAGGGGGAGGCACATTATATTCTATACTATATGGAAGGGGGCACATTACATTCTATACTATATGGAAGGGGGCACATTACATTCTATACTATATGGATAGGGAGGCACATTATATTTTATACTATGGGGTGGCACATTACGTCCTATACTATATGGAGTTGGTTCACATTATATTCTATACTATAGGGAGGGGAAGGCACATTACAATCTATACTATGGGGAAGGGGAACCACATTATATAGTGTTCCCGCTAGGCTGTTTTATTGGGTGCCCTGCAAAAACAGCCTGCCCTGAGCCTTTCCCACCCGTGGGCCGCAGTGTCCTGCAGGTGGGAAAAGTTGCAGAGACTGATCACCGCCGGGTGAATAGAGGCTGTGTGCATGTCACGGCATCTATTAACCATTAGTGGAAAGCTTGGGGGAAGTCCAGCACCTCCGTAAGTGCTGGGCATGCCCCCAAGTTTGACAAATTGGAGGCATGTCACAAGAACATGAACCCTCCCTGGCCATCCATGCCCCCATTTCCAGACTCCAGGTACTCCTAGTGGCACACCTAGTGCCCTGCCCACACTCCTAGTGCCCTTCCCACAGTCTAGCAGGAACACTATTATAGTCTATACTATGGGGGGAGGCACATTATATTCAATACTATGGGGAGGCACATTATATTCTATACTATAGGGTGGGGGAGGCACATTACATTCTATACTATAGGGAGGGGGAGGCACATTATTTTCTATACTACAGTATCGGGATGGGGGGGTCTAATGAGAAGAATTGGGTCAACCTGGTTTTGCCTTTTAAATGACTGCTACTTTAAAATCTTTGGGGGGTGAGAACAATACAGAACATACAGACATAGAAAGAGCACATACAAATAAATGGAATAACGGAAGTCAAGGCTAAAAAAAAAACTGGAAGATGGAAAGAATAATTTAAATCACAGGTTCTCAAACTCGGTCCTCAGGACCCCAAACAGTGCATGTTTTCCAGGTCTCCTCACAGAATCACAAGTGAAATCATTAGCTCCACCTGTGGATTTTTTAAAATGTGTCAGTGAGTAATGCATACACCTCCTGAGGACCGAGTTTGAGAACCACTGATTTAAATAGTATACAGTATTACAAATGCAATAGGGCAGTGGTTCTCAAACTCGGTACTCAGGACCTCAAACAGGTCATGTTTTCCAAGTTATTTAGCAGGTGCACAGGTGTAGTCATTACTCACCTACACATTTTAAAAGATGTAGCTATTTATATCACTTGTGATTCTGTGAGGAGACCTGCAAAACATGCACTGTTTGGGGTACTGAGGATCGAGTTTGAGAACCTGTGCAATAGGCTATCTATCTAAAGCTGGCCACACACTAGACCAACTTACATCCAACCATCCAACTAGTTGATTGGTTGGAATGAAAATCTGGTAAGGTATGAAAGCAAATGACAATCAGCAATTTGCTCCCAAATGCCGGAAAAAGGACAAAAACTGTTGTTTGAACAAATTGTTTAGATCAAACATTTAACAAACTGATCATCATTTACTCCCATTCCTTACCAGATTTTCATTCCAACCAATCAACTAGTTGGATGGTTGGATGAAAGTTGGTCTAGTGCAGTGATTCGCAACCTCGGTCCACAAGGCACACCAACAGTCCTGGTTTTAGTGATATCCATGCTTGAGCACAGATGGTTAAATCAAATTAACTGAGGTACTAATTAAGTCACCTGTACTCAAGTATGGCTATACTTAAAACCTGGACTGTTAGTGTGCCTTGAGGACCGTGGTTGGGAACCCCTGGTCTAGTGTGTGGCCAGCTTAAATATATTATATACTCAGACCCTCCAACATGACCCGTTCCATTAGGAACAAAATGCTTTGCTCCTGGACTTATCTCTTAATTTATGATTGCAGACACCTGTGCTGAAACACCTGTCTCATCAATTACCTACTTCAGCACAGGTTACTGCAATCATACATTAGGTGGGAAGTCCAGGAGCAGAGTGTTTTGTTCCTAATGGAACAGGTCATGTGGGAGGGTAGGTTAAACTTTGTATATATACTGCATAGCTATTTAACGCTTTCTATATGTATTAGTTCTCCCATATCTGCATAAGGTTGTGTTAAGGATTGTACATTTGTTGCAAGTGTTATTGGAATCATCATTGGGTGCAACCAATAAAGCACAAAAGAACTGGATTGACCCCAGGTTTCTAGCTTCTGTTTGGTAGACAGCTGATTAGCAGCCTTGATTGCCACACACACACTTCTTTCAGCCTCTCACAGGTGGTCTTGCAATCAAGGCTGCTAATCAGCTGTCTGAAGCTGGCCACACACTAGACCAACTTACATCCAACCAGCCAACTTGTTGATTGGTTGGAATGAAAATCTGGTAACGGATGGGAGTAAATGATGATCAGCAATTTGCTCCTAAATGCCAGAAAACAGATGAAAATGGTCGTTTAGACAAGTTTGTTAAATGTTTGATCTAAACTATTTGATCAAAGAACAGTTTTGGTCCATTTTCCAGCGTTTGGGAGCAAATTGCTGATTGTATTCCTTACCAGATTTTCATTCCAACCAATCAACTAGTTGGCTGGTTGGACAGATAATCTTTAGATGTGTGGCCAGCTTAACGCTAGGAACCTAGTGCATAAGGTCTCAGGGCCTAATTCAGAGCCGCTCGTTCGCTCCGAGCGATGTTCGCACAACTGCGCATGCGTATGGGTTGTAATATGCATGCGCGAACCAGTAATTGCGGTCGAAAATTGTGTGCTCGCAAAATAGTGAATGCCTGCTATTTTGAGTGACAGAATGAGGCGTTTGTGGGTGGTAACAGGGGAAGGTGCTTGAAAACGGGGAGTGGTGATCCAAACGCAGGCGTGCCAAACGGGCATTTTAAGGGTGTGCATAATTAACAAAGCAGCGTCATCGACCACATCACTTGGTTCTCTTTTAGCCTGAACTGCTCACATGATTGCGGTAGGAAAATCCTGCCACAAGCACTGCGAGCAGTTCATACGCCTTTTGATGTACTCGATTAATCTAATAAATAGCGGAGATGACGTAGGCGAGCGGCCAGGGGGCGTTTTTACAAAATAGCGAGCGCATGTTTCGTTTGCACGTTCAGACATAGAGGCGTTAACAGACCGCAAAGAGCGAGCGCTCTATTTAAATATCCGGCCCCTTTTTCTGAACGAGCGAGCGCAAATAGCGTCCGGCTCTGAATCAGGCCCTCAGTCTGCCGGCACTCACATAATTTAAACAGCTTGCTCCGGTGCACAAGTGAAAAGAAATCCAAAGTAGTAAATAACTGTCGATAATCACCAATAGCACAGGTATATTGTGTCTAACGTTTTCGGGGTAACAGCCCCGTCCTCAGGACAAAAGACAGTTCGCTGTATGTATTTTGTCCTGAGGACGGGGCTGTGACCCCGAAAACGTTAGACACAATATACCTGTGCTATTGGTGATTATCGATATATATATATATATATATATATATATATATATATATATATATATATATATATAGTATCCAAACAGACCCGGCACTCGCACTGAAAACAATATAGCTCCGGTGCCTTCCCCTGATGCAATAAGCAAAAGATATCCAAGGGTGAACGGGAGGCACTCAATGAGACTTCACAACTTGAAAAGAATTACAGCAAAACTGTTGCTAGTTGTCAACGTTTCAGTGACATTCACTTTTATCAAGACATGTCTTGATAAAAGTGAATGTCACTGAAACGTTGACAACTAGCAACAGTTTTGCTGTAACTCTTTTCAAGTTGTGAAGTCTCATTGAGTGCCTCCCGTTCCCCCTTGGATATATATATATATATATATATATATATATAAACACTGCCACAATCTACCGGCACTCCTAAAATAAAGCAACATGCTCCGGTGCACCTTCTGAAAATCAATAACCGCCATGAAAGTGAAAGGCACACAGAGTCAGCAATTCATATCAATCCATGTGTATTAAAACGTCAAACGTTTTCATGGTCTCAGCCCCGTCATCAGGACAACCCATATACAGTACCTTGTTGTCCTGATGATGGGGCTGAGACCCTGAAAACACTTGATGTTTTCATATACATGGATTGCTATGAATTACTGACACTGTTTACCTTTCACTTTCTTGGCATTTTTATGTATATGTAATATATATATATATATATATATATATATAAATATATATATATATAATCAGAGATGTGCTCTGACCCCCGTGTTTTGGATCTGTATCTCCTTGTGTTTTGGATCTGTACTATTTTTTCAAAATTGATAAAATCTGCTGAAATCACATAATTTTGGTTTTCTTTTGTTCCTACAGTATTATTAACCCCAATAACATTAATATCCATTCGTTTCCAGTCAATTTGGACCACCTAACAATATTGTTTTCATCCAGTTTAGGCACCAAGCTAGCTGGCCGACTAAGCTAAGCGGCAGCAATGGGTGGCACAAACACGTGGCAGTTCAACTTCCAACATGGCACATCAGGAAACAAATATTTTTATTATTTAAGAGCCCTGAGGGAGTTGGAGTATGTATGTAGTTGAAGGCAGGGACAGGAAGGGTTGGTAGTAAATTGTATTACATTCTTTGATTTGGAAGTAAATTTAAGAGGGAGGTATTTACAAAAAATATTTTACTCATTCACATCAGTCCTTGCCCCAGAAGAATACTTGAGCACTATGCCTGCTGTGAGTGGATTTTCATCCCATAGTGCTTTCAAAAACAACTGACTGTTAAACAATCCTTTGCAAAGATTCCACTTCACTAGAAAAGAATTTCCCAACCTGTACAGGGGCATTAAAAAAAAACTTAATTAGTGGCCTCCAAAATGCCATTGTACCCACTGTCCACTTAATCACAGATATGTGGACAAGCTGAACAGAGAAAATGCAAGATTTAAGGTTTAAGTCTTACGTTGTGTCTATCTTGAGAATCCTTGAGCACTATGCCTGTTGCTGCTGCTGGGATTAGATTTTCTTCCCAGAAGGGATGAAGACGTTGTGTCTTTATTCCCAATGGACAGAGATCTGAAGAGATGCAAAGAGCTGTTGGTAAGTAAATTGTGAGCTCAAGTGACACATGATGCAGCGGTGGCTTCTCCTTCAATTTCTCCAGGAAGTGCATCTGCCGTGAAACAACTAAACTTTCCCAAAAAACCCACTGGTGATGCAGATGAATGAACACAACCAAGTTTTTTTGTCTTTTGCCCAGGCATGACAATGGGCTCTTCCTTATCATGGGCAACAACTGTTTCATCCACTGGCACCTAATTTACACCAACAACATCCTCATCATCAACATCCTCATCATCAACATCACTGTTTCTGCAGCTAACTTTCCCTTTGATGTTTTCTTCTTTACCACTGTAAAAGATTGGTTCTTGATTTTAGATGCCCTGACTCAAGCCCTGTATGCCCTTGGGCATCGGCTTTAGTAGATCATGTGGATGGACTAGTATCGTCATGACTGGTGGCACTGGCAGCAGCTCCAGCCATAGTATGTGGTTCCTATTCTCCTCTCAAGTCTCAACTGATTGTTCTCCATATAAAAAAAAACGAATGAAGTAGGGTACAGCACACACGTCAATTTGTGTCAATTTTAAATATTACACTGCGGTATCAATGACCTACAGTGTCACAAGATTATTTATGAATAATAACACACTGTGCTGCCACTTAGTGTGATAAGATTATTTATTTATGAATAAGAATAAAACACTGCACTTACTTACAGTGATATAATTATGTTTTTATATAACACATGTTATTGTCGGTGTGTAGAGTAATCGTTCATTCACAATTGAGGAAAGAAGTAAAAAGTTAAATATTAGACTGCGCTACCACTTACAGTGTCACAAGATTAATTATGTATGAATAAGATTAACACACTGCTACGATTTATAGTGTGAAAACGTGGACGATAAACTGCGGTCTGGCCGGCAGTTTTTTGTGGATTGCTATTGATATTATTAATTTAATTTCACTTTTATTTTTTTCACACTGGGGAAGAGCACCCCTAAATGAGGCAGCAGCTCCTTGATGAACAACACAGACAGCACCCCTTCTTTATGGACAACAAATCACCCCTGCCAATTGCGTACAGACCACCTGTAGAGTCACAAATACGTGGACAAAAAACTGCAGTCTGGCCAGCAGTGTCACCAAACAATAATAGCGCAGCTAAGTTGCTAATGCACACACACAAAAAAGAGCACTTTTATTATTTTACACTGGGGATAAGCACCCCTGAATGAGGCAGCAGTCCCTTGATGAACAACACAGACAACAGCCCTTTTTTATGGACAACAAAGCACCCCTGCGAGTGTGGACAGACCACCTGCAGAATCACAAATACGTATACTACAAACTGCGGTCTGGCTAACAGTGTCACCAAACAATAATAGCGCAGCTAAGTTGCTAACGCACACACAAAAAAAACTTTTATTTTTTTTACACTGGGGAAGAGCACCCCATATTGACAGAGCACCCCCCTGGACAACACAGCACCCCTTTATGGACTGCAGCCCTAGCCAATTGATGGACAGGACAACAACAGCAGCTGTTATCTATAATAACACATCAGCAGCCCCTTGATTGACAGGACAAGTGACACAGCAGCTTCAGCACCCACTGAAGCCCCCCTTTATATACTGCAGCCCCAGCCCCTTTATGGTCAACACAGCAGCAGCCTTCAGCCCCAGACCCTGACAGGACAAGTTGCTCAACACACTGACACAGACAGTGACAGCAACACATCTGTTCAGTTCACCATCCACACCCGGAGAGAAAATGGCGCAGATCACCGGGACCTTTATAGAATCCAAAACCCGCGAGAATCAGACAGCGGAAGAATGACATTTTGCTTCGTTTTAAGATCACGTGGTAAAATCCGAGCCCAGCTCGGTTCTCACCTTGGATCTGGAAGTTCGGGTGGGTCCGGTTTTCTGAGAACCGGACGGCTCATCTCTAATTATCATCTCTTATATTATTGTGATAGAAGCACTGGAAAAGTCTGGAATGGCTTCTATGTGTGTCCCAGATTCCTGTCCTATGTGTTTTGAAACCCCCAGGAGAAGGCTGTTTGAAAAAATAGACTAGAAATGTTGGCTTTGGTGAAAAGCCGGAAAGGGTACTGGGGGTGTGGCTGTGAGGAGAGGGAGGGCTCCATCCACAGGCCACTCCAGGTGTTGGGCCTTTCAGCCTGGTAGCAGACTAATTAGGGCTTGCACCTGGAAATGGCTGATATAAGCTGGGTTTAGTTGTGGCTGAGTGTCTCACACCTGGGAGAGCAGGCCCGCAGGCTAGCTTGCTCTGAGACACTGTTTGATACAAACCTGTAAGTACTGTGGACGTGAACGTGTTTTAGTGTTCTGATAGTGAAGGAACCTACTGTCTAGTTAGAGCCCAGATGGGATAGGATTTTGTTTGTTTTATTTTATTTATGTGTCTAGCACAATAAAGTCTGGCTCTGACCAGCTTGCACGAGAACTCCTGAACTGTGGGCCTGATTCAGAGGCGCTCGCAAAAAGCGAGCACTCGCTCTGAATCAGGGCGGGCGCTGGTTTTTTTAGTTGCAGCCTCCTGGCCGCTCGCATAGCTGTGGGGCCTTGGAGGCAGCCCAGAGGCAACAACAAGTCACCATCGAGGAAACCCACCAGGCCATAGTGGAAAATAGCCAGGCCCTAAAAGAGGTGGTACAACAGCTAGTCGCCCGGTCTGGAGATGCTTCCACTGACTCTCCAACCCACACTCGCTCCATACATGCCAGTCATTTTTTACAGAAGATGACTCCAAGAGATGATGTGGAGGCATATCTCATGGCATTTGAGAGAACCGCAGAAAGAGAGAGTTGGCCCAAGGAACAGTGGCCAAGTCTTGTGGCACCCTTCCTGTCTGGAGAACCACAAAAGGCCTACTATGATTTATGCCTGGCTGATGCAAAGGACTACATAAAGTTAAAACGGGAGATCCTAACTCGCTTGGGAGTCACCGCATTTGTTCGTGCCCAACAAGTCCACCACTGGGAGTTCCAAATGGAAAAACCTCCATGCTCACAAATGCATGACCTCGTCCATCTAACCACAAAGTGGCTACAGTCTGAGATGCTGACAGGACCACAGATCATGGAGTCGTGATGGACCGGTATCTGCGATCGCTACCTGCAACTCTGCGCAAGTGGGTAACCCCTGCTGACCTTAAGTCCGCAGACCAGCTAGTTGAACTGGTGGAGAGGTACGTGGTGGCTGAGGAGCTGTTGAGTCTACCCCACCGAGCCCCGATGGTTCAAAGGCAAACTCCCATCAACACTGGTAAGACTGTTCCAGGGGAGAAGGGTGCTGGGCAATGGAATGTACTTAAGACTGTGGGTGTGGAACCTGGAGATAGGCCAGCCAGGTTCCTACCCCATAAAAGACTAGATAATAATGTGATTCTATGTTTCCAATGTGGTGGTTTCAGCCATATTGCGGCTAATTGTTCACTTACCTCTGAACATATGCAATGTGATACTGCTCATGTCAACTGCAGGGGGTCTTTCTTTGCACAGCCAGCCTGTACTGCTGACAGACAGATAAGCACATGTGTGTACTCACTGTAGAAGGCAACCGAGTAAAAGCTCTGTTAGATTCTGGTAGCCTGGTTACACTTATGAAAGCTGAACTGGTGAACCCCTTGAAGCGTAAGGAGAAAACTGTTGGTGTGACCTGCATACATGGGGACACTCTGTATTATGTTACTGCGGAAGTGAACATAGAAACGCCATTTGGTTCCGCGATAGTCTCTGTGGGTTTGGTACATGGCTTAATGTATGATGCAATATTGGGGAGAGACTTGGCTCAACTTCTGGAAGTTGTGGGAAAGCTGATTTTTTTACAGAGGTAAATCACGCTGACCCATTTGAGAAGGTTACTAATGTGGTAGCAGAGGAAGTTTCTTCAGGGTCGGAGATGCTCCCTTTTCCTAGTATGATTGCGAACTAGAGAATGCGGAGCATGATGGTGGCTCGCCAAGTGATGTACCTCCCACTGAGGTGGGAAGTGTTATTGAGCCAGTTGATTGTCTGCCTGATTTAGAGGTCAGAAGAGAGGTCTTTGCCATGGAGCAGTTAAATGACCCTACTCTGGTATAAGCCAGGGATAATGTCAAAGTGATCGATGGTAAACCCATAGACCCCGATAGTCCTTTGTCATATCCTCACATGGCAGTATGTCTGGATTTTTTTAATCAGGTGACTAAGAAAGGGGAAGATATTGTGGAATAATTAATAGTTCCCAAAACATACAGAAGAACAGTGTTAGATCTGGCTCATGGTCATATAATGGCAGGCCACCTGGGGGTAGAGAAAACCACTGAGCGAATTTTGCAGAGGTTTTTCTGGCCCTGGGTCCATAAAAAGGTGTCTGACTTTTGTGCATCCTGCCCTGAATGTCAGTATCATGCTCCAAGACCACATTTTAAAAGTCCACTAGTCCCATTACCCATTATTGAGGTGCCATATGAAAGAATAGCTATGGATTTGGTTGGACCCTTAATGAAGTCTGCCCGAGGCCATCAATATATTTTGGTGATAATGGATTACGCTACCAGGTACCCGGAAGCGATACCATTGCGCAATACGTCAACCAAGTCCATTGCTAGAGAGTTAGCCCATGTCTTTAGCAGGTTGGGAATACCTAAGGAAATACTGACTGACCAAGGTACCCCATTTATGTCAAAAGTCATGAAGGAGTTATGCCGCCTGTTCAAAATTGAACAGTTAAGAGCTTCGGTCTATCAGCCCCAAACCGATGGGTTGGTGGAGAGGTTTAACAAGATGTTAAAAAATATATACTAAGAAAAGTAGTCGACAAAGATGGTAGAGATTGGGATTATTTGTTGCCTTATTTGTTGTTGGCCATAAGAGAGGTTCCTCAATCCTCCACCAGGTTTTCACCTTTCGATTTGTTATATGGGAGACACCCAAGGGGGTTACTAGACATTGCCAAAGAGATATGGGAGGGGCAGTCCAGTCTGTATAAAACCATTATTGAGCATGTTTCCTAAATGCAAGAAAGAATTGCTGCTGTGGTGCCGATAGTGAGAGAGCACCTGGAACAGGCCCAACAGGCACAGCAGAGGGTATACAACCGCAATGCTCGGTTACGCGTTATGAATGCCATTCAGTCGCTAATGAAAAATAATTGCTTTCCAGTCTAATCGTGTGGTTTCAAAGCACAAAAAAGTTATTTTATGTAAAAAAAGTGTAACACAGTAGAAGTTTAACAATTAGAGTAAAAAGCAAGAATTATACAATAAGTACAGCTGATACATATGCATGCGCACTAGTCCCAGTATACAGTCATTCAGTCCTGAAGTCTGCGGTCGCAAAGAAGATGTCTGTATACTGCAGCCAGTGCACAAGCCTATATATGGTACAGGTTACAGAGATAACAAAGTAGACAAGTTGGTGGGTATTCATTGGTTTTTGCTTCTGGTCAATCTGGTCATTGGTCAGTTCATATGGTGTCATCAGGGGTATGTATCAGTCTTCCAACGGTCACATTGTGTATCATCCCATCCAAGAACTGGTTAAAACTGGCTACAACACTGCATACAAGAAATAGCATTTTACTCAATAACTCCCTATCATCCATAACTAACGGACACATGATGCGACTTCTTTGCTGATAGAAACGGATGTCTGCAAATAAAGAGCGATTTAGTATGATACCAAACATGACATGTCTATTGTATTCTGATCCTTAGATCTCTTTTACATACATCTTACATCATACTTATTAACTAATAATACCTTTACTAACTCTAGTTATTATCTATAATGCGTGGGAACCATTTTATATGTATGCGTTCGCATTTGTGCATGTGTGTGTTGAATTCGCATAGGTGCGTCTGTGTATGTGTGTGTGTGGAATTTGCCCTGGCACGCAGTAGCATGCTAGTCACATGCTATTAGACAAAGGATGATAGCATCGATAGATATTAATTGTCATACTGATCTCATCCAATCATCTGATTTCGACAGTCCACCCTTTGATAGCAAACATAACACTATCATATTCTATTCTTAACCTATTTAGTCAGGCATAATAAATTATTATCTAATGTCCTATACAGTATGACACAATTCGGTCATTGAACCGTCAATAGTGCACCTCAGGAAAGGGTAAAACAACCCTTATATGCACTCAGCGGATCTAAAGGGTACCATTGGTAGGATGTGAGACCTCTTCTAACCTATAAAGGAAGTTTGGGGGAATTGAGACTACATTTTCTATGATGTTTAATGTAATATTTATGATACATTTTATTATACATGATAATGCGGTTCTTTATGGACCTTACTACCTATACTACCACTACTCACCACCATTATGATTTCATTTTCACTGTTTACCTTGGTGGTATGTTTTCCACACTTCAACTCAGTAGGAACACATCTGACACATAAACCAATTACTAAAATGATAACAAGTATAAGAATAAGGAGCTTACCTACACTAGCAATCATTTCCTGGGCCCACTGTCCTAGACCGGAGAACCATTTTATAGGGTTCAACCATGAGAACCATTCCTCTACCTCTTCCTTCATCTCATACAGTGAAGAATTATGATTCTTCCGAAATTCCCATTTCAGTTGTAGGATTTCATCCATTCTCTGGTCAATCACCTCTTTGGGGTCATTAGTATTATTGGTGATGTATGTGCCTGTAGCTCCTTAAACCTGAAAGTGTCATCATTCATCTCGGTGATATTGGGCATGATTCAGACCCACTCGCGAGCGGCTGTCCGCTCGCAAGTGGGTCGATGTTCTGGACTGAGCATGCGCACGACGGAGGGAGCTCCATCGTGCGCATGCGCCAGACGCGACGAGCGAAAAAAGTCCTTCGCTCGTTGTGTCTGATCAAAGGGGGCGTGCTGTCGATGTTGATTGACAGCACGCCCCCTTTGGTAGGCGTGCCGGGGGCGTGCCTCCCTGATGGGGGCGTTCCCACGGGAACGCCTCCGTCAGAAGCCAGCCCACTGACATCACTAGTGAAGTCAGTGGGAGTGATTGTGGCTCTGATAGAGCCAACATCACTCCGGAGCTTGCGGTTGAAAACCTCAACCGCAGGCTCCGGCTCGCAGTTTCGATGGTCGCGATGGTCAAGACCATCTCGGCCATCAAACTGCACACTCGTATAGCCTGTGGGTGGTCACCCACAGCTATACGAGCGTCCAGGAGGACGCTCCATTTTCATGGAGGCCGGCCCTCATTCAGAGCGTGCGCTCTGCTCAGAGCGTACAGCTCTGAATGAGGGCCATTGTCTATTAATTTAGCCAGGTCTTGATTATATCTAAAATTTAAAGTTCCCTGAGTGATCCTGGTTGGATCTAATGCTACCAAAATTTGGAAGCCTGTCATTTCACTAATCAACTGAGTGGCTACATGTTCTTCACCATGGATCATATTTCTTTTGTCATGATGTTCATACTGCGTGTGTATGTATGTTGGTGGTGTGGTTTTATGGATACCAATCATTTCATCATGTGTAAGGGTCATTACCTCTGGGACCAATTTGCCTATAAAACATAAACTCTTGGAACTCAGAGATAACCAAGAATAAGCCCTTCTTCCACAAACATAGTATACATTATCTGGGAGGACATAAGGTATATTATGATCCTGCACAATATCACATAAAGTTTTAACAAAACTTCCTATGCCTATTGTATCATCTTCTCCAGACACATTTCAACCTGAATAACATTTCGACAATAACCCATAGGAATTTTCCAATAGATACCACATTCGGTCTGTTCCTATGTCCTAGTCTCTGGTGTTCATCACTACTGGTGTGGCGAGCCATTGTCTGATCCAATAAGTCTGCTTCTCAATTCTTCAGTCTTTCTATGTATGATATGTTTAGACACAGCAAAGACCGATCTATGGAGCATCAACTAGGGGACCTGTTGATGCTATACTTCCTGTCTATGGACCTCCCTCCCCGTAATTCAAGGACCTCAGAGAAATTTAATGGGAATGGTACTAATCCTACATTATGTTGGAAATGGTACTAATCCTACATTATGTTGTCCCTGAGGCACGTGAGTGCACACCCAACATTCAGTCTGGTTTAAGACCTTACCCACTAAGGAATGGTAATCCTCTAAATGATGCCTGCCCAAATACAATTACTCTTGGACTGGCATCATTGGAAGCATTTCTCATCAACTAGGGATCCACAGTACTCACAGATACAATATTCCTCAGACAATAGCCCCTCACACTGTCTCCGAGTTTCATGGCTAACAGATCTCTTAATAATCCCTGAACTGAGTTTGACCATGTGTTGCCCTGATCATTCTATCGCTCTCTCATCTGACTTCACTCTATCGACATCACTATCGGCCTCCCTCTCCGTCATCTATCCTCCGTCACAGAAATAGGAAATCCTGAAACAAATAAAAATGAGAAGAACCCTGGAACAAGAAAAAGAAACAAATCGCCCATCCATTGCTGGGATAGTAGTTTGTACACGTCTCTAGCTCAGATGTTTTCACTGCAGTCTCTAGTTCTCCTGAGACAGGTTCACAATCGACATGTCCACGTTATCTGTCTCGACTTCGCCTTGTACCTCCTTCGGGTGGTTGACTTTTTGGCAGTGAGTGGAATGGACCCAGGTATCTCTTTCTGCTACTTTCAAATATGTGGTACTTGTCATCAACACCTGGTAAGGACCTTCCCACTGGTCTGTTAAACAACTTGAGCGTAAGAAATTTTGGATCATAACATATTCTCCAGGTTCAACATGATGACAGTTTGTTTCTGGCATACCAGGTAACAATATTTTGAGTTTCTGTTGCTGTTGTTTCAGTTGTCTGCTCATTTTTATAAGATATTACACAGTAACCTCATTATTACCCTTCAAATCATCCTGTGGACCTGTGATCAAATGAGGTTGCCTTCCAAACAGTATCTCAAAGGGGGACAGATTAAAAGGAGGTCTGGGAGTGGTTCTGATACTATGGAGGACTAGCGGTAAGGCTTCTGGCCATCCTAATCCAGTTTCAGCCATGATCTTACTCAGTTTATTCTTAATGGCACCGTTCACTCTCTCCACCTTCACACTGGCTTGCGGTCGGTAGGGGGTGTGAAGTCTATTATTGATTCCCATAAGTTTACACATGTTCTGGAAAACATCACCAGTGAAATGAGTACCCCTATCACTTTCTATGATTCTAGGGATACTGTATCTGCATATGAACTCCTGAACAATCTTTTTAGAAGTAAAAACAGCAGTATTAGTGGCAGCTGGATATGCCTCTACCCAATTAGAAAATACATCAGTACAAACTAATACATACTTGAGATTCCTGCAAGGTGGTAATTGGATGAAGTCAATTTGTATTACCTGAAAAGGTCCATCCATCAGGGGGATATGGGATGGCTTGGTTGGTATTGTCTTTCTGACATTTTTCCTCAAACAAGTCAGACAGGACATTGCCCTTTTTCCAGCTTGAGAGGAAAAGCCGGGAGCACACCAATATGCTCCGACCAACTTGCACATACCTTCTTTTCCCAGGTGAGTCAGACCATGTGATGCCTCAGCCAGGCTTGGGTAGTATACCCTGGGAGCCACAGGCCTACCTTGTCCATCTCTCCAGAATCCAGAGGACTCTTGACCACATCCCTTCGATCTCCAGACCGCCTTTTCCTGTAGGGAACACAAATGTTGCATTTCAATTAATTTCTGTGTGTCTATTGTCTGGAAGACCATCACTTTGTTAGTTGGTATATTTACACGTAACCCTGCTGCCCATTTGGCAGCTTCATCTGCTCTATAATTGCCTATCAACACCTGGTCTTCTTCGCATTTGTGGGCTTTGCATTTGATGACGGCTACTGCCTTTGGTAACTGAATTGCTATCAGGAGTCCTTTTATGTGTTGTGAATGTGCTACTGGTGTGCCTGCTGCTGTCATAAAGTTCCTAAGACGCCAAAGAGCCCCAAAATCATGTACTACCCCGAAGGCGTACCTAGAGTCAGTGTATATATTAGCTGTTTTACCTTCTGCCAACTCACACGCTCTCCTTCATGCCACTAGTTCAGCCACCTGGGCTGAGTTAGGTGGACCAAGAGGTTTAGCTTCTATAACATCCTTGTCATCTACAACAGCATAACTGGTGCATAGTTCTCCTGTGTCTGTCTGTCTATGACAACTCCCATCCGTGTAAAATGTCAAATCTACATCTTCTAATGGTGTGTCACGTATATGTCTGGTCTTGCAGTAAAGGTCTGGTTCAAATATTCCATACAATCCTGTGTATTAGCATACCTGCAAAACTCGCCTCCAACCAGAAACTCACCTCCTTCCACCCTTTGTGCATCTCAAGGCACATATGGTAAGTATGTTGGTGGATTTAACATATTGCATGTTTAATGATGATGTTTGCAGGTGCCATCAGAGCTAGTTCCCATTTTGCGAACCTTGCTGAAGAAACATGTCTGGTTTGGGCTGAATTCAACAAAGCAGATACTGCATGTGGTGTATAGACAGTTGTATCATGCCTAATACTACGTCCTCACTCTTATTTACCAGAAGAGCAGTTGCAGCTACACTTCTTAAACATGTCGGGAATGATCTTGCCACAGTGTCCAATTGTGCACTGTAGTATGCTACCGGTCTGCTAGCATCACCATGTTTCTGTGTTAGGACACCTGCTGCAAAGCCATCAGCTTCTGTACAATAAAATTCAAAGGGCTTTTCATAATCTGGTATTCCCAAGGCAGGTGCTCTCGTAGGACTATCCATAAGGTAAAGTGTGTGTGATACGGTCGGGTTTTGAGGATGAGACTAAGTCCTGCAATGGTAATGCGAAAATAGAACCTGGGATCCACGTCCTGCAATATCCACACATCCCCAAGAAGCTACGGATCTGCTGCTGGTTTTGCAGCAGTGTCATGGTCTGTATGGCCTGAATTCTTTCCGTTGTCAAGTGTCTTAGCCCCTGGGTTAGACAGTGTCCCAAGTATTTGATCTTAGTCTGGCATGGCTGTAATTTGTCCTTTGCAACCTTGTGCCCTGTTTTTGAAAGATGAAGCAACAACAATTTAGTATCATTTAAACATGACATAAATGAATCAGATGTCGAAGCTGAATAATTGAGTGAGACAAGTTCAGTTTAAAATTTAATCGCAGCGACGCCATTTTGGAAATTAGATCACAAGACACCATTTTGTGTGGTCAGCATTAATTCAAGTTATAACCCATTAACTAAGAACAGATGGCAATGTTTTTGTTAACACCAAGGGCAACGGGAAAAAAACAGCTTTCTAAGTAGATAAGGAGAGACAATGGGTATTTTTTTACATACAAATTGGGAATCCCGGGATGCAGATAAAGTATAGTTGTGGCAATTGTACTATAATATCTACACAATTGCATTTGCCTGAATACTAGACAAGATGTCTCCTAATCCCATAGTTTGAGGTGATAATACATTTGCACTTCACACAAGTGTCTGTGAGAACAAAAGAGGTTTTGTTTTCCTTTGAACACAGCAGGTGGGGGCCTGCTGACAGAGGGCATGTCGAATTACAACCCTCAACCATTCACACTGCTGGAGGTTCACTTCGTGTATGAGAGATTATGCACTTAAATCTCACCCATTAATAACTAGTGTCCTTATATCAAACCCCAAATACCCACACACTACATATTCGCACATAAGGTTCCATAAGCATCAAAATGTATGATTCAAGTTGGTTAAGTTAGTTTAAATGCTAAGAAATAGAGGTTTTTGATATCTAAGGTATTATATATGATAAGCAAGGTATGTTTGATCTCGTTCTGATGCCTACGCTTTTTACAGAATCCCGGTGTTATCGGTGCAGAGATCGCATCATGCAAACTCAAGTTATGGATCGCAGAACTTATAAGCAACAAAATGTTTTAGTTGATGGAATGTTACAGGAGGCGTTACCAGAAAGACCCCGGCTGTTAGAGGCAGGAAAAGTCTATTTGAAACAACCTGTTAAATGTGTCGTTACATATGCTCCTCCTCTGGGAACCAATGAGATCAGCAGGAAGTTTCCCCTTTGTCCTGTTTTAGTCTGGGGGGGGAATAAATACATGTGTCCAAACACTGGTTTGGGAGTTCATGCTGAATTTTGGGTGAGCTGAGGATATCTAGTGAGAAGTCTATCTCTGGATCCAGAGGCGCAGCGTATGTATAACCGTACTTGGTCTGTATTATTTCCCTTTACGCCTAAATTATGTATGTATAGATTGCGTGTAACTGACTGTACTTTTACCTGAATAATACTTGTGAGTTGGAACCACAAGATTCCACTCCTGTCTTTATTTCCGGTCATACTGCGTACGCAATTAGCGTTGTCTTAGAGGTTTTTAGGCAGGGTTTTGTCTTAGAGGTTCTAGGCAGGTGAATCTTAGAGGTTTATAGGAAGGAATATATTAAAAAGGTATTTTTAAATTTTACACAGAGCACAACAACAAATCATCTACGTATTGAATTAGGAGAGACCCATTGCTTGGTTGAAAAGATTGCAAACAGTCGTGTAAGGCCTGGGAGAAAATACTGGGGCTATCTATGAAGCCCTGGGGAAATCGTGTCCATGTATATTGTACCCCTCTGTAGGAGAATGCAAATAGATATTGACAGTAGGGTGAAGAGGGACAGAGAAAAAAGCAGAACATAAATCAATGACAGTGAAATGAGTAGCAGAAGGTGGAATCTGCATGAGGATAACAGCTGAGCATTGGCTTTCAACAACTTTGTTAATTCCTCTAAGGTCCTGTACTAATCTATAGCCCCTCCCCCCACTCTTCTTCACTGTAAAAATGGGACTATTGGCTGAACTCTCCCTTGTTGCAATAACCTCTCAATTATGGGATACACCCATAACTCCACCTCCAGCTTTAATGGATACTGAGGGATTTTTGGAGCCTGTCTTCCACTCTTCAAGTTAACCATCACGGGAGCTACATTTGCCATCAATCCAGTGTCTTGTCTATCTTTGGCCCAGAGGGAACCCGGTATTAGCAATAACATCTCTTTTACCTGAGATGGACTTTGTTCTACAACGGCAGAGTGCAGCATTAACCTTTGTGGTGTGTCTAATATATCCTGTACCTCATGCGCAACCTTCTCTGGTATAACTAGGAATATACCATCAGGGGTACAGCATATGACATCCCATTTTACACAGCAAATCCCTTCCCAGCAGGTTAGTAGGAGCCACCACTGCCAGGAGAAAGGAATGCTTGATGTGCAGCGGCCCGATAGTAACCTCTGTAGATTTGGTTAAAGGGTAATGCTCTACTCTCCCCATTACTCCCATTGCTGATACGGTCTTGTTGGTAACCTGTAAATTAAATGGAGAATTTATTATGGATCTGGTCACCCCTGTATCTACAAGAAAAGTGTGTTTAGTACCAGATATATCAACTGTCATTGTAGGTTCTTCCCTAGTATTCTCAGTTAACCTGACTGGTTGTAGACTACATGTATGACCTGATCCCTAGCACTGACTATCACTCTCCAGCAGAGCGTTTGCTGTCACTATGTGAGCGGATAACTGTTGGAACTTTCCTGAATCTTGTGAGTGCCTTCTCTGTGTGTATCCATGTGTTCCTTTCTTAGGTGTCCCCAGTTTCCCGCTTTACAGTGCTTTCTTATGTGTCCTTCTTTGTTGCAATTAAAACACCTTACTGTATACCTTCTTTGTTGGTATATGTTGTAAGTTTGTGACTGTGTAGGTAATCCCTCTAGAGCCTGAATGCTCACTGTGTCTCTTTCTTCCTGGATATATTCTTATTATGTTCTATAGCAGATTCCCTAAGTGAATCTACAGTGATTCCTCTCCAGTTAGGTAGAGAGGTTTGTACCCTGGTCTGTAGGTTATCTTTAAGACCATCCATTAGTACCGTAACAGCTACTTCATTGTGGTGTACATCATCCTTTATGTCTGGTATCCCTGTGTACTGAGTTATTGTTAGCAGTGCTCTGGCAAAATACTCTGCTACAGGTTCACTGTCTTTTTGTTTGATGGTAAAGATTTTACTCCAGTTCACTACCACTGGAAAATATATGGCCAGCTGTGTGATTATTCGCTTTATATTTACCTGATTATCCTCATCCAATATACATCCGCAATAAACTTTTGTACATCAGTATTGGAAGGAAGACAGGCACTTAACACCACTTGCCAATCTTTATTAGTTGGCTCATGAGCATTACCTAAATCTTTAATGAATTTCTGACATTTGGCCAACTCTTTCCTAGGATCTGGGAAATCTGACATAATTGAATGCAATTCTGCTCTTGTCCATGGACAATGCATTGCTACATTCCTTATAAGAACTATAATATCTTTGTCCGGTTTCCCATTAGGAACTGCTATTTTACGGACAGGATGTATACCTACCACATCACTATGTTCAGGATTAATTTCAGGACATATTGTTTCGGTACCAGGGATGTTCCCTCTTCTACTACATTCTCCACTACTCTAACCAATTTCAGCTGCTGCCCCTCCTGGTTGGATCGCTCCCTTTCTTTGTCTCTGTGGAACATCTAGCATATGAACAGCTTGGGCAATGGCTGAAATAACAATGGGTTCATTGTCTTCTACAACAACATTTTCCTTAAGATGACTTAATACAGGATTTAAGTTACTTGTTACAATTTTTTTGTTTGTGGTATCGGCTGTACTTTCACCCGTGGCCGCATAGGGTGGCGGAGGTGTGCATGTGCTCTCTACTTGCAGCGTGGGTATGAGAACGCTACTTTGCAGCGTGCTACTTTGCCACGTGTTCCCCTCATGCTGCCACAGCTTTAAACAGTCATTGTATTTTACCCTTTTCTTTAATGATTTGACTAAACATATGTTATCTCTAACATTACTTAATACTTCCAAATCGAAACTGCCAACCTTGGGAAATGGTCTCATACATTCTGTGGTCATCTTGACCCATATGTTGCAGTACACCGTAGCATACTCACCATACTTCGCATGCATTATAGATCTTGCCAAACCAGTCAGCCCTTTCTTACGCAGCGCATCATCGACCATCTCTAGCATTTGTTTAGCACCCATCTGGGCCAATGCTTAACTTTTCACTAGAGACTTCGACTGTGGACGAATTCAAAAGTTGCGTCCACTCACTTCCTCCCGCTGTGCACAACTGACCGATAAAAGCGTGATTGTCAGCATACACAACGAGTAGCAGAATAGCGCCTATGCAATTATTCTGCTTTCCAGACAAATTCACAAGCTTCGTCCTCTAGCTTCCTACTTTGAGTACAGTGTCTGCCTGGTATAATTTAAGTATTCCATTAACACTTAACCTTGCCAGCGAATTCCTCCCACAACACCCCAAGTCACAATCATGGTCTGTGCAACCATGCGGTCCGATCGCATTGCTCAAATAAACTAACTTATAAATGAACTTTGCGATTACTATTGGGGGTTGGACGAAAAACTACTCCCAGTTTTTCGAAACCACAATATACCTGCTGTGTATACTGGCCCAGTAGCAGTTTGCCTCGTCAGACACCTACCGAGTTTCAACAGTAAAATTTTCGCATCACAAGCACTCGTTCACATTCATATCCACCTTATTTTTGGGCAGAAAAATTGCTTCCCCAAGTGACAATAAATATTCAGAGGTTTTAACAAGTGATCAAGACTATATATCAAAATGATTGTTTAAACATGTGTCAGCAATACATGGAATACGCATTACGCAAATGTGCGAATCGCACCTTAAAGCGCAAAATGACAATAAAAGAAACAGACTTTTCTCTCTTTGTCCCTAGGTCCTAATCAGCACTCCTTAAATCACATAAAAATGGATATTCGGTTTCTCAACACAGAATGATTAAACAGGCTTTAAACACATTGCGTTCTTACCTGTATAATGACGTGTCCACCCTTTGTTGAGGAACCGAAATCCGTACGCTTTTCATAATCTCTGGTAGCATGATATCAGTCGCGAGTCCCCATCTATGAATGCCTGTTAGTCGCTAATGAAAAATAATTGTTTTCCAGTCTAATCGTGTGGTTCCAAAGCACAAAACAGTAATTTTATGTAAAAAAAGTGTAACACGGTAGAAGTTTAACAATTAGAGTAAAAAGCAAGAATTATACAATAAGTACAGCTGATACATATGCATGCACACTGGTCCCAGTATGCAGTCATTCAGCCCTGAAGTCTGTGGTCGCAGAGAAAATGTCTGTATACTGCAGCCAGTGCACAAGCCTATATACGGTACAGGTTACGGAAATAATAAAGGAGACAAGTTGGCGGGTTTTCATTGGTTCTTACTTCTGGTCAATCTGGTCATTGGTCAGTTCATACGGTGTAATCAGGGATATGGATCAGTCTTCCAACGGTCACATTCCCACCGAAGAACTAGTTAAAACTGGCTACAACACTGCATACAAGAAATAGCATTCTACTCAATAACTCCCTATCATCCATAACTAGCGGACACATGATGTGACTTCTTTGCTGATAGAAACGGATGTCTGCAAATAAAGAGCGATTTAGTATGATACCAAACATGACATGTCTATTGTACTCTGAACCTTAGATCTCTTTTACATACATCTTACATCATACTTATTAACTAATAATACCTTTAATAACTCTAGTTATTATCTATAATGTGTGGGAACCATTTTATATGTATGCGTTCGCATTTGTGCATCTGTGTGTTGAATTCACATAGGTGTGGAATTCGCCCCGGCACGCAGTAGCATGCCAGTCACATGCTATCAGACAAAGGACGATAGCATCGATAGATATTAATTGTCATACTGATCTCATCCAATCATCTGACTTCGATAGCATCTTTGCTCCTGGGGACAGAGTGTTGGTGTTGGTTCCCACAGTAGGAAGTAAACTTTTGGCTAAATGGCAAGGACCCTTTGAAGAAAGATTTTAGAAAGAGTGGGGCAGGTTAATTATAAAGTTTACCAGGGTTCTTTCAATACAAGATGTTGCCCTTTGGGCCACATGGGGCACCTGCTACCTTTCAAAGAATGATGGATAGGATTCTAAGGCCCCATAGACAGGTATGCTGCTGCTTATCTGGATGATGTGGTCATTCATAGTCCTGATTGGCAGTCTCACTTGCCAATAGTACAAGCAGTGTTGGACTCCATCTATAAGGCAGGTTTGACAGGCAACCCAAACAAGTGTTGTCTAGGGATGGAAGAAGTAAAGTATCTTGGGTACACCATTGGCAGAGGTTTGATAAAGCCACAGCTTGATAATATTGAGGCAATACAAAACTGGCCACGACACCTGAATAAGAAGCAGGTGAGAGCCTTTTTAGGGATTACTGGGTATTATAGGAGGTTTATACCCAATTTTGCCACCATTGCAGTCCCACTGACTGACCTTACCAAAGGCAAACAGAAAGTCATGGTGGAATGGAGTCCTGAAGCAGAGAAGGCTTTTCAGGAGTTCAAAATAGCGTTGTGTTCCCAACCAGTTCTGATGATTTTGACTGGGAGTTCGTTATACAAACTGATGCATCAGAAGTAGGTATAGGAGCGGTCCTGTCCCAGAACAAGGAGGGTGAGGAACACCCTATTTTCTATCTTAGCAGAAAGTTGAATGTACATGAGAGAAACTATGCTACAGTCGAGAAGGAAGCATTGGCCATAAAATGGGCAATGTGTCACATTATATATATATATATATATTGTGATAGGATCATTGGTAAAGTGGTCTGTGGCAGGTACATTTGTCCCAGATTCCTGTCTTATGTGTTTTAAACCCCCAGGAGAAAGTCTGCAATGTAGCAGGCTTGAGTTTCGGCTTTTTGAAAAGCCGGTTTGGGACCTGGGGGTTGTGGGTGAGAGGAGAGGGAGGGCTCCACCCACGGCAACTCCAGGTTTTGGTTCTCACAGCCTTGTAACAGGCTTGTTAGGGTTCCCACCTGAGAGTGGCCAATATAAGCCTAGTTTGTTTAGGGCTGAGTGTCTCACCTGGGAGAGCAGTCAGGGAGTTTGCTCAGAGACACTTGAAAACCTAACTGTAAGTGTTGTGCTGTACCTTTGTTGCTGGTGAGGGCATTAGGCCCTGCCAGGTTCTGGTAGTGAGGGAACTACCTGTGAAGTTAATGCCCCGACAGGGCTAGGATTTATGTTTTCTTTATGTTATTTCTGACATTGTACAATAAAGACTGGCGCCGACCAGCTTGTACTTGCATCCAGTCTGGCGTACTGTTTCCCAGCTGCTGTGTGTGAAAGGAAGGAGTCCTCTACCCAGGAGAAGGACCCCCTAACCTAACTGTGTCACAATATATATATATATGCAGAAAACTGGACGGCACTCGAGAATCAATCAGTAAATTGAAAATACTGACAATGCAGCTCTGATCACTAGAGCTGCGTTGTCAGTGTCTCAATTTGCTGATTGATTCTCGAGTGCTGTCCAGTTTGTTGCATATGTACTCCTTTTAGGAAAGGCACAAGTTGTTTACATAACCGAGTGTTGGACTCCAGTGACATATATATGTATGTGTATATATATATATATATATAGCAAAAAACAGCAGCACTCGGAGACTTCCAGACGGGTTTGAAGGTTTTTACTGTGACAAGTCACATAACGAGACAACCAACGTTTCGGGGCAGACAAGACCCTTTGTCAAGATGAATATACATATAGTACTGTGCAAAAGTTTCAGGCAGGTGTGGAAGAAATGCTGCAAAGTATGAATACTCTCAAAAATAGAGGTGTTAATAGTTTATTTTTATCAATTAAATAAATGCAAAGTGAATGAACAGAACATAAATCTAAATCAAATCAATATTTGGTATGACCACCCTTTAGGTGCCCATCGCCTAGATGATTAAGTTGAGCGATTGAACATATCGTTATCGTTCAATCACTCATAAATCATTTGCAAATCGTTTGCAAAAATGTCTAAAACGACCAGCGATGCGCTCTCCCTGGTCGTTTAGACATCTATCATCGGGCAAACATGTTGGACAACCTAACATTAACATCAGGTTCAGCATGTTTGCAGAAGAATGATGTACCTACCCTGAACGACTACTCATTCAGTGTAGGCACATCACAGACTGACAAACGACTGCACGATTACAATGTCGTAATTGTGCAGTCGTTTTCATGTGTTTATGAAACACTTGCACACTTGTACGCAGTTTTTGAAGGAGCTCGACAAAGAGGTTGTTCCAAACATCTTGAAGAACTAACCAGAGAATGTATGGTAGGCTTGCTCAAATCCTTCTGTCTCTTCATGTAATCCCGGACAGACTCGATGATGTTGAGAGATTAGGGCTCTGTGGGGGCCATATCATCACTTCCAGGACTTCTTGTTCTTCTTTACGTTGAAGGTAGTTCTTAATGACATTGGCTGTATGTTTGGGGTCATTATCCTGCTGCAGAATACATTTGGAGCCAATCAGACGCCTCCCTGATGATATTGCATGATGGATAAGTACCTGCCTGTGTTTCTCAGCATTGAGGACACCATTAATCCTGACCAAATCACCAACTCCATTTGCTGAAATGCAGCCCCAAATTTGTAAGGAACCTCCACCATGCATCACTTTTGCCTGCAGACAAAACACTGATTATATGAAGCTGCAGGGGCAATAGTATTTTTTTGGAAATAATTATGGGCAATTATGACCTTACAAGCACAAACCCATAAATAAGTTTAGCATAATTTATACATTTAATTAACATATGTTTTTATGTATAAAATATCCTTTTAAATCTTTAATTGCATTGCTCCATAATATAAAAACGTCAGACGTAGAATATGCTATGTGGTTTCATTTACTGTAAACAACATAACATATGGTTATAGACTTATAACAGCCTGCCTATTAAGTACTCATTAAAATGAAATTTTCAGTGTTCTTTCAAAATAACACATAGTAGAAGTCAACTAAGTCTAAAGTAAAATAAATAAATTAGCCTTGACAGGAAGACCAAAATAAAACATAAGGTAACCTGAAATACTGATTGTACAGGAAGGACAATAAAATGGATAATCTCCTGCCTTAATCTAATCTTAAATGAGATCTATATTAATTATAGCAAAAATACTTGTTAATGGATAGCGGGTTATTAATATACAGTCTTGTATACAACAACAGCAACTATAGTTCATGTAGTAGACTATACCAGATTGATAATGGCACTGCATTGTAGTGAATACCAGTGCTGGCTCAAGGCCCATTCCAGCTGAGCGGCCGCAAAAGTGCGCCATCTCATAAAGGTTCCCCCTAGTCTGGCCCGGGCAGCACTGGGCTCTTCCAGGTGGCTCAGATGCAGCCCAGACTGGGAGTGATCTTGCAGTCGGCAACACAGTGGTGTGATGTCATAAGTCCCATCGACACACAACATCCCCACCTGTGCTGAGACAGGTGGTAGTGGTGACTGGTTGGGTGTTGAGGAAAGTGGTACTGGCTGAGGAAGGTGATGGAGACTTAGGAAGACAATGAGGGCTGAGGAAGGTGCTGAGGGCTAATAGTGGAGATGAGGGTCTGAGGCTGAGGAATGTGATTAGGAGCTTTTGTGCTGATGAGGGTCTGAGGTTGAGGGAGGTGACGAGGGGCTTTTGGGCTGAGGATGCTGATGAGGGTTGAGAATGGTGATGCGAGGTTGAGGACTGAGGAAGGTCCTGGGGGCTGAGTAAGATTATAAGGGCTGAGGATGGTGATGAGAGGCTGTGGGCTGAGGAAGGTGATGAGGGGATGAAGATTGAGGATAGTGATGGGGGCCTGAGGCTGAGGAAGGTGATAAGGGGCTTTTGGACTGAAGATGGTGATGAGACCTGAGGATGGTGATGAGAGGCTGAGGAAGATGATGAGGCTTTTGGGCTGAGGATGGTGATGAGAGGCTGGGGACTGAGGAAGATGATGAGGGGCTTAGGATGGTGATGATGGGCTATGGATGGTGTTGAGAGCTGGGGATGGTGATGAGGGGCTGAGGCAGGTGATGAGGGGCTTTTGGACTGAGGATGGTGATGAGAGGCTGTGGACTGAGGGTGGTGATGAGGTACTGAGGATGGAGATAAGGGGCCGATGATGGTGTTGACAGCTGGGGTCAGTAATAAGGGGCTGAGGGCTGAGCATGGTGATGAGCAGTGCTTAAAGTGGTCGTAGAGAAGTGGTGGAACGCACTGCCTCCCCTCAGTGCTTTTTCAATAATGGGACAGCTCGCTCCTGCGGCACGCGCGCTGATAAAAGAGGCATGGTCTCAAAAGACAGGGGCGTGGTCACACAATAGTATTCCCTATTCAAATAACACCACACAGTAGCACAATATTGATTCACATTACACCACATAGCAGTGTCCCTTATTCATGTATGACACACAGCAGTGTCCCTTTTACACAATGCCCACATTTGTGCCCCATATACACAATGCCCACAGTAGCAGTGCCCCTTATACAATGCCCACAGCAGTAGTGCCCCTTAGACATAATGCCCACTGTAGTGGTGCCTTTATGCAGTGCCCTCATTAGTGGTGCCCCTTATGCAGTGCCCCCAGTAGTGGTAGTGCCCCTTATGCAATGCCCACTGTAGTGGTTCCCCTTATGTAATGCCCACTGTAGTGGTGCCCCTTATGCAGTGCCCTCAGTAGTGGTGCCCCTTATGCAATGCCCCCAGTAGTGGTAATGCCCCTTATGCAGTGCCCCCAGTAGTGGTAGAGCCCTTTATGCAGTGCCCACAGTGGTTGTACCCCTTATTCAGAGGCCACAGTAGTGGTGCCCCTTATGCAGTGCCCCCAGTAGAGATGCCCCTTATGCAGTGCCCCCAGTAGTGGTAGTGTCCTTTATGCAGTGCCCCTTATTCAGAGCCCACAGTAGTGGTGCCCCTTATGCAGAGCCCCCCTTATGCAGTGCCCCAGGAGTGGTGCCCCTTATGTAATGCCCCCTATGCAATGCCCCCATTAGTAATCCCCCTGTAATATTGTCCTCAATAGTAGTTCCCCTAGTAGTAATGCCCCCTGTAGTAGTGCCCCCAGTAGTAGTGCCCCCTGAATAATTCCCCCAGTAGTAGTGCCCCCTGAGTAATACCCCCTATAGTTGTGCCCTCAGAAGAAATTCCCCCTACAATGAAGCCACTTACACAAAAAAAACCCCAAAAATTAATACTTACCTTAAGCCCTGCTCCCACGTCCGCTGCCATCTGGTCCGGCTGGTTACTCCTCTCTGAATTGTGGGAGAGATGTCATGACGCCTCTCCCATAGTGCACTGTACACTGCGGTAGCCAGAAGCCGGAGCTCAGGAGTGTGCTCCAGCCTCCGGCTGCCGATACGGGAAGGGAGCCGGGCGCCCGCTGATAACAAAATCTCAGCGGGTGCTCGGCAAATGGAGCCTCCCTGCGGCGCTGGGCTGAGGTGGGTTGGAGGAGGCGGAACTGGTTCAAATAGAAGTGATGGAACGCAGTTCCGCTCCAATCTGGTCCACTTTAACCTCTGGTGATGAGGACTGAAAATGGTGATGAGGGGCTCATTGCAAGAGACCAGCCTCCAGTCGCTGCAGACAGTCCAGACCAGTGAGTGCCTCTCTCTATATAGTCCAGACCAGGCCAGGGAGTTGGAACTTAGTCCCACTCCCTCCCTTACCCACAGCACCTCGTCACCTTCCTCAGCCCCTCATCACTTTACTCAGTCTTCATCACCATTGTTAGCCCTCAGCCCTTCATCACTGTCCTCAGCCCCTTTTCACCATCTTCTGCCCTCATCACCATCCTGGTGGATGGTCCTATGAAGAATTGTTTGTACTAGTTCCTGCCTTGGAGATCTTGTTCAGATAAGCCTTATATCATTGTAAGCAGCCACTTATAAATTATTACTTTTTATAAAAGAATATCAACGGTATCTTACTATATAGAACCCGCTGTGGCTCGTGATGTACATTTTTTAGGTTTTGCAGCAAAGTATTACCATCATTGAGAGGCTATATGGATCCCTAGAGGATATATGAGTATTTCTGATACGACTTATGAGTCCCTTTGAAGTACGTGCATTACTTGTGAGATAGTTGATATATTAATGGTATTAAGCTATGCGTCTTCTTGTCATCATCTTTTTATTATATATTATATATATATATATTTTTATACATTGTAAATGTAAACTGACTCTCTGTACTGTTTAGTTTCATTGAATGTTTGAGCATCGGCTTATTTCTATACTGATATGAGGTTAAGCAACTTTGCAATGTTCTAATAGAGTCTGACATGAAGTGCTCTTTTGATGATATTATATAAATGGTGATTGCTTTACTGTCTGAAGGTTATCCTGACCTAACTGTAAATCCAGGCATGGAAATAACAATCCTGCTTAGAAATGAAGGAGACATCAGGAGAAAGCTTCCCTGTGCCACTCATCTGCTGGAAAACATAACATTTATATCCCCTTGAGTAAATATGACACCATTTCATTGGACAGAGGTCTTCTTGCTGCGACAGTGCACACTATATTAAATACTTACATTATTACTAATACTACACAATGAGAGAGCTTCCTTTACATGTATGATTTACTAATTTCCTTTTAACCTAATTTTATTAAATTTTACCATTAACAAAACAAAGCACATTTCACTAAATCCGGCTAGCGGAGATAATACAGCATAAAGCTGCACTCACCAAAGTCTCCTATGATTTTATCATCTTATTCATCCTCCTGAACTTCTCTGCTGCTTTTACCAGTGTAGACCACCCTCTTCTCTTACAAAACCTGCACTCCATTGGTCTCTGTGACACACTCCTCTTTTTGTTGTTCCACTACGTTCAAACCATTCCATTCCTTGTCTCTACTCCTAATTCCACCTAACCTCTCTTTCACTACCTGTTGGTGTCTCACAATGGTCTGTTCTGGGCTTCCTACTCATCTTCCTGTACAATGTTTCCCATGGTGGTCTCCCTCTACTCCCACTTAAATTTAATATGCCTAAAATCAGACTTACTTTCACCAACCCTCCCTCCACGGTTCTCTAATGTATCATTTTCTATCTATCCTTTGTTAACATTAACCTTTCCTCTGAATCATAAATCCACTGCCTGGCCATCATCCTCGGTTCCTCCCTCTCATTTACTCTCCACGTTCAGTGCCTCTCATCAGAGCCGTAACTAGCAATGGGCGACCGGTGCCGCTGCACAGAGTACAGAGCTCTGTAGGAAACACTGCCGCTCACCCACAGTCCCTGTATCTGGCTATCAGGAACGGCACCTTGCAACCAGAATCACAGCTCCAAATGGCAGACTGCAGCCATTACAGCCCCACGTGGCATACTGATGATGCTCCGGGCAGTGCTGTAGTTCCGGTTTCTGGCGGCCCTGACCCTCTTTGCATGACGTCCTGATGTCATGCGCTGAGGGGGCTTTGCTGGCACTGGAACTCAAAGTTATGGTGCTACCTCTCACAATAATATCACTTCCAACTTTGTAATATTTCCACGATTAGATCCTGCTGGGCTAGACAAATTGCTGTTAGGTGCTGATTGGTTTCTATGAGCAACTTCTCCACTTTAACACTCTCCAAGGAATGATAAATTTCCCCCATGTCTGACCAGTATTTATCAAAGGAGGAGATTTTGCATACAACTCAGTATCAGGCCCTATACACCAGCTTTTGTTGAGGTAAAAAGGATAATAACTTTCCAATTACTATTCATAAAGAAGTAAAGCCCTATTTACCCCAATTCGCACAAAAAAATGCGATTGTAGTGTGATATTTGCGCCTAAATTCGCATTGGAAATTTCACAAGAATGTGTCACCATTCTCAAACAGGGACAGGGCTTGGAGAAAATCCTGTGTCTGCGAATTGCCTCCGCTCACTTCTCAATGTATTTTTTGCAAAAAATAAAGTGAGAGTGTTTACATGCATGTGCCCCCCCTGCTGCTGCCTGTCCTACTCCAGCTCTCTGAAACTGGTGCCCGGCTGTATCCTCTCCTGTCCCCGCTGTGCCTGCCCCGACTCCTCCTGCAGTCATCCGACTCCTGCCTCCTCTGTCGGCGCTGCCCCGCCACCACCGTGGCCTCCCGGCTCTTCCCCCTGCCACCTCCGCTGCCCCCCCATTGTGAAAAAGAGGATATCATTTACAATGATTAGCCTGTGGTCTATTTACACCACAAAGCTGATCACTGGAGCCAGCTCCTGGCTCTGCTCTGCCTGTCAGAGTGGAGCAGGAGTCAGGGAACTGTGGGGAAAGCCCTGATAATGACATCTGAAGATGGCGTTATTATCACAGCGCTTTACCTGTATTTTTTTTTACAACTGATTTTTTGGATTTTATTCTATCTCAGGCAGATCACATTTCCCATTACATGTATGGGAAATGTCATCTGCATGCCAAAAATATGCGAATTGAAGGGATTGGAGTGGGACAGTTGGGAGGTATGCTATGAGTGATGTTACAAATTTGTGGTGGAATCACTGTAAAAAGGCAAATGCTTTAATCACACCGGATTCAATTATCCTGACAAAATCAGGGTTTTTCCAAAATATACAGCAGTTCTTTTTCCCCACACCACTTCACCACAGAATCTTAAATTAACCCATTAACACCTACTTAATTAGAAGTACGTATCATGTACATGAGGTGAATGCAGAGTTCATGCGACCATTAAAGCAGAACCTATATCTATTAACATGTTTCATCAGATTATTCTGCCTAATTTACTCTCCTCCTGTTATATTGCCTGCTTAGCTAGAGAGATTTCTTCCCCTAACACAACAGCCACTGTAAGGAAAGTTTTGTAATCTGAGTATATTTGCATGGGTGTACCAGAACTCTCACAGAGATATACCTTTTGTGAAATGTGGGCTTTCTAATGGCGCTAAACAGTTACTGACCCTCTTTCTTGTAAACAAACTGCACTGCTTTGTAACATTACAGAACTCTGCATGATTGCAATTAACTTGCTCGGATGGCTTTAAACAAACATTTTAAAAATAATTTGCTATTCTCTATTTATCTATTAATAAACCTACCTCTTGACCTTCCGTGACATACAGAAGAGCCATCTAACAAATACTTTTGCCATTTTGCATAGTTCCTGAACTCTGCAGCCATTTGCTAAATTGCATCAATCACTGTCTACGCATTCAGCCAGTCCTCAAATTTTCTCACTTGCTTTTATGTCTTATATACATGATATACCATACTTGCCAACTCTCCATCATTGTCAGGGAGACTCCTTGAAATAGTAGCAATCTCCCTGACTCCCTGAAGAGTTCTGCAATCTCCCTGATTGCACCATAAGGCCCCCATACATCAGCAATTGATTGCAGCAATCGTGCAATTTGCAATTGATTGTGTATAAAAATCTTTTCCTTTTTCAGTCGATTGAAAAAGAGAAAGATTTGTATACACAATCGATTGCAAATTGCACGATTGCACAATCAATTGCTGATGTATGGGGGCCTTCACACACATTATGAAGATATATACATTCAATTGGGATTATCAGTGTAATTTCTCTGCATTGGTTTAAAGCACTATAATCCCTAAGGTTACATGCATTTTCAAATAAGGTTTCTCTTGGACACATATAGAAACCCTTGTAAAGCAAAATACATGATCTAGCCCTGAAAAGTATCAGTGTATTTTCATCAACTAGTAGATCTTACTAATGGTTCTGTTTATCAATCTTTTTTTTACTAAATAATGTGAAAAAAGGTGTTTTCACATCCTTTTCACATTATTTTAGTTTCACTGAAATGTATTAAAAGGGAATTGTAGTAGTTTTCATGAAAAACTACTCCAAGACCTTTAATTCTCATTTCTTTAGCAAGCAGATCGCATTTCCCATACTTGTAATGGGAAATGTGATCTGCCTGAAATGTACTAAGGGGGAATTGTGAAAAATTATCAGGTGGGAACCTTGCTATATCGTCACCATCTGGAGATGGCGTTCCCCCCGGTTCCTCGGCACCTTCTCCACTCTGACAGACAGAGCCAGCCCCCTGTCACAGTGATGCTGATTACGGGTAAAAAAAAATAAAATATTGCTGAAAAAACCCCCAAAACTGCAGACACTTACCTGCAGCCGGGAGTCCGCTGATTGGTGAGCTCTCTTCTCCGGTCCGCTGGTCGCCAGGACTACTGCACTGTGACCCTGCTCAGCTATGCTGTAAACCAGCATCTCAGTTTACAGCACAGCTGACCGGGGTCACGGGTGGGGGGGGGGGAAACACTTCCATGTGTATAGATGGGACATGGGTAACACTTATTAGTTTAGTACCTAATCTCTGTGGTCTAAAGTTACTATGCACAGTAGCGATTTTTGACCGTTGCATTATATGCAATACATAGCCAGGCATGTTTTGTATTGAATATAATTCCCCATTTAAATCAAACTCCGACCATGTGTGTACAGAATCTGGATGCAGGCGCAGTGTGACTTAGATTCATGTGCAGAAGAAAAAAAATAATTTCACTGCATCCGCCATCGCCGTTGTGTCCAACTCAGAATAAGGCCTGATTTACAAAACAAACTGTGAAAAATAAAATAGGGGCACTATCAATGATCCAATACTAAAATGTCTGCTTATCAATGTAAACCAAATGCAGCTTCTAACAGTGAGGAGCTGATCCTCATATCACATAAATACGTAAAAAAGAAGCCCAGATCGGTTACATATATACTTTACTTTCCTCAACACATTTAAATTACAGTTTCCCATTTGACATATCCACATATGAAAGTAAAAATAGATATAACATACAAAAATATTCCTAACCCTCAGAGGCCAATTCTGATGAATATACAATACAGTATACAGTGTGCATCAAAGTTCCATCTCCTTCCTAGATGTTCTCCAGTAACCTTGTGCTGCTTACTCAGTCCATTCAGTTGTTACCTCTCTGGTGCTTCTCTTCCATTTTCCCTATAGTCGCTTCTGATGCTCACCTGGGGGTCACGACCTATGAGTTATATATGGCAGAGCCCAAACCCCTTCTACGGTCCCTAGTGAAGACCATTTATCTGGGAAATCTGTGCCAAACCAGGTATGACAGAATGAATCCCCCACTTTCCAAAATTATTTTGACAAGTGCCTCTTGATCTATAGTGGGTTGCAATTGCTATCAGAAATCAGCTACTGTAATTGTGCTTACAGCATGTGTGCAGTGTGATCTGCCGGGTATCCAGAGGTACTAGAGATAGAGAGCAGTAGATAGATAGTAGAGATATTAGTGCATCTGTAAAGAATTTGAGTTCCATGTGTTAATAATAAGTTCATCTATATTGTAAGTCTGTGAGCAGATTCCTTTTGCTTCTTTGTTAATGCTATAGGCATGTGGCACATCACTTAAGGAAGTCGAAATGTTGGCTCATGAATGCCAAGCATTCAAAGCCATGTTAACCTAAATGGGTTGTGTGGATGCTAATTATCAAGACCCATAATCCATAGAGCAAATGTTGTGCTGAAAAACTGCAAAACATCTTAACAAGTAGCCTGTTGGATTTCAGAGCATGCATGATGATAACAGACCATGTGTTGTGCTTCATTAACTTAACACTAAGATCAACCAGTCCTGTAACTATTTTAAGCTTCGCTACTGGTTCATGTGTCTATCTTAGCTCTTAGAAAAAAAGACAGCCCCCTAACAACTGCAAAAGGGATTAAAAGGGTAATGGCCAACTGTTAATATTTCACAAATGAAAAGATATTGTTATCCTAAGTCATTACAGTCTTAATAGTCAACATATGTCCAAAGCAGCACAATTTATGCTAAGCAACATTCATCAATTTGACATCAGTTTTGTTTTATTGATTTCCATTTATTTCAAAATTAGCCTTGGGATACTTTGAGTAAATGTTCAACTGATGAAAGCTTGTCATTCTTTTTTCCATGATCAGTGAACACATTTTCTGTACAGTGCATGGGGTTCTTATTATTACTGTATCTGATGGAGGGATTGTTTGATTGTGAATCAAAATTTTTTTTAATTGCAACTGGTTCTACAGGTTTATCCACAATAGTGTCAGGTATGTCATCAAAGTACTCATTAAGTTTTAAACTCCTATTGAATTTCCACAAGTCAAGTTTTCAATCAAAACTGTTGAACTTGTTGGTCGGTACAAAAGAAAGTCCATTGTTCAAAAGATCTTTTTCAATAGATGTTAGCTTATGAGAAGACAAAGTGACCACTAGGTCCTTCTTTTATATAATCTCTTGCCTGTTGTTCTGGCCGCCCCGTCTTATGTAGTTCCTTTTGCTGCCCCGTGACCTGTGCAGGTAATGACTCCTAAAAGGAGCTTGTGTGATACACTGGAATGGAACATCTTTAACAACAAATTTAAATACTACAGTTACAGATAGAAATACATAATTACATGCATCCAGTCACCATGCGGGGATTCTTACGATTTAGAAGAATTTGAGTGATGATATAGAGGCTCGCAAACAGATGAATATAATGTGCAATAAATTCAGACAGAGAGGCTGTGCCTTAGTGGATCTACAAAAAGCAATGTCTAAAGTATTATCAGTTCCCAGGACTCAGAGTTTGTCCAAAACACATTACGACAATACCCACAAGTCTAATAGACTATTATTTATCACTACCAACACGACCAAAAGTAACAGGATTACAACTGCGGTAAGGAAACATTGGCCTTTAATTTCCCAACCTCAAAATGAAGGACAGATTGGTTCGAAATTACATCACTTTATTTAACAAACCCGCTATGTCTAATTTTCTAACTAAAAAAGCAGAATGCTATAAGTGATTGGGATGCACAACATGCAACTATATGGAAACAGGCAACTACGTCACACACCCTCATTCATGTAAAAAAATACCCATCATATACACCCTGACCTGTACTAGCATTTTTGTAAGTTATGCCATATGTTGCCCTTGCGGCTTCATATACGCGTAAATAGGGAAGACTACCTGTCAGTTCAGAGAAAGGATGGCCCAGCACCGTTCGGCCATTAGACTAGCTATCAATGGCTGTGCCAGTGACCAATCGGTGACCAGACATTTTAAAGATAACAAAACATCCCTTGGCCACTTTGCGATATAAAATAGTGGCTCATGTTCCATCACCATCCAGAGGAGGAAATAGAGAGCAAATGCTTCTATTAGAATCAAATTGATTCACAGCATGAATTGTGTGGCCCCTTTTGGACTTCATGAACATCTATCTCTAGCATGTTTTTTATAGTAGTAGTTTTATCGTTGGATGTGAAGAAACTTTTCCTCTAACCTTACCATATGTGGTCCTTTGCTATATTGGTAGTGTGTTTTCTAGTTTGTTGTATGGTAGTTATTCCCCATTATACCACCAGAGCTGATACTCATTCTTTTTCTCCTCATTCTTGTTGTTGGTAATATTGTTTCGGTGGTATGAACGTGGTTACTATATAGTAACTATCATTACTGTAAAGATTATACTTTGCTGTGTTGTAAGTGTTTATCTAATGCTGCTCTTTTACTATTTCTCGCTGCTATTTTACTATCCCTGTAGTGCTGATACATTACTTAAGTAACAGTATCTTGTTTATTATATTGTTTAATCATTACTGTGGTAATCACTTGCCGATACTTTCATAAATATTTGCTATATGCTGCTATTTAATATCATTTGGGACATCATAGGTGTTTTTTTCAATAAGATTGGCAAGCTGATACATTATTTTAGCAACTTTTTTTTTCATAAGGTGTTACTTTGTCAAAGCAAAAAAACACAGTGATTGCACTGCAGAAGTGCTGAGATGGGTGCAAGAATAACAAATAAAATAATCAACTAAGAGCAGCTGTATAAAAAGAGGGTAGTCAGTCCTCAAAGATATGAAACAAAATTACAGAAAGTAACAGCGCTCAACTAGAATAGAAACATTTAATCATTTAATAAGGCATACAAGATACCAATATGCATATAGTTTAAAATGTGCAAAAAGTACATAAAAACAATCCAATCCACCAGTCACATTGGCCTCATTTAAATGCTGGGAGGCTTAGATGATAGTCCAATAAGTATTGATCCAATGGTACTGAGCATGTGCAGTTGTAAAGGTCAGTCCAGACTTATAAGTACCAAATCCAGTGTCCGCTTAAATTGAGGAGTCCTAATTAGCAGTGCTGTTAGGCTTCCGCAAGAGTTGGTCCCCGGGCAGAGGTTTCGGCAGTTCATTTGTGTGGCTGAATGGCACGCTGCTTTAACCATGTATCGGCACTCCTGTGGTGGATGGATGGTGTAGAGAGGCAGCCAATCTTGACGCGTTTCGCTGTGTAGTACCCACAGCTTTTTCAAAGGTGGTGACATGGCTGCTGTAAGGGCTTTTTATATGGCATATCCAAGATGGCTCCTAATTGCCATCTGTTCTTAATTAGCAAGCAATTTGTAAAAGGAGACCTTCCTGTATTTAAACATACACATAAGTAATGTAAAAAGAAGGAGACAAACTTACCTAGATCAAGGAATCTCTATATAAAGTGAGGCAAGCGGTCCGATCATAGTTGTTGATGCCGCTTGTCTCTCCCATTCTCCTTCCGCCGCGTGGTGTAAACAAACCACACGTGGAGGATAGGGGAGTAACCAAGGTAACCTATAAACATGGCTGGTGATAGGTCCAATAATAATCACGTGACGCAACTCACAATACGTCAGCACACTACTACGCTATTTGCTATCTGCTTGCTAATTAAGAACAGATGGCAATTAGGAGCCATCTTGGATATGCCATATAAAAAGCCCTTACAGCAGCCATGTCACCACCTTTGAAAAAGCTGTGGGTACTACACAGCGAAACGCTTCAGGATTGGCTGCCTCTCTACACCATCCATCCACCACAGGAGTGCCGATACATGGTCAAAGCAGTGTGCCATTCAGCCACAAAAACGAACTGCCGAAACCTCTGCCCGGGGATCAACTCTTGCGGAAGCCTAACAGCACTGCTAATTAGGACCCCTCAATTTAAGCGGACACTGGATTTGGTAATTATAAGTCTGGACTGACCTTTAGAACTGCACATACTCAGTACCATTGGATCAATACTTATTGGACTATCATCTAAGCCTCCCAGCATTTAAATGAGGCCAATGTGACTGGTGGATTGGATTGTTTTTATGTACTTTTTGCACATTTTAAACTATATGCATATTGGTATCTTGTATGCCTTATTAAATGATTAAATGTTTCTATTCTAGTTGAGCGCTGTTACTTTCTGTAATTTTGTTACTTTGTCAAAGTCTACTGAGTGGCTTAATCCAATGTATATTGGTACAGTAGCTTCTTTTTCTCGCTTGCTGTTTATATTGAAATATCTTTTTCCAGATGTATGATATTGTGGCTACCACATGCTACCTTTAGGAATATTCACTATATGCTGTTTTTTTTAAATAATTATTAGGTTCATTATTGGTATTTAATATATTTGGTAAGCTGTGACATTATTTTGGTAACATAATTTCCTCAGCTGCTATTTTGTAATGTTCACAGGCTGCCATCTTTACAAATGTTAATTTTTTTTTATATAGTTATTGTGGTCATTACTGGTGCTGTATTTAATATGTTTGATAAGCTGCTACATTATTTTGGTAACATTACTTCATTAGCTGCTTCTTTGTAATGTTCACTGAGCCACTTGATTAATTTAACCAATACATTTTGAGAGCTTCTTTTCCTCGTGTGCTGCTCTAATTCAAAAATTGTAGTGTTCGATGGTTAATTTTCGGATATTAGCTGTATACTGACCCTTTTTATGATGCTAATTTTTCTTGGATGCTTACTATTTTGGTAATCATATTCTAATTCTGTGTTTTTAATGGTGAAGGTTTTGTCACTATGCTAATTGGACTCTGCAAGGAAGGTGGGAGAGATATCTGTCAGTGGGCTTGTGGCAATGTGACAGAAGACAGTCTTCCTGCAGCCACGGGTGGAAGACCCATTTAGGATCGCCCTTTCGGAAGTCGGGCAAGCAGAAGGTGGCTTAGGAGAGGTTGCCATGGCAACACAAGGTCCGGGGTGGTGGACTGAGCTTAGCAGCTGCTGGCAAGCTACTCTGACACCGTAGCATCAGAAGCAACCGTACCAGGGAATGCCCAGCCTGGTGTGGTTGCATCTGATGTGACCACGCCAGGCAAATAGTTAAGAAATAAATGATCACATGTTTTGAAAGTGTTTACAATTGTATATGTCCCTACACAAAGTGGGTGCATCCACATTGTTACCTGATCAAATATAGCAGCTTATCAATTCACTAGTAGACAGTGACATTTTTGAGTCAGTCCCAATTTTTAAATGGTTGTTCTTGGAAATGTAAAGAGAAGAACTACCAAGGGGTTCTAATCAGGTGCTGTGAGGGGTAGTTATTCAAAAGCAGGTGTTAAAATTAAGGCTAGTTAACCTTAAGCAGATAAATACATAGATATGAAGAGATAAACAGCGCTAATAACATTTATATAATACTTATACCAATGGAATGGATTGTGTGTATAAAAGTATTTAATAAGAACAAATAAAAATAAAATTATAAATGTGTATATGCACGCAGTTATCTGAGCCTTTTTTTACATCAATAAAAATAAATTAGGCAAATAACATCATATGCATGAATACATTTAAAAAACATTAGTAAAAAATGAGTTGATATTAAGCATCTGGAACATTTGTGGTGTAGTGTACAAAACACCTGTTCCTATTATAGCCTGTTAAGGAATGGAGTCTGTTGGCTGGGGTCACATGTATAGGATCAGACAGTCTCATATAATTACCACTTTGGTCCAGTGATGTAGGGTTCTTTAGCAGAGAGGGTCCTGCATGTTGTTAGTCCCTTTGTAAAGCATAGACCTTTGTGGTTAGAGCTGCTGAAGAGTGAAAGTACCAAGCGCCAAGAGGGGTATAGTGCAGACAATAGTATATACAGCTGTCCACCACCTGGGAGTATGCCAACACTCCCAAAAGGGCACAATGTGTGCCGTAATAGAAAAATTGTCAAGTAGGTGGATCGGCACTAGATACACATGTAATACCAAATAGCATAAATGGTTTAATAAAAAATAACAATAATGAATAAAATGGCAATGACAAATGCAAATAATTACAAATAATGACAAATAATCAGTGCTCTGACCATAGGCTGAGAATAATAAGCATGGGTGCTATATATTCAACCTCCACATGGATACACTGAACCAAATGATGCAACAAATATATCATAAGTATGGAAATGAAGTCTCGCTGCAGCGTGCACTGGAGTCACATTAATAAAAAATCAAACGAAGTGTGAGTCACTGTGCTGATGTAATCATTGATGTATCAACGGTATTGATACCCAGATGTCGAAGATCCAATGAATGGTAAGGGCTGGTGGTTTAATGATGTGACACTAACCGTGGGTGTGATAGGGCTGACAATAGTTCCAAAACTGAAATACGCTGTGAGCACTGTACCTGTACACTGGTGGATGTAAATGTTCACCTGGCTCCTGGCGTGGATGATCAACTCTCCAGATCAAAGCCGCGTGATCAGCTGTGATGAGTGGCTTAGTCGCGGCTGGAGAGTGCCATGGATATGTGGGTGATCCCAATGCAGGCACAGGTCTGTGTATAGATGAACGACTGGTGAATCCTAACGTCCAGCGGGGTAGCGCTGTGCTTCACCGGTGAGTGTGTTGGCTGTCAGTGACCCAACAGTGTGTCCGATACACTCCAGACAGATGATGCGGCGTCAGACCTGGCTAACCAGGTTGATTCGCGTGGGAGACAGCCACAATGAAAGGTGGTCCCGGTGTGAGTTCTGGGCAATGGTACAAGGCGGAATATGTTGATGCCGGGTGTCCGAGACTGGAGAACCAGACGGCAGTGTGACAGTGATGTGGAGGGAGATATCTGTAGTCCTATAACGCATTTCACTGCAAACAGCAGCTTTATCAAAAAGGCATTTCCATAGTTATGAGAGCTGCTGAAGAGATGGTAAGTGACAGTTACAGTCGCCGCAATAAACCCAGAAAATTAAAAAAGGATCCAGGGCTTAGTCCAGGTGTTCAGAAATGCTGATAAGAGTCCCAATGCAATAGAACGTCCAGTACAGAATACCTCTGACGCGTTTCCCTGTGTGACCCACAGTTTTATCAAAGGATAATGGTCTGTACTACCAAAGGGTTTATATACCCTAACTCAGGGGTCAGGGTACTTTTTTACCTTTTACCCAAAACTATATTTAGATACGCCGATGTTACCCCCTTGATCTGAAAGGAAGGAAATCATATAGTAGTGCCCCCATATAATGCCCCTGTAGTAGTGCCCTCGTAGTTATGCTCCTGTAGTAGTGCCTCAATAGTTATGCCCCTGTAGTAGTGCCCCCATATACTGCCCCTGTAGTGCCGCTTGTAAAAAAAAAAACACTTACCTTAATCCCCGCTCCTGCATCCACCGCCGTCCTGTCTGCCCGGCTGCTCCTCGGAACTATGGGAGAGACGTCATGACATCTCTCCCATAGTGTGCTTGGAGAGAGCTGGAAGCTGGAGTTCAGAAGAGAATTCCAGCCTCCGGCTAACGCGGCGCTGCAGGGAAGGAGCCGGGTGTCCGCTGGTAATAACATCTCAGTGGGCATCCGGCTTAGAGCCTCCCTGCTCTATATTATAGAATGATTCATATGCATGTCCGGCTGTCCGTCCATTACCTCCAGGATTTTAATTTTTACCCCATGTGGGGTAATTTATCCATTCCCTGACCACTGCCCTAACTAATATGGCTTCCAATCAACACACCTGTGCAGCACAATCCATTCCATTTAACAAAAATTATCTAAATATATGTAAGAATACATAAAATAACAAACCAGCGATGTGCATCACAAGTCATGTGATCACGCTCGCCGCACTTGACCAATCAAATCTCACCAATAACTGGAGAGATAGTGATATGTATCAAATAAAAAAGAATAACTATAGATTTATAGTTATTTGATTATTGCTGTTTAGAGGGGGGGAGGGAGGTGCAAAAAAAAAAAAAGGAAAAGACCTGAAGAGGAGAACAATGTACACTCAGGATGTTAATGGTTATAACACCACATTTAACTCCATAGCTTCATTCAACCCTTTGGGGTACACCGTATCTAGTTTGAACATCCAAAATATCTCCTGTTTACAGAGCAATTTAAAACTTTTGCCCCCTCTCATGGTCACTGGGATTTGTTCTATACCTAGTACCTTTAAAGATTTTAGATCTCCATTATGGAAATCATGAAAATGTTTGGACACACTATAGGGCATATACAATTGGGCGCGAGGTTTAGTGAGTTAAAAACCTTGCGCTCCTTGCGCCCAATTCCGGAATACCGCCGGTATGTGCGCTCCCGCTACCCATGGTATTCAATTAAAAAAATAGTGGTTGCAGGGTTTTCAGCTCTGAAAACCCCGCACCGTGTAAAAAGAAAAAAATAACAAAAAACACCTACCTGGCAGGGGGTCTCACCAGCTCCCAGTGGCTTCCCCTCTCTCTTCTTACTGGAGAGGGGGCTGCTGGGAGTCCTGGGGGCTGATGGGAGGAGCAAGGGCTGCTGGGAGATGTAGTTCTCCCAGCTCCCATTCCGGGGGGGCCACATACACCGCTCTGGGCGTCACACACACACACACACTCATGCACACACTCACTCACTCATACACACTTACATACAGCACACACACTGCAGGAAAACCCTCGCAGGTGCGGGTTTTTTGCTATTCTCGCACACAATTGAATATGCCCCTATGTGTCTATGTGGTTAAGAACATTCCTGCAGTGTTCCATGAACCGTAATTTAAGCATCCTAGTTGTTCTCCCTATATAGCGTAAATCACAGCTACAAATCAGTAAATAATAAAGGTTGAGTTACAGTAGCAAGGTTTTTCACTCCATATGGTTTCTTGCCTTTAATTCTGAAGACGTGTGTGGTTTTTCTGTCCATATGTTTGCATGTGGTACATCTTGTTCCCCCGCATTTATATGAGCCTTTCGGTCTAGGTTGTAACCATAATGGTTCTTTTTTCTGAGATACTTTTGATGATGTGATTTTCAAATGGCTTGGAGCCAGTATAGTTTTTTAGGATTTATTATTTCTAAAAATAAATCTAGGTTTAGGGGGTATTTGTGTGTTCAGAATGTTATCTTGTTTGAGTATATCATAATTTTTGTTAATAATTTTCTTAATATCCAGACATTGATTTTTGTAAGTTGAAATAAATGCTAAGTCTTGGTCTATATCTTTATATCTTCTTTTCCATGTATTTTAGTTTTTTTAGTCACATGCAAAAGGCTGCCCCTTTCAAGGAATCTAACTTCCTCTAGAGATTTTTGTAATAATGTGTCTTGATTGCCCTGTGCTACTAAAGAGTCCGTCATAACCCTGGCCTGATTGTCAAATGTATCAAGGTCACTACAGCTTCTCCTTAAATGGAGAAACTGTCCCTTGGGGATGTTTTTCTTCCGGGGGGATAGTGGGCACTCTTAAAGTTTAAGTAGGCATTATTACCCACTTCTTTAGTATAATTGGAGGTGATTATTTTTCCCATTTTTAATTTCCAGGGTTATATCCAGGAAGTTAATCTTAGTGTGATGAAATGTGTGAGTTAACTTTTTTCCCCTCCCTCCCCCATCTGTAGATTAATTTGATTATTGATATTTAGTTATTCTTTTTCATGTGATACATATCACTATCTCTCCAGTTATTGAGATATTTAATTTTAGTAAATTCTTTAGATTTATGGTTTAGATATATGTAAAATTAATATAATATTCTCACCATACTGTAAAGTAATATACTATTCTTATGCTGAGATATTTCCATGCATTGGGATACGGTCTAAAGATCTACAGTAAAAAGGTAGACAATGTCTAGGTAGACACCAGATGTTAGACAGGCAATAGGTCGACGGGGACAAAAGGTCGACATGGACAAAAGGTCGACATGTAAGAAGGTCGACATGTACAAATGGTCGACAGGGTCAAAAGTCGCCATGAAAATGGTCAACATGATTTTTTTGGATTAGGTTTAGGGTTAGACACTTAACGGAGTGTTAGGCACTTATCCCAATGGTTAGGCACGTACCCCAATGGTTACGGTTAGGCACCAGGTGTGAGGGTTAGGCACTAGAAGGGATGGCTAGGGTGAGGCACCTACCCTGATAGTTAGGTTTAGGCACCAGGAGGGAGGGTTAGGATTAGACACCAAGGGGAAAGTTAGAGTGAAGATTAGGGTTAGAAAAAAAAACATGTGTCGACCATTTTCATGTTGACCTTTTGACACTGTCGACCATTTGTTCCTGTCAACCTTCTTACATGGCAACATTTAGTGTGTCGACCTTTTGTCCCTGTCGACCTATTGCCTATCTAACATCTGGTGTCTTTCTAGACATTGTCTACGCATTTTACTGTAGATCTTTCAATCCACATCCCCATGCATTATTATTATTATTATTATTACATTTTATTTATAAGGCGCCACAAGTGGTCCACAGCGCCGTACATACAGTAAAGGGTACACAGAACATTACATTACAATACAGTAACCAACTTATAAACAGAGCACAAGTAACAATTAGCAACACAATTCTCCATACACAATACAGCTGGGAAGGTGAAGGCTGTCATAGAAGTGCTAGAGAAGAAGGCTGTGAGACAGTGGGGAGGAGGACCCTGCTCCTAGGAGCTTACAATCTAGGGGAAAGGGGAGACAGACAGATGACATGAGGCATGAGTATGTAGAGGGGGACCTGAGTGCAGGAAGTAAGCAAGGTAGAGATGGCTGAGGCGGGAGGGAGAGCGACCTGGTAACATGGTTATGTGGTGGAAGGGTCTGCTTTGGTGAACAGGTGGGTTATCAGTGCACGTTTGAAGCTCTGCAGGGTCGGGGAGAGCCTGATCGAGCGAGGGAGCTCATTCCAGTGAAGGGGGGCTGCACAAGCAAAATCTTGGATACGTGCATGAGATGAAGTAACCAGGGTGGAGGAGAGGTAACAGTCATTGGCAGACCGAAGTGAGCGGGAGGGAGTATGTAAGGAAATGAGGTTTGAGATGTAGGGAGCAGTAGAGTTAGTGAGGACATTATATGTATCTATGTTAATGGATTTACTTTAATTGCCCCCATGTAAGTTTGTTTAATATGGTTGCACTTGATTGGTCCATGCTGTCCTTGTGACTAGTACACTAAGAATAACTTCAGAGAGGTGTACTATGTCACTTCCGGAATTCTTATGGACCAGGACAAACCACGGGGGAAACAAAGTAAAGCTGCATACCGACGGTATGATCTGTACCACCAACGACTTGAAAGATATTTTTCAGTGAAGTCATCCTGCCACATCTCAGAACAGGCAAAGTTGACAATATCCTGCAAGTTGGCCTGCATGTACGGACGATCATAGATATAGTTATCATTCATGCGGGAACGCGCCATTCACTGTAAAAAAAAAATGAACGATATGAACGATATATCATTGAACGATATTGTTACCGTTCATAGATATCGTATCATGTGTACCCACCTTAACATATGATCTGTGTCAAAATGTTTATATCACTTTATCATTAGGATAATTCACAATATATTGATATATCCACGGTATTGGTTTGTTTGAGATTATCCCAGTGGGTGCGATCATGTGATTATATGACGCGCGCCAGTCGGATTTATAGGATACAGTTCCCGAGTGCCCCTGAGATACAGTCCAGCTGGCGCGGTCATGTGATCAATGTTGCGTGGCGCTCGGACCTATGGGATTCTGTTTCCAGGTGCCTCCGAGATGTAGTCCTGCTAGCGTGGTCATGTGACTGACAATGCACAGAGACGGGATTCGTGGGAGGATATCCCGGTGGGCTTTGCTTCATGCATACAGACACTGCACGTCAAGTCCGGAGAGAGTGATCACATGACTTGTGATGCACATTGCTGGTTATGCAGCCAGAAACATTACTTCTGTGTCTGGTGACGAAACTAAGGGGAGTATCCTCCCTTACCAGTTAGAAACAGATGTTATTGCATCATTTCAATCATGTGACATTCTGTTTATTTTCAACCAGGAAGTGAACTGGATGCCCATTTAGTACTACTGTGACACCCCACCAGGGTGTACTGTAATATTGCGATCTCTTACCAGGTCTGTACTGGCTCTTGATTCTCGTGATTGCTTCAGAGAGGTTGAGAGGTAGGTAAAGGCAAGTAAGTTCACAACTTACTCCAATCAACAGTGTGAGTTTATTCAAGGATAACAATCACCAAAATAAGCATTGTCTGGTGCCAACATTTACAATTCAATATCTGGAGATACAATACAATTCTTACATCTTAGGGTAGTAAGTTACACTCGGATCCTTAAATAATTTTACTGAACTGGATCTCTGCATCAGCCGAAGCCCTTCAATGGACTGTGAAATAATCAGTTAGTCAATAAAACACAAACAAGCTTATACTACCTTGGCATAGTAAGTGGTTAAACAAGCTCTACCTATTATGTATAATAGCTTAACCTACTCCCAGTCTTTTAACGGAAGTCAATTTCCCTGAATATCTTAAAACCTACACTATATGCATGCATATATCAGTCTATTGCACCGGGTCGGTGCATTATCTAACGGTGGTGCACTTACTGAAGTTGTTCCTTAATTCCTTATAGAGAAGAGGTGAAGAGTCAACTTGTTGAGCCTTAACTGTTTGGTGTCTATTTAAGATGGTGACTGCAGAAAGTATGGTTTTCCAAGAACACTAGTCTCTTTCTTAAACAGATGTATCCTTTAATTGGCTACATAGCCAAAGCAAGCTTAAGCTGAGATTGAAACTAGCAACAAAAGGTCTTTTCAATATTACATGGAATGCCAATTTGTTAATCACAGCTGTAATGTCCCTATCACTCTTTGCCTTACAGCTATTTAGCTGCTCTGGTAAAATGAGTTCTGTGTCAGTGTCAATGGGATAGGTAAGTTGTAAACTACATCAGTAGTAGTGTTGTTTTTTATAAAGGTTTTGCTAATCCAGAACTTGGGTGCTTTCTATACTTGCAATGGGTTAACAGCAGTCTGTGACTATGGGCTCTATTTACTACAGTCCGCATAGGTAATGCAGATTGTAGTGTGATATTACCGAGTAAATTCACATTGCGAATTCAGGCAATATCACAGGGATTTACTACAAATCACTTGCAGGGACATAGCTTGTGATAAATCTCTGTCCCTGCGAATCCCCTCCGGAGCCTTATCACAGTATCTTCGCAAAAAATACCGTGACAAGTGCCCCGCGCACGTGCCGACCGACCGCCACTGCTACTCCCCCCGGTGCTAAGCCCGCCCCATCACTAAGCCCCACCCCCTGTGATCGTGGCCCCCCCGGGCCCCCCCTCTCCCTTAATTACACTTACCTGCAGTTATCGGGCCGGTCAGGTGACATCGCATACTGCACTTGGACCCTGTCAGGTGACGACCGGGCCCCAGTGCACCATGGGAAACCAGCTGACCGGAGGGAGGACATCACCGGTCCCTGGAGTCCGTAAGTTTTGTTTTTTTTACTTGTTTTTTTTTACTTTTTTTACAGTGAATCAGCGTGTGGTCTGTTTAGACCACACAGCTGATCACTGGGGCTGGCTCCGGGCTCTGCTCTCCCCGTCAGAGCGAAGCAGGAGTCCGGTAACCGGGGGAGACCCTGGATAACGTCACCTCCAGGTGGCGTTATTATCACAGGGCTTCCCCCGGTATTTTTTTACTATTTATTTTTAGTAACTTTGGTCAGATCACATTTCACATTACAATTATGGGAAATGCGATCTGCTTGCTAAAAATAAGTGATACTTAGGGGTTGGAGTAGAGTTTTACGAATTTTACTCCAATTGCCCTTTAGTAACTATAGGTGATACTAAAATAATGTGAAAAGGGTGTGAAAACACCCTTTTTCACTTTATTTTAGTAAAAATAATGTTAATAAATAGAGCATTATGGGGGAGATTTAATAAAGCTAGGACAGAGATAAAATTGGAGATAAATAGCACCGACCAATCAGTGCCTAACTGTCATTTTTCAAACACAGCCTGTAAAGTGATAGTTAGGAGCTGATTGGTTGGTGCTATTTATCTCCAATTTTATCTCTCTCCAAGCTTTTATTAAATCTCCCCCTTAGTGAGGGTAACTTCTGAGCATGATAACTGTTAGCTGCGTACTGCAATAAGTCACCTGACTATAACTAATACAATGCTGCAAGAGTCACTAAATATCTTGAAGAGGCAGCGATTTAGCTGATGGATGTACTGTAGTAACGATGGATGATGTGAGTTTATTTACAGACCTGTCCAGTAGTCAAGCGAAAGGACAGTCTCTTTGCTTAGGGCCAGTTCCGTTATCACTGCTCCTGCCTCCGGACCTGGATGCCGCCCCTAGCCCTCCTCCAGAGGAGAAGTCCGCCTTGCACTGCCTCTCTGCCGGCCTCCGACATCACTCCCGGCCAGAACACACCGTATCCGGATAGGCTGCCGCCCGCCTGCCACCTCCAGGGGCCAGCAATCACCTCATGCTCAACTTTGCCGTCCCTCACGTAAGCCCCTGCGCAGGTCCATCTCCTGCTTCCGCTACCGCTCTCTCCCAGCGGCTCTTGCCAACGGTCTCCTCAGGACTCCTAGGTGAGTGCGCAGACCCTGTGTCGCTCACCGCTGCCTCAGGACTCCCTCTGGTCCCCTCTAGCACTCTGGGCTGTGCCTCCAAGCCATTGCCGTGCCGGCCGGAATCCCCGTTCTCCCCCTGAGGTAGGAGAGACACAGCGTGGATATCTCCTTTCTTCAAAAACCGCCTCCGGCACACTCCTCTGCAACGGTCCATTACTGGACCTTTTATCATTAGTGGTCGTGTGCGGGCCCCTTCCCGCCCGCCGCACGCACCGCTTCTCCTCATTGACCACCTATATCTCTGTATGGGAAAGGTTTCCCCTACGCTGCAGCTGCAGTGTCCTGTCTTTGGCTGCGTGCCCACAAGTCCTGTATGGGTGGCCTCAGCCAACGTTCCCCGGGGAAGGGGTTAACATATATAAATACACTCTAGGGGTATCACACTACAAGGTAAAATAAAATAATTTTCTGTTAAATTTATGATTGCTGTACATGTATACATCTAAGACTACGTTAAACAGGAAGAGAGAAAAGAAGGGCATGTTGCTAGGGCACTCTTTGTGAATATTCATATATTTAAAATTTAACCTTTATTGATACATAATAAAGGTTACATTTTAAACATATATATATATATATATATATATATATGACTATTCACAAAGAGTGCCCCAGCAACAAGCCCTTCTTTACGCTCTTCCTGTTTAACGTATGCATTAAACTGGGCTTTGGGAGCACCACCAACAATATGACACAATCTATATCTAAATGTAGGATGGTTGGTTTACAAATAAACAAATAATTAGGTAATTTATTTAGGTTCTGTGCGGAAACCCCCCTCTTTTCTTGTATACATCTAAGATTATACAGGTTTGCTTTCTGTTGGCAATTGGCTTTGTTATTTTATGTATTCTACATCTATTTAGATAATTTTTGTTAAATGGAATGGATTGTGCTGCACAGGTGTGTTGATTGGAAGCCATATTAGTTAGGGTATATAAACCCTTTGGTAGTACAGACCATTATCCTTTGATAAAGCTGTAGGACACACAGGGAAATGCGTCAGTAGTATTCTGTACTGGACTTTCTATTGCACTGGGACTCTTATCAGCATTTCCGAACACCTGGACCAAGCCCTGGATCCTTTTTTAATTTTCTGGGCTTATTGCGGCTAACTGTAAAGCTGGCCACACACTAGACCAACTTATATCCAACCAGCCAACTAGTTGATTGGTTGGAATGAAAATCTGGTAACGTATGGGAGTAACTGATGATCAGCAATTTGCACCTAAATGCCAGAAAACAGATGAAAATGGCTGTCAGACAAGTTTGTTAAATGTTCGATCTAAACAATTTGTTCAAACAACAGTTTTTGTCCATTTTCTGTCATTTAGGAGCAAATTGCAGATTATCATTTACTCCCATACATTACCAGATTTTCATTCCAACCAATCAACTAGTTGGCTGGTTGGACAGATAATCTTTAGATGTGTGGCCAGCTTAACTGTCACCATATCTTCAGCAGCTCTAACCACAAAGGTCTATGCTTTGCAAAGGGACTAACAACATGCAGGACCCTCTCTGTTAAAGAACCCTACATCCCTGGACCAAAGTGGTAATTATATGAGACTGTCTGATACTGTTCATGTGACACCAGCCAACAGACTCCATTCCTTAACAGGCTATAATAGGAACAGGTGTTTTGTACACTACACCCCAAATGTTCCAGATGCTTAATATCAACTCATTTTTTACCAGCTTTTTTTAAATGTATTCATGCATATGATGTTATTTGCCTAATTTATTTTTATTGATGTAAAAAAAAGGCTCAGATAACTGCGTGCATATACACATTTATAATATTATTTGTATTTGTTCTTATTAAATACTTTTATACACACAATCCATTCCATTGGCATAAGTATTATATAAATGTTATTAGCGCTGTTTATCTCTTCATATCTATGTATTTGTCCTTGGAAATGTTTGTCCCTGAAAGTGTCCTTGTTTTTACACATCTACCAGCTTTGCATTATAATCCCTCTTATTCTGCATTTAGGATGCAATTCTCATTACATGTTATAATTATGTTAGCTTAATTAGTTATAATCATTTACTGTATGTGAAGATCTTAGATGCGTCAGCACACCAGCAAAGTGTCCCTTGAAATTACTTTAAAAGGTTGACAAGTAATTGATATGCCAAAATGCAGTCCAGAAGAATAAATATTAGGACAATTTATAGTTAAGCAGCAGGAAAATGCATCAGTAGAGACGGAATATTCAGTATATACACATTGGTGCAAGTAACTAATGCAAGCAATACTGAAGTAATCGTCTGCTGAAGAGCATGATTCCATGATTCCACACAGTCTACCCTACCTACTTGCCATATACAGCGGCAAACGCAGGATTTCTACAGGGGGGTTCAAAATATTTGATTGGCGAACAAAGCAAAGAAAAACTGCTACAATATACCCAAAACACATGCTTTTTTATAGTTAAATTGTTCTCATACAGAACAAGGGTCTTTAAGTATTGCCTATTCACACAGTCTTATCTAATAGGATCAAGATTAAAAGTATATTTAAAAGAGTAAAAGAACAATTCACTATAAAAAAGAAAAACATTTTACCTGCAGTGAAGTTACTGTAGCTGCATGAATGTGTGTACTGTACATTCAGCACTGCAGTAAGTATACAAGAAGATACATTTACCATAGAGACGGGAGTTCTTGCTGCATCCACCACGTGGTTGATGCCACTGATTTGAAGTAAAATACTATTTCTACTCAAGCAAATTGTGTGTCATATGCAACATAGAGAACACATGCCCTGACTATAGTATAAAGGGACCTGTGGAAGAGATGATCTTGGTCTTATTAGGTCCAAATCACCTCTCTCCTGCCAGAAGTCATACACATGAATAACACTCCACGACATAGAACATTAGGGGATATAATGCTTGTCAGCTCTGGATGTATGTCACATGTGGGACTGGCATTATTGTAAATTTTATTCATCGCTAATGTAACTGTAATTGAAACCTTCCAACTTCCAGTACCTGCTTGTGTCGGACAGGTCATGCTTTCTTGAATTCAAGAAAACCATTCATTTAAAAAAAAAATTAAATGCCCTGGAAAGGAGTCATAAATAAGCTAAAGAGATGAGTTTCTATATAAGGAAAGAGGTAAAATTATTTCTTTCTTTCTTTCAAGTGGTCTATTACTAATACACAGGTTTGACTAACACACATGGAATCCCCCTTCCCCCAAGAAAAACTTAATGTGCTGTGATTGTTTGATTCCATCCATAATAGCATACTTACACAATATTAACATGCATTGTATTGTGTGAGTACATAATTACACTACATTATGCAAATGTACACATCTCTTCTCTCTCGTATATATAAAACAAAGTTCGCAGTTTAGGGGTCTGTCTTTTCATTTGGGCTAATCTCTTGAACCATTGGACAGATTTCAATGGGTTTTTTACTATTCTATAAATCATTGATCGAGGAAGGTTTATACATTTGAACCATTCATCTGTGACAAAAGGGAGCAGAGCTGTGACGATTTAAGTGAAGCTAGTAACAGAAAAAAATCTTGCACCTAGCTACTATACAGGAGCTGGTCAGTGTGCAGAAACAGCAAGAAAGCATCTGAAACTGAGGACTGGAATGAAGCAAGTCACAGAAAAAACTGGGGTGCTGTGTGAATGACTGACTGCTGCTGCTACAGGGCAGACCGCTGCGTTCTGATAGTGAGAGCCAATCAGAGATAGCAATTTGCCCTGTTGCTTAGAAGCAGTCAGAGAGGGGAAAGAGTCAGGGACTGAGCAGGGTCACATCTGAGCCAGACAGAGAATGAGAGACAGCCTTCAATGAACCCATAAATATGCCCTGATGCAGATACAGTAGCCAGGAAGGTGCCAGGGGAGGCATAGCTATCAGGAAAAAACAAACAACCATCGGAACACCATCAAATTATTTCCATTTGATGGTGGCAAATATCCGACTGTACTATCAGAAGCCAACAAATGATAAGTGAATGATAACCCTCTCCTCCCGCAGCCTAACACTAACCACCACCCACCCCCCTCCCAGCGCAACTCTAACTATCATACTTACCATTACAAGTTTTCAGCATTCTGACCCGTCTGGATCCCACTGCCAGGATTCTGAATGCCGGGATACCGACTACATCCCATTCAAAGCTACAACTTCCATTTGTGAGAGACCAGTCAAACTGATTGGTTTATTTATTCAGTCTCTTTATGCTTCTATATGTTCAGAAATGTCCTCTGTGTTTCCAGGATTATATGAAGACTGCTATATTCTGTCATTTCTATGTATATGTAATCTTAAGAACAACCAACTGTCAAATGAATCAGTAGTAATTTCATTTTATTTACTTATAGTTTTATTAAACACAAATAGTCCTCTTTATTAGTACTGCATATAACTTTATTCTGTACGTATGACAAAAGCAACTATGAATGTGGCTAGACTGTTGGCCCAGATCCCGGGACTAATGAGAGCCTAGAAGCACCCTTAAAGTAATCTTATGCTACATAATATGTAAGTGCTGTATAACTAAAGGACAATGATAATATACCCAATACATAGCTGCTAAACTTGAGTAGCAAAAAACAAATGAACAATAACCTGCGTGCATTACAGACATGCTCATTTTTTAAGACATCATCTAATGTAATGATATAACTGTGTACATTATTAATATTAAAAGCAGTACATGGCATAAAATCTATAGTTGTCCACTTACTGTACATTTCATATCTGTATTGATGGAGATTTGCAATTAGGAGTTACTGTAATACTTAAATCAGGTACTGTACTGTAAACACGACCACTAGCAAGAATATTTATTGGACAGAAAATTCAGATGTTATCTTATAAAACAACTGTGACTTTTTGTAGTACAAGCAGGTAGAAATCAAGCTCTCAGCAAAAGAAAAATATCCATTGGATGCAGCTGACTTGAAGTGCGTGGGTTAACCGCCATGTATATCTGCAGTTGTCAGGAGCCTTCAGTCCAAAACTGCAAGAGGGTAAAATGCACTGAGTCAACTCCCAGCTTGTTTCAACATATCTGGCCTTTCAACTTTTCAGAGCAGGTTCATTAATTTACTGGCCAATTTGCTAAATCCTCATATGAAGACATGCTGTTTGTAACTGTTTCCTCAAGTGGAAGGTAAGACTATGCTCTTCAACAAGGGTTTTATACTGATTAACAGCATTACTTTGGATTATTGTCACATTTATGTGTTAAAGACAGTTGTGTGTCCAACTGTCATCTCTGTCAGTCAAACACCAGTAAGAAATATTTTTACTAGCTTTCTGAAAAATGTGTTACCCTAAAACATCAATAAAAGAGAAGGCAGGCAGAATTCAATCTCTATTTCTATGTACATACAACTACTTACGTCCCAAGGTTTTGAATAGTTCAGATCATTACAGTACTAGAGATAGATACAGTATAGGAATGGAACATGTAATGTACAAGGAGAGATTCATATCAGAACACTACAAGTTTTCAGTGGAATATATTTTTTTCTACTACAGAGGAAGGTTCAATTAATATGTATGTATGTAATGTTTTTACATTATATTTTAGCTGGTGTTTTTTTTTACATTTAAGTTTTGGTCTTCTAGTAACTATTGTTAGTAAACTTCAACATGTTTTTTTTTATTTTAGCAGGGCTGAGAAATATTATTATTGTTATCTCCTGTAATAACTATCAGACATAAAAGCAAGTTATAAAATGCTAATCCCTATGATTTAAATGAGGCACGGCCTAAAAAAAAAAACACCTTTGCCTTGCCTTAACAGTTCTTTATCATATATTTTGTGCATTAAATGCAATTACAATTTTATATTTATATATGTATTCTGTTTTTTTGCAAATAATTATACCTGTTTGTACATGGATTTATACATGTAGGTCATACATGTATATAGTTATATATTTTATTGTGTAGATTTTTTCACATTTGTATAATTTTAAGGAACTTTTTCTATTTATATTTATGGATTATTTTTCATATTTTATATATGGCATTCTATAAGGAAATATCAATAGGTCTGTATTAATTAGAAAGGCAATATGGTTAGTGATATATATAAACTACGTTTATAATTGTATGTATTTAAAATTATGTGGTTATGTCCCTATTTCTTAGACATTAAGATACATAAGCTGCATTTCTTTTACTAATTTCACATGATCATGTAGAGTTTATACTCAAATTAATTGAAAGCACCATTAGTATTAAGTGACAATCAATTTGCTGTTTCTGCCAGCTTTAATTTCATGGTGGTCATGACTATAGAAATGAGGAACTTGATACTCGGCGAGCCACACACCCATGACAAATCGCAGATCGGGTCAGAGTGGCAGAATGGGGAATTGAGGCCATAGATACCTGCATAATCCATAGGATCTCTCCCTAGTGCTGCCTGCTTACACATGCTCCGATGGAGGTTGGCGCAGTACTGATGCCATATGAGATCACTTTACTTCTTACTGATCAAGGGGATGGGCTTCTATCAGAGCCCCTGTCTCGGCAACTCAGTAATAACACTTTCAGGTGAATCAAGATTTCTTACTCTTTAATATTGAGGGCATTAAAACAAATATGTTCCTTAATCACATAAGCACATTTGGCAACTGCCATAGCTGCGAGATTGCCGGTAAATCTGATTTTATGAATACTTAAAATATGCTCTATTCAATTGGTAAAACATCAATAGATGATAGACATACAAGACACTTGCATATTGTAATAAAGAGTCAGGTTTTTTAGACATTAGATCAAACTGTTAAGAAAGTCAGTAACCTCTTTAGGTATTGGATATATTGTAATATTTCATAGACAAAAAACCTTATGATTTCGCATTTCCCATTATGGCTTCCTAAGGTACCCGTCCACTAGCAGATATGAAAACGACTACACCATTACGACATTGTAATCATGCAGTCGTTTGTCAGTCTGTGACGAGCCTGCACTGAACGAGCAGTCGTTCAGCGCAGGCTCATCAATCATCTGCAAACATGCTCAACTTGATGTTATCGTCAGGTTGTCCAGCATGTTTGCACAATGATAGATGTCTAAACGACCAGCGGGCTTGCGCATCGCTGGTCGTTTTAGACATTTTTGCAAACAATTTACAAACAATTTGAAAACGATTGAGCGATCGTTATCGTTCAATCACACGACTTAAACATATAGTGGATGGGCACCTTTTAGACATGATCTGAATTTTCACAAAACCTACTGAATTTGTGCCTCTCAAACTTAAAAAAGCAATGAAATTCTGATCATTAAGGCAGACTCCTTAATGGACGTGTTCCTTGCGCAATACAGATATGGTATGCCATCACACCCTGTGGTTAACTGCAGATTCAGCACTCTCGCAGAGTGAGATTGCTGTCACTGGCAAAATGGTGGAGCTGCTAGTTCACAGCATTGTGTGCTCATTGGAATACACACATGTAGTCTATGCAACTAAGGTCTGAGCAGTTATGTGGCACACACATCCCACTCAGTGCCCACAATCTTCCCATTCATTCACCACAACAATCACACTGGGTTCCAACATCCTTCTTACTCCATACATCCATCTCATTCAGAATACACATATAGGGGTCTATTTACTAAGCAGTGTTAGGAGACAAAGTGAAATGAGATAAGGTGCCAGCCAAGCAGCTCCTAACTGCCATGTCACAGGCTGTTTGAAAAATGACAGTTGGGAGCTGATTGGCTGGTACCTTATCTCCTTTCACTTTGTCTCCTAACACTGCTTAGTAAATAGACCTCTCAGTTCCCTAATTTCTATCATACTCTGTGCATGTACACTATCTTCACCTGGATGCTGCTATAACTTCCCTAATCCCAACAGCTGTGTGGTCTCCTAACTGTGCTAGTTCTTTATTCCCTCATCCGCACCAATCTGTCTTTCTCCATCTGTGCTGCCCTGTCTTCCTGCATCTGTGCCACTCTGTTTCCTTCAATCTGCACCACCACCTTCCCCCCAGCCACACCACTCTGTCTTCCCCTCATCTGTGCCACTCTGTCTTCCCCCCATCCGCACCAATCTGTCTTCCCCAATCTCTACTGATGTATGTTCTCCCATTGTGCTAGTCTGTATTCCCTCATCCGTACCAATCTGTCTTTACCCATCAGAACTGCTCTGTCTTCCCGCATCCATTCCACTCTGTACCCCCATCCACATTGCTCTGTTCTCCCAAACCGTGCCACTGTCTCCCCTGTATCCGCACCACTGTTCTCCACCCATCTGCATCACTTTGCCCCCCCCCCCATCCGCACCACTGTTTTCCACGCATCTGCATCACTTTGGCTCCTTCCCATCAGTGCTGCTTAATCTTCCCCCCCTCTTCACGCCTATCTGTCCCCATCCACACCACTCTGTCTCTTCCCCATCTACTCCACACTTATACCATCTGTGCAGCTCTATCTTCTGCTCAGATCTCAGTTGCATAGACTGCATGTGTGTATTCCAATGAGCACACAATTCTGTGGATTAGCATCTCCACCATTTTGTGAGTGACCGCAATCTCACTCTGCAAGAGTGCTGAATCTGCAGTTAACCACAGGGTGTGATGGCATACCATATCTGTATTGCGCAAGGAACATGTCCATGAAGGCGTCAGCCTTAATGATTGGAATTTCATTGCTTTTTTAAGTTTGAGTGGCACAAATTCAGTAGGTTTTGTGAAATTTCAGATCATGTCTAAGAAGCCTTAATGGGACACATGAAACCGTAAGGTTTTTTTGTCTATGGAATTTCATTGCTTTTTTTTATAATTTATTAACCATCAGGGTTTTGAGGAGCAAACCGGGCCACCTGCAGGGCAGAAGTAGAACAAATATGTACACTAGCACGGGTGGAGGAGCGGACAGCAAACAGGAGGTGTTTTGGGGGTGCAGAGGGAGAGATGGCTGTGGGGGCAGGCTGCAGGTGTGTAGGGCAGTGGCAGCAACAGGGTCGTGCACAGGAGCATCAGCGGGCGACAGAGGGCCTCACTGGCTTTGGGCATGCACCTGAGGAAATCAAATCAATAAGACACAGATGCATGGACGTATCAGTGAGATCCATCTATGCATCTGTTAAACATTGAATGTGTAATATAAAAAAAAAATGACGTGCCCCCACAGCACAACCAGCACCAGCTTTGGAGCCCCAGTGCTGTTTGTGCTAAATACAGGGGACAAATGATGTAGGGGTCCCATTTATTAAGCACAACCAGCACCAGGCTAATCAGAGCCAGTCCTGGTTGACAAACGAGGTAGGGGTCCCCTCAAATCAAATGGAATTCTCCCATAGAGAACTCCCGAGGGGGGGCATGGTGTTTAAGGGGCTACACCTCAAAAGCTATAGGAGGTACCAAGCTGAAATTTTGTATGGACGGGTAGAACTGTAGCTTGGTGCTGCATGCCAAATCAGAGCAAAAACATAAAAAATTAGGATTTGGGAGTAATCTAAAGTTCCAACTCTCAAGTTTTTTTTCTGACACTCTCAATTAGGAACATTTTTCTGCTGTTCTGTATGGGGGATTTTTGGGAAGGCATAAGTCAGGGTACAGGGTGAAATTAGACTTGGGGTTTGTCTTATTAGGTAGCTATTGTTCCAGGGTAGGTGCTTTTGGGGTTCAGGTAAATTAGAAAGTTACAGTTTTTAAACTACTACTTCACAAATGCGCCATTATACAGATAGGAAGCTTCAATTTGTTTGATAGGAAGCTTCATCTTTGTACACTTTGGCGTACAAAGATGGCTGGCCAGTGCGGGCGGTAGCAGAGGTGGGACTTGGGGGAAGTGGGTGTCTGCTGCGGCCGGGATCCAGGAGGGGTTAGCGCACGGTTGACGCTACCATTAGGCAGCTTCCTAAGGGCGCCGGAGGGTGCACTGAATCAAATAGGAAAGGGGAGAGTGCTTGCGCTAGCACCAGTCTGCGGTTCCGCCTACCAGAAATTGCTTCCAGTTCTCTCCGGCGGCCAGCGCAGTGCTGATCAGTAGCAGATCGTCAGCGGTGCGGTGGGCATCTCAGGCGACGGAGCCCAAGTATGTCATCAGCGGCGCCTATCAGCCATCAGAGCTAGCTGCCAGGTGTCCGCTCAGTGTGCCTGGGAGCAGCAACTCAGTTGGAAGTGGAAGGCTGCGGTGTGTGTCTGACCAGCTTCCGATACCTGAGGCCAGCTGAGCGGAGTGTCAGCTGAGTGGCCAGCTGTCATCAGAATGCATGCCTGCCGCAGGCAGTAGCTGACAGAAGAGGGCTGGATAGCTCACGTTGAGCGAAGGTGATAAAGCTGGAACCATAGCTGTGAGTGAGTTAATGCATCCACCACAATACTAGACATTTCTTCTACTCCTCAGCCACATTTACTTGGTTCCATTACAGCTATCTCATTGCAGATCTCATATGAGGCACTGGAAAAGCAGATGGTGGCTGTGGAGCTTCTAAGAGGCTACCTCCACATTTTCACCTGAAAGGCTGGTAAGTTTGTGTTGGTATATGTGTGTGTGTCGGGGAGGGGTGGGGGTGTAGGTCAAAATTCTGCCTAGGGTGCCGAGAAACCTTGCACCGACCCTGGGCTAGCAGGCACTGGCGGTGCGGTCGGCGGAGGCAGACAGATGCAGGCTCGGATCAGAGATTTTCGTGATGCCTGCATCTGTGTGTGATAAAAATAAACACAGATGCATGGACGGATCAGTGAGATCCGTCTGTGCTGCTGTGTTTACAAATATGAAAGTGTTAAAATGAAAATTAAAAAAAAATAAATGGCGTGCCACCCCCCCAAGGAACAACCAGCACTGGGCTTTGCAGACCCAGTACTGGTTGTGCTATATACAGGGGATACATGACATAGGGGTTCTCTGTATTAAGCACAACCAGCACTGGGTGGCCAGTGCGGGCGTAGTGTCGGTGGGAATTGGGGGAAGGAAGTGGGCGTTAGCTGCGACCGGGACCCAGGGGAGGGGGGGGGGTAGCCGGGGTATTGTAACAACATGCTGTAGCGTGTTGATACAGTGTGTCCGGGGCCCTATTTCAATTACTGCGGAGAACATCGTAGGACAACAGGTGAGTATTGGATCTTTATTAACAGGTACTTCCATTGGATACTTTACGTTGAGAAGGGGACGGGAACATTTGGGAACAGGTGAGTATGTGTGAGTGTGCATGTATGGATGTAATAAATCTTTATTTTCACTGTGTGTGTGTGTCTTGTGTTTTTGCACATTTCTTTACACGTGAACTACACGTGCCAGCGGGCCCTTAATGCCCAGCATGCTGGTACTTGTGGTTTTCCAATGTTATAAAGCCAAAATCCAGAAAAAGGAAAGATGTGGAGAAATAAGAAGGAAATAAAGGTGAAAAAAATAACAATAGGGGGAAGTGTATCAAACCTTTGTGAGAAATGAAGTGGAGAAGTTGCCCATAGTAACCAATCAGCATATGTCATTTTATAGACTGTGCTAGATAAATGATAACTAAAAGCTGATCTGTTGCTACAATATGAGCAACTTTTCCACTTTACTTTTTGAAAGAATTGATACATCTCCCTTAGAAAGAGAAGATGGTGCTCACATTTAGAGGTGGCAACAGCTGGAAGTACAACAGCCACCATGTGAAAGGTGACACTGTATTACTGCATATCTCCCAAGCTGCTTTGCAATTCCGTCCTTGCAAACATGCAAATTCAGCAGGAGTGACCAATGGTTGCAATGGTGGTAAGTTTCAGCTTACTCAGGCTGGCCAGCTTGCGAGGCCAGGAAACTGCATCCGTGTATGTATGTATGTATATACATACATCCTTTAGACATGTTTATTTTTTTTCACATGATTTTGTATTAATTATGCGTAACAGCTTGTAGTCACTAAATATACACATGATATAACATTGATCTGGTCTCAAATAATGAGTTTGTTGAGCCAAGCAATGTTCAGTGATAAAGTAAGTGGTGATTATTGGATCAGTATAATGTATAGCTCACTAATTAGAGTACTTTGGCATGCTTAAAAATCATAGTAACTTTTAGTGTAGGTACACATTAGAATGACAGGCAATTGTCCAGATGGTTGTTGCATTTTCCCGTTGTCCCGGACTATCACAGATTGGCCGTACACACTATACGATTTAATGAACAACGGAACGATACGTATACGTTTTACCTTCAGTAAAATGCACAGCTGCACACATGATATTGTTTTATTGACAATGTAGCACGGTCAATCAAACAATCTTTTATGTTGTCCACGGGAGTGCGCAATTGTGTATACATATTAGACGAAATGCAGGATTTGTCGTTCTGATACGGCAAATCGTGCCGATATCATTCTAATGTGTAACCGGCCTTACTTTGGGTTCTCTGGCAGACATCAGAAACTCTCATATCCTCACTTAATAGAAGAAAGGTTTTGCAGGAAGCACACAACTAGCAATGAAAGCTTCTAAGCTGCTGAAGCCCAGCTGTGTTCAATTAGCAATGGTACAAAGCTAAATTGAATTTAATTGCCGGACACTCTTCCACCACAAGCTAAAACATTAAAAGTATAATTTTCTCATATTGCTTTTATAACTGAGTAGTTGTTCAATTATTTAAAGCATGGAAAACTGGAATACAAATGAAAGCAGCAATGGTTGGCTCAATAGTCAAGGGAACTTATTGAGAACAGATTAGTTGTTCACAAAGAGCATTAATGGAGTGAAAACCAAAGATATGTGCTCAACATCGTATAGTAGCCACAAGAACAATGGTTTTTAGAACACTCAAACTGGACATCTGATGTCCATTAGCTGCAGAACTAAGGCACTATCCATAATGCAAAATACAAAATGCAAACCCTGGAAACATCAGATTACTGATAATAACTGGGATCATTCCATTAAAACACCAGAAGCGAATTATAAAGGTTTCACTGCACATCCATAACATACTGTATAATACATATGTTTTGAATATATACTATATATCAAGTCAATGATGATGACTGGCATCTTTTCTTTGGCTGCGTCAAGATACACTTACAGCATATATTGATGCGCCTGCATACTTGTACAGTATTTTGCCATGCACATATCTTAAAATAAATGTAACTCAAAATATGAAAATAAGGCTTAGCATATGATACATAGATATGGTGCTGGGAAAGCTGAATACAAATGACTTGTAGCTGGATAATGTACAATTATTCATATTTATAAACAGTATATATAATTTCACTTTATTGCTTTCTACTAGTTTACAAATTCCTCAATGGAAATAAAAACAGAAAACAATTAAAAATTTATAATACCAGATATCAATTCTAATCTGGCACTTGTTGGTAATTCGGGCGCTCCATCTTCATTCTAAGGTCTCAATATCAGCGATTTACATGAGTGTGCGAGTTAGTGTGGCTATATGCCGCACTTACGGTACCGCCAGATTTGTGAATTTTTATTTGCAGCCCCACAGGGCTGCATACAATAATCCAATAATCTGGTGTGAGGTAGGGCCACAATGGGGAGGGGGGGTGTATTCCAATGCTGTTGATGGTGTGTACAAGCCATTGCAATGGCAACTCGTTACCCTCGTGTGCGGGGGAAAGTTAATTGGATTGAGCCCTTAGTATGTGAGCATACTGTATGCATAGTCTGCCGCTTCTATGATGTATGTTCAGTTTGCAGATATCCGCGGAATCCGTCCGCATTTTCATTTACAACTATACTGTAAGTTTTGCATTGTACACCTCCCTTTGACTATATGTTTTATAGTGTGCTTCCCCCCAGCAGTGTAACTGAGCTTTATGCCTCCCTGTGCCGTCCCCGCCTCATGAACACGTGATGTCATGATGCCACACATAGGGGATGGGCCTCTCAGCTCCGGTAAGTAGGGCATTGCCCAGAGCTTCCTAAAGACACTGCGGACAGCTCCACAGGCTGCAGGGTGCCTGTTTCTTGGATTCTTGTGGCGGCTCTGTTGTAGCGCTAGTGACTGCAGGGTGCCATTACAGGCTCCTTGGAAGCCACATGCAGGTGTCGTGGGGCAGCATCAATGCCGCCCACAGAGCCCTGCACCCTATGCAGCAGCACAGCATGAACACCCTTAGTTACGGCCCTTGCTCCACCTATCTATAGGTTCTGTATTGTGCACCTCCTCCCATATCTATCTTCTGTTTTGTGCTCCTGCCCAGCCTACACATTCTGTATTGTGCCCCTCCCTAGTCTGTATGTTCTGTATTGTATTCCTAGCCCAGCCTACACATTCTGTATTGTGCCCCTCCCTAGTCTGTATGTTCTGTATTGTATTCCTAGCTCAGCCTACACATTCTGTATTGTGCTCCTCCCTAGTCTATATGTTCTGTATTGTGAACCCTCTCCTTGACTGTATGTTCTGTATTGTACTTCCCCTCCAGTCTACACATTCTGTATTGTGCTCATCCCTAGTCTATATGTTCTGTATTGTGCTCCCCCCCTCCTTGACTATATGTTCTGTATTGTACTTCTACTTCAATCTACATGTCCTGTATTGTGCTCATCCCTTGTTTTTATGTATTTTACAGCACTTCCCCTTTGACTGTACATTCTGTATTGTGACCCCCTTGTCTATGCAGTATGTTCTGTATTGTGACCCCCCCCTTGTTTATATGTTCTGCATTGTGCTCCTCCCCCTATCTATATGTTCTGCATTGTCCTTCCTCCCTAGTAGTTAACTCACCTTAGACCTCCTCTTGTTCCTCTCTCCTCCACTGACAGTCATGTCTGGGAAGCTGCTGGGATCCAGGAAAAGGTCCTGCGGTACAGTTGCTACCAGAGTAACGGTGGGCAGGTAGAGAAGCACCCCCTAGGTCTGCTATCTTCTATATAGAAACAATGCTCCCTCTACCCAAATTATTATATGAAATGGTAGAATACCCAAGTACATGATTTTGCTAAGCCATAACTTCTCCAAGTACTCAGATATTGTAGTATTTGCATTTTATTCAGCATATTTATACAACAGAAAATATATAATTTAGCATCCTTTAAATAAAACTGTATCCAAGGCAGTAGGACTCGTTTAAACATGCTGGGTTATAAATACAATGATTTAAGATAAATGTAACCAGGGACGGACCAAGGGAGGTGAGGGCAGTCTACTGAGCATGTGCTGATCTCCATGAAAATTGCGTGGGCGGCATTTTCTTGGTGATTTCTGTAGCGTGCATGATCAGATCTTCGTAAACATGGAGCTTGCACCTTGTTCTAGGTGATATCTGTGGGGCCAATGGAGAGGTAAGTATTGTGCATGAGTGCAGGGGCCTGTGTACACCACACACCCTGCACTCATTATAGATGTAGATATGTATCCTGCTAGGACCCAGCAGGATGAGACTTTCCATGGGACTATGCATGCTGGGAAGGAGTTCCTGTTTGTGCTCAGTTCAGTTACTGATGTTGTTCTAAGTAAACGTGTTATTCTGCACTCCTGAGTCCATGAGTCTTATCTGATAAACAACACATCTACATGGTGACAGAAGCATGATACCATGGCTCAAGGACTCCGCCGCATCGACCCCCTCGTGTTTGATGAAACTATTGCTGACAGATGGGTGCAGTTCAGGAGAGAATGGGCTGTGTACCGCATGGCTGGACTGTCCGAAAAATCTAAGCAGGTACAAGCATAGACATTACTTAATCTGGCTGGTGCAGTGGCAGTCACTAAAGCAGACACATTCACATACGCAGAAGGGGAAAACAAAGAAGACCCAGATGTATTAATTGCAAAGTTTGATGAGATTTGTATGCCTGTAAAAAATGTCATAATGGACAGACACACATTCAACTCCACAAACCAGAACACTGTGGAAAATATACAGTCATACGTGTCCACCCTAAAACTATTGGCAAACAAATGTAACTTTGGAGCAATAACTGATGAGCTGATCAGAGACGGTATCGTATGTGGTACCCGTAGTGACGCAGTACGTGCACACTTACTACGAGAAAAGGATCTAACCTTAAACTCTGCCATTCACATCTGCATGCTGCACGAGAAATCAGAACAGGGAACAAAAGAGTTACAGAGGGAGGCTGAAATATGCAGTGCACAGTGCACACAAACGCAATACAGACCATGCTACAACTGTGGGGGACGCCACGCATTTGCGCGGGAGATGTGTCCTGCCTTTAACAAACGCTGCAATAAGCTTAACCACTTTGCAAAGTGTTGCAGATCCAGACAAACCGTGACATACAGTGAACCACAAATAATACAGGTAGACAGACAGATGCATAAAGTCAACCAAGTGGGCACGGAGTCAACAGCGCATACGGATGAGACAGTATATTGTGAAAGTGTCGATCTAATTGCAAACCAAGGAGAGATTTTCACTAACTTATGTGATAAAAAGGGTGGCAATACATTGAAGATTAGAATTGACACTGGTGCCAAATGCAACATGATGTCCAAAACTCTGCTACACAAAACCAGCCCGCAAGCAACAATAGATCACGCAGACACTGTAAACTTAGTGGCATATGGGGGTCATATTATCAAGACTGTGGGCCCCACCACCATCGAATATACGTGTGCACTGTTGCTATTCCACATAGTAGATAGTGATGTTAGACCATTGCTCAGATTGCCTGACAGTGTGCGCCTTGGGTTGATACATTTGGGGCCTGAAGTACACATGATACAACAAGACACCCCAGAGTTACTCGACTTCAAGGATTTATTCACATGCGACACCATCGGCAAACTACCCGTCATATACCACATGCGTTTAGATGAATCTGTCAACCCTACAGTGTGTGCACCCCGGAGGGTTCCAATCACCGTGAAGGATAACGTCATAGCTGAGTTAGAGCGCATGACTGCGCTTGGTGCCATAGCCGCTATTGAAGAAGCGACCCAGTGGGTATCTGCAATGGTTGCTGCTATAAAAAAAGATGGGTCTGTCAGGATTTGCATAGACCCTGTACACCTCAATAAAGCGTTGCTAAGACCCCGCCACCCATTGAGAACAGTAGAATAAGTCATTGCTGACATGCCAGAAGCCAAGGTCTTCAGCACGTTAGATGCGAAATGTGGGTTTTGGCAAATCCCATTAGACAAAGAATCGTCACTCCTCACTGCTTTTATGACACCAGCTGGGAGATATATCTTTCTACGCATGCCATACGGATTGACTACTGGCAGTGAAGTGTTTCAACAGTGTATGGAACAACTGTTTGATGGATACCCCTGTGAGATTATAGTCGACGACATCCTCGTCTGGGGCCGTACTATGCAAGAGTATGACGAGCGTCTACGCCAGGTATTGGATAAAATACGTGCTATCAACTTAAAGCTCAACCCAGATAAGTGGAGACTTCGAGTGGCTGAAGTCCCATATGTGGGTCACCTCCTCACTAACCATGGTATTAAACCCGACCCTGACAAAACGGCAGCCATCCAGGACATGCCTTTGCCTATGGACAAACTTAGTCTCCAGCGCTTCTTAGGAATGACTAACTACCTGTCAAAATTCATCCCCACTTACAGTGAGATCACTGCACCCCTGCAGCATCTTCTGCACCAAGATATGGAGTGGTGTTGGTTGAAACAGCACCAGGCTGCGGTGTCAAAACTTAAATGCATACTCACCAGCCCTCCTATTCTGCAATACTTCAATGTATGCTTACCGGTGGGGATCTCAGCTGATGCCTCACAGCACGGGCTGGGTGCAGCTTGCCTCCAGAACAATGGACCAATTGCTTTTCATTCCAGGGATCTGATAGACACAGTGGCCCTCATTCAGAGGCGGTCGGAGGATGCAAGCGGTCGCTCAGAAACTGGGCGGCCACTTGCATCCTGACCGGCCGCCTCTGTTGCGGTCGTTAGGCTGTGGGTTAACACCCACAGCTCTAACGACCGCTCGGGTGATGGTCAGAGACCATCGCGACCATCGGGGCTTACGACGAGACCCTAGGGTAGGGTCTCACTTGTCGTAAGCCCCGGAGAGCTGCCACCCCCCCGGCCCGCCTTCCAAATGGGGCGAGCTGTCAATCAACATCGACAGCTCACCCCCTTTGGAAAGAGACCCGCTACAACCGGCGCTGTCGGTTGTAGCGGGTCTCACGCATGCGCACGAGGGAGCCGGCTCCCTCGTGCGCATGCGCACTGGCAAAACATCGAGGCGGCCGTGCGGTCATTCCATGATTTCATCTATGGGCGGCCGGTCGCCATCGAAACTGACCACCAACCGCTCATTACCATCCTGCGAAAGCCCCTGCACAATGCATCTTCCAGTATTCAAAGGATGATGCTCAAACTACAGAGTTACCACCTAGACGCCGTCTACAAGCGTTGCAAAGAAATGTTCATGGCTGATGCCCTCTCCAGAGTGTTCCTACCCCATTCTGCTCCACTGCAAGTTGATGATGACTATGATGTAATGACTGTGCAATTCCTGTCCTCTGCCCAAATGGAGGAGCTGCGTACAGAATCTTTGGCAGATGAGTTATGTCAACGCCTCTCTAGGGTTATCCTGTGAGGCTGGCCACAGTCTTCCAGGGAGATACCCCAAGTCTTACACCCATTCTTTGCCAGGCGAGATGAGTTATCACTATCAGATGGGATTGTTTTGTGAGGTCAGAGATTTGTTATACCCTACACATTGCAAAAGTACTACACCAAGCAACTGCACCAAGGCCACCCTGGTTTGGAGGCCACAAAGTGCAGGGCCAGGGAACTGCTCTATTGGTCTACCATGTTTCATGACCTAGAGAAGGAGGTCTCTGTGTTCAGCCCTTGTGCGGCCCTTCATGTACACCAACCTAAAGAGCCACTGCATCCGCATGACTTACCAGAACTTCCCTGGTCTGTCACTGCTGCTGATGTGTTTGAATGGAGGGGTAAGGAGTACCTGGTTCTTGTATACTCTTACTCAGAATGGTTTGAAATCGATCAATTAACCACTGTTACCAGCACCACCATAATTACCAAGCTCAAACAGCACTTTGTCACACATGGAATACATCAGAAATTCATTACAGACAATGCCACACAGTTCACAAGCAATCAGTTCAAGCTGTTTGCTTGTACTTGGAATTTGGAATTTCACACACATCACCAGCAGTCCACTATATCCCCAATCAAGTGGACTCGCAGAAAGAGCTGTTCGTTCTGCCAAGCATCTGTTAGAGAAATGCACACGAGACCAGACCGACGTTTGTCTGGCACTCCTTAACTTACGTAACATATCGCGAGATGGATTACCATCCCCTGCCCAATGGTTGTTATCACGTCGCACCAGAACCCAAATCCCAATTACCAAACAGCAATTACAGCCACAAGTGCAGGCAGCACTGGCTGCTAAGCGCATGTCTAATAAAAGGAATTATGACCGTACAGCACACGCTCTCCCTCAGTTAGTCCCAGGACAAGCTGTTCGACTACAGACCGCTCGAGGATATGACAAACTTGCTACTGTTCTAAAAGAAGATGACCAGCCCAACAGCTATGTTGTTCAAGCAGATGGAGCTGTGTATGAGCGTAATCGTCGCCACCTCCTGAGTGTACCTGAAGAGACTATTACTGCGCTCAATGTGGATGACACAAACTCCTCTCAAATCACACCAAGTCCGGGGTTGTCAGAACCTGTGGCTTCCTCAATTGATAATGAACCACCATCTGACTCAACGGCACCAACAGATATCCCTTGCAATGACCAGGCTCCCATTCCGCACATGTATACCAACAAGTCAGGACGCGTATGCAGGCCCAATTCCCGATTCCGGGATTATATCACATAAACTTCCACTCTCTCTCCTTTCGTTATTCTCTTTTTATTGTGTTACCTCTGCTCTATCATCTTTATGAAGGGAGGGATATAGATATGTATCCTGCTAGGGGTGTAGTAGGTATTACCACCGGCCGCATGGTGCAAATCCAGACAGCGGCAGCCCGACAAGGGTGAAGATCCCGATCGTCCCTGAGGTAAGTATCGCTAACCTAATCCCCCCACCTAACCCTCCCTTAGGGGTGCCTAACCCTAACCTCCCCCCCAAGTGCCTAACCCTAATCCCCCCTCTAAGTGCCTAACCCTAACCTCCCCCTGGGGGTGCCTGACCCTAACCCCTCCTTCCCCTAGCCTAAACCTAACCCTCCCGGGGGGGTGCCTAACCCTAGGTACCCCCGGGAGCCCTAAACCTAAACCTCCCCCCCTGCGGCTGACCTTGCCCGGCTTACCTTCGTTTGGTATGCCTGGCGTCAGTCTTCCGGCGTATGGTTAATGACCGGCGTCGAGTTTTCGACGCCTGTCATTAGTACCACACTGGGATTAGAAAGTCCGGAAGCCGGCGGTCAGCATTTAGACGGTCGGCTTCCAGACTACATCCCCTTGCTAGGACCCAGCAGGATGAAACTTTCCATGGGGCTATGCATGCTGGGAGGGAGTTCCTGTTTGTGCTCAGTTCAGTTACTGATGTTGTTCTAAGTAAACGTGTTATTCTGCACTCCTGAGTCCATGAGTCGTATCTGATATACAACACATCTACAATAGATGAATGAATGAAAGTAACATATAAATTAATGCATGTAAAGGGCATTTCACAATGGTGGTTTTGCTGTTTATTTGTAAGGAAACTGAAGTTATGGGGGGCATCCACTACAAGATCTGAAAACGACTGCACGATTACGACATTGTAATCGTGCAGTCGTTTGTCAGTCGTGTGATGAGCCTACACTGAACGAGCAGACGTTCAGTGCAGGGTCATCCATCATCTGGAAACATGCTGAGCCTGACGATATCGTCAGGTTGACCAGCATGTTTGCACGATGATAGATGTCTAAAAGATGTCTAAAAGACCAAATTTTCAAACGATTTTCAAACGATGTTCGAACGATTTTATCGTTATCGTTCAATCATTCAACTTTATCGTCTAGTGGATACCCCCCCCATACTGTATATCTCTGAAGTAAACAGGTCATGTGTAATATGAAAGTTACATTCCAAAGAGGCAGCTCATTTTACTACTGGAGCTGATTTAAAAAAATATATATATTATTATTGATTTCAACCACTTTATAATCGAGAGGACAGTCAATAATTATCATACTACAATCAACACAGAATGCTTCTGAGGTGTCTAAATATTTAACCTTTACACTAGAAGTTTGGCTTGACATTTACAGACTGAGCGTGGTTTGTGAAAAGAGTAGAGTTTCTGCTGTATGAGTCAGGCCTGTCAAGGCTAAGAGCATGAGTCTAATACTGCACAAGTGCCCTTTCGCAGTATGGCAAAACTCCTGTTTTCTTACAGGAGCTGTAAAGCCAATACAAATTGAACAGTGTTAAAGAATGTTGGTACAGCAGACTAATTAATTGTAGAAAATCAAAAGATAATTTACTTAGTCATGCGATTGCATGTAGTGTGGTCAGAGCAGTGTGCCAGGCTTATTGAAAATATAATTTAAGCCTGCATAGTGCCACTTGAGTTCCACTAGTACCATGGGCCAAATGTAATAGAGTGACAGTTTAGAAAATATGAGAGTTTAGCAGTAAACTCTCACATTGGTTGAGTTTTATCTTCAAAATGGGAAAACATCTGGATGAGAGTTTAAATCGTGAGAGTTTTTTTAGTCTAAAAACATGCAAATTTGCATGTTCTCGGACTCTGGGCCTGATTCAGAGCCGAATGCTCTGACCAGAGCCCTCGCTCTGAATCAGGGCCCTCCTCCATGAAAATGGAGCGGCACCTTGGATGCTCGCATAGCTGTGGGTGACCACCCACAGCTATAGCGAGCGTCCATGATGATGGTCGCCATGGTCAAGACCATCGCGACCATCGGACTTTCGACGGAGACCCTGCGGTAGGGTCTCGCTGCAGCAAGCCCTGGAGTGATTTTGGCTCTATCAGAGCCAAACTCACTCCCACTGACATCACTAGTGATGTCAGTGGGGCCGGCTTCAGACGGTAGGCGTTCCCATGGGAACGCCTCCGTCTGGCAGCCACGCCCCTGGCACGCCCACCAAAGGGGGCGTGCTGTCAATCAACATCGACAGCATGCCCCCTTTGGTGCGAGACCCGGAGCGACGGCTATCCCGCACCATTGACCCGCTTGCGAGCGTCCTGCGCTCGCGAGCGGGTCTGAATGACCCCCTCTGTTACATTGGCCGAGTTTAAAAAGTCTGAGGGCCAAATGTAATAGGGTGAGAGTTCAGAAAATATGACAGTTTAGCAGTAAAACTCTCACACTTTTTAAACTCGCCCAATGTAATACAGTCCTAGAACATGCAAACTCACATATTTTTAGACTGAAAAAACGCTCACGATTTAAACTCTTATCCAGATATTTTTCCATTTTGAATATAAAACTCTCACATTTTCTAAACCCTCATCCTCTTACATTTGGCCCCAAAAGTTCTTATAATATGTGAAGCCATAAAGTCACTCCAAGGCCGGCCCACCCATTACGCAGGTGCATAGAGTGCCAGCCAGCAGAGGGTGCTGTAATTAGCCACCCGGCCACAATTCATTCCCGAGCGTGGCCAAACTCCTTCCCGCACCCCCTGCCGCCACACTCCTTCCCGCACCCCCCCCGCCGCCACACTCATTCCCCCCGGCCGCCGCAAGGAGGCTACATTTGCCGGGCACCTGCTGAGATTTTGTTACCAGCGGGTGCACGGCTCTTTCCCCACAGCAGCAGCCGGAGCTCACTCCTGAGCATCGGCTTCCGGGTCCCCCCAATGGGCACTATGGGAGAGACATCATGACGTCTCTCCCATAGTTCCGAGGAGCGGTGGATGGCAGCGGACGCAGGATCGGGCCTTGAGGTAAGTATTGTGGGGTTTTTTTTGTGTGTGCGCGCGGCACTCTTACAGGGGGCACTATTACAGGGGCCTTACTACTGGGGGCAGTTTTACAGGGGGCATTACTACTGGTGGCAATTTCACAGGGGCATTACTACTGGGGGCACTACTACTGGGGGCATTATTACAGGGGCACTACTACTGGGGGCATTATTACAGGGGCACTACTATTGGGGGCACTACTACTGGGGGCATTACTACTGGGGGCACTTACAGGGGGGCATTACTACTGGAGGCACTATTACAAGGGAATTACTATTGGTGGCTTACTGCAGGGGGCACTATTACAGGGGCCTTACTATTGGGGGCACTACTACTGGGGGATTACTACAGGGGGCACTATTACAGGGCCCTTACTACTGGGGGCAATTTTACAGGAGGCATTACTACTGGGGCACTACTACTAGGGGCATTATTACAGGGGCACTACTACTGGGGGATACCTACAGGGGGCACACTACTGGTAGCACTAATACAGGGAGAATTACTTTTGGGGGCACTACCACTGGGGGCACTACTGCAGGGGCATTACTACTGGGGACACTACTAACGGGGGCATTGCAGAAGGGGCACCGCTGCTGTGGGCATTATTTATAAGGGGCACTACTGCTGTAGGCATTGTATAAAGAGCACTACTAGTGTGGGCATTGTGTATAAAGGGCACTAATGTGGGCATTGTGTAAAAAGGGCACTACTGTGTGTCAGAACATGAATAAGGGACACTACTATGTGGTGTAATGTGAATCAGGGTCACTATGTGCAGTGTAATGGGAATAAGATTGTGCTACCGTGTGGTGTAGTTTGAATTGGGAAACTATTGTGTGACCATGCCCCTTGCTTTTGAGACCTCGTCTTTAGCATACATCCCAAGCATCCCGATTTTGGGGAGAAAGTGTCCAAGATTGGGGGGGGGGGGGAATGGTGAATAGAGGCCATGCGCATGCATGTGGTATCTATTGACTGAGATTATGAGCATCTAATGTGGGGTACACACTTGAAAGACGTGAGAAGCGACCAAATGATGCCCACCAACAATATCTTGCATACATACTTACTAATTGGACACATGACATGTCTGTTCAAGAACCCATTTAAATATGCCTTTCCAAGTATTGATGAATTTTTCAAAAGTTCCTGTGTCCAACATATCGTAATCAAGCCAGGTAAAAGGAATATCATTACCCTGTAGTCTTACTAAGAGAGATCTCAAATGACGAGGTTTCCCTCACCAGCCCTCCTAAGGTTTCTACAAATATGAAATATGTACTTTATATAAAGGCCCCCATACATCAGTGATTAATATGGCAATTTTGCCTTTTGCAGATGATCATCCTAAAAAATTGCCAATGTATGGGGTTCACCGATTGCCAATTCCAATCAAAAAGAGTTAGTAATCACTAAATCAGGTTGTCCAACATGTTGAATTTCAATGATCAATAGGGGCTAAGTGATGATTAGCCAATTTGCCGGCCATTACTAGTAAAATGATGAGCCAGTCAAGACTGAAAGATCTGTGATTTGCTGAAAATGATCTGTAAATCCCTGACAAATACCTGTAATGTATGTATGCAGATTGGTCGATTGGGGAATCGTGAAATCAGGGAAAAATATCACAGAATCTGTGAGTTGTTTTTTTTAGATTGCTGATGTATGGGATCCTTAAGCATGTAGATATACATATAGGGGTATATTTACTAGGGGTGTGCACCGGCCACTTTTCTTCATGTTTTGGTTTTGGATCTTTCTTCGTGTTTTGGATCTGGATTGGTTTTGCCAAAACCACCCTTCAGTGTTTTGGGTTCTGGGTTTTGGATCTGTATTTTTTTTAATAAAAAGCATAAAAACACCTAAAATCACAGAATGTGTTGATTTTTCTGCTCCTATGCTATTATTAACCTCAAAAACCTTAATTTCCACTCATTTCCAGTCTATTCTGAACACCTCACACCTCACAATAGTGTTTTTATGGCCAAAAGGTTGCACTGAGGTAGATGGATGACTATGCTAAGCGACACGAGTGGGCGGCACAAACACGTGGCCCATCTAGGAGTGACACTGCAGTGGCAGACAGGATGGCAGTTTGAAAAACTAGGCCGCAAACAGTACATAATGCAAAGAAAAAAAAGAGGTGCAAGATGGAATTGTCCTTGGGCCCTCCCACACAAACCAATCATTTCAGCGCCAGGGTCTGCCACATGACTGTGGCTGAAATGATTGGTTCGTTTGGGCCCCCACAAAACAAGCTGGCAATTAATCTGTCCCTGCACAAACTGGCTCTGCGGAGGCAAGATGTCGTCCTCATCCTCCTCATTCACCGATTCCTCACCCTCTTCCGTGTTGTGTACATCCTCATAGAGTATTAATTTGTCCCCGCTGGAATCCACCACCACAGGTCCCTCTGTACGTTCTGGAGGCTGGTCTCCCTGGAAGAGTTGATAATTCATTTTTATGAACATCATCTTCTCCACATTTTGTGGAAGCAACCTCCTAGCCTTTCGCTGACACTAAACACTCTTTCGGAGTACACACTGGAGGGGGGGGCAACTAAGGTAAAATAGAGCCAGTTTGTACAGGGGCCTCCAAATTGTCTCTTTTTCCTGCCAGTACATGTACGGACTGTCTGACATGCCTACTTGGATACTGTCACCGATGTAATCCTTTAACAGACAGACGCACGCTTGTCGCTGCTGCTTTGAGGATGCAGGTGCAGCTACAGCCCACACAATTCACAAAGACAGAAAAAAAAAGAAGAATTTTTTTATTGTTTGTGGAGCACACTTTGAGAGTTACACCACCCTCTAACAGACAGACGCACGCTTGTCGCTGCTGCTTTGAGGATGCAGGTGGAATCTAGACGGGATTTGGAACAGGGGACACACTACCTCCATCAATTGTCTAAATCCCACTGCACTAATGGCGGATACCGGACGCACGTCTAACACCAGCATAGCAGTCAAGGCCTCAGTTATACGTTTTGCTTCAGGATGACTGCTGTCGTACTTCATCCTCCTCGCTAAGGACTGTTGGAGGGTCAATTGTTTAGTAAAAGTTGTGGTGTTCCTACTTCCTCTCTTGGATGATGAACAACTCCCAGCAGCAGCAACAGAACTAGGAGGAAGTGGTTCTTGATCTTTCCCTACTTTATTTTTATCAGAGTAAGTTTTTTCCTCTATTTATGTTATATTGATATATACGTGCGGCTAAGGCGCACACAAACACAGAAAATATTTTTTTATTTTTGTTGGAGACTAGTGCACTTTGTGGGTTACACCACCCTTTAAGAAATGAGTCAGCCGGCCCTTTACTTATGGGACACAGGCGCACTCTTGGCGCTGCTCCTTTGTTGATGCACGTCCAGCCACAGTGCACACAATTCACAAACACAGAAAATATTTTTTTATTTTGTTTGGAGTGCACTTTGGGGGTTACAGCACCCTTTAACAGTCAAGCCAGCCGGCCCTTTACCAATGGACACAGGCGCACACTTGGCGCTGCTCCTTTGTTGATGCACGTGCAGCCACAGTGCACACAATTCACAAACACAGAAAATATTTTTTTATTTTGTTTGGAGAGCACTTTGGGGGTTACAGCCGGCCCTTTACTTATGATACAGGCGCACGCTTGGCACTACTTTGTTGATGCACGTGCGGCTACTGCGCACACAATTCACAAACACAGAAAAAATATAATTTTTTTTTGCACTTGGGGGGGAGCACCCCTGATGGACAGACCACCCCCTGGACAACACTACAGCACCCCTTTAGGACTGGGACACTGCACAGGACTTTGGAGTGGACACAGCCCCTATGGACAACTGACTGCACAACACAGTCCAGCCAGCCCCTATGGACTTTGGGGGAGTGGACACAGCCCCTATGGACAACAGCAGCACAGCACAACACAGCCAGCCCCTATGGACTTTGGAGGAGTGAACACAGCCCCTATGGACAACAGCAGCACAGCGCAGCTCAGCAAAGCACAGCACAACACTACACTGCACTATACTACACAGCCCAGCCAGCCATAACTCCCACCCTTCCTCTTCACTGTCCACAGCCGAGTGAGAAAATGGCGTCGACGCGGGTACCTTATATAGAATCCAAAACCGCGAGACCCGGAAGGCGGGATGATGACGTTTTGCTCCGATTTGAGATCTGAGACAGGCTTGAAAAGTCGAGCCTGACTCGGATCAGCCTCGGATCGGGGGTGCTCGGGGGGGTTCGGATTTCAGAAATCCGAACCCGCTCACCCCTAATATTTACTAATGTCAATTTAGATTTTTGAGTGATTTGACATATGATTTGCATTCGATTTTGCCATTGGAGATTTACTAGAGGCAAAACTGAATGTCAAATCGAACATAAAACTGAATCCCACTCAAATCGAACATCGGCAAAACATCTGTACTTTTATATAGACCAACATCAAATCCCACATTTACTAATATTCAATTTGAAAAAGAACACCAATCGAACTTCAAATCCCCAAAATAATAGACCTGCTTCATGCTGGCGATTTTAGCATGAGCAGTTATGAATTACACAGATGCATGCACAGATCAGTGAAATCTGCGCATGTTTCTATGTGGAAAAAAGTTTGTAAAGTGTTAACTTAGGGTTCCCCCCTAACAGCAGAACCAGCACTGGGCTCAGTGAGCCGGTCCTGGTTTTGGAAATACAGGGGACAAAGACGTAGGGTCCCCTAGTATTTTCACAAACCAGCACTGGACTATTTATAGCAGGGGTGTATTTCCATAGCCGCGGTACCTTTTAACTGTGTCCCCCAACCAAAGCATTATACCAACCCTGGTCAATAGGTGCCGAGTTAATTGTGTGAAAGTGTAGTGTAAAAAATGATGCAATAATATTGTCATTTGCTGGTTATTCCTCAGGGCACCCCAGGCCCAGGCTGATAGCCCGGGGCTATCTCCAGCACCCCTGGGTGGTGGTGCTTGGTTGATTGTGTTGTGTGGTGCATTTTAAAGAATATTTTCTTTTGCAGGTGAACTATAGGTCCCAGCACGTCTCCCTGCATGCTGGTACTTGGAAAACCACAAGTACCAGCATGCTGGGCATTAGGGCCCACTGCCACCTATAGTCCACCTGTAAAAAAAATATTACAATAAAACAACAGACTTTTATATTGTAATATTTTATTTTACAGGTCTTCACCTGGGGGACTGCGGCCTTTAAGCTCTTTTGCATTGCCGCCGCCAGCCCAGGACTTAGGCATCTGCGCCTGGCGGGTGCCAGCCCGCCAGGGCTTCGGCGTTTTTGCCTGGCAGGCGCCAACCTGCAGGGCTTCGGCGTTTTCGCCTGGTGGATGCCAAACCGCCAGGGCTTCGGCGTATTCCCCTAGTAGGCACCAACCCGCTAGGGCTTCAACGACTTCACCTAGTGGGCGGCAGCCTGTGATAGCTCTTTTTCATGGCTGCCACCCACTAGGACTTCCGGCGTCTTCGCCTGGCGGGCGCCAACCCGCCATGGCTTCGGTGTCTTCGCCTAGTGGGCAGCAGCCTGTGATAGCTCTTTTTCGTGGCTGCCTCCCACTAAGACTTCTGGTGCCTTCGCCTGGCGGGCGCCAACCTGCCAGGGCTTTGGCGTCTTCACCTGGTGGGCACCAACCCGCCAGGGTTTCCACGTCTTCACCTAGTGGGCAACAGCCTGTGTCAGCTCTTTTGCATGGCCGCCACCCACTAGGACTTCCGGTGTCTTCGCCCGGCGGGCGCCAACCCGCCAGGGCTTTGGCGGTTTCGCCTGGTGGGCGCCAACCCACCAGGGCTTCGGCCTCTTCACCTAGTTGGCAGCAGCCTGTGTCAGCTCTTTTGCATGGCCACCGCCCACTAGGACTTACGGTGTCTTCACCCGGCGGGTGCCAACCTGCCAGGGCTTCGGCATTTTGGCCTCAGACACCAACCCGCCAGGGCTTTGGCCTCTTCACCTAGTGGGCGGCAGTCTGTGTCAGCTCTTTTGAATGGCCACCGCCCACTAGGACTTCCGGTGTCTTCGCCCGGCGGGCGCCCACCCGCCAGGGCTTCTGGTGTCTTCACCTAGTGGGCGGCAGCCTGTGTCATCTCTTTTGCATGGCCGCCACCCACTAGGACTTCCGATGTCTTTGCCCGGCGGGCGCCAACCCGCCAGGGCTTCGGCGTCTTCGCCTGGCGGGTGCCAACCCGCTAGGGCTTCAGCGTCTTCGCCTGAGAGGATCTAGTCCCCGCCAGCCATTCTGCCGAGTACGACAGCGGCGACCATATTCAAATTCAAAGATGGCCGCCGCGAGCCGTGATTGGCTAACGGCGGTCATCTTTGAATTTCAAAAATAGCGCTGAGGCACCATTATTTAAATGGGCGCCGCTGTCGTATTCGGCATAATGGCTGGCGGTGTCTGATTCCGGACCCTCCACCACCACTGCCGAAGGACCCTCCGTCGCCAACACCTGCGCCCCCCAACAACCGCGACCCGCCGCCCGCCGCCGCTGAGGTCCCCACCGCCACATCCGTGTCCCCGCCACTGCTTTGCCCGCTACCGCCCGCAAATGACAGCCATCTTGCTGCACCCAAGTGAAGCCACTATGACTACACCTGCTGGAAGCTCCTACTGTGGCTGCACAACAAGTTGAAAAGTCCTATCTTTATAATGGCGCATTCTTGAGGTAATAGTTTAAAAACTGTCACTTTCTAATTTACCTGAACCCCAAAAGCACGTACCCTGGCACAATAGCTACCTAATAAAACAAACCCCAAGTCTAAATTCCACCCCTACCCTGAGTTTTGCCTTGCCCAAAAAAAACCATAGACTATAGCAGATAAGTTGTCCTAATTGAGAATGTCAGAAAAAAGTGACAGTTGGAGCTTTAGATTACTCCCATGTCCTCATTTTTTATGTTTATGCCCTGAAATTTGGCATGCAGCACCCAGTGACAGTTCTACCCGGCCATGCCAAATTTCAGATCCGCACCTCCTATAGTTTTTGAGGTTTAGTCCCTTGAACACCCTGCCCCCCTCTTCAGAATTCTCTATAGAGAAATCCGTTTTTTTAGATGCAGCCTTTGCAGCCTTAATATAAGGGCACGACTGTGCTCTTATAACACATACCATATACCATATATATATATATATATATATATATACACACTGCTCAAAAAAATAAAGGGAAGACTAAAGTAACACATCCTAGATCTGAATGAATTAAATATTCTTATTAAATACTTTGTTCTTTACATAGTTGAATGTGCTGACACCAAAATCACACAAAAATTATGGTTGGAAATCAAATTTATTAACCCATGGAGGTCTGGTTTTGGAACCACACTCAAAATTAAAGTGGAAAACACACTACAGGCTGCTCCAACCTTGATGTAATGTCCTTAAAACAAGTCAAACTGAGGCTCAGTAGTGTGTGTGGCCTCCACATGCCTGTATGACCTCCCTACAACGCCTGGGCATGGCGGATGGACTCCTGAGGGATCTCCTCCCAGACCTGGACTAAAGCATCTGCCAACTCCTGGACAGTCTGTGGTGCAACGTGGCGTTGGTGGATGGAGCGAGACATGACGTCCCAGATGTGCTCAATTGGATTCAGGTCTGGGGAACGGGCGGGCCAGTCCATAGCATCAATGCCTTCGTCTTGCAAGAACTGCTCACACACTCGAGCCACAGGTCTAGCATTGTCTTGCATTAGGAGGAACCCAGGGCCAACCGCACCAGCATATGGTCTCACAAGGGGTCTGAGGATCTCATCTCGGTACCTAATGGCAGTCAGGCTACGTCTAGCGAGCACATGGAGGGCTGTGCGCCCCCCAAAGAAATGCCACTCCAAACCATTACTGACCCACTGCCAAACCGGTCATGCTGGAGGATGTTGCAGGCAGCAGAACGTTCTCCTTGACGTTTCCAGACTCTGTCACGTCTGTCACATGTGCTCAGTGTGAACCTGCTTTCATCTGTGAAGAGCACAGGGCGCCAGTGGCGAATTTGCCAATCTTGGTGTTCTCTGGCAAATGCCAAACGTCCTGCACGGTGTTGGGCTGTAAGCACAACCCCCACCTGTGGACGTCGGGCTCTCATACCACCCTCATGGAGTCTGTTTCTGACTGTTTGAGCAGACACATGCACATTTGTGGCCTGCTGGAGGTCATTTTGCAGGGCTCTGGCAGTGCTCCTCCTGTTCCTCCTTGTACAAAGGCGGAGGTAGCGGTCCTGCTGCTGGGTTGTTGTCCTCCTACGGCCTCCTCCACGTCTCCTGATGTACTGGCCTGTCTCTTGGTAGCGCCTCCATGCTCTGGACACTACGCTGACAGACACAGCAAACCTTCTTGCCACAGCTCCCATTGATGTGCCATCCTGGATGAGTTGCACTACCTGAGCCACTTGTGTGGGTTGTAGACTCCGTCTCATGCTACCACTAGAGTGAAAGCACCGCCAGCATTCAAAAGTGACCAAAACATCAGCCAAAAAGCATAGGAACTGAGAAATGGTCTGTGGTCACCACCTGCAGAACCGCTCCTTTATTGGGGGTGTCTTGCTAATTGCCTATAATTTCCACCTGTTGTCTATTCCATTTGCACAACAGCATGTGAAATTGATTGTCAGTCAATGTTGCTTCCTAAGTGGACAGTTTGATTTCACAGAAGTGTGAATGACTTGGAGTTACATTGTGTTGTTTAAGTGTTCCCTGTATTTTTTTGAGCAGTGTATATATATATATATCATTTTTTTACGCAAGCACCAGGGCCAGATGTGCTGGACAGTGCTGAGTGCCGGCAGTTTTGGGACTATGTATACATATACACAGCCTGATTAAGGCCCTAAGTTTGATCCTCTATTATTTTATATACAGGGCTCTGCAATGATTGTACTGTCCTGTGAAATGTAATGCACCACTGCTTCTCAGTTCTGAAATATAACCTGTGACAACTTGTAAGCTAAGACTGCTGAATTCAGCATAGAGTTGTCCTGACACACTGTGATTAGTAATACCTATAAATGCTACTGACATTTAGGCCCATATTTACTAAGCAATAACTTCTTCGGACATATCCATGTCCATTCACCATGAGGATACTTGTGTGGGATACAGTGTATTCCAGAATTACACTGGTTATCAAATATAGTTATTAGACTAAACCATGCTGTTTTATATGATGGAAATACATACAGTATAATATTAGTCTATGAGGGCATAAGGTTATATTTGCAGAGTTAAATAGAAAAAGGTAAATGTATTAAAGACAAGCAAATCTACAGTAACAAAGCAAGTACAGTCTTAATGGAAATGTATAGGTATATTTATTTGAAGAAAATATAGGGGAATAATAACAGTGCAGCACTTAAAGATGAGCTATGCCATTTGTGTATCTATTCTATAATAAATGTAGGGTGTGCGTTGCATATGGTTCCAGGGGCCCACACCACACACCCAATGATACACAGTGCCGGTGATTTACACAGCGCTGCTACCGCTGGCACTCCGGAAAGGTAATTATTGAATAAACGGGTGTAGAGTGTGCGGTGTGGGCACACCCTGCACCCACTATAGATACACTGCTGGTTTATGCACTTTGCATGCAAAAGTGCATTTAAAGTCCCAGTCTAGCTCTGACTATGGGAAAGAAAATAAATGATACAAAATTCTCTAAAATGCAACAGAAACAGTGGTGTCACTAGGGGAGTGCTGGCTGCACCGGGTGACACCATCCTAGGGGTGACACCAAAATACCACAGCTACTCTGCTATTTTGGTGTCACCACTTGGATGGTGTCATTGAGCGGCAAGCAGCAGTGATGGATGACGTCATCCATTCCACACACCCCTGTGTCCGGAGAGGCCTGCAGCTGCCGGAGTGCTGGGCAAGCCCCCAGTGTGACAACAGAGCAGTGGCGGGCTGGGCCGGGGGGCAGGGTGCCATGTGCCCCCCGGGCCGCAGCGTCATGCGGGCCGCGGGCAGTCTGTGTCACTGTGACACAGACTGCACAGCGTGTGTAGCGCTGACCGGACGGAGTCCGGTCAGCGCTACACAGCACAAACACACAGCCGCCGAAGCCGGCAGCTGTGTGTTTGCTGTAATCAGCAGCCGCTGAGAGTCTGTCAGACTCTCAGCGGCTGCTGCTGCTCCCAGAGGGGCCGGTGGAAGCGTCGGGACCAGGAGCGGGAGTTTCAGGTAAGTGTTTTTTTTTTTTTATAAAGTCTCTCTCTACTGGGGGGGATTTCTATGGTGGCACTACCATGGGGGGGATTTCTATGGTGGCACTACCAGGGGGGATTACTACTGGGGGCACTACCAGGGGGGTGGATTACTACTGGGGGCACTACAAGGGGGGGACTACTACTACTGGGGGCACTACAAGGGGGGGACTACTACTACTGGGGGAACTACAAAGGGGGACTACTACTACTGGGGGCACTACCAGGGGAGGGATTACTATGGGGGCACTACCAGGGGGGGGGATTTCTATGGTGGCACTACCAGGGGGGGATTACTACTGGGGGCACTACCAGGGGGGTAGATTACTACTGGGGGTACTACAAGGGGGAGACTACTACTAGGGGCACTGCATAGGGGGGAGGGGACTACTACTAGGGGCACTACATAGGGGGAGGGGACTACCACTGGGGGCACTGCGAGGGACCACTGCTGGGGGCTCTATATAAAGGGCAATACTGGGGGTACTGCATAGGGGGGAGACTACAACTGGGGCCACTATTTAAGGGACATTGCATAAGGGTTACCACTATTGGGGGCACTGCATGGGGGGGTGGACTGCTACTGGGGGCACTGCATAGGGGGTACCACTATTGGGGGCACTATATAAGGGGCTTACTACTGGGGGCACAAGGGGCACTGAACAGGGGGGACCACTACTGGGGGCACAAGGGGCACTGCATAGGGGGAGATCACTACTGCGGGCACTACTGGAGGCCTGCATAAGGGTGTTCTCTCCTGTGGCACACGGGGGCACTGCATATGGGCACTACGACAGGGGGCTGCCCCATATCTTTATTTTTACCTTACATTAATCCCATATGGACCCGCCTCCTCCCTGTAACACTTGAGGGGGGGCGGCGCCGTAGCACGCACGTTCTTCGAGCACCCTGGCTACACGCTACTCCTCTGCCAGGGCTGCCTGCATGCATTTGCCCCCCAGGCTAAAAGTTGCCAGCTAGCCCCTGCAACAGTGTGACACAAAACAGGGGGCATGGCCTTGCAGACAATTGGTCACGCCCCTAAAATGGCACAAAACAGGGGCCATGGCCTTGTGAGCATGACGTCATGCCTATGGCGCATGCAAGGGATATTGAGGTGCCACCATCCATTGTGACGCCTCTGAACAGAAACCAGATATTTCATCTTAGCAAAGTCTTCTTTAGTTTTGCTTGAAATAAAAACATTGCTCAATTGATTGTCTGAACGCTTTGGCTTATACCATAATGCAGAGTATTTTTAATAATGATGAACTGTGAAGATCCATGAAAAATAAATATAATTATCTGGGCTAGAAGCTGTGGCTCACTTTGTCGTAGTAGAACTAGAGCAGAGAGCAGGAAAGCGTTTCAGTCTCGCAATACGTACAATTATTACATTATTAATGTTGAGAGCTCACTGAGATGTAAATGAGTTTAAAAGAAAAATGCATCCGGGAACAGGCAGCACACAGGTTGTAAAGGGAAGAGAGAGAGGTGGCAGGGCAAACCCTGCTCTAGAGCTTGTCAGGGTTGGGTAAAGGATCATGGTGGTCGGGATGTCAGCGGTTAGGATTACGTTAGTATGCCAACCCTAACCCTCCTCTTAACCCACCTTTCCCACAGCATAAAACCTATTAACCCTCTCCTCTGCAGCCGAACCCTAACCCACCCCTACCGCAGCCTAACACTCTAACCCTGCATCAGTATTCTGACTGCTGGCATCCCAACCGCCAGGATGCCGACTAAATCCCGCTTGTCGGTGTTAAATATTTTGGAGACTTAGGCCCTCATTCAGAGCCGTACGCTCTGAGCAGAGCGCACGCTCTGAATGAGGGCCGGCCTCCATGAAAATGGAGCGTCCTCCTGGACGCTCGTATAGCTGTGGGTCACCACCCACAGGCTATACGAGCGTGCATTTTGATGGCCGCGATGGTCGTGACCATCGCGACCATCGAAACTGCGAGCCGGTGCCTGCGGTTGAGGTTTTCAACCGCAAGCTCCGGAGTGATTTTGGCTCTATCAGAGCCAAAATCACTCCCACTGACATCACTAGTGATGTCAGTGGGCCGGCTTCTGACGGGAGGCGTTCCCGTGGGAACGCCCCCGTCAGGGAGGCACGCCCCCGGCACGCCTACCAAAGGGGGCGTGCTGTCAATCAACATCGACAGCACGCCCCCTTTGATCAGACACAACGAGCGAAGGACTTTCCTTCGCTCGTCGCGTCTGGCGCATACGCACGACGGAGCTCCCTCCGTCGTGCGCATGCTCAGTCCAGAACATCGACCCACTTGCGAGCGGACAGCTGCTCGCGAGTGGGTCTGAATCAGGCCCTTAGGCCCTTATTCAGGTTGGATCACAATGCTGCGTGTCGCACGCAACCGGCCACTGCGAAAATATGCTAATGAATGCATACGTACTGCCGTTGCAGCCCAAGATACAGACTACATAATGCTGCCCCCCTACCCTCTTCTCACATCCGTACTAATGTGCAAGTATGCAAAATCATCGGTAACATCGAGTAACATCGGAGCTGCACGCACACTTGTGGTTGACTTGACCCTGCCGCAGAAGTTACTAAACTTCCTGCACACAGTGAGTACTCAGGCTGCATATGGGTACTCTGTGAATAAATTCTGCGCACCCTTGCAACGGCGTTTGAACGCACTGACACGCCTGCGTTCGCACGACCACCCCCCCGTCACCACCCACAAACGGCACTTCCTGTCAATCACTGAGTGGTGGGTCTGCATACTGCCTGCAATCGCATTTCTGATCGCAGCACCTGGTTCGGCAACGCACACTGCATCTTATATGCATGCGCAAAATGCAAACATCGGCTGGCTGCATGCGAACGCAGCCTTGCAAACCAACCTGAATCAGGCCCTTAAACTTTTCCCTTGAACTGACTACTCACCCTTGAACTTTTATGGACATAGAGGAGTACAATAATGAAAAACTTTCATTTGACAAGCACAATAGGCAAACTGAATGTTTCTCAGTGCTTTTTATTATTAAATGTGCTGTTGAAACCAGTTAAAATCTAATAATATAATCAAGAGGGGTCTTCTGAACAAAACAAAAATACACCTTACTGTGATTCAGTGCCAACTTAGCAAACTGCTAGCTGGACAAGCTCCAGTCCCTAAAATGTATCCAAAATATAGGACAGGATGTTAAAGTGTGTATACAATGTAAGCTAAGCAACATCTGGTACAAAGTACATTATACAGAGCCATATTTAGAGCCAGTAATAAAACTAAGGGCCTGATTCAGATTTGGGAATATACTAATGCTGGCCATACACTCTGCAATTATCGGGACGATCCGCCCGATATCGGCGGATCGCCGCGATAATTGCAGCGTGTATGCGGGCGACCGAGGGTTAAATATTGCTCGGTCGGGCATGCTGGATTGTCCAGCATGCCCGTCCGATGCGATATTTACCCGGGAAACTGTCGGCCGCATCGGGCAGTGTATGCCCAGCGCGGCCGACAGACAGACATTTCCTGTGTTCCTTCCTACGGAAGGAACAGGGAAATGTCTCCTCCCCCGGGGGCGGAGCGCAGATGTCGGGCTATACACTGTGAGATTTCTCTCACAGTATATGCCGCGGACATCTGCGGCTGGCAGCCGGCCAGATAAAATGTCTGTCGGTCTGACAGACATTTTATCTGGCAGTGTATGCCCAGCATTAGAAAGAGCATGTAACTGTGCATCTTGGTAAAACCATGTTGCATTGCAGTTGGGGGCAGATACAAAATGTGCAGAAAGAATTAGATTTGGGAGGGGAGAGTCCAAACTAAAATCTAAATTGCAGAGTAAAAATAAAGCTGTCCAGTATTTGTGGGCTACATGATGAAGCAGCCAGTATTTACCACACAGGCATTTTTTTTTATGTATTTTGCATCCCTTGCATTGCAACATGGTTTGTCCAGGTACAGAGGGGGTGATTCAGCAAGGATTGCAATTGTAAAGCTGCATGCAGGCAGCTTTGCAATTCCGACCTTGCTATTATGCAAATACAGCAGGAGGTGTAAGACACCCCTGCTGCATTTGCGATCCCAGCAATGCAACGGAGGTCGCAGGCTTGGATAACCATCGCGACCATCGGTGGTCAATGCTTGCGATGTTGGACAGTGCCGGGCCGCCAGCTAGCTGAGTAAGCGAGGCCAGCACACTGTGTCGGTCAACGCAGTCCCTGGCCCTGCCCCTCCCGTTTCCGGGAACGCCGGCCAACCCCGCCCCGGCACCGACCCTTAAATGCATCTGCCTGTCAATAAGGCAGAGGTTACAAGAAGACAGAAGAAATAATGAACTGTCCTATGTGGTGCACCACATAGGACAATTCATTCTTTCTTCTGTCTTCTTGTAATCTTACTTGCGTGCACTGCTGAATCAGCCTCAGAGTTACTTACCCTTCCTTGCTCTATTGCAAACCTGAATCAGGTCCTCAGGAAGGAATTCAACTGTTTTTTGGGGCATGTTAACTAATGGGTATCTATCAGAGCAATTCAATTGTTTCTCCAATAGATGCCCATTAGTGTATAACACGCCCAGAAGCACCAGGTTTAGACGCTCAAAATAGCTACATCCTACGAAACTTCTGGTTTGTGCGTCTAATCTCCTGGTATGGCCATCTTAAGTCCTAGTTTGGGCGCCCATACTACAGACTTTGCACACGTTAGTTATCCTGCCTCAGGAGGCTGCGAGAAAAATATGTGTCTGCCGCAGCTAATTGGCGTTTATCAGACAACTGAATTGCTCTAAAAGACAGAATTGCTCTGACAGACACCCATTAAATTAAGATGCCCAAAAAACTATTGAATTCCCCCATAGACCTATATCTACTGCTAAGTATAATATGCAGAGCCATACCTAATATCAAGTTTACTATCTGGAGCCCAGACTAAATTGGGGTACACACTGAGCGATGTGTACCGGTATGATATGATCGGGGATTTTTTCCCTGATCCGCCAACAGCTTGGCGTACAATCTAATATGTGTAACCATATCTGGTGACTGGACTAATATGTATAGGCTTAAGTGATGCTAATAGTTACAGAATCAGACACAGCGAGTATGGAATTTAGTGAAAGTCCCTGGGTGATAAAAGGGGTTTGTTAAACTGTCGTGGATGACAGTGGTGTAGCAGGGCTGCAGTGTGCCCTGTGCAGTGGGGGCAGGGCCACCAGCCCTGGGAAGTTCAGCACTGCTTGAGGACGTTCTGAGAGGCTGTACAGACTGCAGGGTGCATGCCTGGAGCATCCAAAGGACACTCAGGGTGGCACGGCAGCAGTGATACTGGTTGCAGGGTGCCATTCCAGGCATCGTGCTATCCAGAAACAAGGACCACTCTGTGTGACGGCACCACTCGCATACCCCTAAATACAGCACTGTGGAAGCCAGGCCTGGAGGCCAGTGTTCATACCTGCAAGAGACAGGGAGGACCAAAAGAGAGACTTTGGGCCGGATTCAATTAGGCGCGAAAAAGTCGCAAACTTTTCACACTTACAATAAGTGCGTATAGCTCTATCCAATTCCCGAAGTGTTCACATGTGCAAAAACTCCACAGACAGAAACTGGCGAACCGTTTTCACCAGGTGAAAAAATTTGCTAAATCTCAATTTACGGCTAAAAATGTGGGGATTTGGTTCAGAATACCTCTTGAACACTTCCCCAATTGATTCATTACAGTAGTCAAAAATAATTTTTTAAACAGCTTCATTTGGCCAATAATGACATAAATTTTTGGGTGAAAAAATAAAAAAATCGTGGAAAATGGATTTAATGTATTGGGTCTGGTATTTTGGGGGGCTGTATGGATGGGACAGGTGTTTTTAGGATTGCAGGTGGCTGCAGCATTTTAATGTATACTCAATTTAACTGCAGCAATTATTTTCTTCAAAAAATATTGCTTTCTAAATTTTTCTACACTTATGCAAATATGCATATAACAGGCATCTGACACATATTACGAATCCAAAATACTTTTACTAGGGCTAATAATACTCACCTATATTGATTTCCTATGTCAGTTAGGCTATTTATGAGGTACAGACTGATTTCCCCAAAATGTGGTGTACTTTTCGTTATTTTCGCCATGCGCAGTTATCGCACATATGCGTTTTCGTGTCTTTTGTAATTGGACAGGGCAAAAAACTGAAGCGCGTATTGCAAAAATATTGCATCAAAACTGACGAATAGTGCGAAAACTTCTCCGGCGTTAAGTTTTCGTTTTAATGCGGCTAATTGAATCCGGCCCTTTGTGTGAAGGCCAGGAGGCCGTGTTTATACCTATGAGATACAGGATTTAGGGCCTGATTCAGACACGGACGCTATATGCGGACGTTCGTTCAAAAAAAGGGGCCGGTTATTTAAATTGTGCACTCGCTCATTGCGGTTTGTTGACGCCTCTGTCTGAGCGAGCGAACGAAAAATGCGCTCGCTATTTTGTAAAGACGCTCCTTTGCCGTTCGCATCACACATCATCTCCGGTATTTATTTGATTCATTGGGTACATCGAAAGGCATCTGAACTGCTCGCAGTGCTTGTGGTAGGTTTTTCATACCGCTATCACTGCGAGCAGTTCAGGCTAAAAGACAACCAAGTGACGTGGTCGATGACGCTCCTTTACTAATTATGCACTCCCATTAAACTCCCTTTTTACCGTTTGGCACGCCTGCGTTCGGATCTCCACACCCCCGTTTCAAACACCTTCCCCTGTTACCACCCACAAACGGTACATTCTGTCAATCAAATTAGCAGGCCCTCGCTGTTTTGCGAGCGCTCGATTTCTGACCGCAATGACTGGTTTGCGCATGCGCATTACAACACATACGCATGCGCAGTTGTGCGAACATCGCTCAGAGCGAACGAGCGGCCGCTTACGAACGGCTCTGAATCAGGCCCTTAGATCTTTGACACTGTGTTACATTTGTAGACTAGCTGCCCATAATAGTCAGGGTTGAAGAAGGGAGGTACAGTCACAGGTGTAGCTAGGAGCCATAGTGCACGGAGCAAAAATTAGCCATTGCGATCTCCTTCATAGCATGAGAGCTCGCTGCGTGTCATTAGAGCTGCAGTGTTTGTGGCTGGTCAGACTTGCTGCATATGCTGCATGGCTGTCTGATCTACATCGATGTTACCGATGTTTACACTGTTGTACATCATTGGACAGATATGAGAAGGCAGCAGTGGGCGTCCCTATGCTTCACTGTTCTTTTTCAAGGCATTAGCATATTTTAGCAACTGCGTTCAGTGAGAGAATGCAGTTGCAATTGCATTAACGTACATCTCTGAATTAGGCCCACTGTACCTTTCAAATGTGTACACAGCATACATGCCTCCCCTCCCGGTTTTCGCGGGAGGCTCCAGATTTTTTGGGTAACCTTCCGCACCCCCAGAAGGGTAGGCATTTCTCCCGCATTCTGCCCACTTCCCAGTGAAGTGGGCAGAATGAGAATGTCCGCGCGATCGCGGGTCTCCGTGTAGGGGGCGGTGTCTAATGACGCAATTCTATACGAATCACGTCATTTGGCCCCGCCCCCATGTAAATTCTAGCCAATTGTGGCGATTTTACTGCGAGGGGGTAGGACTTAATGACTTGAATCGTCAGGCCTCGCCCCTGTTGCCACCCTCCTGCTTCTCTTACCCGGGCTCAGGGCCGGATTAAGGGGGGAGGCGACAGGGGAGGTCGTCCCTGGGCCCCCACACATGGAGGGGCTCCCACTAGTAGCGGTGCGCTGTCTGCACCCGGCGCTAGTGTCCCCTCCGCTAGTGTAGTGTAGACCGCAGTGAGCGATGCCACACTACACAGTGACATACACACAGCCGCCGGCGGCAGCTGCGTGTATGTTACAGCAGCCGATGAGAGTCACACAGACTCTCATTGGTTGCTTCGTCAGCTGGGGGAGCCAGCTGGAGCTCACTCATGAGCTCCGCCTTCCGGTGACGATGGGAGAGACCTCCTTCTGGTGATGATGGGAGAGACGTCATGACGCTAACGTCTCTCCCATCTGTGCAACAGAAGAGCCGGGACTCGCGTTAGAAGCGTGGATTCAGGTAAGTTTTTGTTTTTTTGTGTGTGTGTGTGTGCATGTGGGGCAGCACTGTCACTGCATAGGGGGGAGCGCTACAGGCCACTTCAAGAGGGCACTGTATAGATGGGGTGTGCTACTAGGGGCAATGCATGGGGGGGCTACTACTGGGGGCACTGGATACCAGGGGACTACTACAGGGGGCACTGCATAGGGAGGAATACTACAAGGGGCACTGCATAGGCAGGAATACTACAAGGGGCACTGCATAGGGAGGACTACTACAGGGGTACTGCATAAGGAGCACTGCATAGGGGGGACCATTACTGGGGACATCGCATAAGGGGCACTTCTCAGTGGGCATTGCAAGAGAGGCATTAAGGTGAATAGAAAGAAAAAAAAATCCTAGGGTGACGAAAAACTGTGGTATGTAGGGGCCCCCACAAGTTTGTTGCCCAGGGGCCCCCACAGACCTTAATCCGGCCCTGCCCAGGCTTCTCCCGGGAAGAGTTATTGCAAGGTATGCAAGTATGGTACACAGTAAGTGCAGCTCAGACTCAAACATAAGCACCAGGAGCCTGTGCAGATTGCTAGCTATAGTGTTGGCCTCTTTATCTCCCCTTGACATGTACAGTTTAAAAGATGGTGCTTTTTTGTCCACCAATACAGCACACTGAGCAAACTAAATCTTTGGTCAGCTAAGCTGGAAATCACAGTACTGTCTCTGCTCTCATACACAATACATACTGTAGAAAGATAGCCTTGTGAAATCAATTATAAGTGCAGCTCACTTTCAAACATACACAGGAGGAGCCTGTATTGCAGACTGCTTGCTATAGTGTCTGACTCCCACAGACACACAGTTTAAAGATGCCTTCTCTTCTACCCTTTTTATCCACTCCAATCACCATTATTGCAGGACAGCTACCACCACCAACACTTTCATAAAAACATAGAAACATAGAATTTGACAGCAGCTAAGTACAACTTGACCCATCAAGTCTGCCCTTTTATTTACTTTTTGGTAACCTCTACCTTTGTAAGAATAAGTTGTGCAGACATTCAACATTCCTTGATCTACGGTGTCACGCGTGTTCCGGGAATACCTCATGGAAGGCATAAATACCCACCGTTGCAGTGGCCGACCACGGGTACTTGATGATCGTGACCAGCAGCATATAGCTAAAATGGTCTGTGGTAGCAGGCAAGTGACACTGGCTAAAATCCCATCCACATTCTATGCAGGGGGTACCAGATGCATATCAAGCAGGTCAGTACAGCGTTCTTTAGCTTCCATGGGTTATGGGAGCAGAAGACCCACCAGAGTGCCACTGTTAACACTATGACTCCGGACACAGTGTCTCAGCTGGGCTAGTGATGTAGGTAATTGGAGTCTGGAGGATTGGCAACATGTGGCCTGGTCTGATGAGTCACGATTCCAGTTATTTCAGGCTAATGGTAGGGTTCGGTTGTGGTGCAGACCCCATGAAGCCATGGACACCAGTTGTCAACAAAGCTCCGTGCAGGCTGGAGGTGGTTCCATAATGGTGTGGGGTGTGTTCACGTGGCATGGGTTTGATCCATCTGAACACGTCATTGAACGGTAACGGATACGTTGCATTGCTTGATGAACATTTGCATTTCTTGTACCCCCACATAGTTGGAATATTTCAGCAGGATAATGCACAATGTCATCAGTCCCAAGTTGTCCAGACGAATGGTGTGGCCACCACGTTCGCCCGACTTGGACTCAAACTAGGATTTATGGTATGTGGTGGAGAGGTCCATTCGCACCCAAGATCCTGCACCTACAAATATCATGGAGCTATGGGAAGCTATCCAGATGGTATGGGTCAACATCTCTCCAGAGGTGTAGTGTTCACTTGTGAAGTCAATGTCATGCTGACTTGCTTCACTTTGCGGGGCACTGAAGTGCCAAAAGTCATGGGATAGATGCCTAGTTTCGTGTAGAACCCCCCTACACGAAACTAGGCATTTATCCCATGACTTTTGGCACTTCAGTGTATACAGATGTATCCATATACATCGATCCTTCGTGCACTACATGTCACGCTCCGTGTGACTCGGTAGCGGCAAGCATTTTTCATGCAACTTTTTACCTTCAAATGTGTCTTATTCGCACAGTGATGTGAATATTTAGCACAAGCAGCTTCTACTGATTAAAATTATATGCAACATGCCTATGTTCTGTGTGCGACTGCGAGTGTATCTGCATAAGAAACGCTACATTGCACGTATGCAGATACACATTCGCATGTAAGATGTTATTATTTTAAGATTTCAACATGGGGCTCACGTTGAAAAAGCATTGACATGTTCTGCAGTATATCAATGCTATTCTAGACGTCATAAGAAGTAGAACTAATGTACGGAGGCAGATGACAAGAGAAAAGGTAATTTTGAGTTAGAAATATTCTAGCAACTATTAAACTGTTAATTGATTTTGGATTTTGGACCATTTAATTTACTTTCAAAATAACAGAAAATGTAAATAAAATTCTCTTATTAAAAATCAGAATATTACTGGTTGCCAAGGGCAACTGTCAGCCAGACTCGGTTATCCACTTGCCGATTAAAATGAGCGGTTGAATGATAACCATATCGTTATCGTTCAATCGCTCATTAATCGTGCAGGAATCGGCCATGAAAATGTTGGAAACAACAAGTGATGTACGCTCCCACTGGTCGTTTTCTACATCAATCATCGCTTGAACATGCTGGTCAATCTGATGATAACGACAGATTGACCATGTTTGGAAATGAGGGAAGGTGCCTACACTGAACGACATATCGCTCAGTGTAGGCACTGCAGGGGAAGGGGAACGATTGTACGATTACAATGTTGTAATCATACTGTCGTTCCACTATCTGCTAGTGGATACGCACCTTTACAGATCCATTGATCATAGAACTGCTCTAAGCATAAAAATATTCGAAAAATCAATAAATGCAGAAAGGTCATCACAGACATACCCTAGAAGACCATCAGCTTAATAAGCAACTAGTATATAGGCATGCAGGCTAATATGAAGTTAAAATAATTTATGTTATTTATATAGTGCATGCGTATTCCGCAGCGCTTTACAGAGAATATTTGGCCATTCACATGAGTCCCTAACTGTTACAAGTTGCTGTGGCATCTTGTTGAACACCTGTGCTCCGAGCAGTCCTTGCCCGTCTGTTGCTAGGAGAGAAGAACACCGGAGCGCTTCTCTGTGAGATCTCCCATCTGACTGCTCTGTTACCTCCGCCTCGCTCCTATTGGATTCTTCTCCTATTTACTCCTGCTGGTTCTCTGCTGCGGTGCCGGTAATAGTGTTCAGTACGTAGCTTCCAGTTTCCTGTCAGTGAGTTCATGCTCCAGCTCTTCGTGTCCAGTGTGTATCTCAATTATCTCTGCTGCATTTCAGCGTCAGTGTAGACAACCGGCTTGTAACATCATAGCGGTCTTTGCCGCATTTCAGCGTCAGTGTAGACAACCGGCTTGTAACATCATAGCGGTCTTTGCCGCATTTCAGTGTCTGTGTGGACTTTCTGCTTATAGCATCGCAGCAGTCTCCAGTGCACTTCAGCCCACAAGACTGCAACCAGCCAAGTTCATATCAGCCCACAAGACTGCAAACAGCCAAGTTCATATCAGCCCACAAGACTGCAACCAGCCAAGTTCATATCAGCCCACAAGACTGCAACCAGCCAAGTTCGTATCAGCCTGCAAGGCTGCAGCTTGGCCACTTAGCCTAACCTCAGAGAAGGACTTCCTTTTCAGTTGATCCCATCGCTTCATATAATCCTCAGCACTATTGCTTTAGTCAGAGGTGAATCTTATCTTGAATTCTTAACTATATGCCAAACACCACTGTCGCTATTCCTGGTCTCCTGGGACTGATCCTACTATGTGATTTTATCAGGAGATCATAACAATAACTTAGTGGAGCTTACAATCTTTACTACCACATGTACTCACACATACACCCTAGGGTTAATTTGTGTCAGGATCCAATTAACCTGCCAGTATATTTTGGATTGAGGAACCAGAGTACCCAGAAGAAACCCACTTAAGCATGGGAAGGATATGCAAACTCCACACAGTTATAGCTGTGGTGGTCATCAAACCCAAGACCTCAATCTAGCCATTACACCATCCGTGCTATATAAGAAGAGCATACACATGGGTTGCTATAGTTATATGATTCAAATATGCAATGTTTCATATGGTTTTGGCTATAGTTATATGAACATTTATAGGGCCTGATTCAGCAAGGATCGTTATTGCGATAGTATGCACTACATAAGGACGCCCACTTTACCTTACACACATCCGTAATATTTAGCAAGACTGCAAAAACATCAGTACAATCGAGTACCATAGAAGCCTCATGCACACTCGCACAAGCTCTGACCTTACTCAGAAATTGCTAACTTCAGGGCATGCTATCAGGTCTCAGGCTGTGTAAGGCAACGCAGTGGCTAATTTATGCATGCCCCTGCAACGGCGTTTAAACACACTGGCACGGTCAAGTCAACCACAAGTGTGTGTGCAGCTCCGATGTTACTCGATGTTACCGATGATTTTGCATACTTGCACAGTAGTACAGATGTGAGAAGAGGGTAGGGGGCGGCATTATGTAGTGCAGGGCATCTGCATCTTGTGCTGCGATGGCAGTGCGAATGCATTCATTAGCATATTTTTGCAGTGGCCGGTGGCGTGCGAACGCAGCATTGCGATCCAATCTGAATATGGCCCTGAGCTTTGAGCAGTATAGATTTGCAGAAGTCTGTAGACACACTCGTCCTGTAAGCTTTGTGGTCTCTGATGTATACTGACAAAATATAGAGTATACTTCTAAATCCTTGTGGGAGATTTCTGTATCTAAGATGCAGACAATAAAATATTAGTGACTGAACAGCTACATACAAGGAATCCTAGTGTATTGATAGCCAGAACTGTACCAAGGGTTCGGGCATCCCAGGCAAGTAAAGGACCTGACTAAAAAAAATTTCTACTCAGCCAGGGGCGTATAAATAATGGGTGCAGGGTGTGCGGGGATCACGGGCCCCTGGGTCCAGGGGGGCCCCGTACTGCACACCCTGCACTCATACAATTACTTAACTCTCTGGAATTCCAAGTCGGTGCGCAGGTCCGGTCCTGTAAAAGCGACTGGAAAATGGCATCCGCGGACATTTTCCCGTAGTTTGCACATGCGCAGTATAGGGAAAATGGCCGCCGCAGTCATTTTCCCAGTGGCCAGCGCATCCTCTATAGACTATGGGCGCACTCTAGTGCCCAGAGTCTATAACTCCGACACTGGCCGCGCGCAGCTCAGTGCGCTGCCGGCCGCCAGAAAGAGAGGAGGGGGCCTGTGTCGGAGACTGCACACAGGCCCCCTCCTCTTTAGAAACGCTCCTGTACTCAGCTGCATCATGATGTACTGACGTTGTATGTGCTGCACTTGTGGGACACATCATCATGGAGGCTCCGTGATGGAGCCCACAGCTTAGAGCTAGAAGAAAAAGACAGGGTACCTTCCTTGGTGTCTAGCAGCCGAGGGCCCCACAGGGGTTAAAATTTGTAGGTAGCTCTCCCTCAACCTGTACCCCAAACTAGTGCCACCCTGGCCAACTGGTAGTTATGGTCCTGTCGATAGTAAAATGTATTTTCTACTACCATAGCCTAGCAAGTAGATACCAATAACATAGCCTTACCCTTCTTAAAATGAGCTACAGTACACATACTTTCTTTGATGCATACAACGTAGTGGTTGTCCTGACCCAGCTCTCTGCCAGTTAATAATGGGCCTGATTCATTACGGACCGCAACTGCGATTGCAATTACGCACACAGTCTCACTAATCCACTGTGATCGCTATGCCGCCGCAGCACAACATAAGGACGCCCAGTTTACCTTACACACATCTATATTCCCTAGCAAGACTGCGAAACCATCGGTAACATCAAGTACCATCGCAGCCTCACGCACACTCGCTCAAGCTATGACCTTACTCAGGAATTGCTAATTTCATTGCACGCTATGGGCCGTACTCAATTAGCCGCGATAAGTCAGTTTCTTCGGAAAAGTATCGCCGGTGACATCATTTCGCCATGCGAAAAGTTTCCTCCGTATTCAATTTCAAAGATTTTTTGGCTGGTGCGGAAACTCATTGCAATGGGACCTGTGATAAATTTTCGCCTATGAATAGGTGTCGAAAAAAAGTGCAGAATTGGGGTTTTGGGGTGCAAAGCTGCGGGAACCCCCCTGCACTCTTGGGACAGTCCCCCAAAGGTAAACTGCGTTAAAAAAAGTTTTAAAAAAGTCCTTAGATCACCACAAAAAGTACTTTCATTTTGGGGGCAAAAAAGTCCAAAGTTGGGGGACAAACTTAAAAACTAGCAAAATAGACTCCAGAGGGGTCCCCAAGTATGTCCCAAGTGTTTTTAAGGTGGATTTTTTACGAATTTTAAAAGTTCACTTTAGCAACTTATAAATATGCTAGCACCCATTTTCATGTACCCCAATTTGCTGGGACTATTTATTTTGAACAAAAATCCTTGTAAATGCTATTCTTCACCACTTCTGCAAAGACGTGATATAGAAGCTATTGAGAGCATATAAGTACCCCAAAAACCTTCAGAAGGACTTTTCGCCTGGAATTGAATATGGCCCAATGAGTACTCAGGCTGCGTAATGCATCGCAGTGGGTAATTTATGCATGCCCATGTAACGGCGTTCCAACGCACTGGCACGCCTGCGTTTTGCCGACCACCCCCTCTGTCATCACCCACAAGCGGCACTTCCTGTCAATCACTCTGCGAAGGGTCTGCGTAGTCACTGCGATCACAGTCCCGATCGCAGTTGCCGGTTCGTGCACACGCACTGTGATGCATACGCATGCACAGTACGCAACAATCGGACGACTGCGTGTGTATTACTGTAGCAGTTGCGATCTTTGCTGAATCAGGCCCAATGTCCCTAAAAATCCAACATTACCACTCTATCTCACTTCAATAGTCATGCTCTGCAAAATTATTTTTTTTTTACCACTGCTGGGTAAAACAAGAATCACCAATGTCCCTACTAAGCACAAAACACCTTTATCACCAAACTCTTCCCCAACTTGTGCTTCTCTATCAGTGCTGTCCCCTTGCTCTGCAAATTCATTATAAAAAGTGAAGTAGACCACGCTCTAAAGGATACCTCCACTAAATGTGAGATGTACTGTATTAAGAGGCAGGGCCGTAACTAGGGTAGTGAGACCAGTGCCATGGCACAGGGCACCGCAGGGCAAGGGGCGCTGTTTGGGCCTGTCACTTCTCCTGTTTATTATCATTCTCACTTGTAGCTTCCTCTTCTTTTATCCCCAGCATCTCCTGGCCTCCCCTATCTCTTCCCTGGCCCTTCCCCATGAGGCCATGGCCCTTTTACAGGTGCACTATCTTATGTCCCTATTTAAAATATGGGGCAGGGGCACCAATGCTCTCTCTGGCACAGGGCACCAAAAAGTCTAGTTACGGCTCCACAATTAATTTATTGAGTCACAGTGCTCAATGGCAATAAATTAACATAACAAACAATCAAAATAATCAGAGAGCGTAATACAATATGAATACAAGGTGCAGTAAGGGAATAAGGACATACACAAATTATTGCATTAATACAATGGATACATGCAGAGTGGATAAAGGAAAATTGCAGTGGTATAAATAGTTACTGCAATTTTAGGTCAATGTGCTTTTCACAGCTAAAATACAGCTGGATAATAAATGCACAGGTATGATGGGTGTAGGTAGTTCTGGAGTCACGATTGGCCGGAGTCCCGTGCCTCCGTTGAGCACCTCTCACCCTTCGATGTTCAGATGCAGAGTAGTTTACATGGCGGGTCTTTATTTACACCTCCAAATGTCTGTTGATGGTTTAACTGTTGTCCCTTCTTGGAATAGATGGTCCTTTTCTTATCCTGGTACAGTCCTGATGTTTCTGGGTATGGTGTGCCAATATGGTCCCCGCAGTGTCAGTCAGGTACCTGTGAGTTTACTGGGCGCTGTAGTATCTGACGATCCCATGCACCCGGTGTCTCTGCCACACTGAACGCTCTACTTTGGCTTTAAATCTTGGCACATAAGTGCACAAAAAGGAAGATTGCATCAAAGTAGGGATCTTATACATCCTGGTTATTCTGGTGTCCCGATAACTGCCTTTGGGACACACAAGTGTGGCGCTCTTTGGAGGGGCAGTCAGAAGTCGGTGAAGCATGGAGGGTAGAATAGAAGCCTGGTGGCGTTGAGCTTGGAGGTGGTCCCCAGCAGCCAGCCACATGATATGATATAATTATGTTAACTGCGGCTATTTATTTCTTCCCGTCCCCCGCAGCACGTACACAGTCTGGATTTCGGCGTTGGTCTGGAAGGATCACTCATTTCATGACCAGGTCCCACCGTCTCCAGAGAGACCCAAAGACAATGAACAGAGAGCCTAGAGAGATAGCGAGAGAGCATATAGAGAGAGACGATTGACTGATAAATTGCTCTCCCGACTTAGAAATGTAGGGCCCCATTTAAGAATGAAGCTTAATACTAGCGGCATTTTTCCTTTAGTATCACTGTGCTACATACTAAAATGACACTAGTATTTATCTATACTTACCACTTCGGCGAGGTCCAGTGAAGACCTTCTCGTCGGCGAGGTCCTCCGCTCACGTGCTGGCAGCCTAACACTGCCAGCGATGAGCTTCTGTGTAATACGCATGTGCGATCCTCCGATTGCACAAGTGCATGGCACTGTAACCCGGTGGGAACCCGGCAGTGCCTCGAAGGCTTCGCTGAAGCTGGAGAGGCACCGCTGGGTCCCCATTGCCGGCAATGGGTCCGCATCAACCAAAGATGGCGAGAGCGTTGCAGTAACAAACAGCGGTAATCTTAGATTACAGCTGTTTGTTGAATGCAGGATGGATGACCTAACCCCTTTAGTGAGCACTAATGGGGTTATGCTTCAGTGTTAAATGGTGCCCTTAAAGAGAACAACAATGAAACTGTGTTATGCCTAATGTGCAGTGCTGTGTTTTCAATTGGCCCTGGTGGGAGGTCTGACATTACGCTACATAGATTAAAGAAACAAAAACTTGCATTTATAAGGCTTCTTTAACTTCCGGGAAGGTGACCAGTTTTTTTACACCTGTCAAAGAGGATAATGAGTCCCCTACTCCCAAAACCAAAATGAAAGGGAATATTATCGTCTACCTACATGGCACATGGCAATATAATTCCCATTTTATGGGGTTTATGAAATAGCGTGTGGTGCGAGTTGACTGCACTGGCGGGATCCCTGCTGAATGTGTTTTTATTTTCATTATAACAAGGAGGAGCCGTGCCTAAGTTTTGTACTTTGTAAACAAAATCTTATGCGACTGAGCACCCAAAATCTTGTATGCAATGCATGATGGCACATACTGTAGCAGTAAAAATGGGTACTACATAAAGGTCATTTGGTACCTTGAACAAGAACAGTATTTCACAGAATAGACAGTCTATTATAATATGTGAGGAAACTGCGTATGTTCTATATCCACTAGGGGTGTTACATTCACATGTGCTGTGCCTGTATCCCTAACCGTCACACCCCTGCATTTGAATACTACTCTGTCTACTAAGTATTTATCATTTGAATGTGTCCTACCATTCAGCTGGACTCAGAGGCTGCAGGATTGTGAGTGGTATCAGTTTACTGGCACAATCCATCCTTAAGTTCTTTCAATCTAATTTTATAGCGGGTCAAGCAGTCAAAAGAAAGTGACGTGCCGTATATGTTTCAATTCTATGTAAGTGGAAGGACGCAAAAAGGGATCAACATGTAGTCTGGCTGGCATAAGTGTGCTAATTGGAATGAAAACCCCCGGATTGCTGACATTAATCAATAAAGTGGGAGAGGTACATTATATAAAGGCATGGCTGTGTATGGTGTGGGAATACCCTGCGAAGTCTGTACTGCCTGTGAATTTCAATGCTCTTCTGAAGAGGATTTCAGACAGGCTGCACGACTGCTTCTCATCTGTGGAATACATTGAACCAGGCTGCTAAAATAGAATTGAAATCAGGCTCTGCCTCTCAGAACATGCAGCAACATCAGCTCATGACATCTAACATTAAGAAGCTAGCCTACCTAAAAGTTACTTCCATTTTATCGTTTTTCCCACACACTGGTTAAAATGTCGGGTTTGAAACTGACCTCTCTTTGCCTTGTGGAAAATGAATTTGTAAGACTGAAACTGTATATGTAAATAACTGACATTGCCGGTAATGGACCAAGTTTTCTATCGACTAGAACAAGGTACTTAAGAGCTCATATATGTTTTATTCCATCTTGTTGTATGTGTCATGTTTGACTGTTCTGCATGTGTCATTTTTTATTTCGTTCATACAACTTATATTCTTCATTAATCATTATACCTCTAACTGTGCTAGCTATGGGACCACTGAGCAAAAATCTATAGGGGAATATATAGTATATTCATGTATACGCCATGGCAATAATAATAACATACATAAACATTATGCTTGTCATAACACAACCAAAATATAAAATGTAGAGATGGTGATTATTCATTTGTATCATTGTCTTACCAACATGTGAACTAGGAAAAAACACAATTTAAATCACATTTTCATTAATATTTAGTACTGAAATGTAATTTATTAGTATACAATCACTGCTTTTCACCTTTTCATTTTAATGCAATAATATTATTATTTATCATGTAACACCAGAATAAGACTCATTTTAAAACTTGACGTAAACAAGTTGCCCTCTTTCTACATGAAAAGTTTATCATTCAGTTAATTGCTGAATATTGTCACTGGGTAAGTTTGAAATTGATCACATGAATCAGGTATATTAGGTGACATTTAATACTACAGCAAGATAATTGTAGCAAAATATAATACCGTCATGGATAACAGGGAAAAAATTATGACTAGAAAATACAATGACCATTTACCACATCTGATGAACGTTTAAAGCATCAATTTATAGCCCATTTTACAGAATATTGCATGATACAATGCTGTTTGACAGGTGCTTCCCAAGAACAATTCTCATATTTAATATGTACTGTATGAGCAACATTTGGCAGATAGCAACACTGACACTCAGAGAGGAAGATTTGTGTAAAAAACATAAAGAAAGAAGATATAGAATTAGAATTTGGGTAAAGAGAAAACACATTTTGGGAGAATTTAGCAAGAATCAATAGCAAAAGGGTTTGGCTTAACGCTGAGTGGCATTAGTTGTATCACAATATAATTATTTCCAAAACAAGCAATAATTGGATTTGTCAGAGCTTAGACAAGACTTTTCTTACCTTAAGAAAAGAAAATAAAAAAATAATTTTTAATTTATGCTGTGAAATAGACCAGAAAGGCAGGTCCTGTTTCCCAATGGTCTTAGGTATGCACACACATCAGCATCACAGCTATGTTAAGCAATATACAGTATAAATAAGTACTTACATTGGAAAAAAAGTGTCAGGTTTTATTGACTAGAAGTAATTTCTAGTTGAACATTGATTATTTTGTTGTAGATCATGCCTTGTCCATGAAGAGAGGATGAGATTTTTTCTGACATCTAATAAACCATAGCATAGATTTATAATTAAGTTCAGTTGGGCAATAGTGACCTTACTGTAAGTTGCTTTAGTTACAATTGCAGCATTCGGGTTCTTTTCTACCTTTGCAGTTTTTATGCCTTTTTGGAAAGTTTTAGGCATTTTGCATCCTTCCATATAAGCAATAACTCAGAAATTATTAGGTATATGCTAAATGGCAAGCATGACCTTTGCTACCCAAAAATATGAAGATAGTAGATTCTAGTGGAATAAAAGTTTTTTCACGCTGTAGTTTTTTCACGCTGTTCTTAGCATTCCACCAGTGGGCGAAGTGATCGAGTCCGGAAGAAAAATTGTGTAAACAATTATAAAAACTTCCCATTATCAAAGGATCTGCATTATTATTTATCAAAGCTTACACTAATTCTTGTGATACATGGCTGTGGAGTATACTAAGGATTTTTTGAATTACGTATACTATGTAGAAGAACATATTTATCTAGATACATTTTCATTTTCCTACACCTCCAACTTTTGTTTTATTTTTCTAAAGCGAATTTTATAATACACAATACTTAGCATTCTCTAAATAAAAGGCTCTAAGAAGCTGCAAATAAAATTAGCGTATTGAAGTCCATATGCTGAGACGTACACACCACAAGATGCATCCAGTCCTGCATTAGTAGCGTATGTGGCAGGATATGTCAGGGATACTTACACCCATGTACCCTTTTTTTTTGTAATTGATTTAATAGCAAAAAACACATTCACTATATTGTTTCATTTATAAATAAAACCATCTGCTATACAGTACATATAATATTCATTATTGCATAAGAATGAAAGCAGCAAAAATGTAATTTCTACAATACAGTATGTCCACAAAATGATGCCATATAAGCAGGAAGAATGAAGAAAGCATCTATAAGCTTCAGAGGTGAGTTTACAATCATCCCATCAGAAGATGGACAGGATTGACAGTGAGAATGAATTGGATTAAACCTCTGGACTAGGGGCAGGCTTGTGTGTACATCACATGTTGCATGTGGTCCTATCAGTTTAAGGGGTGTGTTTTTAATGTGATAGTATTTAAGGCTATGAATTGCTGGGCCAAAGCCTCTTTGTAGATGACTTCTGGAGAAGCTAAGTGCCGTACATTTATTGCTTGTGTATTTTTTATCTTGTGTTCCTTGTTTCTGTAAATTTTTTCTTCTGCATTTTCCTGGCTTTCTCTTCTTCCTCCTTTCTCATTTAATGTGTTTTTTTTCTTCTCCCCCTACCTCTCCTAACTTTTCGCATTCTCTCTTCTCTGCCCTCGTTTGCCCTGTGCTATATCCCACCACCGTTGCATGCAGCGCCCCATGCCCTTAACTTTGACGGGGCACCCTCTCCTTTCCCTATTTGGGACTGCTTCTCCAACCAAGTTTGGACATCCAGCCGGGGCTTGCATACATGTTTGCCCATCGCGGTGGCTGCAGGCGCCTTGGCTCCAGTTCTGGAAGTCAGTAGGCCCACTGTCATAGTACAGGGTGATTTGGCAGATGTGACCTGGCACCGTACAGGGTTCCAGTAGGTTGCTTGACTGTGTGACATGTGTCATACACTAGGTGCGTGATGGTCTGCGCCCCGACTAGCAGGGGCAGCTGCGTCCACGCCTCCTACATCTGTGCTGCATGTGATGTCTTAAGGGTTATGCTGCACGCCAGCCCACCCCTTATACATCTGTGGAGTCTGCTGTGGGCGGACAGATATTGTTATCGGAGCCTGACTGCTGAGTGCTGACACTCTCACTCACTCTGTCTGAGCGGTGCCTCTGGCCTGAGGAGGCGGACTGGAGTTGAGTGACTTGCTGCCTTTAAAGATGTAATACTGAATTTTTAAAATGTTAATAAAAGCAAGTCATTTTCACACTTTTATTTGTACTAGTCACTAATTTACAGAATAATAATATTTTCATGAATCAACTCAATCCTGTGTTTGAGATGTTTTTCAACCCCAAATCTCGGGATTGAAAAAATGAGGTGGGGTTGGCTTCCCTACCATTAACCATGTAAGAATTATGCTGGGTTTTGAAGAGTTGTGTTGCTGGTGTCCGTCTATTGTCGCAGGATTTGGAAACCCATTTGTTTAGAATTTAGGCTGCTTCTGTAACTGTTATGGCCACCGATTTTTCAGTTCCTGAAATTCAGGCTTTGGGATGATGGAAACCGGAAATTTAAAAAACGTTACATTAGGCCTGTTTGTTAAATTAGTTTTGTCATTGGTGTCTTGTTATTATCTGGTCGTTGTTATTTTTGTTTCCGATCTGACTTATACTGGGCATACACTATGCAATTATCTGTCAGATATCTGTCCAATCTGGCTGGTTGGAATGAAAACCTGGTAATGTACGGGAGCAAATAACAATAGAAATTTGCTCCCAAACACTAGAAAACGGACCAGATTTTCCTTCCCACCAGACAGATTGGACAGATATCTGACAGATAATTGTAGAGTGTATGCCCAGCATTAGTTGTTTTGTTTGTTTGTTTGTTCATCTCCTCTGTCTATCCAATTTGGGGCTTTCCACTCCTCACTGTTGTTGTTCTGTCTTTCACTAAGCCTCTTGACAAATTCTAGACATACAGCATTACCACCTCTACTTTTCAATAATCCCAGTCAGATGTGATGATCTGAAGAATGGTGATTTTATTATACAATAGAGAAAATTGGTAAAACTGTGAAAATAAATGATGGAATACAATTACTACTGTACATGCACAGATGTGATACTGCAATGCAAGCATACCAACATGCAGGATGCAGAAACATGAACACAGTATACAAACATAAATGAGTGTCATTTCCTAGAGCAATGGTTCTCAAACTCGGTCCTCAGGACACCACACAGGCCACGTTTTGCAGGTCACCCAGCAGGTGCACAGGTGTAGTCATTTCTCACTGACACGTTTTAAAAGATCCTGACTGCTGATTGTTTCACTTGCGAGTCTGTGAGGAGAAATGGAAAACATGCACTGTTTGGGGTCCTGAGGACCGAGTTTGATAACCTGTGTCCTGGAGTATAATGAAATACATACTCCCTGTCAACAGAGCTATGATGGAAAATTTAGGGATGAAAAACTCACCATCGGATGCTGGCTGAGAGGAACACATGTGTGTAGATGTCTGGCTGACCATGTGAGAAATGAAATGGCTGCCTCCTAATTACCCAGAATACCCTGAGAACTGAGCTAAGGTGGCCTGTGAGGTTCACAAATACACTACCTGTACTTCTGTGCTGACCACTAGATGGGGCTAATATCATAAATGACTGTAATCAGAACTACATATGCTGGAGGCATGACAGTTGTCAATGAGAGGACTTTTTTAAATTTTTACTGATAGTCAATTATTCGCCCAATTTGGCTCAGCATGTGTCACCTGGAGCCAAGTTTTACTTATTTTTTCCTTCCTTTGCATATATATACAGTATATATTTATCTTTAAAATTAGTGTGCTGGCTTGAGCCAAATGTGGCAGAGAAAAGATCATATATCTGAGAGTCAGTGTAGGGACTGGCCAGAAGGGAATGACCGTGAAGTGGTTGGTCAGCTAGACAAATTATTGCAATATTTTGGAACCAACATTCCCTGTATTCAAAGGAGGTATAGTTTGAAAAGTAAGTGAGTGCCAAGTTTGTATGATATTTTTTTATCTAGATGGTGTGGTCACACCAAGTACATCCCAGATGGTTGAGTTCCGTGGATTAAGCCTGGGTAAGCCTGTCATCTATCTATCTATCTATCTATCTATCTATCTATCTATCTATCTATCTATCTATCTATCTATCTAGGATTTTTACTTTAGTTACTGTCACACATTTAGTTACACCCACAAAATATTCTAATAATTTTATTTTACTAATGTTTACAAATACCATGTGTCCTGTATTAGATTAGTATTTCTGTAGATCAAAGTAATGAATAATAATAATAATAATAATAATTATTATTATTATTATTATTATTATAATATTATTGTATCCTTTATTTATATGCACCATAAGAAGTCCATTGTGCCTTACAATGTATAGAAACAGTGCAAACAAAACCAGAAAAAAGTGCAAATGGCTTACAGTACAAAACATTCAAAGACATAGGATACAAGCTATATAACCACTGTAGTCATAGTACCCACACAAGCAGTGACATAGGATCCAAGCTATATAACCACTGTAGTCATAGTACCCACACAGGCAGTGACATAGGATCCAAGCTATATAACCATTGTAGTCATAGTACCCACACAGGCAGTGACATAGGATACAAGATATATAACCACTGTAGTCATAGTACCCACACAGGCAGTGACATAGGATACAAGCTATATAACCACTGTAGTCATAGTACCCACACAAGCAGTGACATAGGATACAAGCTATATAACCACTGTAGTCATAGTACCCACACAAGCAGTGACATAGGATCCAAGCTATATAACCACTGTAGTCATAGTACCCACACAGGCAGTGACATAGGATACAAGCTATATAACCACTGCTGCATATGTAGTCATAGTACCCACACAAGCAGTGACATAGGTTACAAGCTATATAACCACTGTAGTCATAGTACCCACACAAGCAGTGACATAGGATACAAGCTATATAACCACTGTAGTCATAGTACCCACACAAGCAGTGACATAGGATACAAGCTATATAACCACTGCTGCATATGTAGTCATAGTACCCACACAAGCAGTGACATAGGTTACAAGCTATATAACCACTGTAGTCATAGTACCCACACAAGCAGTGACATAGGTTACAAGCTATATAACCACTGTAGTCATACTACCCACACAAGCAGTGACATAGGATACAAGCTATATAACCACTGTAGTCATAGTACCCACACAAGCATAGACATAGGATACAAGCATTGTCTGCTGGCTGTAGGAGGTCATGCTGGGGGTCTGCTTTTTCTGGGAAGTATCGGAGCTGAGCATTTTGTACTGAGTGGAAAGTCTGGCAGAATACTCATTTTGTATTGATTATTGTTTTAATGAAAATTGTAGCATGACATTTTTTTGTCTAGTCAGTCTACATCAGTGATGAAAAAGGAAATATGAGTCTTAACAAAAAAAAAAATGACGTTTCTGAGAACTAGTTTTTGGTTCCAGTTTTAATAGTCTTCACCTGATGTGTTTAGTTGGCTGATACAATTGTGAGGGCAAAAAAATCATCACTGGAATTCATAGTCAAAATTTTGACCCATAAAATGTGTATATTCATTCAAATGAAGGACTGTAGTCCAGGGGCTTATTTTTAAATTAACATATGTTATAGAGATGAGCGGTTCGGTTTTACTCGGTTCTTTTCACCAAAATTAGCGCAGGTTCGGGTTTATCTTATTGGCTATCCAAAACACGTGAGAACCAAACACCAATAGGATTCGTTTTTCAGATCTGAACATAACCGAGCCAAAACCGAACCGCTCATCTCCAATATGTTTTATACCTTCCAGGAGAAGGTATAAAATGGTGTGGGCAGGACAAAGTGTATGATGCCAGATGTTCACTGCGGTGGGTTGGGCTTGTTTACATGATTTACATCATTATGTTATGTTCCTGCCACTTCATAGGCTTGTGAGTGTCCTTCAGGGAAGTCTATGCTCCTCTGGTGTTCGGTAGGTCTTTCATGCAGGAGTCTCCCAGACATTCCAAGAAATAAGGCAACTATGTTCTAGCTCAGTGGTTCCCAAACTGTTTTGAATCATGGTGCCGTAGAGTATCAGAATTGTTTTCACGGCACCCCTAAGTCAAATGTTTGTTATTGAGAAATTCAGAAAAAAATGTAGTAAAGTAAATTGTGCTTACCTGTCATCTTTAGGTTCAGTTATGTGGTGGTGGACAGGTTTGCGCCTCTGTTTGTCCACATATTTACATTACATTGACCATATATAATTTTATTTTGTGCTAGACCACCAACCTGAGGCACCCCTGCAAGTGTCCCAAGGCACCTCAGGGTGCCTAGGCACACAGTTTGGGAACCACTGTTCTAGCTGAAAAGTGTGTGTTAATGGATGGATTATTAAAAAAACATAGAAAACAATATAAAAAATAATATGTGTGTCAGTGGATGGATTATTACAAAAAACAATATAAATATAATAGTCTAGAGAAGTAAACTCTTACATGATCCTTTATGCAATCATTTTAATGAAATCTCAAAGACAAATTTGCTTCAACAACAATTAAAGGACAGTAATAAGTCTTTAATCACTTTGTGTAAAGTAAAAATAATATCTTCAGAATTCAAATAGAAACATGATAAATAGGAAGTCTTCCTCAAACCCACCAGTTTTATAGCCTTAATAATGTCTACAATAACTCAGCCAAGCGTAAGAAGATATGTTTTTGTCTGGACATGCATAATGTCTCAGTTAAAGGTTAGGAGATCTTCAGAGTGTGACTCTACAATGCAAATGATGATTATATATACTGTACTAAAGACCCCATTTGGATTATTGTATTTTGTTATATTTTAGGCTCTCCGTTCAAGTCAAAATATTTCCATCATGAATTTGGTGAAGTTATGAGGAGAAAAAAGGCATTGTGGAATTGCCTGTTCCCATTTTCTTGGACAATGGATGGAGAGACTATACCTTCTACAATGTTACCAACACTAAATGCATCTTATGGCTCATCGATGACACTGGAGCAGAAGACAACATTTGCCTTTGTGATTTTATTGTTCATTATTCTGGGAGTTCTCATTGTTAGGTGTTTCAGAATTCTCCTGGACCCATACCGGAGTATGCCAACCTCTACCTGGGCAGAGGGAGTTGATGGACTTGAGAAAGGGCAGTTTGACTATGCTCTGGCATAATGACTAAGCACTACGTTTCCAGACTTGGTAAATAATCAAAAATAAAGAGTGATAAACTAAAAAAAAAAAAAGAGTATAGGGCTATAATTCAAATGATGTAGGGAAGAGCATTTTTTTCTAGTGAAAATACAAACCCACACTGTTGCAGAGATTTTTTGATTAGCTTAGTAGACCACTGTTGAGAATTCACATAGTAGAGTAGACTATAAGTACAATATACTGTAGCTTAAAGAAAAGTTTCTTAATAGTCTCTTCAACTATTTCCCAATGGCCATTTGTGTAAGGATTTATAATCTAGAGGGGCCTATCCATTAGCAGATGTTTTTCTGAGCGATGAATGACAAAAGTTATCCCTTGAAAATTCCGGTGGCTTTGCTGAATGATATCTGCCATGTACATGACAGATTTTGGCAAACGACGAACGATGAACGATATCGCATGACATCATTCAGGGAGTGGATTTTTTTCTCTGTAGCTGCTGCTAATATCTTTCGTTGTTAACCGCATATAAACTGCCAGATCTTTCTAATATCTGGCAGCGATGTACGATAATTGACCAACATGTTGGAGAGATGCGGTAGTGCGCATCTGTCATCGTTCAGGGCCTATCCATAGCAGATAAATTGAATGATTGAACGATATATCGTTCTATCGTTCAATGTATCTGCTAATGGATAGGCCCCTTAAGTGTGAATTAAAATGGGCCTGATACACACAATAGTTCAATAAGTAAACACATATAGAAAATAAATAAAATAGAAATATTTTTGAAATTAGCTTTTTTTTATTGTTTTTAATTTATTCCTTACATAGATCTGGGTCTAGTTAACTGCTGTACTAGGAATTTGGTACAAATGATATCATTTGCGCATTAGAGTCACTTGCATTGTGCTACAGGGTAGCAGGAAAAGAGGAAACATATTGACACAACTAAGAAAAACAATATTTTGCACACAAGTCTTTTTGATTAATCCTATATCATACCTCCCAACATAAAAAAATATCAAATCCCAGGACTTCTAGTCTTTGCCTGTGAAAGGGGGCGTGGCTTCTTGCCCGATAGGCCATGCCCCCTGTGTGTGACTTTTAGGGGTGTGACTGTTTTTGTCATGCTGTGAGCATGCCCAGCACTCTGGCAGTTGCTGGGCTCTTCTGGTACTAATGCGTGGCATCCATCCATAGAGTGTCCCCTTACATCCTGACTACCCATAGGACACTGTGGGCCATGGATGGGACAGCGGGAAAGTGCCTGAAAACTTGGGATATTTGGAAGGTATGGAATGCAAATAAATGAAAGAACAGTTAAAGAACAGGACAGGACTTTATAGGGCTGTTTTCCGAGTTGCACACACCTATGCAATGCACCACCCCAATACATTCACTTGTGAAAGTAGCTGTCATCGCTTTGCATTGCAACAGCCCTATATCCGTCCAAGAGATCCGTCTAAAATCTGATGGATTTCTACATACCCTCAACTCAGCATAACCCACAAATCTGCCTACACACCCATGACATGACCCTTGAACACTTAGCATATGTGCGAAATCCCAGATGTCCCCAAGTTGCACCCATTCAGGTGCAAATAGAAATGCATATGAATTGTATACAACTCGGCATAGCTCATATTTGCATATAGTTGCATATTCTTGGCAACGTAGCATGTACTGTGCTAAATGATTTATCCGCAATGTGGAGTTACATGTAGCAGCTCCTACGTGTTTTGAAACAGATGAGAAGAGCAATCTAAAGAAACAACAAGCTAAAAGTAAAAGGGATACAGCAGGGGCATTTTAAGAGAGGAGGGGGCCATTTGGGCCCCTTCCTCTCTGTCAGCGCACTAAGGGCCTGATTCAGAGCCTGCTCGTAAGCGGCAGTACGCTCGTTCCGAGCGATGTTCGCACTTCTGCGCATACGTACGGTTTATAATATGCATGCGCGAACCAATCAGTGCGGCCGTAAATCGTTTGTTCGCTATATAGCGAATGCCTGCTACTTTGAGTGACAGGATGAGGCGTATGTGGGTGGTAACAGGGGAAGGTGCTTGAAAACGGGGAGTGGAATTAAGAACGCAGGCATGCTTAAAGGTCAAAACGGGCGTTTTATGGGTGTGCATAATTACAACAGCAGCGTCATTGACCACGTCACCTGGTTGTTTTATAGTCAAAACTGCTCGCAATATAGTGGTAGGAAAAACCAACCACAAGAATAGCGTGCAGTTCATACGCTGTACTCGATTAATCTAATAAATAGCGGACATGACGTATGATGCGAGCGGCCAGGGGGCGTATTTTTCAAATAAACGTCCGCAAGTTTTGTTCGCTCATTCAGATATGGAGGCGTCAACAGACCGCAAAGAGCGAACAGATCATTTGAATAGCCACCCCCTTTTTCTGAACGAGCGAGCGCTCATTGCGTCCGGCTCTGAATCAGGCCCTAAGTGCAGTAGATTCTGGCTTCATGCCAGAATCTACTGCGCATGCGCGAGTCTCCTGGAAAATGGCACCCGCGCCTATTTTCCCTGAGACATCTATTCTGCGCATGCGCAGGTCACCGGGAAAATGGCTGCCGCCATTTTCCCAGTGATTTTTTGCTGCTCTGCAGCGCCAGTCTGGTGCTGTGGAGCAACACATCGGCATCTACCGAGAGGTAATTATATTAACTATGGATGCAGGGTGTGCGGTGTGGGCTCCCTTGGACAGCACACCTTGCACCCATTATAAAGACGCCTATGGGATACAGAATGCAGACAGCAGAGAGACTGCCTGCACTTACAGCTAAGCTTTATAGGCATAGCCACTAATTGGAGCTGTGATGCACAGTATACATATACAGTAGGGATGTGGTCATAATCCTGACTGCGGGGATTTTGGTGCTCAGAATGCTGGCGCCGGAATCCCGACACCTGTCAAAATCCCACCGCCGGTATCCCAAAGGGAAGTAGCGGGGTTAGGGGGAGTTTTAGCGTTAGGGCTAGGCACTAGGGGGAGGGTTAAAGTTAGGCACTAAGGAGGGTTAGATTTAGGATGCAGGGAGGGGGAATTTAGGTTTAGGCACTAGGTGGGGGAGGGTTAGGTACAGGCACTGGGGAGGGAGGGGTAGGGAGAGGGGGAGGCTTTGGATACCAACCGACAGGCGTCGGAATTTTCTCTGCCAGGATCCTGAGTGTCGGTATCCCGTACCCAACCCATGTAGTACAGTTCATTTTTTGGCATAAACTATGTTTAAGTTTTATAAACATAAAAACAAAAAACTCAATTTCCAATGTACTAATAGAAATATCCCAGCTTGCCAAAGAACATCAGGCCCAATATGGTATTTTGAGAAAAACTTCTAGTATACCTGTCGTGCACTTTAGGTATGAATATGAGTGCTGACCAGAGAACGGGATTATATTTAAAGGTACATTCCAATGTCTGTATTTTTTACTAGAAGATTAGAAAGTGTAAAAATGACACCTCATTAAGACATACTTGCCGACTGTTGAAAACGCGTTTCAGGGAGATTGTGAAAGTAAAACTTATGACCGGTGCATTAAAGTGGATGTGTGCTGCTATATCTGATAGGTGTGGTATAAAATTGACTTCCAAATGTAAATAGGCCACAAAGCAGTTAATAAGATCTACTTGTTGATGAAAACACACTGATACTTTTTAGGGCTTGCTCACGTATTGTGTTTTTGAAGTGGTTTTGTATACTGTAAGTGGCCACAAGAAACCTTATGTAAAAATGTATGTAGCCATAGGGATCATTGTGACTTATACCCAGGGAAATGGCACTGATGATTCCATTTAAATGTATATATCTCTGGGGTTTTTCTTTTATATAACATCTACATAATGGGGGTAAGGTGCAATCAGGGAGATTACTAGACTCCTCAGGGAGTCAGGGAGATTGCTGCTATTTCAGAGAGTCTCCCTGACAATCAGGAAGAGTTGGCAAGTATGCGTTAAGATTCAAGTGAGGCAAGAGAGCTCAGTGTTTTGCTCTATATAAAGTTTGAGCATTCATACTATTATATATAAACCTCTTAATTTCTCTCTATATGGTTAGTGATTTATTACTTTTTTTTTCTTTTCTACTTTTAGGTAAAAGTGAACATATATAAACATGCATTGTGCTTAATATACCTAACAATAGGAGTATGTATCCAGCGGCGCTGAGAGGGGTGGGGGTACTGATTACCCAGGCCCAGGCTTGTTAGGGCTGACTACATTAAGCAGTGTAAAGAGTGGAGAATTGGACCAGTGGATAATTTGCCCACAGCAACCAATCAGCTCTTCAAAACCTCTAATTTTATAGACTGTACTTGATAAATGTACCTTAAAGTTGATTGGTTGCTATGGGTAAATTCTCTCCACTCTTTTCACTGCTTGACACATATCCCCCATGTCTGAATTCTTAATGAATAAACTACAAATCTACTCATGCAGTAGATATCAATGACAAATGACTTTAAATAAGCCTATGCATTTTATATATCAAGCCACGACTTATCAAAAAGCCAAAAGCCTGGAACAGAGGATAGGGATTTTTTTCACTTTGCCCTATACATTATAGGGATTACCACTTGTAATAAAATGTTTACAGTATTGTTAGCATTAGCTACCTGTTTTGTTAATACCATCTTAGGATACAGTACATGGATGCATAGAAAAGCCTCAGTAAAACAATTTATTACACCAATTATAAGCATACTTGCCGACAATCAGCTCCAGCCTTCCGGGAGGTAGCTGATTGTTGGCTAACAGCGGGGGGGGCGGGGGCGGTCATTGGGGGCGAAGCTGGGGGTGGGCCATCCAGTTGGTGGTGCATTGAGGGTGGAGCCGGGGTGGAGCTGCACGATCGCGTCATCGTGGCTCCACCTCTCTTCACAATGCCGTTATTTTCGGCAGTGTGAAGCAGGGGGTGGGGCCGCGATGACGCGATGACGCGCGAAATCGCGTCACCGGCTCCCCCGCTGCGGGGGTTTCTAATCTTTTCAGGGGGGAGGACGGGAGGGTCGGAGGCTTCCGGGAGGCTTGCCTGCCTTTCCAGCGGGCCGGGAGCGGCACACGAAAATCGGGAGGCTCCCGGCCAAATCGGGAGGGTAGGCAAGCCTGATTATAAGGTTTAATGTAGCTTGAGTCCCAATAAAATAAATTGGGATTTTGGCGAACTCTCAGAAAATAAGCATTATTACATACTCTCAGGCCCAGGTAAGGACAATTCTTGGGGCACCAATAACATGTGCACAGTCTTATGAACAGCCAATAGTAAGTTTACATAATTGAAATGGGCCAAGAATGGGTGGATGAGACCAAAGGCTCTTACTCCCCCACTTCTGTTTTGTAATTATATTAACCTATGCTATGTCAACTGATGACCACTGCTGTTTAACAGAGCTTTGATTTAAAGCATTATTTATAAACAGTTTATTTATTAGCAGTTATTTATATGGTGCTCATATGTTCCGCTGTGCTTTACAGAGAATATTTGGTCATTTACATCAGTCCCTGTCTCAATGTAGTTTACAGTCTACGGGCCTAATTCTTTACGGATCATAATTGTGACAGCGTACGCAGATTGGCCAATAGTGCATACTGCGCATACATAAGCACCGCAGTGCGCGTGCCCAGGTCAGCATTGTGATCGCTTTGCGTTCACATACATAGATAGAAAGCCATTGCAGAGTGAGTGACAGGATGTCAGCGTTTGGGGGTGGTGACGGATGAGTGATCGGAGAATTGGAGGTGTGCCTGTCTGTTCAATGCCGTTTCCTGGGCGTGCATAAATTAGCCCCTGCAATGGCATTTGCAGCTTGAGTGCTCACTGCGTGTGTTGAGACTTGCAATGCCTGAGACAGTTCAGACTTGCTGTGATTCTGTGTAAGGGTCCAATGTTACTCAATGTTACCAATGCATACGCAGAAGTGCGAGGTTTTATGGATGTGAGAAAGCGTTAGTGGGCATCTCTATGCTGGCTGAGCAGTTGCAAACATTAGCATATTTTCGCAGCAGGACTGCAGCTGCGATCGCAATAGCCATCCGTAATGAATCAGGCCCTATATTCCCTACCACATGTACACACACATATATATGTACGGTACCCAACATACATTTATAGATGTTACAATTGTGATGGATAATATAGTCCCAATGTTAGCTTATTGGACAAGATTCATGGAATATGTTCTTCGCCTTGGCACCATTCTTCAGCAGCACACTAGTTCTTCTCCACACCACATCAGAGAGGCAAGGGTTACCAACCCCAGGCACAGTAAAAGTACAGCTTAGTAAATACAACAATTACCTTATTATTCACCCACAAAGGATGCTTATGCTGGGCCACCATCTTTTAAGTAGCTATTGCAGGGTCTTTCAAAATATAAATTGTATATATACCTTTTGGTTCACACTAATAATTAACAGCAATGGCATAGTCAATTTAAAAATAATAACACTGAAGTGGTAAGGTATCCAACACAATTCTATCACAATAATGTGGGACTCAGTTTCTCCAGCTTTCTTCTGTGACCCCCAGTCTCTAGTTGACAGACAATGTCCCAGCAACCCCTAAGGATTGTGTAGACTATAGTTCATTACAGCTGCGGCTTCTGTGTCCCACTCCCCTGTGGCTGCAGTGGCAAATCTTAAAGTGACACCTCGCAGCAATAAGGGGTATCACATATACAAAAGTTCATTTTTGTCTGAATCCAATTAACTTAGTAGTGTGTTTTTGGATTGGGAATGGAAACCATAGCACCCAGAATAAGTGCACACAAACACAGGGAGAACAGAATACTCCAGCATTAATGTTTTTTGTATAAAAATTGATCTGTTTATGGGTGTGAATTAAAAAATATTTTGTGTGCAGTGCTGTGTAACATTTTGTCATAATAGTATGATTTCATTTCAGATAAGTACAAGCATTTATTAGCAATAAGTTATATGCAATGTTTAGCTTTAAATCTACAATTCAAAATGATAAACTTATTATTTGTGTTCAAATTTAAGAGCTTTAAGGAACTCTGAAAACAGTGGTCCCCATTTCCAAAAGAAAAGGTCAACAGAACATTTTTAGATACCATGGGCACTCACAAAGTGGTAATTTAAACCAAGCGCCTGATGAGCACTCTGGATAAAAGTAGGGCTGCTTCTAGACCAAGTATAGCCCAGGGAAAAATGTCCCCTTGGTGCCCTAGTATAACCTGATAGTGAGGTTGACGTTTCGCCCATAACCTGACCTTCCGCAGGATAAAGCCCCAATCAAATAAGGAGCAACAAACCACCTTTCCACTTGTCACTCCAACCCCATCACTCCAGCATCCTGCCCCGTCAGTCCATCCTCCTGCCCCCTGTCACTCCACTCCCCTGCCCGCTGTCAATCCATTCTTCTTCCTCGTGTCGCCTCTAACCTTGTGCACCCTGTGTCACTTCCTGCCCTGTGTCCCCTCCAACCTTCTGCCCCATGTTGCCTCTAGCCTTGTCACTCCGGCCCTATCACTCCAGCCTCCTGCCCCCTGTTACTGCAGCCCCATCACTCCAGCCTCCTGCCCCCTGTCACTTCAACCTCATGTCTCATCACCATCCTCCTGCCCCATTACTCCAGCCTCCTGCCCCCTGTAACTTCATCTTTGTGCCTTCTGTCACTCCAGCCCCCTGCCTCATCACTCCAGCCCTGTCACTCCAACCTCATGCCCCCTGTTACTCCAGCCTCCTGCCCCGTCACTTCTTCCACATACCTCCTGTCACTTCATTCTCCTGCCCCCTGTCACTCCAACATCCTTCCCCGACACTACACCCTCCTGTTCTGTATCACTCAATTCTCATGCCCTATATCACTCCATCCTCCTGCCACGTCACTGCAGCTTCCTGCCCCCTGTCATAGCAGCCTCCTGTCACTCCATCCTGCAGCCCCCTGTTACTCTATCCTTCTGCTCGCTGTCACTCCACTCCCCTGTTTGCTGTCACTGCAGCCTCCTGCCCCTGTAACTGAAGCCTCCTACCTTGTCACTGCAGCCTCCTGTCACTCCATCCTCTTGACCCTTGTCACTCCAACCACCTTCCCAGTCCCTTCAACTTACCTTCTTTTAAGACAGCTTACTTCTATTCTTCCTCAGTGGCGCAACATGGAGGAGAGACGTGGCAGCAGTGAGCTACACATATGCAGCATACGTGCCTCTGTAGAAAGCCACTGGGTCTTAGTGCCCAGTGGCTATCAGCCAGTGGTAGTTAGACAGCAGTGGCGCTAGCAGGGTGACAGCGTTGGTAGTGGCACTGGCAAGGTGACTGCGGCTGCACCCACGGGCCCCAGCGCCCTGGGTAATAGCCATGCCAACCCTCCCCCTTGAACTGCCCAAGGCAGCAATAAATAAAGAGGTATTGCCAACCTCACAGAGAACACAAATATTTATAAATAACTGCATTGTATACTAACGAGAATATTTATCAGTATTAAGCATAAAAACACATAGGGGCATATTCAATTGGGCATGAGGTTTAGCGAGGAAAAAACCTTCCGCTCCTTGCGCCCAATTTTGAATTACCGTGGGTATTCGTGCTCCCGATATCCATGGTATCCAATTAAATAAAAGTGGTTGCGGGATTTTCAGCTCTGAAAACACTGCGCCGCGTAAAAAAAATTAAAATAATTCAGCACTTACCAGCCCGTGAGTCTCCGGTGGTCTCCGGGGCTCCTATTGACCTTCCCTCTATCTTGTCACTGGAGAGGGGGCTGCTGGGAGTCCCGTGGGCTGCTGGGTGGCTCCAGCGGCTGGTGGGAGGGGCAAGGGCTGCTGGGAGATGTAGTTCTCCCAGCACCCATTCCGTGGGGGCACACTGAACTTGGGGGGTACACATACACTGGGGGTCACACTCATGCACACACACACTCATACTCACTCATACACACTCACACACACTGACATACTCACTGCTGCTGCAGGAGACCGGGTCCCGACACTGAATGCAGAAGACAGCACTTCGGAAGGTTAGTATTACTGACTGATTAAGCAAATTGGAAACTCCCAATTGCTTATGTAGTCATTAGTAGAGGTGCCACCGGGGTCCCAGAGCATTTTCCAACCTTTTTTCCTAAAATTGGGGATTTCAGGAAAAATTGGTCATGCACACATTGGAGGTGTGCAAAGAAAACCCTCCCTGGCACACAAAAAGTAAAAAAAAAAACACTCTTGATTGAATAGCAAAAAACCCGTACTTGCAGGTGCGGGATTTTTACTATTCTCGCACCCAATTGAATATGCCCCATACATTGTAATATATACTTTCACGATTGGCTACAACCCCATATGTTACAATACATAGCTTGTCAAGAATATTTATATGCAACAGTGTAGCAGCAAGTTATTTTCTTTGTAACAACAATATTCAGAAATCTTCATTCAGCTTACTTGTGGTATATAAATCAAACAGCCATGAAGAGTTTGTTTAGCAATTGGCAGCCAGATTCATCATCTCAATCACCAAGTTGGAATATAAATATAAACAATTTATACTGTACAGTAGTCATTTCTTTTATAGTGGGCTCCAAATTACTATCTCTTATCATAAAGAGCTGCTGTATTGTTGTTGGCAGCAGTTTCAATCAAGAGGTGCCAGATAACTCCTGGGACTGGGAGCCAGCTGCAGGCTAAGGGCAGAATGCCGCAATCAGGTACAGTATACAGAGCACATGCAACCAGATGACTCACGGGGTCATCACGGGGTCATCCAACGTACTTATCCATCATGCAATACCATCAGGGAGGCGTCTGATTGGCTCCAAATTTATTCTGCAGCAGGACAATGACCCCAAACATACAGCCAATGTCATTAAGAACTATCTTCAGCGTAAAGAAGAACAAGGAGTCCTGGAAGTGATGGAGCCCTGATCTCCTCATTATCGAGTCTGTCTGGGATTACATGAAGAGACAGTAGGCTTTGAGCAAGCCTGCATCCACAGAAGATTTGTGGTTAGTTCTCCAACATGTTTGGAACAACCTCCATGCTGAGTTCCTTCAAAAAGTGTGTGCAAGTGTACCTAGAAGAATTGAAGAACTTATGCTGTTTTGAAGGCAAATGGTGGTTACACCAAACATTGATTTGATTTAGATTTCTCTTCTGTTCATTCAGTTTGCACTTTGTTAATTGACAAAAATAAATTTTTTCCACAACTGCCTTAAACTTTTTCACAGTACCATATATGTATATATATATATATATATATATATATATATATATGTACAGTATATATAGCAAGTGAACCAAAATATGATATATATTATATATTGAAAAACTCATGTATTAAATATCACATTGGATATCAGGTTAAAACCACATAGCCACATATACAGTACATATAGCCAAAATGGTTATATGAAATTAGATCAGGTCAATGTATTACATGCAGACAACCTGTTAAATACAGACTCGTAAGATGATCTTACCCACAATTCACAATATATAATTCTTCCTTATTGCAAATATTTACCCCAGCTGGGAAATGATGAATAAGTATCAGTTGGGCTAATGATACCTCTTTTACACCAAGTGCCAGTTCTGATCCGGGAGTTGGAACACTGTTCCAATCCGGATCAGACCTGGCACAGAACCCTTTCATATTGCGGCGCCGACCCAGGATATTCCAGAGTCAACACCGTTCACACTGGAGCCGGGTCTGCAGTGACCCGGCTCTTCCGGCATTGCAGTAGATGCTTGGAGATGACATCATCTCCAAGCGCCACTGAAGCCGCCAATCGGAAGGCAAGCGGCACTATCCGGATCATCGCGACCCGGATCGTGCCGTTTACACTGCAGGGTTGCACGAGAGTGACCTGTGGCCAACCCTGCAAAATACCCGAGTTGGATTCCCGGGTCCCTGGACCTGGGTGGATCCATTTACACAGACAAAAATCCCGGGTTGATGCGCATCAACCCAGGATTTTTATGTAGGTGTAAAAGGGGTATTAGTAAAAGTTATGGCTCCAGAGACTGTAACAAACAATATATAAACATTTATTACTTTGGAGTTAGGTATTTTAATAGCAGAGAGATTTTAAAATGCCAGTTGGTATATTGCCCTCCCAGCTGTGTTTTATATCTCGGCTATATCAACAATCTGCTCACACTTCTTCCACAACAAAAGGCTGCTGTCCAGGAGAAGACCTCTGCATGTCAAGAAAACTAATGATCAGAGACAGTAGGAAATCTGATTAAAAAGGTTGGCTCAGCTCAGACTACCTAGACTGCATACATAATATTTAATAAGTGATTGAAACAAATGTATCAATTACTATGCTTCAGCATACAAAATGCTTGTCATTTACATACAGTAAATTATTCCACAGTGACATTGGGTCTTCGTTGTTCCAATCCAGTCACGACTAATAGCAGCCATAAGGAAACCAGCCAAAGGCAATTTGACATAGTATATATCTTTTGTGGTATCTGCATACGTGTGTATCTGTATGCACTGATATGTGTTACAACCTGATTACACAAATTTGGACATGTGCAATGACAAATACCACGCTCATCTATTCCCTTCTTTCCCATGCATTTTATATACAGCATCCTTAGATTTCACAATTTATGTTGGTTCTACAGCATTACCTTCATTCACCTGATCTTCATCATCCCTCCCCTTTCCTGCTCTACAATCAGTTTGACTCAGGGAGTATAATCTAAATCTGTGATGTATGTGGGCAATTCCCCGATCCCCAGATGCCGTGGTCGTGGCATCAGTAAAATCTAACATGCTGGACTTCCTCGATTTGCTGATCCTGACCAAAATATGATTGGGATTAGCAAATCTGTGATTTTGGAAAATGAAGAATTTCACCGATTCTCTGACAGATTGGCAATCATCGATGGCCGCCGACCAGCATTTCCAACCGGCAGTTCTGGTTTGATTGGGGAATCAGTCAAACGACCGCCTGATGTATGGGGCCCTTAACTCAGGGGTAGACAACCTTTTGTTATCAGTGTGGTTGCTAAAGTCTAGTTAAGTTCAATGTGCCAGTTCTACTTTTATATAATGTACACATAGCACTTTTTGCCAATAGGACACAAGGTACTATTTAAATAAAATTATTATAATACACATCACCGATGTATGGTTGGCTGCATTCTGCACGTGGTGGTCAACAGAGTTTAAGGTAATAGAGTTTTTATTAATGCTTATACTTGATTACAGTGTGAATGAAAACACTGAATTGCCAATGAAGTAATATGAAGTGACTCCATGTACAGATGTCTTACTGGTCACAAACTTAGGGCCTGATTTAGAGATGTATGCAAACCCGATGGTTTGCTTACATCTCTAATGGTTCTGGTTCTGGGCAGGTGCAGAATGAGTACTGCGTGCTCGCTCGCACACCTAGCCGCAGCATGATTGATATGCTGTAGTGTTTAAGGGACAGAGTGGGGACATCAACCAAAATCATTCTCCAAAATGGGATGTCGCGCCCATTTTGTAGGTGTGCCGAGCCCAGGGTCTGCGTCGTCGCATACAGACTTCCTGGACCTTGCTATTCAGTTTCGTCGGCCAGGCTGAGTAAGTCAGGATGGTTGTGATGGTGATCCAAGGCAGCGTCTATGAATGCTGCACTCGTATCGCAGATGCACGCAGGAGGTGTCTATTTTCTGCATTTGCATTTAGTTGGACATTATTGCACAGCAGCTTCCTTGCGACTGTTCAATAATGTCCATCTCTGAATCATGTCCTTTGACTGTAGAAGTGTTTTGCAATGCAATTAGGTTTTTTTTATGTGTTCCCTAACATTCTAGGTCCTCAATTTATTTTAAAAAAAAAGGTAAAATAATGTAGATATCCTTTCCAGGCCAGGTAACTGCCCAGATGCACTGTCGCCGCACCATGGCCGTTGCAGGGTGCCTCAGGATGCTCCTGTCAGCACTGCACCAAGATCATCATGATACAACAGCGGATCAACCAGACTCGTGCCCCCTGTGCCACATCCTGCCCCCTGTGTCTCTCAGCCACACATCATCTCCTCCCTGCATCTCTCTGCCACACCATCATGTTCCATTTGTGTCTATCCCCATCCCCCTTTACTCTGGGTCTCACAGCCTCTCCCTTCACTCTGTATCTCTCAGTCTACCCCTTCCTTCATTCTGTGTCAAACAGCCTCCTCCCTTCATTCTGTGTCTCTCTGTGCCCCCTCTTCATTCTGTGTCTCTCTGTACCCTCCCTTCATTCTGTGTCTCTCTGTGCCCTCCCTTCATTCTGTGTCAAACTGTGCCCCCTCTTCATTCTGTGTATCTGTGCCTTCCCTTCATTCTGTCTCTCTATGCCCCCTCTTTATTCTGTGTATCTCTGTGCCCTCCCTTCATTCTGTGTCTCTCTATGCCCCCCTTCATTCTATATATCTCTGTGCCCCCCTTCAGTCTGTCACTCTGTGCTCCCCCCCTTCAGTCTCTGTCTCTCTGTGCCCCCCCTTCATTCTGTGTCTCTCTGTGTGTGTCTCCTTCATTCTGTGTCTCTCTGTGTTCCCCCTCCCTTCTTTCTCTATCTCTGCTTCCCTCCTCCACCGGTAACTGCCAGTCACCCTCACCTCTGCCTTCTGTCTGGATGAGCCGCAGATGGTGGGGACAGGCAGGCATCGGGGCACTTCTTCCTGGCAGGACAGGAAGCATGACGTAACGCTCTGTGACTGTGAGACTACAAGAATGTGGCTGCCCATCACCGTACATGAGGACACCATTAGACTATTTCTGTAGCCTATGATGAATCCTTTCCGCCCCGTCTGCTGCTATTGGCTAGGCGCTGGCCGGTGTTTCCTAGGATTCCCAGCCTCCTCCTATTCGTCAATGGGTCATCATACCCATGCACCCCTGTACCGGGAATCGGGATGCAGGGATGGAGATGGTCCGGAGTAGCGGTGTAGTGTCAGGGGCGATTGGAATGGAATATCAGCCCGGGAAATTTAGGAAGCAGCCCTAATTGGGGGGGGCGGAGTCTGTGGAGTGGGCAGAGTCTGTTCTTGTCAATCTAGATGAGTCTTATGATATATGAAGTGTAGGTGGAAGAGTGTGATGACAAATAAGGACATATGAAGAAGTTCGATGGCATATAAGGGGCAGGGACGTGTGGTGAGGTCAATGGTTGGCACACATGTATAAAAAAAACATAGTTTTTATATCAAAACTCTGGAGCATGACAGGGAATATGATAGAAGAGGCAGAAGGACAGGGGAGGCTCTGCCTACCCTGACTGCATGTCCCTGATAAGGGGCATCCGGATGGTCTAGTGGGATATAAGGGCATATTAAAAAGGGAGTGAGGAGGCACCAAGCTGAAACTTTGCCCTGAGTGACAGAAGCATAGCCTCACCCAGTGGGTTTATAGCCACTGATTGCAAATTAATACTAAGGACGAGGAGATAATGGTGCTGGTATGTAAAGAAAGAGCACATGAGGGAAAAGGGACCAGCTTGAGAGATTACATTGTAAAGGGGTGGGGGTGTCGAACAGAGGGGACACAGAATGGTAATATAATTTTCTGGGGCAAAACTGGTGTGTTAGGAGAGTACTAAATTATTATTCATCACTAAAAAAAGCCAGAGATGGCATAAAGCCTATGCCTCCTCCAATGTGTGGAAAATGCGCTGCTTTATGGTCAACATTTTAATTCCCTCACACTCTGGCCCCATCCTCTTCTCCATCACCCTGCTTCTTCCCTCACATCCTGGCCCCATTCTGTACTTTACCATCCTGCTGTGCCCCTCACACTCCAGCCGCATCCCCTCCTGCATAACACACAAGCTCCTTCCCTCAAACTCCTCTCCTCCATCACCTGGACAGGACAGGAGGCGTCCAATTAGTTAATTAATTATATACCTGAAAGCATATTATATGGAATGGTGTAAAATATGTAAATCACATTACATTGAAATTCCTGGAAAAAGCCACTGACTAGCAAGGAGGGGCTCTAAGAACACCAATTTGACAAGCCATGCAGCAAATTAAACAACCACATCTTGTACCATACTCATGCCTTATCACCTACTGAATACCCCCCATGTTATAATATCACTCCTGGACCAATTATTGCTTTTTGGTTCGGGATAGAACCGGTGGCTGCCAGGAGCAGAACCAGCATCCCAGTGCACAGCAGTCTCTATATTACATTACCAGCAGAGCTGGTTCCAGACTGGAATCATAATAGAAAACTGGTGCACAATGTAGTCTGTGTGAAAATTAGTTGTGCTACTGAGCTGCCACACTAAGTGGGGCCTGCAACCCACTGAAAAATGTGCAATGTACAAAGGAAGGAAGTGTAACTCTGGTAGACAACACAATACAATTTATTAGGCACAGATTAACATACATGCACATAAAACATATTATAGTAAGCCTGATAAATATATACTTGAATATACAAGCTGCTAAAATGATAGGGGTGGTATAAAGGTTCCTTCAATATAACTTCCTAACATATGAGTCCAGATAAAAATGGTAATAAATGAATAAGGATCTCACCCGCTCTCAACAAAATCAGCAATGTCCAATCCACTTGATGAAGAGAGAATGTTCCAATAGTTCACTATCTATACGGCACAGGAGATATAGAGATGCAGGTGAATAAAGTGCATAATTTGCTTTGAGGGTGCCGTGGTGTAATTCCCGCTTTGGTCCAAACGGCTCACCTCAGTCTGGGATGATATCTTTAAATATGGTTTCCATTAGGGTCTCCTGAGACTGCTCCTGTCATTTGAGGTAACGGCACTATTGCAGTCGCCGTGGTGGAAAGGACCAGATGGGTTATCCGCTGGTTCCACAGTCTCCCTCTGCATTGACAGTCAGCCTGATTATCTCCGAATGGGGCTCCCGTGTGTGAGCTGCAAAGGCTCAGAGTGTTGTGTCGGGAGCCAGCTGCCAAGATGTCTCTGTGTGCAGCCGCGTGATGTCCCAGCTGAATTTCTCCAAAGTGCCGGTGATGATATGATAAGGTGGAAAAGGTAGTCAATCGTGGACAATGCGTCTTGGGTATAGCAGCAGAAGTGAAGGTAGCCCATACACCTTAAAAGTATATATTTATCAGGCTTACTATTATATGTTTTATGTGCATGTATGTTAATCTGTGTCTAATAAATTGTATTGTGTTGTCTACCAGCGCTACACTTCCTTCCTTTGTCCAGACTAGAATCGCTTGATTTGATTCTGATGAACTTGTTAGGTAACCAGGCTATCTGGAAAGGGAGGGATAAATTACGACTGGAGAGTTAATTAGACAGACACACATCAATGGTGTCAGACAATACTCTAACCTTTATTAAGCTTGCAAGCATTTATATAGCTTCTTCATCAGTTATCTTATCATTTCTCGGTATGTGTAATGATTAGCTAACAATTTGATTCATAATCACGTGTACACTGGGAGCTATTACTTGTGTTAGCAGCAGGGGGCAGTATTGTTAATTAATAAGCAAATAATAATATTAATTATTCTTTGACACATAATTTAGAGGTTCTGCTCATTATTTCTGAGAATAAACATGATGACTTTGCATTCCAACATTTGATTATACATCTCCACCACTGCCCACAATAGGCGCATAGAATTCTTTATCAACAGGTGCACATCCCTGTCTCAGCATAAATTTGAACAAACCAATATCCATAGTTTAACTTTATCACTTCCTGTCCTGTTTCTCTCCCTGGGCCTGCAGAAATGACATCCACCCACCCTGACATCAAGAAGGAAAGGAACGATGCATACACAGCTAGTAATGGCCCCCCAGTGTATTCTGGCTCTACTACATCCAGGCACGGAGTTGTCCCATTCCTCTGTGTAGAGCAGTGCACACTTTACACTGTAAAACAAACACATCGGCACCGGGTAGTACACTGATCTGGACAGTGGCCAGGTGCCAGGTCTGACACAGTGCCCAGTTACTATTACTGATACTACTGTCTACTAATAACTTCTAGTATACACCTATAAATACTTTACTCCTTCTGAACCCTGTTATGCCTCTCCAACACTAGGTAAAAGCAAGTAAAGTATCTGCAAAAATGTAAATACAAATATACACGTACACATTTTTGGTGCACAAGTGCAGTGTGGAAATACATATCTTGCTGAAATCTGGGGTGCACTACTGTGTTACCTTTTAGGGAAGCATCTGTCATGATGGCCATTGTTGGTCTTCTGTACATGTTTTGCACCATCTTGTCACTGTGTTAGAGCACCACAGTGGAACACAGATATGTTCCACTTAGTTCAAGAGAGACCCTGCGATATTACTCAATTATATACCTGCAAAGGCTTTACCAGTATATGCACTGTAACCCACATATATTACCGACTGATGCTCTGTATGTTCCGCTCCACCCAGGATACTGTGTGTACTATAACTGTTAGTACAGCTGTACAATGATACTGCACACTACAATAACCAAACTCCTGGTTACGTCCTGAGCTGCCTAGTGTATCTGGAAACTCCGCTGGTGTGTACTATGCTCTATACAGCATCACCAAATAGTAAACAAATATCAACATATCCTATTTGCAATCAAATTGAGACCTACTTACCTACTCTTCCGGAACTCCTAAAAATTGGGTGGTACTCACGGCCACCTGGAAGAGTCAACCTGCCCACACGCCCCACCACTGTCCGCTCCCCCTTCCCCCTCACAGCCACCCACTTATAGAATACAAGTGGATGGTCCGGGGAAGCTGATGTTGCAATTTGCGCTGAATTGTGTCATCATGACCCCGCTCCCTGCTGTACAACGTCACGCCCTTGCTCAGCCCCCGCTGTGATGGCCTTGGCTGCCTCCTCCCAGAGGGGGCAACCATATTGTCGGCAAGTATGAATTGAGATCATGTAGGGTGAGATATTTCTTCTAGCAATAGATGTCCTGCCAGTAACTAAAGGGCACTGTAGTCAGCACTTTCTTTGCCTTAACACACGTATTTGTAAATATTATTAGTAGCACATTAATGTGAGGTAACTTAGATTTTGCGGTCCACTGTAATAACTGTCTTTTCTATGGCTGCCACTAGAGGTCTATATTGCTAAAGGCATAGACTGTGCTTCCAAAAGTGACAGTAGAAAAAATAAATATTTTTAGCAGTGTTTGTCTTAGTTGTGCAGCATGTGATTAGAAGAAAGATCCTTTGTTGGCCAACTAGTAAAACAATACGGCTTAAATCATAGCTGGTAGCTGGTACAAAGAAAATGTTCATAATGTGCTTAAGTTGAACATAATGTGCAAGGAAATATTGTTGGGACTGATGTAATAAAACAGCAGAAGCATTGTGGCCCTGAAGACTACTACTCCATCCACAGGAAACTCATTCATTGTACATTCCCGAGGTACACACAGTATAACATATTCAGCTCAGAGCCGGATACTGTTGTAAACAGCACTCAGGACAAATGAATAGTCCGGTAAATTGTCCAGTCTAAAAATTCTGAAATCAACTATCAGCCTCTTTCCAAGGTTATTGACGTTTGTTACCACCACCAAGAGAAGAGTGGATACAACGACACGAGCATGCAAGAAATGGCTGTCCAAATACACTTCTTAGGAAGGCAGGTATAGCCATTCTATGTAACATAGAATGGCTATACCTGCCTCAGTTCATAGTTCACCAGTAGTGCAGCTCTGCACCCTTGTTTCAGGGAAAAAGTATCTCTTCCAAAATGAAAGACAAGGTATTACTTTGTACAATGAAGTGCAAAAAGTAATGGGATAGAAGTATGTAAAGGTAATGGTAGGTGGCATCACTGTACTGTGACATCCTGGAAATGCACAGACAAGTTGTAATCTGACATCTTGAGTCAGTTTGAACACCGGCTAGGCTGACCATGGCAAGACCATGTGAAGTTTCGTATCAGATTTCAAACAAGGTATGATAGTGGGTGCCCAATGGATAGGACATTCCATTTCCAAAGTTGTGCAGACATTCAACATTCCTCAATCTATGGTGTCACATATGTACCGGGAATACCTCATGGAAGACATTACCACCAATAGTGGACACGCAGTGGCCATCCACTGATGCTAAATGATTGGGACTAGCGGTGTCTGGCTAGAATTGTCAGTGGTAACAGACAAGTGACACTGACTCATATCCACATTCAATGCAGGAGGTACCAGACACATATGCTGCAGGTCAGTGCAGTGTTCTTTAGCTTCCATGGGATATGGGAGCAGAAGACCCATCAGAGTGCCCATTACATCACTATTTGGACCTTGGAGGACTGGTAATAAGTGGCATAGTTCGAGAAGTCATGGTTCCAGTTGTTTTGGCCCGATGGTAAAATTTGGATGTGGCACAGACCCTGTGAGGCCACAGTTGTCAACAAGGCACGTGCAGACTGGTGGCAGTTCCATAATGGTGTGGGGTGTGTTCATGTGGCATGGGTTGGGTCCGCTGGACCTCCTAAACACGTCATTGACTGGTACCTGCCAAATTGCGTTGCTTGATAATCATTTGCAGCCCTTCATGGACTTCATGTAGCTACATAATGATGGAATATTCCAGGAGGATTATGCACTGTGTCACCAGTCACCAAGTTGTACAGATTTTATTTGAGTAGCATTCTGGAGAGTTTTGAAGAATTGTGTGGCCACCACGTTCACCCAACATGAACCTAAATGAGCATTTATGGATCCTGCACCTACAGGTACATATATAAGGGAGCTGTTGGAAGCTATTCAGACGGCATAGGTCAACATCTCTTCTGAGGTCTTCCGTCAACTTGTGGAATTGATGCCACGTCAAGTTGCTGCACTTTGCCAGGCTAGAGAGGGTCCTACATAATACTAGGCATCTATCCCATGACTTTTGACACTTCAGTGTATTCTTCCTGTTTAGACCCAGTACAAACTATGGCACTCACAAGGGTATATTATTTACTAAAGTGTGGGTTTATAGAAGTGGTAGTGTTGCCCATAGCAACCAATCAGATTCTAGGTATTATTTTCTATTTTCTAAAAGGTGCTAGATAAGAGACAAGTAGAATCTGAATGGTTGCTATCAGTAACAACACCACTTCTAAAAACCTGGACTTTAGTAAATATACCCCACAGTCTTCAATCTCTATTTCTACATTTAGAATGGGCACTGCTTTAAAATAATATTTTCATTAGCTAGACCTGAGATAAATATCACATTTATACCTTACAATATTATTGGTCTGAGAAAAGAATAAAAAAACATCTGTTTGTGGAGTCAACACTATCAACTATATATGGACCCAGCATATACCAGATCACCTCAGCTTGCTCTCGCTCCACCACCGTCCAGCCACCATCCCGCCACTTCCTGACTATACATACCCGATGTTGCTGGCACAATGTTCCTCCTCCCCTGGTGATATATCCCGTCGCTGTGGTGAGAGCTGTTTGCAGGGGCGCCGAGAGGGAGGGTACTAATTACCCGGGCCCAAGCTTGCTGGAGGGGTCCGGCACCACTTCCCGTCCCCCTCTTACATCACAGCAGCCCAGCACGCACTGCTGTGTGAGGGGCTGCACTGGGAGACTGCTTCTTAGCAGCCATTGCACCACAGCAGTCTCCTATGCCTGTGTGGGGAATGATCAAGCTGATCGTGCCCCCCACTGATTATGCCCTGGGCTGAGGGGGCTCACTGTATCCCCCTCGCCAGCGCGCAGCACTGCTGCAAATATTTTTTTTTATAAACCTAAGGGGCGTGGCCACGCCGCCTGCGATTGGGTCACCCCCCTTTTTTTACCGGGGCCTGGCATGGCTCTTGGCGGGTCTAGTTGTTTGTAGCACATGGCCTAGACGGGGCAGGCCACCATTGTTTATTATATAGATAGCCTTTGCCTAGAAAGAGTGGGAACAAACAATGGCTGACAAATATTTAATACCAGCAAAACAAGACTTTATATGTGCCTGTTGTAAAGCAAAAGTGTAGGAAACCTTATAATTAACATATTTGTGACTGCTAAAATGTAATCATGGTACACATACAGTAATGTGACTTAATATGTATTCCATTTTTAGGAGTTCCCTGATGATATTAACAGTCCACTACTGCTCTATTCTGTGCTGCTAAGTGGTGCCCTGTTGTCGCTGACCCCGAAAGAAGAAGAAAATTGGTAGAAGCATATAGGCAGGGTCGTTACTAGGGTGGTGCAGCCGGTGCGACCGCACAGAGCACAACAGCCCTGAGGGCGGGACACCTGCCACCTACCTCAATCTCTCTATCTGCCGGCGCCGGGTGCCCACTGCTTACAGTGTGATGCGCGGAGCCCAGCTCTAAAAAGGACAGCAGCTGCAGCCTCCCCCATCATGTGACTCCGCCTCCCGAGTCCCGGGCAACTTCAAGTCCCAATCCGCGGGCCACATCTATTGGGACAGGAGAGACCTCCCAAGGCTCCCACAGTTCCTAGGGTGAGGTCTGTGGGGAGCTTTTGTAGGTTAGGCAGGGAGCAGCGCACTGTGCAGTATGAGGCTTGGCGCTGTGTGGATGACTCCATCTCGGTGTGTCCTGTCACCAGTGGCGTAACTAGGGCAGGGCGAGCAGGGTGCGTGCCCTGGGCACCGTGGGACCGGTGGCACGGGGGGGCGCCGCCGGCCATGGTACCGGCCCGCTCTAGTTAGCCAGTGTAGTGCCGACCGGAGTGAGTGCGGTCAGCGCTACACATTTACACAGGACCGGCGCTAGGCTTCACAGCTGAGCCCGTTCCCTCCCCCTGAGCGCTTGCCCAATTGCGCCAGGAGGCGGGCTCAGGCTGTGCATAACACACGCATCGCCGCCAGCGCTGGCGACGATGCATGTGTTAAACAGCAGCCAATGAAAGTCAGATAGACTCTCATTGACTGCTGCAGCACCCACTGCAAGAGCCGGGCTTCCGTCCGGCTCCTGCAGTGGGTAATGGGACAGATGTCATGATGTCATAATGCTGAGTGCAGGAGGACTGGTGGGCGGCGGTGGGAGCGGTGTCGCGGTCCGTAGCAGCAGCATGGATTCAGGTAAGTATATTTGTATATATATATTTTTTAAACCTGTCTGCACACTGGGGGCACAATGGGGGAGGGGGGTGGCTACTACTGGGGGGACCTCTATTGGGGGTGGCTACTACTGGGGGCACCATTACTGAGAGGACCTCTACTGGGGGGGCTACTATTGGGGGCACTTAATCGGGAGGGGGAACCTCTATTGGGGACTACTACTTGTGGGGGGGACTACTACTGGGGGCATTATAAAAGAGGCCTACTACTAGGGGCACTGCACTGGGGGGACCACTACTGGGGGCAATAATAGGAAGGAGGGGCATTGGATAGGGGGGATCACTACTGGGGCCTGCATCAGGGGGACCACTACTGGGGGCACTGCATGGGGGGGAGACTACTGCTGGGGGCACTATGTAAGGGACTTACTGCTAGGGGCACTGCACTGGGGGGAACACTACAAGGGGCACTAGATAGGGAGGGATCATGACTGGGTGCCTGCATAAGGGGGACCAGTACTGGGAAAACTGCATGGGGGGGACTACTGCTGGGGGCACTATATAAAGGGCACTGCATGGGGGGGACTACTACTGGGGGCACTATATAAAGGGCACTGCATAAGGGGATACCACTACTGGGCGCACTGCATTGTGAGGACTGCTACTGGGGGCACTGCATAAGGGGGAACACTACATGGGGCACTGCATTTTGGGGGACCCTACTGGGGGCACTGAATATGGGGAACTAATTGGGGGCTGTATAAGGGGGACCACTACTGGGCATACTGTATAAGGGGCACCACTATGGGCCTGCATAAGAGGGACCACAACTGCATACTGGGGGTACTGTATAAGGGGCACTACTGGGGTTAAGGTGTATATGGATAGGAGTATTCAGCGTGAAAATAAAGGGGTGTGTCATGTTGACACAACCCATTTTTAAGTGACCATGCCAATTTTTTTTCTGCGTACACGCCTTCGCCGCGCGCACATATCGGGGGGGGCTCCCTTTTCAAATTTGCCCTGGACTCCAAATACCCTAGTTACGCCACTGCCTGTCACTGTGCTGTGACTGTTCAGTAGAAGTATACAAACTTAGAAAACAAAAAAGAAGCCATTGTTCATGGAAGCAATCCAAAAAAGATACAGAAAGGACTTCGGGGCTTAGGTCCAGAAAACGCACAGAAAAACAGTCTTTTAAGAAAGCACACAGGAACACTGTCATCAAGAGACATATCCAGAAAACAGATACTGGGGTCTATTTACAAAGCCTTTAATGGAGACAAAGTCAACGGTGATAAGGCACCAACCAATCAGCTCCTAACCGTCATTTTTCAAACACAGCCTGTGACATGGCAGTTAGAAGCTGATTGGCTGGTACTTTATCTCTGTTCACTTTATCTCCACCCAAGGCTTAGTAAATAGACCCCACTGTATGGTACCCAGGAGAAAAGTCTGGAAGCTACTTACAGTGAGCTAAAGAAAGACAATGCACATAACTTCTGTACAAACAACAAAGATCAAAAAAGTATGAGGATTATTTTCTCGAAGAGACTTTGGTAGGTGACACACGGAAGCATTACACCAATGACATAATAAAGGAAACAGAAACCACATTGAAAGACGAGAATAAGATCAAAGAATAAATGGAACACCGAGTAATAAACTGTTTTGTTGACTCTTCTCCCTCTTGGCTGTTGGCAGCATTATTATCATATGTCACATGTTGTACATACAGTACTTATTGTTTGCACTCCTGCTTGTTTGTCAGATAGTCCCAATATAGCTTTAGTGCGCTGTTCTCTTCAGGTCAAGCTTCTATTGTCTGATACACCTGCCGAGTTTCTCTTCTCCAGGATGAACAGCCAAAAAACCCATTAATGTCTCCTTTGTTCTGATTACAAACCTGACAGCTCTGGCACATAAGTGTTTTGGATCAGTGGGTGATCTTGATGCAAATCCCTGTGACTACTTCTTTGTGTCCTCCTGTAATTTAACCTCTGTTGGTGTTGGCTTTGTCAAGTATGTAGCATCCAGTAACAGAAAACGTCTGCTTTTGTTCCTCGCTACTGTGCAATGATTTTTTTACAGTACAAAACACAACAAAAAAAGTATCTGCAGCAGAGTACTGTAGTTATTTCATTTATTTTAAAGAAGATGAATGATGAAAACAAAATCTTCCAAAACAATAGAAGGAAATTTTATATAATGTATTCACATTTTTGGTGCTACAATTACATAAATATTACACTAGAGTAAAAATGTACAGTCTATTGTGACACATACCAAGGCCAGTATTGTACTTCCATTTCATAATATTTACAACTATAATATTTTACCTTAATCTGCTTGTTAATATTACAGTGTTAAACTTACTATCATCTGCTAATTATTATTCCAGTATTATATACAGTATTATATATACAGTATATTTATATACAGGTTGAGTCTCCCATATCCAAATATTCCGAAATACGGAATATTCCGAAATACGGAATCATTTTGGCATGACTGAGATAATGAAACCTTTGAGTTTTGATGGTTCAATGTACACAAACTTTGTCTAAGGTACAAATTATTAAAAATATTGTATAAAATTACCTTCAGGCTGTGTGTATAAGGTGTATATAACACATAAATGCATTCTGGGCCTGATTCAGACCCGGTCGCAAGCACTGAGCACTCGCAACCGGGTCGATGGTGGCCCAGAGTGCATGCGCACAACGACCATCATCCTGGCCGCTCGCATTAGCTGTGGGTGGTAACCCACAACAATGCGAGCGGCAAGGAGGCCGCTCCATAAAAAAAAAAAAGACTCCCTGTTTCAGAGCGAGCGCTCTGTCACAGCGTCCGGCTCTGAATCAGGGCCTCTGTGTGTATATTAGGGTCCCATTCCCAAGATATTTCATTATGATATGCAATTATTCCAAAATACAGAATATTCCGTTATCCAAAATACCCCTGGTCCCAAGCATTTTGGATATGAGAGAGAGAGAGAGAGAGATCAGTAACCACTGGGTGTCACTATTTTGCCATGTTATTTTTATAGCATTATATCACAGACGGTTATCAGCGAAAAGTGAAAATATTTACAGATTATGGGACTCAGGGGGTCATTCAGACCTGCTCGCGAGTGCAGGACACTCGCAAGCGGGTCGATGTTGCCCCACTGCGCATGCGAACGACGGAGGGAGCTCCGTCGTGCGCATGCGCGAGACCCGGATAGCGACGGGCTCTCGTCGCTCTGGGTCTCGCACCAAAGGGGGCGTGCTGTCGATGTTAATTGACAGCACGCCCCCTTTGGTGGGCGTGCCGGGGGTGTGGCTGCCAGACGGAGGCATTCCCATGGGAACGCCTACCGTCTGAAGCTGGCCCCACTGACATCACTAGTGATGTCAGTGGGAGTGATTTTGGCTCTGATAGAGCCTAAATCACTCCAGGGCTTGCGGCAGCGAGACCCTACCGCAGGGTCTCCGTCGCAAGCCCGATGGTCGCGATGGTCTTGACCTTCGCGACCATCATCATGGATGCTCGCATAAGCTGTGGGTGGTCACCCACAGCTATGCAAGCATCCAGGAGGACGCTCCATTTTCATGGAGGAGGGTCCTGATTCAGAGCGAGCGCTCTGGTCAGAGCGTTCGGCTCTGAATCAGGCCCTCAGTTGGAGTGTGTCAATTTGTTTTGTGTAAGATATGTATTTTCATACTGTGCTTGTGTGCGCATCCAAATATATTATATTGTATATAATTAGCTTGTGCCTTGCCTTCGTGCACCCATTATCACAAGCAAATATACCCCTTCTTCTTGCTATTTCAACTGTAAAAGTAAAATAATCTTCCATTGTAAGGGCAAACACAGGATTTGTAGGAGGTTCCGGACATACATTATATATATATATATATATAGAGAGAGAGAGAGAGAGAGAGAGAGAGAGAGAGAGAGAAAGAAGGTGGCACTCAGAGACACATAGTAACGTGAAACAAGTGAAAAACTGTACTTGTGTCGTCAACGTTTCGGGGACGTACTAACCTTCTTCAGGACAGTAACAAACAGTTTTGGTACAATGTGCAAATATTTATAGACTTAACCAAATTAATCCCCCCATCAAGGCTGTCCACGGCCCCGTCGCCAGCGGCAAGGTACTTCCAGGAATGCGCATCACATCCGGCCGGGATGATGTAACCGGACACGGCGGCGTGGCCATGGAGACACTATAACAGCAACAACAAATATAATGCCTTGCACATAGTGATAAAGTGCTCAATAAAATCATGTAATACCATATCAAAATAGAACATCAATCAATGTGTTGAATATAATGTGATACTGCAAAAAAAGTGCAAATTATTCAGAACATCATAAATATGTAATTAAACTATTAAAGTGTCAAATTCTAATAAATATATAAGAAAAAAAGTGTCTGTGCTTGTTTGTATAAAAATAGTGTGTTTAAAAACAATGATTCTAAAAACGGTGTATAAAAAACGCCAAGAAGACACCACTACATGATCATAGGCCCAAAAATACCAAATTATTCTATATGTGAATTTTTTTTTATGTTAATAATTATGAAAAAACTGGACCTTTCACTACAAATTAATTAGGTCCTGTATATGCCACTTGAATATATCTATGTTATGTTACCGCAGTAGCCAGACTAGAGAATTCAATCATTTGTAAAAAATACTTCTCATAAAAAAAACTATACAAAATTGATCAATCCCCGGGATTCATTCAACCCTCTGGGACGTAAAGTGTCCAAGCGGAAAATCCAACAGTACTCCAATTGCAGCAATTTCCTGGATTTATTTCCCCCCGTAAGGATTCTGGCACATGGTCCACAATTTTATATCTTAAAGTGGCCATGCTTAATTTAAATTCCGCAAAATGACGGGCCACTGGCGGATCTCCAGTGCCCAATTGTCATAGGCAAACGCAGGAGGGGTTTCCGTCTGCCTGGAAACCCCCCTCCTCAGCCCACACCATGACCACAATAGAAATAATATTATTATAGATTGTTACTAGTGCTGCATGTTCTTCTCAGTATCACAAATGAAATAATTAGCACCACCTGTGGATCTTTTAACATGTATTAGCCAGTAATAAATAACCTGTGCACCAACTAGAAGATCTGGAAAACATGCACTGTTAGAGATGCACTGCTATAGAGGCCAATATGTACATATACAGTATGTCCAGGGCAGTGCTAGGTTCTTCTGCTGCTCCTCCAGGCTCCCGGACTTGCTCCAATAGTCTGGAATGGTGCCCACATTTAAAATAAATACGTTCAGCTCAGACAGGATGGCCTACTGGCGCATCTAATGGCTTACTGTGATCACTGGTCCTGTATATGCTGGAATTAATACACACAATACACTTTGTATGATGCTTATTAAAGCTGGTTAAGTACTAATTCTGCCCTCTTCATTGACAGGCCACACTCGCTCTAAAATTAAGCATTTGGAAACCCTCCTCTGGAAATCCTGCGTTTGCCACTGAATTGTAATGCAGTGTGAATGGCTAGTCTATGTTGGGCCATTCTGATCTTAAACTGGCATTTGGTCTTGCCCACATAGTAAGGCCCGCAAAGTCACATGATTACATATACTACTACAATTTTTGAACTACATGTTAATGCGGGCTTTACTACGTGGGCAAGACGGAATACGAGTTTAAGATCAGAATGATCGAGTGGCATATACAGGACCTTATTAATATGTAGCGACAGGTCCAGCTTTTTAATAATCATTAACATTAAAAAAAAAAAAAATTTCACATATAGAATAATTTGGTATTTTTTTGCCTATGATCATTTTTGCCTATGATCTTGGCATTTTTTATACACCGTTAGACACATTGGGGTATATTTACTAAAATGCGGGTTTTTAGAAGTGGAAATGTTGCCCTAGCAACCAGTCAGATTCTACTTATCTATCACCTTCTAGAAAATAAAGACTAGATTCTGATTGGTTGCTATGGGCAACAATTCCACTTCTAAAGTAAATATACCCCATTGTTTTTAAACACACTGTTTTCTATACAAAAGCACAGACACCTTTTCTTACATATTTATTAGAGTTTGGCACTTTAAACTAGTTTAATTACATATTTAAGATGTACTGAATTGTTTGCACATTTTTGTAGTATCACATTATATTCAACACATATTGTTTGATGTTCTTTTTGCTATGGTATTACATGATGGTTCTTTTTTTTTACCACTTTACCACTATGCGCAAGGCATTATAATTGTTTTTGTTATAGTGTCTCCATGGCCACGCTGCTAGGTCCGGTTACGTCATCCCGGCCGGATGTGATGCGCAGTCCTGGAAGTACCTTGACCAGCGCCACGGGAGATGGGGCCATAGACAGCCCTGATGGGAGGATTAATTTGGGTAAGTGTATAAATATTTGCACATTGTACCAACACTGCTTGTTACTGTCCTGAAGAAGGTTAGTACATCCCCGAAACGTTAACGACACCAGTACAGTTTTTTCACTTGTTTCACGTTACTATGTGTCTCTGAGTGCAGCCTCCTTTCTTTCTTTGTGGTTGGTGGTGCTGTCCCCATAGAAAGGTACCAGTGCAAAATACCCTTGGCAGGTACCAGAGTGCCAGAGGATGCTGTTTGGTATATATAATATTACTATTAGGGATGTGCGCAGACCCCCGTGTTTTGGTTTTGGATCTGTATCTCCTTCAAGGTTTTGGATCTGGATTTGGTTTTACAAAACCACCCTTGCATGTTTTGGTTTTGTATTTGTATTTTTTTCTAAAAATCATAAAAACAGCTGAAATCACATAAGTTGTGCCTGTTTTTGTTCCTACAGTATTATTAACCTCAATAACATTTATTTCCAGTAATTTCCAGTCAATTTTGACCACCTCCCAGCTCACAATATTGATTTCATCCAGTTTAGGCCAAAAGGTTGTATCGAGCTAGCTGGCTGAATAAGCTAAGCGACAGCAGTGGGCGGCACAAACATGTGGCAGTTCAGCTTCCAACATGGCACAGAGTAGCACTGTAGTGGCAGACAGGATGGCAGTTTAATAAACTATAAAATTTTAAATGTCAGGTAGCAATGCCCCAAACAGCACATAATGCAAGAAAAAGAGGTGCAATATGGAATTGTCCTTGGGCCCTTCCACCCTCCCTTATGTTGTATATAGTACATAGTACTACATACACAGTTTAACAATCCAATCACTTCAGCACAGTTTGTCTGATGCCCCCTAGCATGTATTTTATATATACTGTATATAAATATATATATATATATATATATATATATATATGTATCAAAGAAAACTCCTCAACTGTGTCCTGGGAAACGATAAAGGAGGACCAGCACACCATCCGTATTACAAAAAGCATATCAATACATTTATTTAATAATTATTAAATAAATGTATTGATATGCTATTTGCTATACGGATGGTGTGCTGGTCCTCCTTTATCGTTTCCCAGGACACAGTTGAGGAGTTTTCTTTGCTGTGATAATTTGTGACCCTGCACCCTGCTTTTTTGATATAATGTGTGCGATTTTTCATTGATTGACATATATATATATACTATATATATATATATATATAGTATATAAGGCCAGTACCCCACCCTGCAGTTCCACCATGCCAAGGTGCCGCTAGATAAAACATCAGTTACCAGCAAAGTTACAGGAACATATCCTTAGGTAGTCAATGTTTCATATTTCTTGAAAAAAAATTTTCACAAAAATTTAACATATTGAATGGTCACCCCAGGCATATGATGATTTTATATATATTAGGGGGTGCACCGGCCACTTTTTGTGTTTTGGTTTTGGATCTGGATCTTTCTTCGTGTTTTGGATCTGGATAGGTTTTGCCAAAACCACCCTTCCGTGTTTTGGGTTCTGGGTTTTGTGTTTTGGATCTGTATTTTTTTTAAAAAAAGCATAAAAACAGCTTAAATCACAGAATTTGTGGGTTTTTCTGCTCCTATGCAATTATTAACCTCGATAACCTTCATTTCCACTCATTTCCAGTCTATTCTGAACATCTTACACCTCACAATATTGTTTTTATGGCCAAAAGATTGCACCGAGGTAGCTGGATGACTATGCTAAGCGACACGAGTGGGCGGCACAAACACGTGGCCCATCTAGGAGTGACACTGCAGTGGCAGACAGGATGGCAGTTTGAAAAACTAGGCCCCAAACAGTACATACTGCAAAGAAAAAAAAGAGGTGCAAGATGGAATTGTCCTTGGGCCCTCCCACCCACCCTTATGTTGTATAAATAGGACATGCACACTTTAACAAACCAATCATTTCAGCGCCAGGGTCTGCCACATGACTGTGGCTGAAATGATTGGTTCGTTTGGGCCCCCACAAAACAAGCTGGTAATTAATGTGTCCCTGCACAAACTGGCTCTACGGAGGCAAGATGTCGTCCTCATCCTCCTCATCCACCGATTCCTTGGATAAAATAGGAAAAAGGGATTTAGGTGTCCCTGGACTGCTTACGGTCTTAGCCAAAGTTTCTGAACTTGACAGTAACTTTTTATGAACGCGCTGCAGGTGCCGTATAAGGGAGGATGTTCCTAGGTGGTTAACGTCCCTACCCCTACTTATTTCACCTTTACATATGGTACATATGGCAAGACAGTTGTTGTCCGGATTTGGATAGAAATATTGCCAGACCAAAAGAGGTGGAATGTTTGGTCTTCTGCCCAGGCATGACCGTGATGGGCTTTTTCATCCCACGGACAACTGTCTCCCCCGGAGCCTGATTTAAACAAACCACATCACCATCAGAATCCTCCTCGCCAACTTCCTCCTCAGTGCCAGCTACACCAGTATCCTCATCCTGTTGTACTTCAACAGTGACATCTTCAATTTGCATATCAGCAAGTGGACTGTGGGTGCTCCTTTCAGCACTTGCAGGGGGCGTGCAAATGGTGGAAAGAGCCACATCTTCCCATCCAATGCTGGGAAGGTCAGGCATCGCAACCGTCACCACACTTGGACTCTCCTTGGGGATTTGTGATATCTTCTTAGAACGCACAGTTCTTTGCTGTGCTTTTGCCAGCTTAACTCATTTGATTTTTTTAGTGGGAGGAGGGCTTCCATCGTCATGTGAAGCTGAACCACTAGTCATGAACATAGGGAAAGACCTTAGCCGTTCCTTGCCACTCCGTGTCGTAAATGGCATATTGGCAAGTTTACGTTTCTCTTCAGATGATTTAAATGTTTTTTTCAAGGTCATTTTCCTGAACTTTGTCATTTGGGATTGTATGTGGCCTCTACTATGACATTGGGCATCGGCCTTGGCAGATAATGCTGATGGCATGTTATCGTCTATGTCATGACTAGTGGCAGCAGCTTCAGCACTAGGAGGAAGTGGTTCTTGATCTTTCCCTATTTTATTTTTATCGGAGAAAGTTTGGTCCTCCATTTATGTTATATTGATATATACGTGCGGCTAAGACGCACACAAACACAGAAAATAATTTTTTATATTTGTTGGAGACTAGTGCCCTTTGGGGGTTACACCACCCTTTAAGAAATGAGCCAGCCGGCTCTTTACTTATGGGACACAGGCGCACACTTGGCGCTGCTTCTTTGTTGATGCACGTGCAGCTACAGCCCACACAATTCACAAACACAGAAAATATTTTTTAATTTTGTTTGGAGTGCCCTTTTGGGGTCACAGCACCCTTTAACGGACAAGCCAGCCGGCCTTTTACTTATGGTACACAGGTGCACGCTTGGCGCTGCTCCTTCGTTGATGCACGTGCAGCCACAGTGCACACAATTCACAAACAGAGAATTTTTTTTTTTATTTTGTTTGGAGTGCCCTTTGGGGGTTACAGCACCCTTTAGTGGTCAATCCAGCCAGCCCTTTATTTATGGGACACAGGCGCACGCTTGGCACTACTTTGTTGATGCACGTGTGGCTACTGCGCACACAATTCACAAACACAGAAAATATTTTTTTATTTTGTTTGGAGTGTACTTTGGGGGTTACAGCACCCTTTAACGGACAAGCCAGCCGGCCCTTTACTTATGGGACACAGGCGCACGCTTGGCACTACTTTGTTGATGCACGTGCGGCTACTGCGCACACAATTCACAAACACAGAAAATATTTTTTTATTTTGTTTGGAGTGTACCACACCCTTTAGTGGTCAATCCAGCTGGCCCTTTATTTATGGGACACAGGCGCACGCTTGGCACTACTTTGTTGATGCACGTGCGGCTACTGCGCACACAATTCACAAACACAGAAAATATTTTTTTATTTTGTTTGGAGTGTACTTTAGGGGTTACAGCACCCTTTAACGGACAAGCCAGCTGGCCCTTTACTTATGACACAGGCGCATGCTTGGCACTACTTTGTTGATGCACGTGCGGCTACTGCGCACACAATTCACAAACAAAAAAAAAAATATTTTTTTATTTTGTTTGGAGTGCCCTTTGGGGGTTACAGCACCCTTTAACGGACAAGCCAACCGGCCTTTTACTTATGGGACACAGGCGCACACTTGGCACTACTTTGTTGATGCACGTGCGGCTACTGCGCACACAATTCACAAACACAGAAAATATTTTTTTATTTTGTTTGGAGTGTACTTTGGGGGTTACAGCACCCTTTAACGGACAAGCCAGCCAGCCTTTTACTTATGACACAGGCGCACACTTGGCACTACTTTGTTGATGCACGTGCGGCTACTGCGCACACAATTCACAAACAAAAAAATATATTTTTTTATTTTGTTTGGAGTGTACTTTGGGGGTAACTGCACCCTTTAATGGACAAGCCAACCGGCCTTTTACTTATGGGACACAGGCGCATGCTTGGCACTACTTTGTTGATGCACGTGCGGCTACTGCGCACACAATTCATAAACACAGAAAATATTTTTTTATTTTGTTTGGAGTGTACTTTGGGGGTTACAGCACCCTTTAACGGACAAGCCAGCCAGCCCTTTACTTATGACACAGACGCACGCTTGGCACTACTTTGTTGATGCACGTGCGGCTACTGCGCACACAATTCACAAACAAAAAAATATATTTTTTTATTTTGTTTGGAGTGTACTTTGGGGGTTACTGCACCCTTTAACGGACAAGCCAACCGGCCTTTTACTTATGGGACACAGGCGCACGCTTGGCACTACTTTGTTGATGCACGTGCGGCTACTGCGCACACAATTCACAAACACAGAAAATATTTTTTTATTTTGTTTGGAGTGTACTTTGGGGGTTACAGCACCCTTTAACGGACAAGCCAGCCGGCCCTTTACTTATGACACAGGCGCACACTTGGCACTACTTTGTTGATGCTCGTGCGGCTCCTGCGCACACAATTCACAAACACAGAAAATATTTTTTTATTTTGTTTGGAGGGTACTTTGGGGGTTACAGCACCCTTTAGCGGTCAATCCAGCTGGCCCTTTATTTATGGGACACAGGCGCACGCTTGGCACTACTTTGTTGATGCACGTGCGGCTACTGCGCACACAATTCACAAACACAGAAAATATTTTTTTATTTTGTTTGGAGTGTACTTTGGGGGTTACAGCACCCTTTAACGGACAAGCCAGCTGGCCCTTTACTTATGACACAGGCGCATGCTTGGCACTACTTTGTTGATGCACGTGCGGCTACTGCGCACACAATTCACAAACAAAAAAATATATATTTTTTTATTTTGTTTGGAGTGCCCTTTGGGGGTTACAGCACCCTTTAATGGACAAGCCAACCGGCCTTTTACTTATGGGACACAGGCGCACGCTTGGCACTACTTTGTTGATGCACGTGCGGCTACTGCGCACACAATTCACAAACACAGAAAATATTTTTTTATTTTGTTTGGAGTGTACTTTGGGGGTTACAGCACCCTTTAACAGACAAGCCAGATGGCCCTTTACTTATGACACAGGTGCACGCTTGGCACTACTTTGTTGATGCACGTGCGGCTACTGCGCACACAATTCACAAACAAAAAAATATATTTTTTTATTTTGTTTGGAGTGCCCTTTGGGGGTTACAGCACCCTTTAACAGACAAGCCAACCGGCCTTTTACTTATGGGACACAGGCGCACGCTTGGCACTACTTTGTTGATGCATGTGCGGCTACTGCGCACACAATTCACAAACACGAAAAAATATATTTTTTTATTTTGTTTGGAGTGCCCTTTGGGGGTTACAGCACCCTTTAACGGACAAGCCAGCCGGCCTTTTACTTATGGGACACAGGCGCACGCTTGGCGCTGCTCCTTTGTTGATGCACGTGCAGCCACAGTGCACACAATTCACAAAAACAGAAAAAAAATTTTTTTTGGGCACTTGGGGGGAGCACCCCTGACAGACAGAGCACCCCCTGGACAACACTACAGCACCCATTTAGGACTGGGACACTGCACAGGACTTTGGAGTGGACACAGCCCCTATGGACAACTGACTGCACAACACAGTCCAGCCAGCCCCTATGGACTTTGAAGTAGTGGACACAGCCCCTATGGACAACAGCAGCACAGCACAGCACAACACTACACTGCACTGCACTACACTACACTACAACACTACACAGCCCAGCCAGCCCTAACTCCCACCCTCCCTCTTCACTGTCCACAGCCGAGTGAGAAAATGGCGCCGACGCAGGTACCTTATATAGGATCCAAAACCCAGGAGACCCAGAAGGCGGGATGATGATGTTTTGCCTCGATTTCAGATCCAAGTCAGACGGGAAAAGTCAAGTCTGACTCGGATCGGCCTCGGATCGGGGGGGGCTCGGGGGGGTTCGGATTTCAGAAATCCGAACCCGCTCACCCCTAATATATATATATATATATGTAATTGTAGCATAGGCTCAGCACTCATAATCCGAAATGTAATTGTTGGCGCCCTCCGCAGAAATCAGAGAAGTAGATGCAGAATGGCGGCGGGGTTCCCCAATAAAACATGATTAGAGTAGGGTTAAATAAACCTCTATAGAAAATATAGAGGTTTATTTAACCCTACTCTAATCGCGTTTTATTGGGGAACTCCGCTGCCATTCTGCATCTATCTCTCTCTCTCTCTATCTTTCTCTGTAATTGGCAGTAAAATTTGTAGTACATTTTGCTGAACATCATCTTTCCCACATTTTGTGGTAGTAGCCTCCTGCGTCGATAGCTGACAAGGTTCCCGGCTGTGCTGAGAACTCTTTTGGAGTATACACTGGAGTGTGGGCAGCTCAAGTAAAGCAAAGTCAGTTTGTGCAATGGCCTCCAAATTGCCTTTTTTCCTGCCAGTAGTGAAACGGACTGTCTGACATGCCTATTTGGATGCTATCATTAAAATAGTCCTCAACCATTCTTTGAATGGTGACCGTATCAGATGGAGTCATCATAGAGGTCTCATTAATTGTAGGCAATTCTTTTAGACCCAATCTGATGTCAAAACTTTGTCGTGTTGACTCATCTGCCTCACCAGTGGGTCTTTTTTTGGGAGAGTTTAGTTTTTTCCTGGCAGCCGCACTTGCTGGATAAACTGAAAGAGGAGCCATCGCTGCATCACGTGTTGCTTGAGCTGACAATTTGTTTACCAACAGCTCTTTGCATCTCTTCAGATCGGTGTCTGCTGGGACGAAAGACATGACATATGACTTAAACCAAGAATCAAGCACGGTCGCCAAAACGTATTGATCCGATTGTAAGAGCCTGACAACACTTGGATCCTGGCAAAGTGAATAAAGGACTTGATCTACAAGTCCGACATACTTAGCGGGATCGCTTAGTTTCAACTCCTCCTTCAGTTTCTCGAGCTGCTTTTCCAACAGTCTAATTAGGGGAATTACCTGACTCAAGCTGGCAGTGTCTGAACTCACTTCACAGGTGACTACTTCAAAGGGTTTCAGCACTTTGCACAACACGGAAAATATTTTCCACTGAGATTGAGTAAGGTACACAGAGTAGCCTGCTTTTGAATGAACTGCTGTTCCTTAGATGCTGCTGCTGCTGAAGGCAATACACCCACCCTGTGGGCTGTTGCAGAAAGAAAACATGATTAATGAGACCAGGCCACCATTGCTCCGTGGTCCAGTTCTGACACTCATGTGCCCATTGTAAGTGTGTTCAGTAGTGGACAGGGGTCAGCATGGGCACTCTAGCTGGTCTGCAGCCCCATTCGCAACAAGCTGCATTGCACTGTGTGTTCTGACACCTTTCTGTCATAACCGGCATTAACTTTTTCAGCAATTTGTGCTACAGTATCTCTTCTGTGAGATAGTACCAGACAGGCTAGCCTTCACTCTGCATCCATGAGCCTTGGGTGCCCGTGACCCTGTTGTTGGTTCACCAGTTGTCCTTCCTTGGACCTCTTTTGGTAGGAACTAACCACTGAATTATGGGAACACCCCATAAGACCTGCCATTTTGGAGATGTTCTGATCCATTTGTCTAGCCATCACAATTTGTCCCATGTCAGAGTCACTCAAATAATTATGCTTGCCCATTTTTCTGCTTTCAACACATTAACCTCAAGAACTGAGTGTTCACTTGCTGCCTAATATATCCCACTCCCTGAAAGGAGCCATTGTAATGAGATAATCAATGTTAAACAGTTCACCTATCAGTAGTTTCAATGTTATGGCTGATCAATATACAGTATATAACACTCATATACTTGCTTTCTCCCCAGGAGGAAATGCAGCAGCAGGTTGATAAAGGGAATGGGGATGAGGACTGGTACTTTGCATCATTAGGTCCCACCCACTCATTGCGTAATGTCACTTTTTGCTGTTATATGGGGAGAGAGTGGGGACAAACTTATGCATTTATCGTAGAATCATGTCATATCGGCACCACTCCCTCCAATCGTGGGTCACAGACTGTGTAGACATGGAGACTAAGATGTCTCTGCTAGACAATACATCTTCTGAGCTAAGGGCTGATTCAGACCTGCTTGCAAGCGAGTCGATGGCAGTGCAGGGCGTACGCGTGGCATGCGCACTGCACATGCACGAGCCCCGGAGCGAGCGAGAAATCGCTCGCTCTGGCGCTCGCATCCAAAAGTGGTGGCTGTCGATGTTGATCGACAGTTCGCCCCATTTGGTAGGCGGGTCGGGGGGGTCGGCTTGCCCATCGGAGGCATTCCCTGCCATTTGGGGCGGCCCCACTGACATCACGAGTGATGTCAGTGGTGAGCTTACGGCTCTATTAGAGCCAGAAGCTCACTGGGGCTTGCGGGGAGCGAGACCCTACCACAAGGGTCTAGTCGCAAGCCCGATGGTCGCGATGGTCGCGACCATCACAACCATCACCTGGACACTCGCAAAAGCTGTGGGTGGTCACCCACAGCTATGCGAGCGGCCAGGAGGCCGGTTTTAAAAAAAACATGCGGCCGCCCTGTTTCAGAGCGAGCGCTCGCTTTTTTCAAGCAGCTCTGAATCAGGCCCTAAGTACTATAGGTCCCACCTGGAGGTTTGGGTTGGGCCTTTGTCAGCACATCTAGTTGCTACACTGAATAATATTCTGGCCTCTGTACATTTCACCAAAGTCTTAGACACTGTAAAGGCAAAGTTGTTTTTTATTCATTGCTGTACATACACCGTAGCTAAACCTTGCTCTGTGCAATAAATACTGTTGTATCCATGTAGCAGTTTTGCTTCCCCTATTTTTGTAGGTTGTTTACTAAGGTTTTTCAACATTTTGGCCAGGGTCAGCACTTTACACCATACTTTTAGTGGAACTTTGTGCATTGGCCAGTGAGAGAGACCCACCATTATTCCAGAGCTGTATATAGCTAAATACATACCATACAGTACCTCATAGTATGTGAAGTGGCACACTCTCAGGAGAGATGTGTCTGTGCAACTCATGGGGCAGGGACCTCCCTCATTTCCTACATCATCATCATCATCATCATCATCATCATCATCACAAACTCAATCCCGCGATAATTGGTAAGTGAATAATAAATAAATCAGACATTGATCTTAAACCTGTCTGAATTCAGTGTAAATGTGAGCTATAAATAAATACAGCTATGGGCATAAA